>CP141128.1:42006219-42616065 GCA_035236585.1 Warburgia ugandensis | reverse complement strand
CATCATATGCAATAATTAAATGTAGGAATGGTACCATGTAGTTGTTCTTCGGGAATATGGACACTAAGTTTAATGTCTTTAATATAAGACAGGCTCTAAAGATTTTTATGAAGTTAATATGATACATAGTCTACCGTCCCTGTATCCTCCAATGTTGATCCTCTCAAAGCATGTTTAGTTATTTTGGTTTTGATGCTTTTGATATAGATAGCTCCATTGATGAAGTGGCTAGTTAATTGATATTGCACCATTAATGGGTACTTCAAAATGGAAAGCCTAAGTAGGACCTTTTCTATCTCCTAAGATTCTATTTCAATAGTTTATTGAAAACTGATCTCATTTGAACCTACCACCTGCCCCAAAAAACACGCACTATGATAGTGTCATTTCATCTAATTCCTTGGCTATTACCCATTCACCAATGTCTAATATAGAATACAAAGATGAGCACAATTGGTGTTATGGCCATACATCAACAAGCTCTAGTGTGTATAGAAGATAATCAATAGGGTTTAACCTTAGCCTTAGGGAAGATGTCACATAAGAGGAAATTTTTTTGGTTTTTGATGTTGGCGTCCATATACCCAATTCCACCAATCAAGGGCCAAGTTCTCTTGAGTTGGTCCAAAGAAATACTAGTTCACGGCAGTCCATCTTTAATATTGTTAGCACCAACATACATCTGGTTGGAGAAAATACATTCACTACCATATGATTCTAAAATGGAGTGAGTTTTTAAGAACTCCTTCATGGTTAGTTAGGTTAGGTGTCATAGAGTTGCATTTGCATCACCATTTTATATTTGGCTTCTTGTCCACATCAATAGATCACATCACCATCACTAAAGTGTAGGTAATATCTTTCTAACCTTTTCTTTTTACTTAGTTTTCCATTTATCCGTGATTTATGACATTGAGGACAATATTTAATTTAAGTCTTGGGGTTGGGGTTTTCAATTTTGATGCATCCAAAATATTTTTAGTTATTTTGTAGTATTTTATTTCGAATTTTTTAAATTCTACAAGAATTTGAAAGTTTTTTATTTTTTATTTTTTTTTATGAAAAGTGCCATTACAAGGATGAGACTTTGGATTTTTTTTACTATTCAAGCCATATTTTGAATTTTAGCTTGTTAATATATTTGTATACAATTATTTTACTATTTTTCTAGTCCTAAAGTATTCCATGAAAAGCTAAACTTGGTATAACTATTACACAATAGCTATATATAGTGTATATTGAATTGAAAATATAATTTAGAGATCCTGAAGAAGATTTTTAGAGACTTATTAACCCATATGAGTTTAAAACCATTCTTTATTTGAGAGGGTTATATCTAAATTATAATTTTTCTTCAACAAATATTAATTTCCTAGTTGGTCTCATTATTTTTCATTTTGGTCAGCTATTGAGAAAACATCTAATAGACTATACCATTTTTCTCTGTAGTTTTTTGTTATGTTTAAGTCATATAAGACCTAGGAAATGATAGAGACCATCCTTGGTAATGCCTAGATCCTTTAGCCTTCCTTAAGTTATTTTCTACTGGTTAACCCCTTAAGCCTTTATAACAAACCTTTTTCTTTGTAAACTTATTAACCAGTACCCTTCTTAAAGTCCTTAAAGTCCTTATAATATATCTATTACCTCTTTTTTTTTTGGAAATATGTAGAAATGGTTGAAGAATTATCTTTTGAGAAAAATATGAGCAATACAATTCAAGAGAAGAACATAAAAAAGGACTAAAAAAAGAGAGAAAACTAAAAGCAAAGGATATATTCAAAAGTAAAAAGGAAAATTGAAGAAGATTATAGCCTATGAAAATGAAACGTTCAGTCCTGTGGTTATAAAAGAAAGATGTGAATACACTAGTAGAAGACCTTTATATATCCTTCAAAACATCTTTGGTTATCGTTATACCCATTCCTTTGATAACCCTGTCCTAAGCCTATATTTCATCCTAATAGAAGCTTTAACTTGATCTTAGGATTAGTATGGCATGCATGTGGTTATAGATGAGTAGGGATATTGGTTGAGTGTAACATTCCTAATAGTTGATATCCTTCATGACACCATTATTACTCTTTCTAAGTTATCATTCTTCTGTATAGAATATGTCAAGATTTTGAACTTGATGAACATTATTCTACTCACATAAAAATGAGAGATTCATCCTATTCTGAATGACTTATTTTTGAGTAAGTCAAAACATACATTTGGTAATTTGGGTTGTAATTTCTCTGGAGACTAATAATTGTATATGTAGTAGCTATATCACATACTAGCATTCTGAGGTTAATTAAATAATGGAATATCTTTAGCATAAGGGTAGGATTTTGAACTATTGTCATTTCTTTTAGCATGCTAAAGTTAGGAGTTAATGTAAGATGAATATAATAAAATTTTCTAAGAAAGGACTTCCATAAGAATTTTAAAAATGTTTATGGATTATCATTTTTGGAAATCCTTAAGGGACTTCAACTGGCCCATTACACTCTATGGGTTTAAGGTCTTTTTACGTATGCTAAATGCATATGGCAGCACTTGCAAAAGTGGTTAGGATTTGCTTTTAGATTTTTTTTTTTTTTTTTTCTGTAGTTTTGTTAGAGGATTAGCAAAATTGAAGTCTAGGGGTATTTGATATTTCTAGAAATATTATATATACCTCTATATTTTAGTAGGTTTTAACTACTAAAATAACTTAATTATCACTAATTCGAATTAATTCTATTATTTTAATGGTCCTAGGTACAAATAAAAAATACACAAAATTACCAATTTTGTCCTTAAAAGAACAATTGCACCTTCCAAGCTACATCATGGGCTAGACATGTTGAAAATGAAGTCCTGGAGGTTCAAATTGATCATTGGTATCACTATTAAAGTCAAAACAAATAAAAACTGCATGCATAACTCCTACTCAAATGAGCGGAAAAAGGTGGAAAATTCTCAATCACATGCATACATTTCACCACCTTAAGAAGGTTATGTGAGAAGTTTAATTCATATACACCAGAATTATGTAAAGATTCTCAAAACTAAAGAGAAGAACAAGACCCATTTGTTACTTAATTTCTCTCTCCTACTCAACCAAAAGAAGAACATCAACCAATCATTGGTGGCCTTATCCATGCAAGGTAGTGAAACACACTTGGTCTACAAGAAATAAATGAAGATATCTCTAAGAAATCAAGGCCACTCATCCTAAGGTAATTCAATCCAATGGTTGAGAGAAAATGAAGCTTAAGGAAGACATACAATGGGATCTCATCCATTCAAGTAAGGGTAAGTATGATCTAAGCGCTAGGAATGAAGTATTGAAAAGATTAAAACCATAGCCACCTTTCCCATGTTGAAAAGTCAACCCAAAACCCTAAGAAAGGAAGATCTCAACCACTCATCTTCATTCAATTCTCATCTAATTGCAAGGTTTCTAAAAACATCACACATACACCCAAATGGAAGAAGACACCCCCATCAGGACTTTCTAATTTTGAAATCCCTTAGATTTTCTCCACCTATTTTCCCTTTCTTTCCCATCTCTTTTCGTTTTTATTCCTTAAGTTTCAATTATCTTACTTCTTTCTCTTGCCATTTTGTTTCTTCTTAATTCCACTCAACTACCTCCACTTGAAAAAGACACCCCCAACTTCTAATTTTGACCAAAGTCAACCCAACTTCCTAATCTAATTCTCTTCCTTCCATATTAAGCAAGCTTCTTTCCTAACCACCCAAATCTACTTTCCTACCTTATCACTTTCCTTCCTTCTCCCACGCAACTTTCTTATACTACTCATGCCCAAAATCCATCATGCCTTCCTAATTAGAAAAAGATGCCTCCCCTCTTTGGAACCACTTACTATCATAGAGTCCTACTCCAATTTTAGAAGCTCTTGCTACTGCTTCTCCTCAACATGTAGGGGTAGTATTTTCAATTAAAAACAATCTTGAAATCAGACCGTTGAATTTTCTCCATGTCACCAAAGGAGGTTCTTTCTATTATAGGCCACCAAAAAGAAGCCCTGCCAGTCAAAACAAATGTTTCAATTGCAACCTCCCTGTCCTTTGAGACCGTCAAGGCTTTAAATGTTTTTTTTTATTTTATTTTAGAAAGCTATGTTTATGGAGCTTTTGGCCCTTCTTTCCCATTAAATTAAGGGCAATCTTCTTGATTCTCTCTAGAAGAGTATCAATCTTTTCCTTAGTTCCCATAGTCTCTGCTACTCCAAAATGCCCTCTTTTTGGTTGGGGGTTTGAAGTTGAAGCTTCAACCTCTTGAAGAGGAGCTTGATGACATCAACTACTGTGTCACTTTGAGCCCCAACATTGGGCTTCGGTAGTACTTAATTGATTTCTAGTCTTATGTCTCTTTGGTAGCATATGAATGTTCTACAAAAATTTTGATAAGTTCTCTTCCTAAGTTGTCTAGTGAACCTAAACTATGTTTTCTTATCGTTAATACATATGGTTTTCCTAGTTGTTTGGCTATGAGTAGTTTGAACTTATGCTCTAGCTGGGTTTCCAAAAATAGGTTTTAGCCAATTAAGTTAAAATAACAATCAACCATTAGTATCAATTGAAAAGGAAAGTAATCCTAAAGGTCTTCATATGTATGGAGCATGAATCCTCAAGATCTCTTGCACGCCACATCAAGTCACTCCTTTTGTCCTTCAATGGGTGGGTTGGTTAGTTGAGTAATAGTACCCAGTAGGAAATCCAAGACTAATCAAAATCATGGAAATCAATGTTGTACATTTTAAAACACATATAAGTTGTTTATTTATCAAGACATGCCAGTGTCAAACCTATCATATCAGAATAAGATCCAATTAATGTGAGCAAAACTAAAGATGTACCAAATAGGGAATCAAATCTGTAACACATTCATCAATTGATCAACTTGTCAATCAATCAATTTCACATCAAAATAAATAAAGCAATCAATACCTGAGTAATGCTTATCATCCTACCACAGGCACTGGTCAATGGTCTTTAGAACAACAGACATATCAGCCCATGTCTGCAATCAAAAGGCTAGTTATGCCCATAGAGGAACCCTAAGTCCCAACTATGTATGTCCATGGCTGTTGCATAAAAGAACACTGGCTCTCATGGGGTAGCAAGACAAGAAACAAGAGTAGTGCACCCATGATGTAAGACTCTCATGCATCAATACTCATCTTTAGCACAAATAAGAATCTAAAGCCACTAGCCAATTGGACTTCCTTGCATCGTAACTAGTGGGGTGCATTCCTTGAACCAGGTCTAACTCTCATGAGTCACCTGATTTTTAGAAATTCATGCTACACCTTAGTAACAACCATCAATTTAAGTCCTTTTTCATATATTACATTATATTATAGTTGAGATAAAAATTAGGAATTGAATTTCATAAAAGTGACCTCCTTGAAAGCTCAAAATTTGGACTAGAATTTATAAAAAATGAAATAAATGCATCAATACAATTCCAATGACACTAATTTTGCATGAAATAGAGATCAAGGTGGAAAAACCTAAACAATTTACTTAATTAGAAGGCAGCAAAAATTGATAATGGTACCCCTATTTTGTTTGTTGTGGACTGGGGTGTGGAAAATGGGATAAAATGAGGGGGGACATGAGAAAGGGGAAAAACCTCAATGATCTTCACCCCCCTCCATTCGATCTTTCTTTGGCCACACATGCAAATCCCTGATCACCCCTTTTCTCCTCCGATGCATAGCATGAAAAGCCTGCCTCCCTCGGTCGGATTTCTTGTTCCCCACACTGGCGTGCAACCCCATGTTATTCTAACTTTCCCCGCATCAAGTGCAGCCCTCATTTTGCTCAAACTTTCCCTGCACCGGTAACCTAGAAACCTCCCTTTGTTCCCTTTATTTTTCTTTGGCTCGCACAACCCTTGGAGCAAACATGCAAGCACAACAAGCTCCCCCTATTTTCCTTGCATTTCCCCCATCTTCTGGCATAGCCTGACTTGCCCTGCAAGCTAGCATGCCCAAAATCCCATTCCCCCTCCTCTGTCTTTGTCGGGCTCAGACAGTGATTGGGCTAACAGCTATTGCTGGCCACAGCACCTCCCCTTTCTCCCTGCTATTGCCCTATTTCTCTTTCCTTGTGAATTTTAGGTGGTGATTGAATCAACAGGCGACAGGCGTCGCTGTCATCCTCCCACTAACACTCTCTCTCCTCTTTTCCCCTCTTACACCATTAGTGCTTCACCGGAAAACTATGGCAGCACACTCAATCTCCTCCTCTCCCTGTTTCACTTTCCTCTAGTGAGTTAGGGCAAGGTGACTTGCCTGTGTCACTTGCTACCCACTCGCCTTAGTTAGCTAAGTTGACATAGTGGGCCCCGTACCCTTAAGCTTTGATCCCTTATACTGCCAATCTAGGAATGGTTTTTAGATCTAAGACAACCGTTGCAATCCTTGAAACATAAGGAACAATACCCATCCTCATAATCGAGGAAGATTTGACTGTTGAATGTGATCACACCTATGATCAGACATCAGATCATCATATCTATGATAGATCTGACCATCTATCATGATCTAAACCATCCATTACAACCCCTGTGGCATATAGATCATGATCTAGATTACTGATCTTTGGTTTGGAGAATTTTGAGGGGATCTTGCTAATTTGGATCAATAGTTGAGATCAATCGAGGTATATAGGTATGAAATTGGATCAAATTAGATTATCTATATCATTCAAATGATTCAATGAGATTGTTTAATTAGAGTTACTAATTTATTCAATTACCATAGATGATCAGGTGGACAATCATGGCCAAATCACTGCAGATAGTGCGGATTGAGTACCTTTGAGATGATCAGTTGACGATCCACAATCTAGACAGCCGAATATCCTCTAGATTAACTTACATGAGGTAGGACTATCATCTTAACTAATTAATTTTCTTTATTTGGCAATGATTAGTAAAAATTGTGCATGATTTGCATATAATTGGGCCTGAATAGTTGATTCAATGATGGATTGCCTAGAATTAACTCGTTATGAGTATGATAACTATAGAATACATTATAACCAGAGTACGAAATGAATCTAATAGCTATTAGTGGGCCTAGTTCAGCATAATCTAGATTATTAGCCAATTGAGATAGGCCTCAACTTGAGATCTAACAGTTGTGAGCCATTAGATCGTATTGAAAAATAGTAAATTAAGATATATAAATATAATATTTATTTTATAACTATGAGTCCAACTTAAATAGATAACTTGGATTCTAAGTTAGACCTAGATGTGATGTGTATCCAAGTAGTGGGCTAAGGAGGAATAATTTAGATTAGAATCCAATCATGATTTGAAAGGTACCGACGAGATGTTCTTCATCTAAGATAGGTGGTAACAATAAATAATGGATATGTTTCTATTTTGAAATTACAGATTTTCATCACATCAGCTTAGTACTTATGAATGAATTCCATGCATATATTATTATACTATGATTCTTATTAAAATATCTATCTTATTTGTGATTAATGCATATGCACATGATTTCATTAATTATTATTGTTTCAAGGATGCATGATTTGATTATGATGAGTCATATTTTATACAAAATAGTCAAAAAACATGATTTGGGTGCGATTTGATGACTGCGAAGTCATTAAATGGTGATTTGATTTATAATTACATATTGAGGCATGTGGATGCCCTATTTTATCACTTGTTTTACCACAGACTTGGTGGAGGAAGCTTGGTGGCTGGTCCTTGAGAGGTTGACCCCAAGATGAGGGCAGTGCCTTAGGATGGCGAGCCACAAGTGCTCCTGATTTCCATTTAGAGGCTTGGGGCTCGTCCTTGAGAGGCTAACCCTAAGATGAGGTGTAGTGCCTTGGGATGTCAAGCCATAAGTGCTCCTGGTTTTCATTATTTCACCAAAGGAATGCATATCCATTTTATTGACCATGAGATGTGTGATTTTCATGTTTTGTAGATTGATGATGGTGTTTCTGCATAGCAACCATTATGCTAAGAGGGATATAGGGTTGGCTACCCATCCTCTAACTTTATGATATGATTAGACACCTACCCCATGATGGGTAAACCTCATAAGGAGTGGTATCATGGGTAGTCCACACTGCGCATCCAATCGACCCCCATGCACGACTGACACTTAGTCTGTTGTTTGGTGTTTGTAGGGAGCTTGGTAGACCTAGGAGGTGGTTACCACTATAGCATAGTGGTCCATGTGTTTCTTGATGATTGATTTTTATTATATTGCATAGTTAGAATGTCAGGATGGATGTTCACTATATACCCATGATGTTACGATGAGTGGGGGAGTGGTAAGAGTACTTATGACCAAAGATTTGAGTGTATGGGACACTCATAAGACCTGTGTGTGAGGTTATGCACTCATCAAACATCACTTTATAGCTTTCTTCAGGATTTGGCCTGAACTGTTCTGAAGATTGATGATGTGCATATTTATTGAGATATTTTTCATGCATTTGATGCATTGCGCCAATGTGATTTTTCAACCCTCTTGGGACCAATTTGTGAAGGTGCCCTTGTTAATGACCTACACATTCACTGATGTATTCTCCAAAATTTTGACACTTTATATTGACATGGTTTTTAGCATATTTATAAACCTTAGAACTAAGGTTAATCATCACCTAATGCAATCCTATCCTTATAAAATTAACTTAATGTTAATATAGAAGAGATCTATGGTAGCTTACAAGCTCACATGATCCTCTTAGAAGGAGGCCACCTATTGCCACTCCAGTGACCCCTATCTAATCAACTACATTGGTCTTTAAATAACTAGCACTACCAACATATTCAATGAGTTAGATCAACTACAACTGATTGAGAAGGGTGTGAAACAATTGATTACGATTAGGATCTAACTGGTAAGCAGTAGGACAAGTTTAAAAGTGTGGAGGAGCTACCTAGGTATGTAATAACCTAAAATTTATCTCCCCCCCCCCAACAACAATAATAATAATAATAAAGATGTAATGATTCCAATTTTGTAACATTAAAATCCCAAGTTAGCAATGAAAGTCCACTTTTTGGAAATAAGGGTATTTTGGTCATTTCACTATTCACCTTGATTGACCCCAGAAATTTGGTCCTGAAAATGGTACCATTAGGTGCGTGTCAGAAAAAGGAATCCAACAAGACCAAAATCACCCAAAACGGAGTTAAAATTAGCATGTTATGGCCCTTTGAAGTTCAGGGGCAAAAATATAATTTTCACTAAAAAATGGATTTAGCCTGCAAAACACAAGGGCCCGTTTTGATACGGGCACCCCCTTTCTTCAACCTCTTAGAGGGTTCTAGAACGACAGTGATTGGAGGAGAAATCACCACCATTCTGGAGGTTTCTCCACTGCCATTCAAGGGCGGTGAGAGCCCCCTCCAGAACCATCTTATAGCTCTATAAATAGAGCTCTTGGGCGCCTCTAATGGCAGCCCAAAAGCTTGAGAAAAACCCATTTTTGAGAAGCAACCAAGAGGAGAAACGTGGAGAAAAACCCAGCAACGAGCCAGGTATGCCCAAGATCCCTCAAAACCCGTCTTCATAGTAGTCCTAGGCTCAGTTTCTCTAAGTTTCTGCATGAAAAATCATGTAAAAAGGGGCCCTGGAGAGTCACCAAGGACCCAGGGATGATCCCTGGGCCGCACTGAACGAAACGCGTTGACCGGGTTTGAGAGAACCAAACGGGCGCGTCCATGGACGCACCCGCAAAAGAAAAATACGGGCGGGAAATCCAGCGCATCTGCAGACGCAGCTGCTGGGGCGCATGCCGCTGACGTGTAGTGTGCTAGCATTCTAGGATTTCCACTTCTTAAAGCCCATTGGGGCGCATGCCGTTGACGCGCAGCGCGCTAGCATTCTGCATTTTCACTCTTAAAGGCCTTATGTACATGTGATACTAAAAAGCTTATAACTTGAGATCTAGAGCTCCGATTGAGGTGCCGCAAAAGGCGTTGTGTCCGTGTCGACGACGCGGACACACCCAAGCTATAAAATCCCTAATCAAGGTCCAATAAAATGTGGGCACGACCCTTAGAATAGGATGGTGGCGCGTGGCCGCTAGACCTTTGGAAAATTGATGATACCAAGGCCCAATTAGGACCTTAGGATACCCATAGGCATGGGGATGAACCCTTGATGCCTAAGTAATAAGACCAACCACTCTAAAACCTATAAAAGATAGGCCAAACTAACCTTGATTCCCCAAACCATATTCAAGAGCACACGAGGACAAAGGGGTTAGCGCGACCTAACCAGGTAGGTGCTCTATTGCTACTAGACTTTTAACAGAGCCATGACTGTTTTGAATGCATGATTTAAGTATAAATTATATGACTTATTTAGCATACCTTATTTGATGACTTGTTTAGCATATAAATGAATTCGGCATGCATAGGATAAACACATGCTTTGTAAATAATTGCACATATTGCATGATTTGTGAACATGAAGTTCTTGCAAAAATTGCATGTCCTTGAGGGTTACCAAAAGACGCTGGAGTGCCGAGGGCCAGGTAGTTGTGAGGGACCCGAAGAGGACAGGTTTTGAAAAAAGAGGGGTTTTCGCTTATTTGATCTGATTATGATTTGGGTTGATAAGCTCATGGGCACTATGCCGAGAGGTTTGGGTTGGCCTCCAGCCTCTACCACTATTAGGTGGATGGGTACCACGCCCAAAAAGGGCAACGTCCCTACATCAACTGCATGTGGTACAGGGGGCTACCACTGGTGTCACGACACTGGGTCGACGTGTCATAGGCCCCGTCGAGGCTATGACCGAGTGTCCTCAGGTACCCGGGGTCCACACGGCAGCGAGGTCGTGGGCATAGTTGGACCCTATGGTTTCGTGGATTTATTTGCATTACATATGGCATGATATGAGGTTGGTCGACCATACCATACTAGATATCTATGAGTTGGATTCAATGAAGCATCTTATGCATATCATTATGTTATGATATATATGATACTTTCAACTTGGTTTGTGAGATTCTTTAAGTCATTAGTGTTTCAATTTGACAATGGTTTTTGATATATTGAACTTGAGTGTTCAGACATGCACATGTTTTGAAAGAGCACATGATTTTAAACATCGCATGTATTATAAAACTAGTAGTGATAGGCTCCTACTGAGTATAGTATATACTCACCCAATCCTCAATATTTTTCAGACACAAAGTAAACACTTAAGGACAAGGAACGCTTGTGACCAAAGACAACCAGACTAAGTGCAAGTAAGTAAACCCCTACCTTATCTTTCAATGTTACTTGATTGTAGTTACTCTTTATAGCTGAGGTTGTGACTAACACTTTCTTGGGAATAGATTCAATTTAAAACTATGCTATGGCTAGATAATTGAAAAATGTGTTTTGACACTTGGGGTTTTATACAAAAGATTGTTTTCCAAAACAAAAAGATTTTCATGCATTTCATATTTATAAAACAAGAGATCTCGCCTTTTTATCAAATTTGCATCATATAAAACTCGGGTTGTCACAAAAGAAAATAAAGAAAAATCAAACCTTTGAACTTGTTTGCATAGAGGTTGCATAATTTATTTTAGGTTTCCATAGTTTAGTTAACAAAAAAAAAAAAAGCTCTTTAGTTGTATACAATTGATTTGTTTTCATTGTATACAAATTTGAGTCCATTTCACTAAGTTTTTAGTGTATGCCTGGCCATAGATCATTGAACTAGGGTTAGTACAATTAAATCTTAAGATCAAATGGACTACAAGATGAGGGTTAATAAATGAAGTAGATCTAATAAACCTTGCAACAGACATGGCAAATGAAGTAGTAGAAGTTAAGCCTCTTAGGGACTATTCTATTCCCGGTTAACTTAACTTCCCTTCATGTATTGTATTATATCCAACTACTACATATCATTTTGAGTTGAAACTATGTGTGAACCTACTTCTACCAACATTTTATGGTCTTGATAGGAGGACCCATATCATCATGTCAAGGAATTCCTAGACATCTGTGCAACTTTCAAGTACCAAAACTTCTTCGGTGATTCAATTCATCCATAGCTATTCCCATTCTCTTTAAAAGATAAAGCAAAGCCATGAATCAATTATCTAGAAATAAGTTCTATCACTACATGGGACCAATTGAACAAATTCTTCCTTGTCCACAAAACTAACGCCCTCAGGAGTGAAATCATTAACTTTCGACAAAAAGAGGGTGAGCATTTTTACAAATGCTGGGAACAATGGATGGATCTTTTGTTTAAGTGTCCCCACTATGGTTTTGAAAAATGGCAACAAGTTCAATATTTCTATGAAGTTTGGCACCATAGAACCGACATATGATAGATGCCACAAGTGGTGGGGCTTTCATGACCAAGAGTGATGTAGAGGCCTGAAATTTCTTTGAGACTTTGAGGAAACCCTAATTCATGCAGACTTCTCTACATTTCTAGAATGACACTAAACAAATACTACAAGCTAGCTCAACATCCATTGCAAAGTTATTATATTAAATGGGTCAACTATTATCTGCCCTAAGTAAAAGGAACAAAGGAAAATTCGCTAGTTAGCCAATACCAAAGCCTAAGGGTTAGTATGAGATATAGTAACACTTCCAATGACCAACACTATCAAGAACATGCCAAATCAATCACTAACCTTAGGAATGAAAAGCATATAGATAACAAGGTAGGACTGACTAAGAATTCCATAGTAGCTAAGGAGAAAGAAAAGCCTACATAGACTAAGAAGGGCAAAGAGAAGGCTCAATTGTCTCCTCCTTCTTTTGAATCTCTTCCAAATGGATCATGTGTTCCTAAGGCTCCCTTCCCTCAATGATTAAACATGTAAAGAAGGGTGGCAATTTCCATAAAATAATGGATGTGTTCAAACAAGTCAGCATTAACATTATATTATTAAATCCATTAAAGAAATCCCTACATATGCCATGTTTTTAAAGGATCTTTGCACATAGAAGAGGAGACTGAATGTGCAATAGAAAGTTTTCCTGTAAAGCAGGTCAACTCTATAATCTTGCATAATACGCCTCCCAAGTATAGAGATTCAAGATGTCCCACAATATCATGTGTGATAGGGGAATACATTATTGATAGGGCGTTACGAGACCTAGGGGCTGGTGTGAACCTGTTGCCTTACTTAGTTTATGTGCAACTAGGGCTGTGTAAGATGAAGCCTACTACCACCACATTACAATTAGTAAATAAATCAGCGAAAATTCCTTGTGGTGTGGTAGATGATGTCTTGCTATAGGTTGAAAAACTTATATTCCTTGTAAAATTTTTAGTTTTAAACATCTAACATATAGCTGATCCTAGTAGTCAGATAAAAGTAATTTTGGGGACATCATTCTTGGCCAAATCTAATACAATTATAAATTATGGGAATGGCATCATGAAATTGTTCATCTGACAATATGAAGATTAAGCTTAACATCTTTAATGATGGACAACATCGAGATGATGTAGATACATGTGAAGACAACATGATTGAGAGGGTAGTTCATCATACTTTCCTTACATCCTCCCACTCTGATCCATTAGAATTTTTTAGTTTTTTGCAAGTGCATGGGCTATTGTAGTATAGCTAATGCAAGTACGGATCAATCCCACATGGACTTGCTTTCATAAATTGGAGTTTTAATAAAATTTAATTCTTCAAAAATTAAAATTAAATGAAAGAAACTAATAAAAAGTGCAATTAGGCTTCAGATGTGTTTAATTAAAGAAATCATAAAGGTTCAATAAAAAACAAAAACTTAACTAAAAAAGGAAAAATCTACTTCCCTAGATTGATTATCATCAAATTCTTTAGATTTAGTATTATAAACTTCAATCAACCTTTATCAGTCTCTTCCTAGTGCTTCTGATTGATGATCTACTAGGTGGATTAAGAAGATTCAAAAACTTCTAAGAGATCTAAGCTAGATAAGAAATTTGAGATTTGGACAGTTTAGATCACTTTTTGGAGTTTATATTAAAGATCAGAGTAGTTAATCAACCTAAGGGATTTCCTAAGAATTATTTATGAAAGTTAATTGAAAATCTGATCTGAAATAGAGGGGAAATTGAGAAATATTAGTTGTCATGGCTAACTCTTTGAATGGGTTAAGCCTTAATCAACTAGTTCAGATTGTGTAGTTCTTGGAGAATAGAATGAAGATACAATCAAACTAGAATAGAAGAAGGATACAGAAGGAATTAACAAAAGGATGTAGGCAGCATTTTAATTAAAGATCGATGAGAAAAATTGGAATTCAACCAAAATCTAATTAAAACAAAAGAAGAAATAGGGAAAAAGGGAAACCCGATAAAGGAGGAGGAGGAATGCTGGAGGAGATGGAGGTGTAGACACTTGGTTCGATGAAGAAGTAGAGAACTGCATCGTCATGTGAGATTTGAGCGTTGAAGGGAAATTAGGCAAACTAGGCATTGGGTCGCTAGTGCAGTGCAATGGAAGTAGCTGGGCAAACATCGCCGGTCTGTGCAATAGAAGAAATCTGGGCGTTGGGTCACCGGTGCGGGGCGGTGGAAGTAGCTAGGCAGATGTCTCGGTCTGTGCGATAGAGGAAATCTGGGCATTGGTTCACTGTGCCTGGCTAGTGAATTAGTGTTAGTGAAGGGTGGAGTTGAAAGGAAGTGCTAGAACATAGTTTCCTATTGGAAAAAAAAAAGAAAAAAAAAAAAGAACATAGATGGTTGAGCAAAAAAGTGGAAAGGGGGATGACTGTTATGTGCGGTGGAGGCGACCTATGGTGAAGTTGTCGGAGCTGTAGATGGGTGCTAGTAACAAAAAAAGGAAATAGAGAGAGAGAGAGAGAGAGAGAGAGAGAGAGAGAGAGAGAGAGAGAGAGAGAGAGAGAGAGAGAGAGAGAGAGAGAGAGAGAGAGAGAGAGAGAGAGAGAGAGAGAGAGAGAGAGAGATGAGATGGTGCTATCAGGATTGGGGAATTGAGGACTGAACAGAGGAAGTGACAATGAAAAGGCGAGAACAAAGAGAGAAGGCGAAAAAAAAAAAAACATGCTGCGTGCATGAAAGAGAACAGATGGTGTGGGTGATGAGTTGGTGATGAAACAAAGATGGTTGGGAGGTAGTGGAGAGGTAGGTGGAAGAGAAACAAAACCAGGAAGAGATTGAATAGAAGGCAAAGTGAAACAATGAAAAAAACAAGCAAGGCTAAAGAAACAAAAGCAAAAACTAACTACCTCTTGGGCTCCCCACCTTTCCTCTTATATAGATTTCCCTCCTTCTAAAGTCTTCATACCTTCTAATTTTGAGGAGTTAGTTTCCCACTAAGAAACTTCCTCTTCATTCTAAATCTTCTCCAGGATCTCCTCTTTTCTTCAATTTTTAGGAAACTGTTCCATCTTGGCTTGTGGTTGATCTGGTTCATTCAATGTCCTTTAGGATGATCTGTACTATTGAAATTCAATCTAAACCATCCAAGCCTAATTCTAGTTTATCTACAACATATTAGACTAGATCAGAGTCATCTAACAATACATTAAGCATCTGATTAGCTCAAATTGTCATCTAACCATTAATTTTGATAATTTACAATTGGATGGTCAATTTGAGTTAAATTTCATATTTTATCCAAAATATGATCTAATTAAATGCTAAACTAGGGGTCTTTTGGCCAAAATTAAACACTTTTTGTCTATCACATTTTAATGGAGATTTTGACAAAGATAAGTCCATCAATGAAGTAAATGCATTATTAGATAATGTTCTAATTTTAGAAACTTCTAAATGGAAAGTTGTGATGACCCAGGTTTTCATATGCATTTTTCAAATGCAAAACTAATTCCTAATGCAAGATCAATCCCTATATGAAAATAATTTTATAAAAACAATGCAATGCAGTAGAAGAATCTTTTCTTTTAAATTCATTTTGAAAACTTGGAGTGTCATTTACTTCCAAGAAAAAAAAAGAGCTAGAGATATATATTTTTATAAAACTAAAACAAAATTACATGCAACCCAGATGTAGTTAGTCACAGCTCACATTCCAACTGTACTAATTACATATGCATGTCCAAAAAGGATAAGTCATTACTTACATTGATTAGAGTCTGTTATGCTATTGTCTTCATCTAATTTTGCATCCACTTTGATTTACTCTGCCTCAAGTCAAATTCTTTGACAACCTAAGATATTATAAACAATTTACAATATCTCAACAAGCTTGTGCTTGTGTAGGTAGTTTCACATCTACTATACCACATTTTGAAATCCAAGTTTAAACAATACTTCAAGTAGTTTCTCATGCAGTTCTAATGATCAAGTCAAAGATAGGAAACATAGATGAAACTACATGTCAACCTCAATTTATAGTTTTCATGCTAAAACATTTCAGATACTATCAATATAAAACATGCATGACTTTAAAGGTATATTTTTTGAATTGTTGAATTTGCATGGTAATCTCACATAAATTGGAATATAATATATTACAAAATCACATGAATGCATAACTTGTAAATTATATGAAATATCCACCATTTAACATGATAGATCAAATGTTAGAAGATCCTCAAAATATTATAGTAACTGATGAAAGCGTGAATGTTGGCAATTCCAAACCAACAACATCATCATGTGCACATATGCACCCGGTAAACACATCAGCCGGTTAGTTATAAGTACTCATTAAAAGACAATCATCAATCTTATCATACATAATATCTCAAAATAGAAATCTCATGGAACACTATGCTTATGACTAGGTCACTAAAATTGTGTCTTGCATATGTAAAGACCAGCCACCACAGCCTCCACTATGACCGTGGATATGTCTTGAAAAGGGTGCCTTAAACACCTCCAATGTTCCTTTTCCTAACGCAACAGTTGAGAAAAACAAGTGCCTCTTTGGGCACAGATACCTACCAGCCTTGGTGGTTAGAGGATAGGATTAGCACAGTGCTCACCAAGCTCACTAGCCTGAACAAGCATATATCTCAATACAATTGTCATTAAATTATATAACATATATCTCATGCAAAACTATGAATTTCTTTAACTTCTCAAAGCATGTGATTGATGCAATTTCAACTATAATCATTTCTTTCAAAACATACAACTATGTGTAATAAAATGAGAAGCGTCATTTTTATTTTCCACATAAAAGCATGTATCATGGTTATGAAGGTACACATGTATAACTCACATGCCTCATTTACAAATATTGCATTCTTTAAAAACTATGCAAAATGACAAAATATCAGTTTTATGATGGTCAAATACTCTCAAATTGAAAGCATAATAATCAAATGCTCTGATTATTTAAAATCTATGTATTTTAGTAAAGTTGATAACATGCTCAAAATCCCAATGGCAAATAGATTTTAAAACTATCTACCTCGAACACCACTATCCCTATTCTCAAAATGCTTAATAGGCTTAGTTTGTACTAGTTAGTGCCTCTGTCAACACATGTACATTACAATATCGTTTATCATACTTACTATTTCTTAATTATGAATCATTTAGTCTTTGATCTCCATTAAACTTGGTGATCCTTCCTTTACCATTTTTTTATCATAAATATTCCTCTTTATTTTTGTTACAAAATCAAATCTTAGTCGTTGATTAAAGATCAATAGTCTAGATCGTCTAATTGATCTATTAATGCAATGATTGATTAAATTCTAAATGATTAGATCAATAGTTCTAAGTCATCCTAAGATCTAATATTCGAATCTGGGGTCATCAGAACAATCTAATTATTAGATTAATCTAATTGATAATATAAATAGATCAATTATTCTTATTAAGGTTTAACCCATTCTAATCTTACTGATTTTCTAAATTTTCTATAATTTACTAAGCATAACTAAGATTAAGTGAAATGTGTCTGATGTGGCCTGATTAGGTTTGATTGCCTTTAATAAAAAAAATTTGTGAATAAATGGATTAGATCAAGTATAGATCTATGATCAAATATAAAGGGAAACTCAAATTGGAGGCTGGTCTATGTGTTAGGTAGTTGATCAAGGGTTAGATCATCTTAAAATGGTGGGTCAGTTGTAGATTTAGTTTCTAGTGGCCAATTGATAATTAGATTGTGATAACAAGGTTAGGTTGATATCAAATCTGAGTTTTGGTCATTGATTAATGATTGGATCATGTTGGAGTTTGTGGATTTGATCACAAATTTGATATTTGATGTTAGATCATTAATTGGATTCATAGATCGATGGCCTAGATCTATCCCTCTAAGTTATCAATCATTGATTAGTGTGTTTCCAAACTAGATTTAAATTAAAGATCTTATATTTAATGGTTAGGTTGCCCTTAATCATTTTCATATCATCAAGATGTTGTAAATGAGCAGTTAGAAGTCATGGATCGCATGTAGTGAATCTTACATCCTGATTGCATCTGATTTAAATAGTTGGATGAGTCCTGATTAGGGATCTGACCCTCTTGTTGTGAAGATCAAGCTGAAAACCCTATGATTGGGAATTTCAGCTCAAAATTCTGTGTCACTGGTGGTGATCGGTCAAGAAGGTAACCGACGAGGTAGCCGATAGCGACATTTTTTTGCGTTGGATTGGCATGTATTTAGAAGGGGTGGTAGATCAGGCACTCACCTTCACTCTTGTCACATTTGGAGCCCTTTTATAGTCATTTGATGGGGGGAAAAGCAGCATTCTCATCGGCCTATTGTTGAAAATATCACAGTAGTCGTAGTTAGAATCTCAGCCTGGTCACCAATGAAATGTGCTCTGATCTCAAAATAGTCAGGAGGGGTTTTATCCTACCTAACAATGGTGTCAGATCATTGATCCACCATTGTTCTGGTGACTATCTTTGGTATTTAAAAGTAATTGAGGTTACCATTGCCTGAAAAATGAAGGGAAAGGTAAAGAGAGAGAAAGAAAAAAAGAAAAGAAAAGGAAAGGGAAAGGGAAAGGGAAAGGGAAAGGAGAGGTAAGGGAGAAGGGGTGCGTGTGCGTATTGCCGGCGACAGCTTATCCTGAGCAACACCAATGATGGAGAAACAGGGGGAGACTGGAGTTAGTGAAGAGGGTGAGATCACATGGAGGAGGGAGTGGGATAAGACCTTTATCATCAGTGGTCCACTCTTCCCACTGGTAAGTGCATGATGTTGGTGTGTTCCATCATGCCATCATTGGCGATGATGGCCTATACCAACAGCGGGGAAGAGGGAAGAATGCACAGGGAAGGCAACAAGTGGTACAATAGTCACAATGGGTGTCATTATAAAAAATGACCCCTCCATTTTAAGAACTTTTCTATTAAAAAAAAAACAAATTAGTGGGGCCCATTTGAAAATTACTAAAATACCCATATTATTAAAAATTATGTAACTTTTCAAACTATGTTTTTAGCGTTCTTAGTGTTGTTGGATTTATTTTGCTGAGTATAATCTAATTATTAAAGTTTCAACACTTTATATGGCTGCTATAATGTAACTCCCTTAATTTTAAAGAAATTATATAAATACATAAATTACGAGGTTTTT
The DNA here is from genome assembly GCA_035236585.1 of Warburgia ugandensis. Classification (NCBI taxonomy): domain Eukaryota; kingdom Viridiplantae; phylum Streptophyta; class Magnoliopsida; order Canellales; family Canellaceae; genus Warburgia; species Warburgia ugandensis. Next base: position 42,596,565 of record CP141128.1, on the reverse strand, counting down.
AAAATTTGTGGAGAATCAAATTCTAGGAGATTAGAATTTTTTAAGAATTAATTAAAAAATATTTGAATCCAATGACACTAAGAAAACTGAAATTGGAGTCCAGGTGAAAATTTTCTAATTATTTAATTAAGTTTTTTTAAGAATAAAATAAAAGGGTAGAATAGTAATTACACATGTCTAGGGCCCACTGTCACAGCACTCAATCTCATGATTGAAGTGCCATTATTACCTGTAGGGGGTGATTACCAACATTTATTGCTAGTAATCATTTTTCCATAAATGATATAAAAAAGAAAAGAAAAGAAGATATTCATTTAAAACTACTTTAAATGCAGTTTCTGGCATTTAATTCTCCCCATCTCCTTTCTCTACCCGCCCTAGTTTTCCCCTCCCAACCTTTGGTTGTTGCACAGTCACCACCTGCGTTCCCTGAGCGCTAATTGTTGATAACCCCTTTTCACCCCTCCTCTATTTCCTCCGGTTGACAACCACCACCGGTGCCACTGTCTGTTCCCTTCCCCCCCCCACCTTCCCTCTCCTCCCTCCCCCACACCCATCGGTCGTTACTGCTATTGCAGCCAACCTGCCAGCCAATGCTGCCATTGTAGCCCACCCTGCCAACAACCTATTTTTTTCATTGGAAGAGTGTGTTCCATGTTCTGGCTACATCGTAAACTCCTCTCCTACTTTCCCTTTTGTTTTCCCCTATTTTTTCTCTCCCAGTGCCTTGCTAGATTGGTTTTTTCAGCCAAGGATCTATCGATGAACAAATTCAACTAACCAGGAAAAACCTGTCTCATAGGCAACTCAGATGGAAGATTTAAGTCATCCATTGTGTTTGTGGACCCAAAAGCATGAGAAAAAGCAAGAACAGTAAGAATCCAATGGTGAAAAATAGAGATTTAAGCAAAGCAAAAGAAATGGCCACAATCGAGCCTCCAAACGAAATGTTCATGGGAGAATTGTCGCTGAAACGTACTTAGCCATGAATGGACCTCAAAATGAAATGTTCGAGGGAGAACTATCATTGAAACGCACTTAGCCACGCATGGACGAGACGTGCAGGCCTAGCATGCCTATGCGCATGTGGGTGACACTTTGGCTATTCATAGAATTCTCTAGACACAAGTGCGTCCTGGTGACCATAATGTGCAAGAGTGTCCTGGTGATGGTGATGTGCCCAAGGATGTCCTAGAGGCATGTAATGGTCAATGCTTGTCCTGATGGTGTCGATTCGACCCGTTTTGATCCAGATTTGATCAAACCATTTATTTGAATTTGCAATCTTAAAACTTTAATTCATGGGGCTATAGAAACCTAAATATTGAACTGAGATGTCTCTTGGGCTTGTCTTGGTGACATGTACATGAACCTATAATTAGAATTATGATCTGACCACATCTACTTGATCAAACCCTTATATATCACTTAATAACCTAGATCGGGGTGATCAAGGAATGATCAAGCCTTGGAAGTTGAACAATTATGTGATTTGGGAGATGGATTGATGGATCTGATGATCAAATCACATGTATTAGTTATAGAAATTGATCTTGATCATTGACCTAAGTAAGGACTCTGGATCTAACTGATCGGAGGTCAATCAGATCATCAAATTGAGCTACTGATCCTATATATATGATTACATTGCTAGGAAACACATGAATTGAAGTGATTGTATTACTTAAGACTTGATTTAATAATCTAAAGACTAATTGAGCCTATAGAGAATGATCCAACTATGGGATCACCCAAAAAGCGAATGAGATGGAAAAATTAAGTCCCTTAGTGATCAAGAGACACTGATTTAGCCGATCACAACTCTGATTGACAATCAGATATAGCAGGTGATCAATAAGATGGAACAAAAACTGATTATAAGACATTGATCAATGTCAATAAGGGTGAATCGAATAATCTGAACCATTGATTTAGGTTTAACTATTAGACTCGAAGATTAGCTTGATTAATTGACTTATAAAGTGGGGTCTGATGAACACCAATAGATATAAATGACGAGTAAATTATACAATGGAGCACATTGAGGGTAGTAAATAATGCAGTGTAATATTGTGGTCTTGATAGGTACATCAAAGTGGGCGAGTTAAGAGGATTACATGCCTGATTGGGTTATTTTCCTCATTAAGGTAGGTGACAAGATTTAATGTTCCTTTGATGTTATAAATTATTGATAAATTCCCAATGACTTCATTTACATTGACAAGATGCATGATTTTGTATATTGACCTCATGAATTTATGTGAGACTAGCACTTCGCATGTGTTATTGATCTTTATATCATCTTTTTAAATTGCATCTTTAACGCATGGATTTTTAATACTTGGTTTTATGTTTTCATTGATTTATGATGGGTGTTTCTGCCTAGTGGATGCTATGCTAGGAGAATCATAGGGTTGGCAACCGACCTTTGAGTATATGGGATGATAGACACCCACCTTGACATTGGGAAAACTGCATGGTTGTGGTATTATGGGTAGTCCACACATGTGCCTGCTTGATTACCATCCTCAATAGGCCTAAGTCTCATGTTTTGGGGTCATTGGTGAGTGGCAGTGATTGATACCTTAGAGTGGTTGCTATTACAACATAGCGATCCATGCAATTATTTTGTGTGCACATGCAATTACAGATGTACCTGGGTGATTATATTCAGATGCACCAAAAGCAAGACAGTGCACCTCGAAGGTGAAGCCTATATGGGCATCCAGATGTAGGCGGGCCTACGGGCTAGGCAAGCTACAGGTGAGGAACCTAGGGGGTTGGTATGAGTACCCATTGCCAGATATGAGAATGTTGTGGTACACTCTAAGTACATGGTTAGGTTGCACACCCTATTGTTCATGACATGCATTCATGCATCAATTTGATGGATTTGCTTGTATTTAACTCTACTAATTTCATGACATATGTAGCATTCATGTTATGCATGCCATGATATTTGACTCATGATGCTTTTATGTTTTTATGCATGAATTTGTATCTTCAATAGTAATTGTACTTGACTTGGATTTCTTTACAATCACACATTTTCTCATGCTTGAGATTTAAAGGTTCATTTCCTTATACCCATGTTTTACATCCATTAGCTTTATAGTATATCCTGATCTCTATATGCTATATTACCTGCTTGTTATTGGATATTAAATGTCTATATACATGCACAAGTGATTGCTTGTTGAGGTATTGCTAGGTCTCTAATGCCTCAAATTTGGAGCGAGATAGCCATAAGGGCAAGTAGGTGGAGCAGTAGAAGGGACGATAAAGGACCATTTGTTTTACACAAGGACTGATCTTGATGTACGTGGTTTCCTATTTTGACATTTGACTTTTACTTGGGCTATATGTGTGTGTGTGTGTGCCCATGTAATTGTGATAATGTATGGACCTGATCCTTAACATTTACATGTATGGATATATCGTTATGGTTGGATGTGGTGTATGATGGAGGAGGCCCTAGGCCATAGTATGGTTTTGATTAGTTATTTGCATTTTCTTTTCTTGACTAGCATTCAGTCATGATTTTTAGCCTAGATTAACAGCCCATGAATTGTTGTTAAACCTGAGATGGAAGAAAGACTTATATGATGTAACATTGAAACTTTGACAAATGGCTCCTCAAAGAAAGACAAGGTCCACCCCTGCTCCATGAGTTACCACCCCTACCGATTCATCCAAGCAAGGGGAATGTGAGGTAGACCTAGTGGCCCAAGTGATACAAGGTTTAACACTGCATGTTCATCAGTAGATTTGGGTAGTAAGATAGGCTACAGACTTAGCTCCTATGATAATGATTGCTGCAACTTAGGCGAACTCATCAATACAGTCATCACATCAAGTGCCAACAATGCCTGGACCAGGAGTCAGTATGGGAGAATCCTTAGGGAGTCACAATGGATTAGCTAGGTTGTTGGAAAGGTTCCAGAAGATGGCGCTACACTTCCATGGGGAGGGTGACAACGAAGAAGCTGAGTGATGGTTGTTTGAGGTCGAGGGAGCATTTGATGCTATGAGGATTCCCCTGGAGGATTAGGTTAGATTGGCAGCCTACCTATTAAAGGGCGAGGCTTGGTTTTGGTAGCAGATGGAGTAGAAGAAACGACCTTCCTCTACAGAGCCAATCACGAGGGAGGACTTTAGGAGAGTTTTTATGATTAGTACTTCCCACCTCATGCCTCATAGGCCATGATGCGGGAGTTTGTAACCCCAGAGTAGTAGGATATGATGGTTCAACAGTACCTGAACCAATTCACCAAATTGTGGAGATTTGCACCTAGTCCCTTACCTCAGATGAGGAGGAAATAGATCAATTTGTAGATGACTAATACCTTACTTGAGAAATAGAGTGATTATTTCTCGACCTATGATCATACGAGAGGCTATAGACATGGCCTCCATGTTACAGGGATTTTCTATGGACCTGAGGAGGCCTAAGTCATCCCACCAAGGGACCCTTTGCATTTACTTAGCCACATAGGGCACTGGTCGACAATAGGCCAGTAGGCAGAAGAGAGACCATTATAGAAAAGTATGCCTTAGATGTAAGAGTCAACACCTATGACAACGATGTCCTAGGCCGAGCAAGAAACAATAGAATCCACACCAACAGCATTAGTTTCCTCAGCAAAGATAGTCGTTCATCTGCTACAGTTGTGGTGAGAAAGGGCATATTCACAAGGAGTGCTCGAAGGAGTAGAGAGATAGACCCATAAAGATTAGCGCAAGCACAAAGACAGCACAATGTAGTTAGGGACGAGTCTTCACTGTCATTTTGGGGTAGGCACAGGCCTTGAACTAATTTGTAGAAGGTACCTTCCTTGTTGCAGACAGGCATGCTAAGATCCTCTTTCATTCAGGCTCCACTCATTCCTTTATTTCCTCTACATTTGCATCTTGCCTTGACATGCATGCTTGTAAGGATGGATGCTGACCTCATTTTGTTGGACATGGTGGAATATGACCTCATCCTAGGGATGAATTAGTTAGATACTTATTGGGTTACTATGGACTACTGCAAGAACCATGTTATATTTAATGTGCCTTATCAACTAGGGGTCGTATTCCAGGGCAGGAAGATTATTATCAGCACTTGTATCATTTCATCTATGAAGGCATCACGGTATTATGCACGAGGGTGTCGTGTATTCTTAGCATGAGCAACAATAGTGGATGGTGAGCAACCACACAAAGGATATCAATGTTGTGCTAGACTTCGTTGACATTTTTCCTGAGGAGTTACTAGGGTTACCATTGCATAGGGAGATCCACTTTACGGTAGATCTGGTACTAGGTACATCATCTATTTCCAAGGCACCATATAGGATGGCCCGAGCCAAGTTGAGATAGCTCAAGGTTTAGTTGCATGAGTTACTTGATAGAGGCTTTAACAAACCAAGTGGGTCATGTTGGGAAGTTTCAGTCCTTTTTGTGAAGAAAAAGGATGGATCATTGAGGTTGTATATCGATTATAGATAACTAAACAGTGTTACAGTGAAAAATCAATATCCCTTGCCTCGCATTGATGATTTGTTCAACTAGCTCCAATAGGTACAAGTGTTCTCAAAGATAGATCTAAGATCAGGCTATCACTAGTTGAGAATCATAGAGGAAGACATTTCTGAGATTGCCTTCCGGACTCGCTATGGCCATTATGAGTTTTGGTGATGCCTTTTGAGTTGACTAACACACTAGTAGTTTTTATGGACTTAATGAATCGGGTTTTTTGAGCTTACTTGGATAAGTTTATCATTATTTTTGTCGATGATGTACAAGTCTACTCTCCCATCCAAGAGGCGCATAGGGAATGGTGTTGGACACCCTTTGTCGCCATTGTTTGTTTGCGAAGTTCAGTATGTATGAGTTTTGGCTGGAGTAGGTGCAATCTTTAGGCCACATGGTATCAAAGGATGGAGTGGCTGTAGACTTAGCTAAGGTGGCGGTAGTAATAAATTGGGAGAGGCCTACAACAATGACTAAGATATGTAGTTTTCATGGGTTGGTGGGGCATTATCGTAGGTTTGTCAAGGGGATCTCAAGGATTGCATTGTCATTGACTACCCTAACCAGGAAGGATAGCTGGTTTGTTTGGAGTTATGCTTATGAGGAGAGCTTTCAGGAGCTCAAGAGGAGACTTATTACCACACTAATGTTGACTTTGCCCTCAGGTTTTGGTGGTTATGTGGTTTATTGTGACATGTCTGGTAAGGGGTTAGGTGCAGTACTGATGTAGCATAGGAAGGTGATTGCCTATCCATCCAGACAGCCTTGGTGATGCCTTTTGGGTTGACTAACACACCAACAGTTTTTATGGACTCGATGAATTGGGTTTTTTTAGCTTACATGTATAATTTTGTTATTATTTTGTGGATGATATAATATACTAGTCTACTCTCTCAACCAAGAGGCACATAGGGAACACTTTTATACAGTGTTGGGCACCCTTCATCGCCATCATTTGTTCGTGAAGTTCAGTAAGTGTGAGGTTTGGCCAAAGCAGGTGTAATTTTTAGGTCTCATGGTATCAAAGGATGGAGGGGCTATAGACCCGACCAAGGTGGAGGTAGCACTAAGTTGGGAGAGGCCTATGATGGTGACTGAGATACGTAGTTATCTTGGGTTAGTGGGGTATTATCATAAATTTATCGAGGGGTTCTCGAGGATAGCATTGCCATTGAATACCCTGACCAGGAAGGACATCAGGTTTGTTTGGAGTGATGCTTATGAGGAGAGCTTTTAGGAGCTCAAGAGGAGACTTACAACCATACCTGTGTTGACTTTACCCTTAGGTTCTAGTAGTTATGTGGGTTATTGTTATGCATCTGGTAAGGAGCTAGGAGTAGTACTGATGTAGCATGGGAAGGTGATTGCTTATCCATTCAGGCAACCCTGGGGACGCCTATTAGGTTCACTAATGGATCAACAACTTTTATGGACGATGAATCAGGTTTTTTGAGCTTACTTGGATAATTTTGTTATTATTTTTGTGGATGATATACTATTCTACTCTCCTAATAAAGAGGCACACAAGGAACATCTTTATATGATGTTGAACACCTTTCGTTGCCATCGTTTGTTCACAAAGTTTTGTAATTGTGAATTTTGGCTACTGCAGGTTCAATTTTTAAGCCACGTGGTATCAAAGGATGGAGTGGCTATAGACACAGCCAAGGTGGAGGTAGCACTAATTTGAGAGAGGCCTATGACAGTGACTAAGATATGTTGTTTTCTTGGTTGGTGGGGTTTTATCGCGAGGATTGCATTGCCATTGACTACCTTGACCAAGAGAGACATCAGGTTTGTTTGGAGTGATGTTTATGAGGAGAGCTTTCAAGACCTCTAGAGGAGACTTACTGCCGCACTAGTGTTGACTTTGCCATTAGGTTTTGGTGTTTATGTGGTTTATTATGACACATCTAGTAAGGGGCTAGGAGCAGTACTAATGCAGCATGGGAAGATGATTGAATATGCGTCCTGGCAGTTGAAGATGCATGAGGTACCCAACCCATGATTTGTAGTTAGCATCGATGGTGTTTGCATTGAAGTCCTGGAGACATTACTTGTTTGGTGAGAAGTTCGAAGTGTTCATTGATCACAAGAGCCTCATGTACTTCTTCACCCAGAGCGATTTGAATATGAGGCAGCACAGGTGGATAGAGTACCTCAAGGACTTCAACTTCACTATTCAGTACTACCCTAGGAAAGCAAACGTTGTTGTAGATCCCTTAAGAAGGTAGTCAAGAGCAATGATTACAACTTATCAAAGAAGTTTAGATTCCTTGATAGGATATTACAGGCACAGATTAGGGATGAAGAGACTCAAAACATGGCAGACAAGGCCAATTTTACTAGAGGACCAGATGATGGTGTTAGATTTAGGGGTAGGTTGGAAGTTCTTGAAGTGGACGAGTTGAGGGGTGAGTTACTTTAGGAGGCTCACCAGTCCCAGTATACAATTCACCTCGAAGGTATGAAGTTGTACTAGGATCTAACAACCCTTTTGGTGCAATGGGATGAAGAAGGATATCGGGAAATGCGTAGCATGATGTTTGACCTATCAACAAGTCAAGGCAAAGCATCATCGACCATTCAAGTTGCTTCAGACAATGGACCTTCTATAGTAGAAATGGGATCACATCACTATGGATTTCATAGTAAGCCTTCCGAGGACAGCTAACAGACATGATATGATATGGGTTATTGTTGATAGATTGAAAAACGTTGCACATTTTCTCCCCATCAGACAGAGCCAAATAGTGGATAACCTAGTGAAGTTGTATGTCAAGGAGACCATGAGCCTACATGGGATCCCCTTGACGATGATCTCAGACAGGGACACTCAATTTACCTCAAAGAACTGGTAGAGTGTTTAGGAGGCCATACGGTTAAGATTGAGATTCAGCACAACTTTTCACCCCCAACCAGATGGCCAGACAGAAAGGACCGTCCAAACTATCAACGACATGTTGAGGGCTTGCACTATGGACTAGAAAGGTAGTTAGGATGATGACTTACCACTTGCAGAATTTGTATATAATAATAATTACCATGCGAGCATCACATGGCCCCATACAAGGCGCTTTATAGTAGATCTTGTTGATCATCTTTATGTTGGAGCAATGTGGGAGAGAGACACCTCATGAAATTCGAGTTGGTGGACTAGTGTGCTAAAAAGGTATGGTTGATTTGGAAATGACTACTGGTAGCTCACAGTCATCAAAAGAGTTATGAAGATAAGAGATGAAAGGATCTAGAGTTTGCTGTTGGTGACCATGTCTTCTTAAAAGTTTCTCTTATGAAGGGAGTTATGAGATTTGGCAGTAAGGGGAAACTCAGTCCCAGATACATCAGCCCTTTTGAGATCTAATGGAGGATTCAAGATGTTGCTTCTCAGCTATCAAATGTTCATGATGTCTTCCATGTGTCCATGTTGAGGAAATATGTGCTAGACCCTTCCTACATACTTGAGAAGATCCTTGGAGAGCTGGGACCTAATTTGATGTTTGAAGAGAGGCTAGTATGAGTTCTGGATAGGAAAGTCTAGGAGTTAAGGACCAAGACCATTCCACTGGTTAAAGTTCTCTAGCAACATCGCTCTATGTAGGAGGCCACGTAGGAGACTGAAGATAAGATGAGACAGCTCCATTTAGAGTTATTTGTATAGTTGTATGTATGTAAAGAACTTTTTAGGATGATATTTCAAGAGGGAAGGATGTAATACTCTTAATTTTAAATGAATTATATAAATTACGAGTTTCTAAAATTTTGTGGAAAATCAAACTCCAAGAGAATAGAATTTTGTAGAAATTGATTCACGAGATGAAACATCAATATTTGGAATGTAAGCAAAAAATGAAATCCAATGACATTGAGAACACTAAAATTAGAATCCAAGAGAAAATTTCCTAATTATTTTAATTAAGGTCTTTTAAGAAAATAAAATAAAAGGGTAGAATGGTAATTACACATGTCTGGGGCCCACAAACATGGCACCCAATCTCATGACTGGCGTGCCATTATTATAGGCAAGGGAGATTACTAACATTTATTGCTCGTAATTGTTTTTCCATAAATGATATAAAAGAATATATTTATTTAAAACCAATTTATATGTAGTTTCCCCATTTATTCCTCCCCATCTCATTTCTGCCCCCCTTGATTTTCTCCTCCTCGGCTTGGTCGTTGCATAGTCAACATCACCATTCACCACATGTCAACTGGTGATAACCCCTTTCCCCTTTCCCTGTTTCCTCCAGCCAACAGCCACCACTGGTGCGGCTGTCTCTTCCCTCCCCCTCCCCCTCTCTCCTCTCACCTTCCCTCTCCTCCCTCCACTATGCCCACCAATCGCTGCTGTTATCACAACCGACGCTGATGTCACAGCCAGACCAGTCAACCCGCCAATGTTGGTGACTGGAGATAACTCTCTTCAATTATTCCTGGGATGGGAGGGAGTCGGTCTTGCTTCATATTTGTTAATTCATTTCTGGTTCACACGACTTCGGGTCGTTTTACTCTCTTTCAAATAGTAGACTCTTCAACCATTTTTGCTCATGCTAGCGCCCCCAGAAATTCTTGGATTTCTCGCAATATGAGATTTAATACCATAACTCTTATTTGTATTTTACTTCTTATTGGTGCTACTGGGAAATCTGCACAGATAGGATCGCATACTTGGTTACCCGATGCAATGGAGGGTCCCACTCTAGTATCTGCTTCCTGCTCAGCCGCCAACAACCTATTTTCCTCACCAAAAGAGTGTGTTCCATGTTTTGACTGTTGAGTAAGCTCCTCTCCACCTTTCCCTTTCATTTTCCCTTTTTTTCCTCTCCCTGACCCTATCAGACTATTTTTTCCAACCAAGGATTCATTAGTGAATGGATTTGGCTAATTAGGGAAAACCTGTCTCATAAACAACTCAAATGGAAGATTTGAGCCATCTATTGTGTTTTTGGACCCTAAAAACATAAGAAAGAATAAGAATAGCAAAAATCCAATGGTGAAAAATTGAGATCTAAGAAAAATAGAAGCAACAGCCATGATCGTGCCTCTCAGCAAAACAGTCGCTGGGGAACTGTCACCAAAATGCACTTAGTGATGCACGAACAAGACACACATGGCAACATGCGTGTGAGTGATGCTTACACCATTCACAAAACGTGCCAAATGCAAGTGCATCACGGTGACTATAATGTGCAAGCACGTCCTAATGATGGTGACGTGCCTAGGAGTGTCCCAAACGCGCATCACTGTCACTGCACATCCTGGTGGCGCTGATCCAACCCTTTCTGATCCAAATTTGATTTGGAATCTTAAAAATTTAATTCAAGGGGCTATAGAAAAATCTTGATCTGAGACATCTGTTGGGCTCGTCTCGGTGAAGTAAAAATTGAATCTATCAATAGAATTATGATCTGACCACATCTAACTTGATCAAACCCTTAGATAACACTTAATAACTTAGATTGGGCTGATGAGGAAATGATAAGTCCTTGGAATTTGAACAATTATATGATTTGATAGATGGATTGATGGATCTGATGACTAGATCAAATGTATCAGTTGTGGAAATTGATCTTGATCAATGATCTAAGCAAGGACTCTGGATCTGATCGATTGGAGGTCTATCAAACCATCAAATTGAGATACTGATCATAGATATATGCTTGCATTGCTAGGAAACACAAGAATTGAAGTGATTGTAATACTTAAGGCTTGATTTAATAATTGAAAGACTAATTTAGGCTATAAAGAATGATCCAATGGTGGAATCACCCAAAAAGCCAATGAGATGGAAAGATTGAGTTCCTTAGTAATTACAAGACACCAATTTAGCATATCACAACTCTGGTTGACAATTAGATATAGCAGATGATCAATAAGATGGAATGAAAAACAAGTTATAAGGCATTGATCAACGTGAATAAGGGTGTATCAAACAATCTAAACCATTGGTCTAGGATTAACTATTAGACCAAAAGATTAGCCTGACTAATTGACTTATAAAGTGGGGTCTGATGAACACCCATAGTTCTAAGTGATGAGTAAGTTATACAACTAAGCACATTGAGGATAGTAAATAACATGGTCTAGTATTGCGGTCCTGACATGTACACTAGTGTGTGTGGGTTGGGAGGATTACACTCTTGATTGGGTTATTTTCTTTATTGAGGTAGGTGACGACATTTAATGTTCTTTTAATATTATAAATCATGGTTAAATATCCAAAGACTTCATTTACATTGACAACTTGATGCATGATTTTTTATATTGACCTCATGACTTTCTATGAGATTACCACTTCGCGTGTGTTATCAATATTTATATCATCTTTTTATATTGCATCTTTTATGCATGGTTGTTGATACATTGAATGTTGTATCAATTTGATTCTATTGAAGATGTTTATGCATGGATTTCTGATACTTGGTTTCATGTTTTAGTTAATTTATGATGGGTGTTTCTGCCCAGTTGAATGCTATGCTAAGATGATCATGGGTTTGGCCACCTACCCTCTAAGTTTATGGGATGATAGATACCCGCCTTGACTTTGGGAAAACTGTGAGGTTTATGGTATCATGGGTAGTCCACACACACGTCTGACTAGCTCCCATTCCTCGGTGGACCTAATCTCCCGTTCTGGTGTGGAAGGTAAGCGATAGTGGTTGATACCCCAGAGTGGTTGCCGATGCAACCTAGGTATCCATGCACTTATTTTGTGTGTATATGTAGTTACAAACATACATTGTCAATTATATCCTAATGCACCCATAGCATGACGATGCAGCCTTAGGGAGAAGCCTATATGGGCAGCCAGATGTGGGTGGGCCTACAGGCTGGCAAGCTACCTGGTGAGCAAGCCACAGGTGAGGATTCTAAGGGGTTGGTATGAGTACTCATTGCCAGATATGAGTGTTGTGATACACTCCAGTTACATGGTTAGGTTGCACTCTCTGTTGTTCATGACATGCATTCATGCATCGATATGATGGATTTTACTATATTTAGCTCTACTAGTTTCATGACATATATATCATTCATGTTATGCATGCCATGATATTTGACTCATGACCCTTATATGTTTTTATGCGTGAATTTGCATCTTCACTAATAATTGTACTTGACTTGGATTTCTTTACAATCACACATTGTTTCATGCTTGAGATTTGAAGGTTCATTTCCTTATACACATGTTTTACATCCATTAGCTTTATAGTATATGCTAATCTGTATATGCCATATTACCTACTTGTTATTGGATATTAAATGTCTATGCACCTACACAAGTGATTGCTTGTTGAGGCATTGCTAGGTGTGTAATGCCTTAGATTTGGAGTGAGATAGCTACAAGGGCAAGTGGGTGGAGCACTAGAAGGGAAGATAAGGGACCATCTGTTTTACACAAGGACTGATCTTGATGTGTGTGGTTTCATATTTTGACATTTGACTTTTATGTGGGCTGTATATATATGTGCCTGTGTAATTGTGATAATGTATGGACTGGGTCCTTAACATTTACATATATGGTTATATCATTACGGTTGGATATATTGTATGATGGAGGAGACCCTAGGCCATACTATGGTTTTGATTGGTTATTTGCATTTTCTTTTCTTGAACAATGCTCAGTCACTATTTTCAACTTTTACAGAGTATACTACATATTATGCTTGGTTTCATGAGTTGTTCTTAGGTCAAATGACTCCCAAGGTTTTTCTTTGATGTTTTACTTGGAAAAAATTATTACAATTAAAATTAAGTATATGTTTTACCTTTTTAGGGATCCTAACTATTTTAATAAATATCATTATCATTATATGAAAAATGGTTTAGAAAACCCATGGCATCACATATAAAAAGCTCATTCATAAAATTCTATTTTATCCTTCTTTTCAATAAAAATTACATAAAATGAGCTTTTAAATTTTGGATTATTACATCCTTTTGCCTTAAAGAAATATTTGTCCTTAAAAATTCTTTCTATGTCATTCCTCAAATAATTATGCATATATCCTTCTTACTTTACTATCAATTTAATTTCCTAGGTAAATGATTTTACAACAAACATTCCACGTATGAGATCTTACTTGTTCTTTCATTTTATTCCAAATCTTGTAACTCTTTAATTAATATCTCCCTTGAAAAGTCATGATTTTCAACTTTAATGTTTGATTATTACTATTATTATTATTATTATTTACATCTGTCGACACCACAATCTTCGATGATTCGTATACTATCTTTCACTTTTCACATGACACTTGATTCCTCAACCAAAGCTTATGTCTCCACATTATTTGTCTATATCTAAAGAGTCTTCAATGATGGATGTCACTAGTAGGTTTACAGTGAGTGCTTACCTAGTTACCATTTTGTCCATATTAAGCTACTTCTTTTTACTTCTTAGAAGCATATTTTCTATTTTCTTATCCTATATCGATACATTCTTCAATCATTTATCAAAGACATCATCGACAACCATTAAACCTCAATTATCAAGAGGTGGAGTAAGTATCAGTGCAATGGTTGTTTCCTCCCATCTCTAAAAACTTGCCTCCCAGGTGTCCTCATACCTATCTTATCTCCTTATTTGATATCTTAGTTAGTGGTAAGGTAATAATCATTCAATATGTTATTATAGTATCTAGTAAGGTTTAGGAAATTCTATAAATCTATCACTATTTTAAGTATTTTCCTACTTCATTTCTACCTCAGCTATTATTGGATCTAATGTGATTATAAATTTGGAAGCCACTTAGTTTAGTAGGTTGACTTCATTTAATGAAGACTCATGTATAAATATTCATGATGTTCCACTTAAAGTATTATATAGTTTAGGGCGTTGTTTACTATTATGCTAAGAAGTTTATTAAGAAATGGTTGGAATACCTAGTTCATGCAACCTATAAATTAAGTTGAAATATTTGTCAACCTAAACGAAATTATTCTAGGGGAATCACCATTAAATTCAATGCTAAGTAATAACCTCGAGATATTTCCTCTTCTAATCCTTATCTAAGATACCAATACCTCAAGTTGATCCTTGATAATACACTAGTTGGTGAAGATTGATTGAATGAGACACTTATCTTGAATATATACAAACATATATATATATCTGTATATGTATATGTATATGTATATGTATATGTATCTGTGTGTGTGTGTGTGTGTGTGTGTGTGTGTGTGTGTGTGTGTGTGTGTGTGTGTGTGTGTGTGTGTGTGTACACTTCTTATTCTTCATTATAACTCCATTCAATCACTTAATAATAATGTAAGGTATTATCAACTTATCCTCTTATTGATAAGAATAACTAGTGTCTCTTAGTAAGAACAATGGATCTAATGAAATTCTAATTTCAACAGTGCATCTCATAGTTTTCCTAAGACTTTTTAATTAGGTAAGCATCCTATAATGATAAATTTGTAAAGTAAAACATGTTTTAGAGTTTAATCCCTCATTAAACACAATTCCTTCATGGTAGTTCTTGAAATTCTTTAAAATACACTATCTATCCTTAGTTTCAGCACTCTATTGCTTTTAAAATCCACTATACTCAATTGTTTCACTTCCTATATATCCTTTAGTAATAAAAATAACTAAATTCATCTTCTTTAATCTTTCATTTTGACAAAACAATTCAAGATCCTTCATTTTTGATGTCTGGGTTTAATCCATCTCCATCTTTCTTATCTATGTAAAGTCCATGATCTTCTTACTTCAACTATTCAATGTCCACTGAATATGATTACTTACATCTTATGTTTCCTTGCTGTAAAATTCTTCCTTTTTGTCCACTTGGATCAATGTCGCAATTTGATTTGTTGAACATAATAGACACTAGGTCTACAGTTCTAGTCAAATATTATGAATTAGATACTTCTAGATAACATTAGACTTCTCTAATAACAACATCTAAATCCTCAAATGTGTATATTTTCACTAAATCATTATAATATCTTAAGAAATCCATTGAACTCATTATATTACTTCCACACTACACTTCTATACCTTCTATTTGCTCTTAATTATTCTAATCGTATATGACTTTGAACATGTAGGATTGGCTGTGAAAGGATAAACCTAGGCTCTGATACCAACTGTGAGGACCCAAGTTTTCATATGCATTTTTTCAATGCAAAACTAATTTCTAATGAGGGATCGATCCCTATTTGAAAACAATTTTGTAAAAACAATGCAATGCAACAAAAGAATATTTTCTTTTAAATTCATTTTGAAAACCCCACTGTCATTTACTTCAAAAAATCAAAATAGCTAGATTTTTTTTTTATAAAAATAAAACAAAATTACATGCATCCTAGATCTAGCTAGCTATAGCTTATAGTCCAACTATAAAAATTACATATACATGTCCAAAGAAGATAAGTTATATACTTACATTGATTATAGTTTGTTATGCTATTGTCTTCATTCAATTTTGCATCCACTTCAATTTACTCTACATCAAGTCAAATTCTTCAACAACCTAAGATGTTGCAAACAATTTACAATATCTCAACAAGCTTGCACTTGTGTAGGTAGTTTCACATCTACTATGTCACATTGTAGATGAAACTGCACATCAACTTCAATTTGCATTTTCCATGCTAAAATATTTCAAATAATATCAATATAAAACATCATGACTTTAAATGTATATTTTTTGAATCATTGAATCTACATGGTAATCTCACATAAATTGTAATATATAATATATAACAAGATCACATAAATGCATAACTTGTAAATTTTGTGAAAGATCCACCATTTAACATGATAAATCAAATGTCATAAGATCCTCAAAATATTATAATAATCGATTAAAGCATGAACATCGACAACCCTAAACCAATGACATCATCATATGCATATATGCACCCAACAAACACATCAGCCGATTGGTCATGAGTACACATCTAAAGACCAAAATCAATCTCATCATACGTAGTATCTCAAAATAGAAATCTCATGGAACACTATGCTCATGACCAGCTCACTGAAATCATTTCTCTTGTATTTAAAAACCGACCACCGCAACCTCCATGGCGACTATGAATATGTCTTAAATGGGTGTCGTGAACACCTCTAATGGTTGTTTTCCTACCACAATAGAAAAATAGGTATCTCTTTGGGCATACCTACCACCTTGAGTGGTTAGAGGCCGGAAGGCCAAACAGATACAACCTCTTAACACAGTGCTCACCAGGCTCATTAGCCTGAACAAACATATATCTCAATACAAATGTCATTAATCATGCAAAACTATGCATTTCTTTAACTCAACTCAAAGCATGTGATTGATGCAATTTCAAGTATAATCATTTATTTCAAAAACATACAACTATGTGTAATAAAATAAGCAGCATCATTTTCATATTCCATATAAAAGCATGCTTCATGGTTATGAAGGTACATATATGTAACTCACATGCCTCATTTACAAATATTGCATTCTTTAAAACCTAAAATAATGCAACATGTCAAAATATTAGTTTTATGATAGTCAAGTAGTGTCAAATCCAAAGCATGATAATCAAATGATCTAATTATTTAAAATCTATATATTTTAGTAAAGCTAATAA
Organism: Warburgia ugandensis; assembly: GCA_035236585.1. NCBI lineage: Eukaryota > Viridiplantae > Streptophyta > Magnoliopsida > Canellales > Canellaceae > Warburgia > Warburgia ugandensis. The sequence goes on along the minus strand of CP141128.1, from coordinate 42,579,468 downwards.
CATGATAGAAATCTCAATGGCAAATAGATGCTAAAACTATCTACCTTGAACACCGCTATCCCTATCCTCGAAATGCTCAACGAGCATAGTTTGTACCAGTTAGTTCCTTTGCATTGCATGTACATTACAATGTCATTTATCTCACTTACTATTTTTTTTAATTATGACTCATTTAGCCTTTGATCCCCATTTACATGGTGATACTGCCTTTACCATTTTCTGATCATAGTTATTCCTCTTCACTTTTGTTAAAATTTCAAATCTTAGTCATTGATTAAAGAGTAATACTCTAGATCATCTAATTGTTCTCAATTCCTATTGATCTCTAACTTATAAATAGTTTATCTCACATCTTAACATTTAACCTATTGATCCAACAGCCAGATTAAATTTTGATTGGTCAGATCATGTCATCCTAGCATCCAATATTCGAATCTAGGGTCATCAAAACAATTTAACTGTTAGATTAATCTAATTATTAATATAAATAGATCAATTATTCTTATTAAGGTGTAACCCATTCTAATATTGTTGATTTATAAATTTTCTATAATTTATTAGGAATAACTAAGATTAATTGAAGTTTAACTAATTTAAATAAGACTTTGTAGTGGGCTTAGTTCTGATCACTTAAATTCATGTATGACGTTGCGTCTGATGTGGCTTGATCAGGTTTGATTGACATTGATAAAAAATTCAACAATAAATGGCTTATGTCAAGTTCTAGATATATCATCAAATCTAAATGGAAGCTCAATTTGGTGGTTAATCTAGGTGCTAGGTAGCTGATCATGGGTGAGATCACCTTAAAAGGGTGGATCGGTTCCAAATCTAGCATCTAGTGGCTGATCGACGATTAGATCATGATAACAATGTCAGATTGAGAGAAAATCTGAATTTTGGTGATTGATTAATGTTTGATCATGTGAGAGTTTGTGAATTTGATCACAGATCTGATATTTGGTGTTAGATCATTAATCGTATCCACACATCAACGGCCTAGATCTATCATTCTAAGTTACAGATCATTGATTAGGGTGTTCCCAAACTAGATTTAAATTAAAGATCTAATATTTAATGGTTAGATTTCCCTTAATCACTTTCATATCATCAAGATCTTACAAATGAATGTTAAAATCTCGCAGATCACATGTAGTGAATCTTAGATTGAGTTTGCATCCAATTTCAATGGTTGGATGAGTCCTGATCAGGTATCTGACTTTCCCATTGTGAAGATCAGGCTAAAAACCCTAGGACCAAGAATTTTAGCTAAAAAAATTTATGTCACTAGTGGTGATTGGCTATCACCAAAGAAGGTGAATGGTGTGGTCACTACCAGCAATGTTTCTTGCACTGGATTGGCATGTTTATAAAAGGGGTGGTAGATTGGGCACTCACCTTCCCTCCTATCATGTTTGGAGTTGTTCTGAGGTAATTTGATGAGGGGAAAACTAGTTTTCTCATTGGTCTATCACCAAAAAAATCACAATTGCCAGAATTAGAATCTCAGCACAACCACTAGTGAAATGTGCTCCAATTCTGAAATAGTTAGGGGGATTTTGATCCCCTCTTCAAGAGGAACCCAATGACATTGTTAGATCATTCATCCACCATCATTTAGGTGACTGGCATTGGATTCCGATAGTAACTAAGGTTACTATTGCTAGAAAAATGGCAGGAAAGGAAAAGAAGAGAAAAAGAAAAGAAGAAAGGGAAAGGAAGAGAGAGAGAGAGAGAATAGGGGGTGCATAGCTTGTGTATGATGCAGCTGGCTTGGCTACATGCCAGTTGCCTCAGAAGATAAAGGGAGATTGGATGGGGCAGCTGGCATTGCTGGCTAGCTGCCCTAAGTAGCGCAAGAGGGGAAAGGAGAGGGAATGGAGAGAAAGAGAAGGAGAGGGATAGAGAATGGTTGAGCAATGCCAGCAATGGAGAAGAAGGGGGATAACGGAGTTGGGGAAGATGGTGAGATTGCGCGAAGTAGGGCACAGCTGACGGCTACACACCTATCAATCGAGAAGACAAAGGGAGACTGGATAAGGTGGCCGATGTCACCAGTTGGCTTCTCTACGCAGTGCCAAAGGGTAAAGAGGGGGAGATTGGAGCTGGGGTAGAGGGTGAGACCATGCAGGGTAGGGAGTAGGATAAGACCTTTACCGTCGATGGTCTACTCTTCCCGCTGGTAGGGGCATGATAGTGGTATGTTTTGTCATGCCATTGTCGGCCATGATGCCATGTACCACGGGCAGGGAAGAGGGAAGAACGCATGAGGAAGGCAGCATGTGGTAGATCTGCCATGGGAGGTGTCATTATAAAAAATGGTCCCTCCATTTTAGGAACTTTAAAAAAAAAAAAAACATATTAATGGGGCTCATATAAAAATTACAAAAAATGCCCCTTTTATTGAAAATCATGTAACTTTCAAATCCGAACTCTGTTTTTAGCATTCTTAGGATTTGTTTTTCTAAGTACAATCCATTGGTTAAAGTTTTAACACTTCATTTGGCTTCCTTTATCCTTTTATACTATAAAAATTACATAAAATAAGCTTTTAAAATTTGGATTATTACAAAAGCTAAAGTGAAGCTTTTAATATTTCTTGACACAAGTAGTGTACCATCTACTAACATGCCCCCTAGTCTTGACCCAAAACCATTGCCTAACAACTTGAAATATGCATTTTTAGGTCCATTTTAGACCATGCTTGCAATAATTACTTCTAACTTAGACAAAGAATAGGAGGGTAAGCTGCTTAATGTTCTCCAAGAACATAAGATAGCCATAAGGTGGTCAATAGCAGACCTTAAGGGAATTAGCCCCACCATTTATATGCATAGAATTCATTTGGAAGATAAATTTAAACCATCTTGAAAGATGCAAAGGAGGCTAAATCCTAATATGAAGGAAGTTATCAAAGCATAGGTACTTAATTTGGTAGATGTTAGAATAATTTATCCTATTTTAGATAAGGTGTACCTAAGAAACAAGGTGTCACTATAGTAAAAAATGGGGATAATGAACTAGTCCCCACCCACATGACCACTAGGTGGAGATTTTGTATTGACTATAGAAAATTAAACTCGGTCATAAGGAAAGACCACTTTCCTCTGCCTTTTATTGAACCGAATGCTAGAAAAGTTGGTTGGACATGAGTACTATTATTTTCTAGATAGATATTCCAGGTATAACCAAATTTTGATAACACCAAAGGACCAAGAGAAGACTACCTTCAATTGTCTTTCTAGAACTTTTGTCTATAGCCGCATGCCTTTCGGGCTATGCAATGCTCCTAGGACTTTTCGGAGGTGTATGATGACTATCTTTTCAAATATGGTTGAAAAATTCTTGTAGGTGTTTATGGATGACTTTTTGGTTTTGGGTCATCTTTTGAAGAATGTTTGGCCCACCTAGACTTGGTATTATCAAGGTGCAAAGAGGAAAATCTTATGCTTAACTGGAAAAGAGGTTATTTTGTGGCAAAAAATGGGCACTATTTTAGAACGCATAAAATAACACAATAGGACAGGGGTTCATAAAACCAAAGTGGATCTTATTTCTAATCTCACCCCTCCTATGATGGTGAAGGAAATCTATTTATTTTTAGGTCATGCTAGATTTTATGAGTGATTGATCAAGATTTCAATAAAATTTCTAGGCTACTATACAACTTACTTGCAAAGGAGGCCAATTTTGACCTTGATGAGAACTGTGTGAAAGCATTTGAGTACCTAAAGGCTGAGCCCACTCCTGCATCAATCATTCTACTGTCAAATTAGAGTACATCATTTGAGATAATGTGTGATGCTTCTAATTATGCTATCGATGATGTGTTGGGGTAGGGTATTGATTAACTTCCCCATGTGGTATACTACAAAAGTAATACTTTCAACAATGCCCAACTCAATTATTCTACTACGAAGAAAGAGTTGTTGGCTATCTTATTAGCCTTAGATAAATTTTTATCTTATTTACTATGATCTAAAGTCATCATCTATTTGGACCATGCATGGTCAAAAGGCCTTTCTAAGTAGTATGCTAAACTAGGATTGATTTGGTGGATTTTATTACTACTAGAATTTGATATAGAGATTTTGGATAGGAAAGGTTCCAAAAATGTTATAGTAGACCATCTTCCCAAGTTGATTGTAGAGTCTTCTAGTGAATTTGTGCCTACAATAGAATCTTTTCATAATTAACAACTTTTGAAAATTTTCCACTTACCTGGGTACATTGGTATTGTCATTATCTTGTTATGGGCCAAATGCCTAATCACTGGTCAAAATAGGATAAATTGAGGTTTTTAACCAAGGTGAAAGATTTTTTCTGGAATGATCTATACTTATTTAAGTATTAGTTGGACTAGATTCTAAGGAGATGTGCACTAGAAAATGATCATAATAATGTCATCTCCTTTTGTTACAACCATGTTTGTGGAGACCACTTTAGTGTAAGAAATACTACTACAAAAATATTATAGTGTGGATTTTACTGGCCAACAATTTTTAGTGATTCCCATGCTCACTATATAGCATGAAGAAACATGATGCCCATGAACCCTATATTAATAGTGGAACAATGTCTGGGGTATAGCTTTTATGGACCCACTCCCTAATTCAATTGGATATTTATACATTCTTGTGGGAGTAGACTGTGTTTAAATATGGGTAGAGGCTAAACAATGCAAATAAATTACCACAAACTAGTGGTCGAGGTTCTCAAAGATAATATTTTTGCATGTTTTGGTATTCCACATGCTATTATTAGTGATGGTGCAAAACACTTTTGCAACCAAGCCTTTGAAGGAATAATGAAGAAATATGGTATTGCCACAGAGTTGGATGACCTATCATCCACAAACTAGTGGCCAAGTAGAGGTGTTTAATTGGAAAATAAACAATATTCTTGAGAAAATGGTAAATCCTAACCAAAAGGATTGACCTTTAAGACTTGGTAATGCACTTTGGCTTACTATACTACATTTAAGACTCGTATTGGAATGTCACCATATAAACTAGTTTATGGAAAGGTCTATCATCCGCTGGTTGAGTTAGAGCACAAAGTTTACTAGTCATTAAAACAACTAAACTACGACTCCACTAAGATAGGTGCCCACAGGAAATTCTAACTCCAAGAGTTGAAGGAAATCAAGACAAATGCTTATGATTCAGATAAGCAATATAAGGATCGAATAAAAAGGTTCATGATATAATATCTTGAGAAAATCATTCATACTAGGTCCTTCTATACAATTCTAGATTGCATCTATTTCTAGGAAAGTTAAGATCTTGTTGGACTGGCCCTTTCATTATACACTGTTTATCCACATGGGGAAGTCAAGATTGAGAATGATGGAGTCATGTCAAAATTCAATGGTCAAAGATTAAAACATTTCCTAGAGCTTAGGGACCCTAAAGAGGAGGAGTTGATTCCTCTACCTCCTCTAGAAAATCCTATTGATAGGTATTGAGTCCACAGCATGTTTGTTGTACATTAGTGTAGGATTAGGTGATGTGCATTAGCATGCATTGTATATTATTTTGCATTCACTTGTTCATATTAAAATATTTAGGTACTGTCAATGGAGTGCAAGTACATTTCTTCTCACAATTTTCTCTTAGATTTATTATTTTCATTTGTCCATGGTATGTAATTCTAAACATTGAGGATGATGTTTAATTCGAGTCTGGGGATGGGTATTTTCAAAGTCAATGTGTTCAAAAGTAGATTTTCACTAGTTTTTTAGCCAAAAATTTGAAAAAAAGAAGAAGCAAAAAAGGGATTTTTTGAGATTTCTTTTATGATAAGTTCCTTTACTAGGATGAGAATTCAAAATTTTGACAATTATTATCCTTTGGTCTTTGGCCTATTAATAGATTTGTATCCAATTAATTCATTGTTTTATCCCTTTTCGAAAGTTTTCCATGACAAATTAAGCTCAAAAAAATTATTACAAAATAGCTATATATATATATATATATTGCTCAAGTTGAAAAGAACATATAACTTAGAAATCCTAAAGAGGATCTATACAGACTTATAACCCAAGTGAGCTTTAGACACATTCTTCCTTTTTGAGGTTTATACATAAATTCAAAATGTTCTTCAACATACATAATTCCCTAGTTGATCTCACTATTCTTCATCTTGTCAACTATCGGGAAATTACAAAAGACTATATCATATACCTCCTAAGATTATGGTCATTTTTAAGTTATATGAAACCTAGAAAATGATAGAGGCCATCCTTGTTATACCCAAAGCCTTTAGCCTTTCCAATGATATTTTTCAATACTTATCCCCTTGAGCGTTTAAAATATAAGCCTTCTTTCTAGCCAAATGACATTACCCTTCTTAAACCTTATAGTACAATCCATTACCCATTTGTTTTAAAAATATATAGAGATGATTGAAGAACATCTTGAGAAAAAGTATGAACAATACATATCAAGAGATGGACTTAAAAAAAAGGTTAAAAAGAAGAGAAGTTCAAATAAAGGCTATAAAGTCAACTTAAAAAGAAAAGAAAAAGATAGCCAATGAAGAAAAATGTTCACTCTTGTTATGAAAAATGAAAGGAAAGTTATGACTACATCTTAGAAGACCTTTTCATATTCTTCAAAACAATCTTTATTTACCCATATACCCATTCTTTTGATAACCTTGTCCTAAGCCTATGTTTCATCTAATTAGAAGTCCTAACTTGATCTTAGGAGTAGTATGGGTAAAATATGGCTATGAAGGAATAGGAAAATTGGTAAAGTGTATAATTCCTAATAGTTGATATCCTTTTATGAGACCATTATAATTTTTTTTGAAGTTATCATTCTTTTGTATGAAATATGTGAGATTTTTGGATTTGATGAACAACATTCTACTCACATATTAATGAGATCATTACACATCTCTAGAGACTTCTTTATAAGTGTTAAGTATTTCCTGTGAAATTTGAAGTCAAAGCATACTTATGGACTGTAATTTAGGTTATATTTTACTTAGAAACTAACTATATTATATATATATATATATTATCTATATTCACACATTGGCATTCCCAGGCTTGATTAGTAATGGAAGATATTTAGCATAAGGAAAAGATTTTGAGCTATTGTTCACTTCTATTAACATGCTAAAGTTGAATATTTATTAAACATTAGATGGAAGAAAATTCTCTGAGATAAATGAACTTTCATATTTGTATTGAAAAATGATTATGGGTATCACTCCTAGGAACCTTTACGAGACTACAACTCATCCACTACGGGTAAAGTTTAAAGGCTTTCTGCATATGCTAAATCTAGATGACAACACCTACAAAAGTGGTTAGGAATTTTTGGATTTCTTATCTTCTATTTTAGTAGTTTTGAACAACTTTGACCTTGAAAAAGTAACTTTAGAGTCAAGCCAAAGTTATGGGCCAACCTACTAAATTTAATGAAGTTCTTAGGTTTACAACATAGTATGGGTGTTGGTATCACTCTCAGAATAGTTAAAAATTGAGAAGTATCACCAAAACTTATCCAAGCAAAAGTGGTTGTCACGACCAAAAGATAAGGTGGAAAAACTTCCATGCATGCATGCATGCATGCATTCCACCACCTTCAGGGAGCTTCTAACATGCATGCATTCCACCACCTTCAGGGAGCTACATATGTCAATGAAAGTAAGCATGTAAAGCAAACTCAAGCCAAGGCCCACAGGAGACCTAAAACCCTAACTTTCTCTCTCATCACTTCAAAAATGGGGACCACTATGTCATCCAAACATTTTCCACATTTAATAGACTAGGAATATAATAGATATGATGTAAAATGGTTCTTGTTCTATCATTGATCAAAGATTTCTATATGAAAAATACAAATTGGAGTTTGAAGAAGCTCTCCACTTCATTCCACGTGAAATCCCTATAGAGATAGGGAGAAAATAAGGTGGTGAGGAGAGAGATAAAAAAATGGGAAATCTATGGTCATTTTTCCTAGGGGAATTTCAAGAAAGAGTGGTTGACGTCATTCCACATCTAACAACATCTTCAAGCATAGAATGAAAATCCATTAAAGTTAAGATTGACCAATGGGAAGCAACCATGCATGAGAGAGAACACTGAGCTATGATTGGTGGAGAAAATTTTGTTGACCTGTCCAGCACTTATTAAGGAGAAGAAAACATGTTCCTTTTAGGAAAAAACATGTTTTTCACTTGAATATGATTGTCTAGAGATAAAAAATTTTGGACTAAGGAGAAAATAAAGAATAAGAATTAGTTTGGATATGAAAATCCCTACGAAATCTTAGCAATTCACTATAGGGCATGTTGATCCAATGGATGAGAAGAGAGGAAACTTTAAACTCTATCTTATTGGTGGGAGACTTCAAAGGGACCTCTACCACTCATCCTATGGTTAGAACATAATCTAACTATGGAGAACTGAAGCTCAATGAAGACCAAACCCTAGCCACCATCCTATGATCCACTTAAGAGATGACAGATGTTTTTTTCACTATGGAGCAATCCCATGCATTTCAACTAGGATGGCTTCCACTATTTTTCTTAAAGTGAAGTGTCCTAATTGATAAAGGAAAGAGGAGATAAAGGAAAGAAAAGATAAGGATGAGAATGGAAGGGAGTTTCCAAGAGGAAACTTTCACCTCCCATCCCTCTCAATGTGAAACACAAATAGACAAGTCCCACACATGGAATAAAGGTTCTCATAATTCTAGAATTTTTCATTGCCTTGATACATTATGTAGAAGAGAGGGAGAAAGAGAGGAGACAATGGACGTTCTCAACCCTTGAGGACACATGAAGAGATCACATGAAGGGGAGAACCATCCAAGGTAGAATCTCCATCATCTTCTCATACAAACCTACACCAAGTCCATCCTCCATCCTCCATCCTCAATGCCCAAAATGTCTTCTCATTTATTTTTCTATTCAACCTTTCAATCCATCATCAATTACTCTATCTAATGGGTATATAAATATTACATATATATCGCTCTATAATTACAAAGTTTTTGACCCAGAAAACACTTAATTACCACTAACTAGGATTAATTCTATTGTTTTTTAGGTCAAGGGTACAAATGAAAAAAAAAAATGCCAAAAACTTGCCAATTTTACCTAAAAAGAGTAATTTCACATTCCAAGCTACATCATGGGCCACACATGCAAAAATAAAGTCTTGGAGGTTCAAAATAATCATTGGGTGTCACTATGAAAGTCAAAATGGTCAAAAACCCTATGCACAACTCCTAGTCAAATGAGGGTGATAAGGTGGCAAAATTTCAAGTCATGCACATTTACATATATTTCACCACCTTAAGATGCTTATAAGAGAAATTAGTTCTCATACAAGAGAATCATATACAATGAAAGCTTCTAAAAACAAAAAAACAAAGAATGGGGCTCACATGAAGACTTTTTACTTATTTTCTCTCTCCTACTTGACTAAGGATGAAGAATCAACCAATGAGTGGATGGCTTATTGAAACAAGATATTAAAGCACAATTGGTCCACATGAGTATATGAAGATCTACAAGAATCAAGGCCATTCATCCTAGACCAATTCGATCCAATGACAGAGGGGAAATGAAGTTTGAAGAAGGTATACATGCCATAAAGAGATCCCATCTTTCCAAGCAAAGGTAAGTAAGATCTAAGGAAAAGGATTGAAGTGAAGCAAAGAAGGAAACCCTAGCCACCTTTGCAATGTTGAAAAGTGAAAACAAAACCTAAGGAAAGGAATATCTCAACCATCCAGTCTCATCCAAAGGTTCATACATCCTAAGATTTCTAAATCACTAACCTTAGGACTTTCTAATTGTGAAAAAACTAGATTTCCCCACAATTCCTTTTCCTGCTTATTCCTTATCTTTTCCTTCTTTTTCCTTTTTATTTTTTCCTATTGTGAATTCCATGCCTCCCCCTTTCCAACATCCACCTTATGACTTGGTTTCATCCCTTCCCTTCCCTCTTAAGTTATATCCTTAGTCTTCCTTTTTAATTCTTTACTTTGCTCATTCATTCCCTCCATTCCTTCACCTTTTCTCTTTCTTATCTCCTTCCATTCCTATCATATTTATTCCATTCTCATCTCCTGCATCCCTAATTGAATTCCACCTTCCCCGCATCTAGCCCTTGAATTGCTTCTAATTAAAATGGATTGATCTCAACCAATAAATCACCTTAACTCCAATGGTAGAAATCTATCAATAGAGGAGTTTTGAATACATTAAGGATCTTTCAACTTTACTTAGAGCTTAAGGCCAAATTTAGGAGAAATAGAGGGAGGAAGATCACCCTTAGCCAAGCTCCATTCAAGCTTCCATGTTCAATTCCTTTGGAAATAAAGGTAAGGTCTCAACTAAAGTTCCAACTTACTTCTTTCTTATTTTTCTTTCTCTATATTCTTCATTCACCTTTTTATAGCATGCATTAATGTAGATTTTTCTTACATAGGTTGTTAATATTGTTGCAGGCATCTTTTATGGAACCTAGATTTGCACACATAGTTTATGTTGTAGTTTTCCATGTTAACTTCTTACTTTTCCTTGCATTGTAGTTCATGTTTAGCATAGTTGTTTACTTCATCTTGGAGTATTTTAGATGCATATCCATGTTTCCCTTCCATTTAAATGAAGTTTGCATGCACTAGGACCTTCGATTTTCAACACATTCCGTCCAATTTTGGATGATGTGTCTTTTTCAATTTTACACACATCGCTTCTTAGCATCATGTTTAGGTTGCATTCATGATAGTTTTAGGAGTAAAACTTGTTTCCTTACATTGTCTTCTACTTTGTAGATCTTGTATGTACTATAGTTTCCCATTTAGCATGTTTGTTTTCCATGTTTTTAAGCACTTTTCTATTTTAGCAGTAGGTAATTTCTAATTTTGGATTTCATGTTTAGAACTTACATCTTTGCTCTTTTGTTTTAGAAACTTTCTAATTTGCTTTACATTCATCTTAAGAATGTTTTAGGGTTAGTATCAAACCATTTTAGAAAGAAGTTGCATGGCAGATTCTTAGAGCTAGCACTTTCCTAGTGTAGAATTAGCATTTTCCTAATTTAGAAACCCATGTTTAATTTAGTTTAACTTCCTATTTTCCTTTGCCTACTTTCTAGGATTAGTTTTGAAACTTCATGCATATTAGATTCTTGGATATAGAATGCCTTCTTCATTTAGAAAGTCATGCATATCAGTGTAGATTCATGTGTCTTAGTTGCATATAGTGTAAGCATCCCACTTTCCTTTTATAATCATGCACACATATTCATGCTTAATTGCATGCATGGATCTTTATATGCTAAGTCTTGCATTCCTCATTCATTCCATCTCATAGTCTATCATTCTTACACGTTCCTTCACTCACATAGCTTCATACCATGTTTCTAATTCATCCACCTTTTATTTCATTCACTTTCTATTTTCATGCTGCACACACCTACTTTCTAATCGTAGGTTTATGCATACTTCCATTTAGTTAGTTCACGCATCATTCTTCATCTTCTTTCTAATTTCTTTTTTATGGAGTTGGATTAAGGAAAAGAAAAGGATTATTATAAAGAAGGAAACTTTCTAATTTCTTAAGTAAGGTTGAGAAAACCTACAAATCCATCCATAAGCCACCTAAGTTCCTAGCTAAGGGCTTCCTGTTGGAGTGTAGGGATACACCATGTATCTATTTCTTGCTTCATCTCCTAAGGCTAGATTTGGTGTGTCTTAACACAAGGGCCACTATCTCCAATTTGTTTTATTTTATTCTATTTCGTGTTTAAAGAAGGAAGCCTCCTCTATGGTTTAACTTCATAAAAATGAATGACCTCTAATCCCCTCTTTACTAAATGCCCTGAAGTTGCCCTCTTTCTTTCTCATTTTAATTTGTAGTTGGTTGTAGTTTAGATAGTTTCTTTAATTGTTAGTTAATTGTAATTTGAGATAGTGTCATTAGTTGTAATATTAGAAATTTTCCATAATTCTTAGTTAGTTGTAGTTTTAGAAAGTTACTTTAATTTTTACTTTGTTATAGTTTTAGAAAGTCTTGTTGTATTTTCTTACTTTATCTATGTAGTCTCCTAGTTTCTTTAATTACTTGCTTCTAATTTGTGGTTTACTTTCTAGTTGCTTAGTTCACTTAGTTGTTTTCTTCTTAGATAGTTGACATGTTTAGCTGTTTAGTTTAATGGTTACTTCTTAAGTTAGTTGTTTCCTTTTTAGTTAGTTGCTTATTTCTTACTTTCATATACTTGCTTTATGTATTTACATTTCTTGTCTCTAGTTTTAGTTAGAATATTTCATGTATTGAATCTTGGCTAGGTTAAAGTAAGATAACATAAATTCTAATTAATTTCATTTGTTAAAAAATCTTCGTGGGATCGACCTGTATTTGCCAATTCTATATTTCAATAGAGTCATGCACTTGCAATGATTATTAAGAGACATCAAAAATTTTGGCACCATTTCCTACGACTCACTATGTAGTTTTAATTAGATTTGGGTTCTAATGCTTTATCACTAGTTATAGTCTAGTTTCCATTTTTGCATACTTTCCTTTTTCCTAAAGAGTTTGATACTTTTCTTTCTTTTCTTTTCTGTAAAGCTTTGGAGGAAGACTTTAGGATATTTTTCAATAAAAAAATTTATTTGAGTGGATTGTAGTGAGGACAAAGTTTTATTTTTTATACTTGATTTATTCAATTAAATTAAGGTTGTAATAATACAGGTCAAGTGTAGGTCATCCTAACATGAAAGAGGAGGTAGCCCATACATGGACCCACCCTTGTATGAGAAGACTATTTTCAGGACCCCACTATGAGACTATTATACCTTCTTTTCAATTTCTAGATTAATTGCACTGTTAACTTAGCTACATTTGGATGGTAGTGTAGAGCATATAGACAACATATTTTTATTTGTTGCATTCTAAGGTATGTATTAGATTTACAGCTTTCCTTGAATAAATAGGTCATGTTTATTTCTTTAAGGTGCCTATATGTTGATCGAACTACGTCGGATTCTTAAAATGTTAGTGAGGGAACTCAACCCTCATAAGATCAAGGGTGGTTTTAGTCACCACACCTTGGCCCACCTAGGTTAAATAGTACTTGATCCACCCTAGCCTTCCAGCTTTAATTTAAAATCAATCTAGAAGAAACCTTAGTAGCATTTTGAGCTCAATGACCCTCTTGGAAGGTAGTGGCCTATTGTCACTCCAGTAGACCCTATCTAATCAATTATGATGGTATTTATACGACTAACTCTGCCAGCACGTTCTATGACTCAAGTCAACTAGGACTGACTAAGGAGGGTGTGAAGTAGTTGATTAAGACTAAGATTTAACTTGTAAGAAGTATGATTAATCTGAAAGAAAGGAGGAGCTACCCAAGGTTAGAAATAATCCAAAACTTTATTCCATAAAGAAATTCAATATAAAAATCCTTTTAGATTGTTACTTAGGGTTAGGAATATTTGTTGTCTAGTTTAGGTATCTCTTAGACTAGAGAAAAAAAAAAGGAAAAAAATTCTCTCTTTCATGTACATAATGACTTATCTTTTTGGTATATAAACAACAGGTCCATTACACCATCCATTGGTGTATGCATAGTTGTTGATCACTTAATCCTCATCTACTACAATTAGATATAGAGATCAAACAATCTATGAGGTAAGGCCAAAGGATTCTAAAAGATGAAGTGATCCTTGCTGTAGAAATAGCCGACAAAGTAGAAGTGAAACCATTGAAAGATTACTCTACACCTGTCCAATTCAAATCACACTCATGCATAGCCTTACTTGCAATTTATGTAGACAATTTTGAGTTAAAACTAGGAGTTATACAGCTCCTTTCAATTTTTTTAGGGGTTAGACAAAGAGGACCATATCACCATGTTAAGGAACTCCTTGACATCTGTTCTACCTTCAAATATCATAACTTTTCATTTGACTCTATTAGGTTGAGACTATTCCCATTTTCTCTTAAGGATAAAGCTAAGGCATGGCTCAGCTCTCTAGAAGTAGCGTTCATCACCACATTAGATCAACAATTCTAAAAATTCCTAAATAATTTTTTCCTAATCCAATAAACAAATTTCCTCAAGTGCAAAATCTTAAATTTTCAACTAAAAGAGGGAGAGAACTTCTATGAATGCTAGGAACATTGGAAGGACTTGCTTATGAAGCATCCCTAGAATTAATTATGAAAGTGGTAGCGGGTTTAATATTTTTACGAAGGTCTAACACCATAGAACCAACATATGATAGATGCACTAGTGGAGGGGCTTTCATGATTAAAAGCAATGTGGAAGCCTATAATTTCTTTGAAACACTTGTTGATAATTCCTAGCAATGGGATTACTCTCCCCAAATAGAAAGAAATTCATAGCACAAAAAGAAAGGTAATATATATGAAATAGGGGTGACTCATGATTTTTATAGTAAAATTAACATGTTGACCTAGAAGGTAGGAAAGATAGATGATTTCACCCAATAGTTAGATGCCGTTATGATGAACAGATCTCCTATGTAACCTCAATCTGAGGTATGTTCTATCTATTCTAATCCAAATCACTCTTCTCAGTCATGTCCATCTAGCTTTGGTTTTCCTGAGTTCTTTTTACTGCAAACGAATGTTATGAATGCATACATCTTAACAATAACAACCCTTATTATAAGACCTACAATCCTAGATGGGAAATGCATCCAAACTTTTCTAGGTCAAGGAATAATCAGGGGGCCTGGAATCCCCCTCAACCACCTTTTCCCAAGCATAACATGCCATAGCAATAGTAGCATCCTCCACAGTTTACACCCCAACAAAGGAAACAATCATTGAAGGAAACTTTGAATATTTTCATGCAAGCAACTATGCAATTTCAAAATGATACTAAACAGACCTTGAAAGTCAACTTGTAGTCTATTGTGAAGTTTGAATATTAGATGGGCCAACATTCTACTGCTCTTTAAGAGAGGGGGGAATGAAAATTTTTCCAATCAACTAGTGCCAAATCCCAAGGGTCAGTATGAGATTAGTTATACATCATCTAATCAAGTCAAATCTATCAAAACCCTTAGGAATAGAAAACAAGAAGATAATTAGGTAGGATAGCCTAGGACAACCCCACCACCTGAAGAGAAGGAGAAGCCTACCCAACCATAGAAAGTTAAAGAATGAGTATAACCAGCATCTTCTTCATGTACCCAATGTTCTAAAGGCTTCCTTTCCTGAGAGACTGAACACAACTAAGAAGGAGAATAATTATAATGAAATAATAGACATTTTTAAACAAGTCAATATCAACATTACATTACTTGATTCTATAAAAGATTTTCCTCCTTATGCTAAATTCCTAAAGGACTTGTGCACAAGAAAGCATTAACTTAATATGCATAAGAAGTCTTTCTCGCTGGTCAGGCCAATTCTATTCTATAACACCAAACGCCTCCAAAATATAAACATCTTGGATGCCCTCTAATCTCATGTGTTATTGGGAACATGATAAGGAACCCTTAGATTTAGGGGCTAGTGTTAACCTATTTTCATACTCAGTCTATGAGAAACTAGGTTTAGGTGAGCTGAAACCTTGTGCTACTACTCTCCAACTAGTAGACTAATCTATCAATATTCCTAAAGGATTAGTAGAAGATATTTCATATAGGTAGATCAATTTCACTTTCCATTTGACTTTCTAGTCCTAAAGATAGATCATGTATTCAATTCAGATGTTGAAATCCCTATCATTTTAGGCCATCTATTCTTAGCCGCATCTAATGCCATAATCAACTATAGAATTGATGCCATGAAACTATTATTTGGTCATATGAAACTCAAATTCAACATTTTTAATGCTACACAATGGACTCTAAAGATTTTTTTTTTTTTGTTTTGTATGAATGTTATAGAGAGCATAATTCATGACACTGCCCTTTCATCCTCTAAGTTAGATGAAGTCAATCCCATGTAGGAAGTGGACCCATTACTTGAAATGGCAATGGTAGTGGACACTCTTAAATGCAAACCAAAAGTAGAGCCTTTGATACCACCTTCCATTGCTAACAACCCATTAGAAGGAAGACCCACTTCAAACCTAAAACCTTGCAAGAAAGTCTAAAATATGAATTTTTATGTCCCTCTAAAACATTGGATGTTATCATAGCTACTGATCTAGATGAAAAATAGGAAGGAAAGTAGCTTAATGTATTTGAAGACATAAGACAGCTGTAGGGTGGCCTATTTCCTATAGTGCATTGGTTTAGCTGCCTTTGTGATTCCCAAGACATTTTAGCATTCTCTTCTAAATGAATACGATGCATGCAAATAGTGGGGCTAATTCCTTTCACATTATCCCTAAGAAATCTAGAGTCATGGTAGTGTGCAACAAGGAGAATGAATTAATTCCCAATCGTATGACTATTTGTTGGAGAGTTTGTATTAACTAACGAAAGTTGAACTCAATCAAAAGGAAAGACCACTTTCATCATTCCTTCATGGACCAATTGCTTGAAAGGTTGGTTGGTCATGAGTACTATTATTTCCTAGATGGATATTTTGGTTACAACCAAATGCCTATAGAGTGGAAGCATCAAGAGAAGACTACCTTCACTTATCCATTTGGAACCTTCACCTACATATGCATGCCTTTTGGGCTATGCAATGCACCATCAACTTTTCAACGGTGTATAATGAGCATCTTCTTTGACATGGTGCAAAGATTCCCTAAGGTGTTTATGAATGATTTTTCTGTGTTTGGATCTAGCTTTGATGAGTGCTTCGCCGACCTAGTCCTAGTGTTAGGAGGTGTTTAGAAAAGAATTTAGTTCTTAACTAGGAAAACTGTCATTTTATGGTAAAAAGTGGCATAGTGCTAGGGCATATAATATTACAGAAAGGCATAGAGGTAGACAAGGTAAAAGTGGACCTCATCTATAATCTTCCCCCTCCTAGATATATGAAACAGATCTACTCTTCCTTGGCCTTGTTGGATATTATAGAAGATTCATTAAAGATTTTAGCAAAAATTCTAAGTCCCTGTGTAATTTCCTTGTGAAGGAGGCCATTTTTAACTTTGATGAAAACTGCATGAAAGACTTTGAATTCTTAAATCTTAACTCACTTTTGTGTCTACCATATAACTGCCAGATTGGAACACTCCATTTGAGATCATGTGTGATGCTTCAAACTATGCCATTGGTGTTGTTTTGGGGCATCAAATTGCCAAACTTTCTCATGTGATGTAATATACCAGTAAGACTCTTAATAATGCCCACTCAACTACTTCACTACAAACAAAGAGTTTTTGGTAGTAGTCTTAGGGTCTAAAGTAATAATCTACTCGAATCATGCTTCATTGAAATAATTTCTATCTAAGAAGGATGCTAAACCTAGACTTATGTGATGGATGTATTGCTATAAGAGTTTGACATAGAAATTAGGGACAAGAAAGGTTCTGAAAATGTTGTAGTAGATTGCCTATCTAGGTTAATAGTTAAGCCTTTTAGTGAGTCTGTGACTTTTTTGGATGAGCAACTTTTACAGGTTTACTAGTTACCTTAGTATGATGACATTGTCAACTATCTTGTTACAGATAAACTTCTATCACATTGGTCAAAACAAGATATATTTAATTTTCTCTCCAAGGTCATGAACTTCATACAAAACAATTATTACTTATTTAAGTACTATCCCAATAAAATCATTAGGAGAAGTTCCCCTAGTAGTGAGCATAATAAAGTCATCACATTTTGTCGTGACCAAACTTGTGGGAGCCATTTCAATGCTAAAAAGATATTTATAAATATTTTGAAATGTGAATTTTATTGGTCCACAATTTTCAATGGTTCTCGTGCATACCATAAACCATGTGATCATAGTCAAAAGTTGGGAAGCATTGGAAAAAAGGACATAAGTCCACCAAACTTAATATTACTTTTTGAACTTTTTTATGTTTGGGGCATAGACTTTGTGGGTTCGTTCCCTAGCTCTTTTGGAAATTTATACATCCTAGTGGGAGTAGATTATGTGTCCAAATGGGTAGAGGAAATAGTGCATAAGACGAATGACCACAAAGAAGTGGTCAAGTTTTTAAAGAGAATATATTTTCATGCTTTTGCATTCCACATGCTATTATTAGGGATGGAGGAAAACACTTCTGGAACTAGGTATTTGAGACCACAACAAAGAAATATTGTAATGCCCTACCATCCCTAGATCAGTGAGCAAGTTGACATGTCTAATAGGAAAATTAAGTGCATATTAGAGAAGATGGTGAACTCCAGAAGCAAAGACTGGTTTCTTAGACTAACTAATGTGGTTTCTTAGACTAAATGATGTGTTTTCAGCTTATAGAATTGTACACAAAAGCCCTACTGAAATCTCCCTATACTGCTTAGTCTTTGAAAAACCTTGTCATTTTCCTATTAAGTTGGAACATAAAGCATATTGAGCAATAAAATAACGCAACTTTGACTACCAAAAAACTGGGTCTGATAAGAAATTCGAACTTTAGGTGTTGTAAAAACTTAAGAGAAATGCATACAATAGTACTAAAAGGTACAAGGATTGTATGAAGATGGTTCATGATTAATCCATTCTACACAAAACATTTGAACCAAGTTAGAAGGTTCTACCTTATAATTCATGTCTACATCTATTTTCAAGAAAGTTATGCTTTAGATGGACTAACCCATATACATAGTAAAGACTATTTATCCTTGTGGGGCTATTGAGATCAATAAAGATGGAGAGCTTTCCAAAGTTAAGGGCCAATGATTGAAATCATATTTAAAAAATGACAAACCATGATGAAGAGGAGGAACTCCTACTAGACGAGCCTATTTATCATAACTAGATCCATAGTAAGCCATTCACATCCTCGTCCAAGTTGTAGGTTGCATTTTTGTTTTATCTGGTCACATTCACAGATCAATGCACCATTGTTGGAGTATAGGTAATACCATTCTAACCCTTCTCTCTAATTAATTTGGCATTTGTCTATACTTTAATTTGGAAACACTGGAGACAATGTTTAATTTAAGTCTCAAGGTAAGGTATTTCAAATTTGGATGTGTCAGCAATTTTTTAATATTATGAGTTCTTTCTTTTGAAAATTCAAAGAAAATTGAATTTTTTTTTATAGAAACTTATTAAAAGTTCCTTTACAAAGATAAGAATTTGAATTTTTGACTATTCAGTCTATGTTTTAAAATTTAGCTTATTAAAATATTAGTACACAATTAGTTCACTATTTTATCCTTTTTCTAAAGTAATGCATGAAAAGTTAAACTCAGAATATTTGTTGCACAAAATAACCATGTCTATATAGTTTAAGTTGAAAAGAAAATATAACTTAGAGATCCTGAAGAAGATTTGTGTAGACTATTAACCCAAGTGTGCTTTAGAGTTTTTCTTTCTTTCTAAAGGTTATATATAAATTTAAAAATTTTCTTCAATGGACAATAATTTCTTAGTTGGTCTCATTATCCTTCATCTTGGTCAACTATTGAGAAATTCTGGTAAACTATACCAAATATCTCTTGAGTTTATGATCATTTTTAAGTCATATGAAACCTAGGAAATGATAATCACCATCCTTGGTAAACCCATAGCCTTTAGGATTTTTAAGTTATTTTACAGCTAGTTAACCCTTTGAGCCTTTATAATAAGCTTTATCTTTATGAACCCATTAACCATTACCCATATTGAAACCTTATAACATATCTATTGCCAAGTTTTTTTTTTTTGGAAATGTGTAGAGATGGTTGAAAACATATCTTGAAGAAAAGTATGAACAATGCAGTTTAAGGGAAGAACATAAAGGGAGAAAATTTCAAAGAAAGGCTATACAAAAAGGAAAAATCAAAAGTGAAGAAAAATGAGAAAAGTCAAGGAAAAAAAAAAAAAAAAAACCAATACAAAGTGATGTTCACTCTTATACCCTTGTCTATCCTTATACTCATTCTTTTGATATCCCTATCCTAAGCTTGCATTTCATCCTAATTGAAGTCCCAACTTGATCTTAGGAGAAATATGACTTGGATATGATTATAAATGAGTAGGAAATTTGTAGAGTGTAGTATTATTAATAGTTGATATCTTTTATGAGATCATTATCATTCTTTCAAAGTTGTAGTTCTTTTGTATGAAAATATGTGAGAATTTTGGACTTGATAAGCATTATTCTACTCACATATTAATGAGAGATTTACCCCTTTCTAAATGATTTCTTTCTTAGTGTTAATAACATACTCTGAGATTTGAAGTCAAAGTATGCATTTGGATGGTAATTTAAGATATAATTTCCTTAGAGACCTATAATTATATATATTGGCTATATTCACACTCATATTCTGAGATTGATGAATTGATGGAATGTCTTTAGCATAAGGATAGGATTTAAACTGTTGAGCAATTCTATTAGCATGCTAATAGAAATGAGTTTAATGAAGCTGAATACATGAATATTCTGTCAGAAAAATGAAGGACTTTGAGAAGGTTTTTGAAATTGTTTATAGGTATCATTTCTAAAAACCCTTAAGAGACTACGACTCATCCAGTAGGGATAAACTAAGGGTTTAAAGGATACCTGCATATGTTAAATGCTGATGACAAAACTTATAAAAGTGGTTAGGATTTGTTTTTAGATTTATGTATTTCTTTTCTGCAGTTTTGCTCAAGGACTAGTAAGTATAAGTCTAGGAGTATTTGATGGGTATAGAAACATTACATATATATACCTCCATAATTAGTAGGTTTTTAATGCAAAATTTGCTCAATTATCACTAATTAGGTTTAATTATATTGTTTTGTAGGTTTAAGATACAAATAAAAAATGTAAAAAACTTTCCAATTTTATCCCAGAAAGAGTAATTTCACATTCCAAGCACATCAAGGGTGTCACATGACAAAAATAAAGCCTTGTAGGATCAGGATAATCATTGGGTGTCACTGTCAAAGTTAGAATGGCCGCAAACCTTATGCAAAACTCCTACTCAAATGAGGGTGAAAATGTGGGAAAATTCTAAGTCATACATATTTACATAGATTTCACCAACTTAAGAGGCTTACGAGAGAATTTTAGTTTGCATACAATGGAATCATATACAATGAAAGCTTCTCAAAAGAAAAAAAGAAAGAATGGGGTCCACATAAAGACTTTTTAGTTATTTTCTCTCTCCAACTCAACCAAAGGATGAAGAATCAACCAATGAGTGAATATCTTATCTATATAAGATATTAAAGTACAATTGGTCCATATGATCATATGAAGATCTACATGAATCAAGGCCATTCAGCGTAGGGTAATTCGATCCAACAATAGAGTAGAATTGAAGTTTAAAGAAGGTTTACATGCCATAAAGGGATCCCATCCATCTAAGCAAAGGTAAGTATGATATAAGGGCTAGGATTAAAATGAAGCAAAGAACAAAACCCTAAGCACCTTTCCTATGTTGGAAAGTAAAACCAAAAGCCTAAGTAAAGGAAGATCTCAACCATCCATTCTCATTCAAAGGTTCATACATCCTAAGGTTTCTAAATCACTAACAAACACAACCATGTGCATTCCATGGACCCCACCTTAAAACTTTCTAATTATGAAAAAACTTAGATTTCCCACCAATTTTCCATTTCTTTCATTTTTTCCCACCAATTTGTTTTCCTACTTATTCCTTATCTGTTTTGCATTTTTCCTTTTTATTTTCTCCACTTTTCCACCTCCACTTTTCTTTTTGGAATTCTATACCTCCCCCCTTCCCATAGCCACCTTCCTATTTGGTTTCATCCCCTTCCCTTCCCTTTGAAGTTTTGTCCTTAGTCTTCCTGTCTAATTCTTTTCTTTTCTCATTCATTCCCTTCATTCCTTCACCTTTCCTCTTTCCTTTGTCCTTCCACTAATATCTTATTTTTTCCATTCTCATTTCTAATGACCATAATTGAATTCCATGCCTTCCATATAGCTCTTCAATTGCTTCTAATTAAAATGGATTGATCACAACCATTGAATTACCTTAACTCACATGCTAGAAATCTATAAATAGAGATGTTTTAAATACATTAAGAATCTTTCAACTTTTCCTAGAGCTTAAGGGTAAAGTTTGGAGAAACAGAGGAATGAAGATCACCCTCACCCAAGCTCTCTTCAAACATCCATGTTGAAATCCTTTGGAGACAAAGATAGGGTCTCACCAACTTTCTAGTCCTAGATTCATGCATATTTCCATTTTGTGAGTTCATGCATCATTCTCCCTCTTCTTTTTTATTTCTTTTTTATGGAGTTGGACTAAGGAAAATAAAAGGATTCATAGAAATAAGGAAACTTTCTAATTTTTTGAGTAAGGTTTAGGAAACATGTAAATCCATCCATAAGCCATCTAGGTTCCTAGATAAGGGCTTCATGTTGGAGGGAAGGGATGCAGTAGTACTTGTTTCTCACTTCATCTCCTAAGGCTAGAATTGATGAGTCCTAAAACAAGGGCCAATGTCTCCAATTTGTTTTCTTTTATTCTATTTCATATTTAAGGAAGGAAGCCTCCTTTATGTTTCAACTTCCTTAAAAATGAATGACCTCTAATCCCCTCTTTATCTAAACTCTTTGAACTTGCTCTCTTTCTTTTAAGAGTTTTTGGCTTAGGTAAAATGTAGTAACCTTTTCTACTTTCTTTTCCATCATTCCCTTTTCTTTTTTTTTTGGCAGTGATTGTTTAGGAAAAAGTGCTAGGACTCCTCTATTCTTGGTTGCACTAATACTTTATTCATAAGGATTATTGGATGGGATTTGTAGATTTATGATGTGTCAAGTTAAGGAGATGAGAAAGGCTTGGTGGTAATTGTTGTGTATTTTGGGTTGAGGAGAAATGTGCAAGCTCCTATTGAGTCACACAACATGTGGTGTAATAACCTAAATTTTTAAGTCCTATTTTGGAATATTGAAAGTGATATTTTTAGAGATTCAATTTGGTTAAAATATCTCTATAATTAGATTCTAGTAAAAAAATGGGATCCAATGACATAAAGAACGCTGAAAACAGAGTTCATATGACCAAGTTATGGATGTTCAAAGATTGAGGGCATTTTTGTAATTTAAAAGTCAAAAAAGGAAAACAGTCGAAAAACGCAGGGGGCCATTTTTATAGGGGCACCCTTGTTCGTCATCCCTGTCAATGCAAGCGCCTTATAGCGTCTGCACCACCTTCCTCGGTCAGCCTTTGTGGCACCGAAAAGGATGGTGGTACCACCATGGGACAGCACCACCTTCACATTCTATAAAGACCCCTTTCTCCCCTTCTCCTCTGGCATTTTCCCTGTGTCTAGGGTTCTGGCAATAGGGAAAATGATAGCTAGTTAGATCTAAAAATCAACCGTCCAAATGACGACGGATCGAAGAGTAAACAATACCATTGGATTCGTTGTGAAGAGAGGATCAAAAGCCCCGTAAAAAATTTTGAATCAAAGTTGGTTCCACCAATGATCGGCCTGAATTTTCAAATTCCAGAAATAATGCATTTTCTGGCAAGCCTCTGATGTGAAATTTGCATTTTTCAGCATCAAATGAAGATGGAATGACTCCAAACTTGATAGGAGTGACGGTGAGAGCTTGATCTACAAACCCTTTTAATTTGGAGTTAATCACACTTAAAAATCATCACCTATGACAAATGCGCCAATCATCTTCCCCAACGCCCAGTTACACGGGTGACTAGATCCGGTGCTCAGGTGTAATGCCTCATATTTTGAAGATATTTTGTAAAAGTGGTTAATTTTGAAAATTAATATATGTTTTAGATATTTAATATTAATAAAAATATGAAACAAAGGAATTTGTGAGAAAAATCAGTACCCTTAGATTCTACACTCAAAATGGAATCCAACACCTCAAAGAACACTAAAAACGGAGTTTGTATGAAGAAGTTATAGGCATTTGAAGATGGAGGGTATATATGTAATTTGAGTGTAAACCAACTGAGATCCGAAAACACAGGGGGTTGTTTTACTAACGGCACCCCCCTAGGTAGTCCCCTACCTCTAGCCACCGACCTGCACAAGCACTGCCTCTATGAGGTGGCAAAAATGGTGGCACCGCCTTGGCTAGGCTATAAAAAGCCCTCTTCCCTCCTCTCTGATCATCTCCTCCTCAATCTTTGGCTATTGAGCTAGGGTTCCCGGCAAAACCAGAAAACCCTTCTTCAAACCTCCTCTACGACTCCTGGCACCAGCCCAGGTCTTCTCTCCAGGCTGACCGTGCCTCTCTCTTTTTGTCCCCCTTCTTCCTCTAATCGCACCGGAACTGTGAGTTTTCCCTTCTTTGAGTTTGCTGGCGACAAAGGGAACCGCATCACTCCGAGAGAGCACCATCTTCTGCTGCCTAGGTAAGTCCCCATCTCCCTCTCTTAGTTGCCCTCTCTTCCCAGCCCAGATCCCTGTAGGATTTGGCATTTTTCTGATTGGAAAATGCCGGAGAAGGTGGGTTCGTTCCAGAACCCTTGACACAACCCTCCCAGGGACACGCCCGTGACGCAGTCCTTGGCGCGGCGTGCGGGTGCGAGTCCTGGTTTGACCAGGGACCGCAAGAGCCCTGGGAGCCATGACGCATGCGCACCCACCGAGAAAACACATCTGTGCTACAATGTTGAGGATGCGCACCCTCGCGTATCCTTCGGGCATGTGCACATGTCTTGGGAACACGAGGACGTCCCGGGAACCACAATGCACGAGCCCTACATGAACGATTCTGGTTTGTTCGTTGATGCTCAATGCTCCGAACACGATTACAGAGACTACGTGACTCCAATTGACTATCCAAAAGAATCGTTGCATTCGGAATTTCGACGTGTACCTAATTATATGGCAACATTTAGGATCAAGAAACTATTTAGGACATTCTTAGACCAAGAATGTCGTGGATCGACCCCTAGAAACCATAAATCATATAGATCCAATTGTTGCCCTATGAATCAAGAACTAATATTAGGATCTTATGTCTAAACAACACCCAGGGCTTCAGGACTTCACCAAGGTACTTTAGGGTTCAAATTGAAGACAGGCACAAGCTAAGTAAGGACACTCAAGGTAGGTAGTCTAATACTACTATATTTTAAATGCATGTCCAAATGTACTTGATTTGTAGGTAGTCTGGTACTACTAAGTCTTTAAGTGCATCTTAAACTCTGTCTTGCCTTTATTACCATTTTTAGCATGCTTTTGAGATATAATGTTCTTATACAAGTATGCAAAAATGTCTTCATGTTTTATGGCTTTGAATGCGATACTAACATGAACATATTTTATGCATTGCTAGCACATTTTGAAAATAATTGCATTTGGATTATTTGGATTATTGCCTATCATCGAGGGTTGCCAAAAGACGCTGCAGTGCCCAAATACGCTGGTTAAGCAGTTGTGAGGCCAGGCAGTGTGAGGGACCCAAAGAGGACATTGAGAATGATTGCATAAATTGCATGATTTGCGATTAATGAGATTTGGATTAATTATATATGCTTTTTGGGCTATTGAGCCTGGTGGTCACTATGCTAAGAGGTTGTTATGTACGGGGTTGGCCTCCTGGCCTCTACCACCAAAGGGTGGACAGTATCACTGCCAAAAAGGCATTATCCCTTCCCTGACTACTGTGGTAAATAGGGACAACCATTGGAGGTGTTCATGGCACCCTTTCGAGGACATCCATAGTCACCATGGAGGCTATGGTGGATTCCAGCTGTATACTGAGTGTGAGCATAGTGACTCTATGATTTCAGTATGATCAATATGCATATAGCATTGAGAGGGTCGTATATGAGTACTCATGACCAGTTGGATTGATATATTCGATGAGAGATTCATGTGCCTGATACTAGCATTTGTTTGAATGATGGTTATTTTAAGAATTTCATGATTATTATATTTTACTCGTTGGCTTGATGTATTGCTGAGATCATATTACCTAGATCTATTGATTTCTATTATATGATTTTAGTCATATTTATATGACGTTATTTACATACAGATTCCATGATCGAAATAATGAGCTTACATTTTATGCATAAATATGCATGTTTACACAAAATAGAATCACTGATGTTTTTCATGGAAAAGCCCTTTGCATTACGCATGTTGCCTGCCATATTTTCAAAATAGTAGTATCAGATCACCTACTGGGTATGAGAAATACTCACCCAAATCTATTATTTTTCTAGATTAGCTCCTCATGAGAGTAGAACAAGCATCAGGAAATGTTAGTACTACAATCAAGTACAGCAAGAAGGGACAAGCATGAATGTAAGTAAATACTCTACCTTTTGGACATGTATCTGTACTTATTTACAATTAGGCTGTGAGGTGTGACTGGATAAACTTGGAAAGACATTTATGATTTCTAAAATTTTCAATACTATACTCATGTCAAAAGCAAATGACACTCAGGGTTTTCAAAATGAATTTAAAATAAAAGATTTTCTACTACATTGCATTGACTTCTTTTAAAAGTGTTTTAAATAGGGATTGATCCCACCCTAAGAATTAGTTATTACATTTAGAAATGCATGTGAAAACTCTGGTCGTCACACCAGGATGCACATCGTAACGAACGACTGGAATGCATGCTCTGAAGTATTCTTCAAGCATGTGCAAACATGTAGTGCGGTCGCGGTTCAATCGGGACGCGCATGCTTCCAAGGAACCGTGAGACGCATGCCCTGTATTATCAATTCTAGTTTGTTCATGGATTCGCAACACTAAAAATGCAATTAAGAAGGCTATATAACTCCGATCGACAATTTGAAAGAACTGTTGCATTCATATTTACGACACGGATCTATTTATACAATAAAATTTAGTATCATAAGATTGTTTGATGTGACTATAGCCTAAAAACTATGAAAATCTCATATATCTAAAGATCAAAGATGATCAATTATCATAGATTGATCCATTAGGTATATTAGGAGATCAATATACCTAGATCAAACCTAAATCATATAGATCAACCATTATAAGTGAGATTCAACCTGGAGACCCATAAATCAGAGATCTATAACCTATAGTATAGATTTAGCCGTTAATTTGTGAATCTAGAAATAATACTTGGATTTTATGTTTGAAAAACATCTAGGACCCTATAAAGGTACCTAGGACTCGAATTGCAAAGCAACACAAGCTAAGTAATGACGATCAAGATTGGTAGTCTGATACTGCTAAGTTTTCAAATGCATTTCCAAACTCTAATTGATTATGATGACCATGTTTAGTATGCTTTTTACGATATGATATTATCATAATAAGTATGCAAATTTTCCTTATGATCTTGCATGCAATCGCTTATTTGGTAAATAGTCTTTATATAAGCATTGCATACATATTTTGGAACTAGTTGCATAAATTGCACGGTTTGTGATGATTGAGATTCGAAATATATGCATATTTATATGCATTGCTTGCATGTTTTGAAAATAACTGCATAAATTGCATAATTTATGATGATTGAGATTTGGATTATTTATATATGCTTTTTGGGCTATTGAACCTGGTGGGCACTATGCTGAGAGGTTGTTTATGTATGGGGTTGGCCTCCCAGCCTCGACCACAAAAAGTAGATGGTATTGCTACCAAAATGGCATTTTCCCTTCCTCGACTGCTGTGGTAAATAGGGATGACCACTGGAGGTATTCATGGCATCCTTTTCGAGGATATGTGCTAGTATCATTGAGGAAAGATGCTACTTGATTTGTTTTCATGGTTCTATTATGAATGTAAACATTAGTTGAGGAATCAAGTCACATATGAAAATTGAAAGACAGTTGGAACTCAAAGTTGGAGACTAGTATTGAGACACCTTTCCAACTAAAGGAATTGGTATGAAGAAAGCTTTTATTATTGATATAAAGAGATGAGGAGTGATATTGTATCAATTATAGAAGTTCCGTCAAGAAAATATGAAGCAAAGTGAGACATAATAGAAAGAATGTAAACTTTGAAACTTTTACCAGCAAGGTGCAGGTAATGATAAATGGATCACTAGATGGAAGCCAAGAGGAAAAAAAAAGAAGAGATTATCATGTACTATTCAAAATGAAAGACAAGAAATAAGATTATTAAAGAACAAGGAGTAATGTAGTATCATCGAGGTGTGAAGTAGGTTATACACGATTAAAGGAGTATGGTAATCCAAGGATTTGGAGATCTCAATTATATGAATTGAATTTATAAAGAAGTGTTGATTAATTAGTGAGTAAGGATTAGGTATCATAGCTCGCAGCGAAAGCAACTCTTTATTAACTGAATTTGAGGATTTTGTTGAAGGAATTATAAGGATGATAAATTGAGAATGTACCTAGAATTGTTTCCAAGATAACATGAAAAGAATTTTAAGGACAAACCCCTCTTGTTATTGGCCCAATTGAGGGATTAGATGAGAGAATTATGGAATGAAGCAAAGAAATTTTCTTAGTCCGAGTCCTAAGGGAGAATACATTCACCAAATGAAGGTAATAATTTGTGGAATTTCGAGGACGAAATTCTTTGAAGGGGGTAATGATGTAATAACTTGAATTTTTAAGTCCTATTTTGGAATATGAAAAGTGATATTTTTAGAGATTCAACTTGGTTAAAATATCTTTATAATTAGATTCTACTAAAAAAATGAAATCCAACGACAGAAAGAACATTGAAAACGGAGTTCGTATGACCAAGTTATGGATGTTGAAAGATTGAGGGCATTTTTGTAATTTAAAAGTCAAAAAGGAAAACAATCAGAAAATGCAAGGAGCCGTTTTGATAACGGCACCCCTGTTTGTCATCCCTGTTGATGCAGACGCCTTATAGCGTCTACACTGCCTTCCCCGGTAAGCCTTTGCACTGTCGGAAAGGATAGCGGCACCACCATTGGACGCACCGCCTTCATAGTCTATAAAGACCCCTTTCTCCCCCTTCTCCTCTAGCATTTTCCCTGCGTCTAGGGTTCTGGCAACAAGGAAAATGATAGCTGGCTAGATCTTGAAAATAGCCATCCAAATGATGATGAATCAAAGAGTAAACAATACCATTGGATTCCTTGTGAAGAGAGGATCAAAAGCCCCTTAAAAATTTCTGAATCAGAGTTGGTTTCACCAATGATCAGCTTGAATTTTCAAATTTCGGCAACAGTGCATTTTCCCAGCATGCCTCCGATGTGAAATTCGTATTTTATAGCGTCAAATGAAGATGGAATGACTCCAAACTTGATAGGAGTGAAGGTAAGAGCTTGATCTACAAACCCCTTTAATTTGGAGTTAATTAGACTTAAAAATCATCACCTGCGACAACTGCGCCGGTCGTCTTCCCCGATGATGAACAGTTACACGGGTGACCAGATCCTATATCTAAGATGCAAGTCATAACGCATGACTGGAATGCAAGCTCTAGAGTATTCTTGGGGGCTGTGAAAGCGTGCGGTGCGGTCGTGGTTCAACCGGGACGCGCATACGTCCTGGGAACCCTGACGCGCAGGCCCTATATTGTCAAATCTGGTTCATCCACGGATTCACAACACTAAAAATGCAATTAAGAAGGTTATATAACTCTAATTGACAATCCAAAAGAATTGTTCCATTTGCATTTACAACGCGGATGTACTTATATAATAAAATTTAGGATCATAAAACTATTTGATGTGATTATGCCTTAAAACCATGAAAATCTCATATATCTACAAGATCAAAGATGATCAATTCTCATAGATTGATCCATTAGGTATATTAGGAGATCAATATACCTAGATCAAACCTAAATCATATAGATCAACCATTATAAGTGAGATTCAACCTGGAGACCCATAAATCAGAGATCTATAACCTATAGTATAGATCTAGCCGTTAATCTCTGAATCTAGAAATAATACTTGGATTTTATGTTTGAACAACAACCAGGACCCCATAAAGGTACCCTAGGACTCGAATTATAGAGTAACATGAGCTAAGTAATGACGTTTGAGGTAGGTAGTCTGATACTGCTAAGTTTTCAAGTGCATTTCCAAACTCTAATTGATTCTGATGACCATGTTTAGTATGCTTTTTGTGATATGATATTATCATAATAAGTATGCAAATTTTCCTTATGATCTTGCATGCAATCGCTTATTTGGTAAATAGTCTTTATATAAGCACTGCATACATGTTTTGGAACTAGTTGCATAAATTGCACAATTTGTGATGATTGAGATTCGGAATATATGCATATTTATATGCATTGCTCGCATGTTTTGAAAATAATTGCATAAATTGCTTGATTTATGATGATTGGGATTTGGATTATTTATATATGCGTTTTGGGCTACTAAACCTAGTGAGCACTATGCTGAGAGGTTGTTTATGTATGGGGTTGGCCTCCCAGCCTTTACCACAAAAAGTGGATGGTATCGCTGCCAAAATGGCATTGTCCCTTCCTCAACTATTGTGGTAAACAGGGACAACCATTGGAGGTGTTCACGCCACATTTTTGGAGGACATATCCATAATTGCTATGGAGGCTATGGTGGACTGGTCTCTAGATACCGGAGACACACGATTCCAGATATGTTCTTATAGTGAGCATAGTGGACCCTATGATTTTAGTGTTATCAATATGCATATAGCATTGAGATGGTCTTATATGAGTACTCGTGACTAGTCAGTGGGATGTGTTCGCTAAGAAACCCATGTGCGTGATATCTATAGTGATGCTATCATCTGCTTTGGCCGGTTACTATTTTAAGAATTTCATAATTATGATTAGTTTATGATTCATTATGTCATTTCTACTCCATGATTTTCATGATCATTCATTGATTTCTGGATTTCGATAAAAGCTTCCATGATTGAAAATGTGCAAACAAGCCTATAATTTATACATAAAAATGTATGTCTACACAAAAAGAAGTTGCATGATGTTTCACATGGAAAGCCTCTTTTGAAACCATGTATGTTGCATGTCGTGTTTGCAAAATAGTAATATCATATCACCTACTGAGTATGAGAAATACTCACCCAAATACCTAATTTTTTTACATATTAGCTCCAACAAGATTAGAAGAAGTATAAGGAAATGTTAGTATTACAATCAAGTAAACGAAGACAAATACAAGTATGAAGATAAGCATATAATCTCTCCTTTGGACATGTATCTGTAATTATTATAGTTGGGCTGTGATGTTGTGATTGGATAGACCTAGGATATACATATATGATTGTTTAAAATTTTAAAATTACTTTGTTTGTCTTGAAAGAAAATGACAGGGTTTTCAAAATGAATTTAAAATAAAAAGATTTTTTCGCTGCATTGCATTGATTTTTATAAAATTGTTTTTAAATAAGGATCGATCCCGCATTAGGAATTAGTTTTGCATTTAAAAAATGCATGTGAAAACCCAGGTCATCACATGTGGGCCCTACAACGGAAGTCAATGCCAGATTTGAAGGACCTTTATTTGCTTTCTTTACTAGCTTATGTAACAAACCCTTGTAATTTTTCCATTTTCTTATTTTTGAAGGAGCTCTTTTTCTTTTCCTTTTCTTAGTTTCTTTTTTCTTTCTTTAATTTGTCCTTAGTTATAGTTTAGATAGTTTCCTTAGTTCTTAGTTAATTCTAATTTTAGATAGTTTCATTGGTTGTAATTTTATAAAATTTTCTTAATTCGTAGTCAGTTGTAGTTTTAGAAAGTTACTTTAATTTTTAGTTAGTTATAGTTTTAGAACATGTTGTTTTATTTCCATGCTTTGTTTAGATAGTTTCCTTGTTTCTTTGATTACTTGTTTGTAATTTAGGGTTTACGTTATAGTTTATTAGTTAGCTTAGTTGTTTCCTTTTGGTTAGTTATTTCCTTCTTAGATAGTTGCTTAGTTTAGTTGTTTAGTTTAATGGTTACTTCTTAGATTAGTTGTTTCCTTTTTACTTGCTTACATGTTTCATGCTTTCATTTACTTTCTTTTTATATTTACTTTCCTTTTCTCTAGTTTTAGTTAGAATCTTTCTTATCTTGAATGCTTGGCTAGGTTAAAGTAAGATGACCTATATTGTAATTAATTTCATTTATTAAAGAGTACGCATGGGATCAACCTATATTTGCTGATTCTATATCTCAATAGAGTCGTGCCCTTATGGTAATTATTAAGAGACATCAAGTTTTTCATGTCGTTGCCTAGGACTCGCAACAAAATTTCAATTAGATTTGGGTTATAATGCTTTATCACTAGTTGTAGTCTTAGGATTGCATATAGATTACTTTCCATTTTTGCATACTTTCCTTATTCCTAAAAAGTTTGAAACTTTCCTTTTGTTTTTGTGGGTATTTGGACAAGAGAAAATCTTTGGAGGAAGACTTTAGGATACTTTTTAACTAAATTTTTTATTTGAGAGCATTATAGTGAGGACAGTTGTATTTTTTATGCATGATTCATTCATTTAAATTAAGGGTTGTAATAATATAGGCTAAGCCTAGGCCATCCTAACCTGGAAGATGAGGTGGCATGTATATGGACTCACCCTTATACAAGAAGACTATTTTCAGGACCTCATTTGAGACTATTCTACCTACTTTCCAATTCCTTGATTAGTTGCATTTAGATTATAGTATAGAGAATAAAGACAACATTTATTTATATTGCATTCTAAGGTTTGCATTAGATTTTTAGCTTTCCTCTCATAAATAGGTCAAGTTTATTACTTTAAGGTGCTTATATATTGGTAAAAATGTGTGGTATTGTTGAAAACATTAGTATGTCACTGAACCCATAAGATCAAGGGTGGATTTAATTACCACACGCTAGCCCACCTAGCTTAAAAAGCACTAGACGCACCGCAGCCTTCGATCTAGCTTTAAAATTATGAGCAAGTGCACAAATCAATGTAGTATGTTCATGCAAGTGAGGTCGATCCTATGAGGGATCTCGCATATTTGCAATGGATTGGATTCTATTTAGATCAATTAACTTCAGCCAAAGATATAGAGATGTGATTAAACAAGAAAATTAAAACAAATTAAGAAGGAAACATGCATGTAATTATAAACTAAAATTGAAAGAAACTTTCTAAAAATAAAGTTAATCAATTAGAATGGAAATTTACCTAACTAACATACAAGCAACTAAAGGAAACTAATGCTAATTTAGAGTTAATCAAACTAAGAAACTTAAGGAAACTAATAAAAATGGCACTTTCCTAATCTATCACATTCCTAAAACTTTTTAAAACTAAACTAACATGCAAAAACAAGTAACCAATGATATCTAACTAACTTTAATGATAAATTAGCAACATACATGTGAATGGAAACTACTATTAAAAGTACTTTCTAAATCCTAAAACTTCCTAAAGATAGAACTTCTTAAAATTCAAAAAGAAAACTTTCCAAAACTAAAAAAACATGAAAACAACTAAATTAACTATTGCTAAACAAGATATATTAACCAAATTAACCAAATATTAAAAGATGAAGGGGACTTAGTACCATGTGCATGTTTCTAGGATGCTGGATCAAATCCAATGATACAAATCTTCAATGTTTATTACCTAATTGTGTTTTAGTTGTGAATTTAAGTGAAAATTGTTTTAGATATGATTTACTCTCATTGAACATTGCTAATTCAATGCCTCATATCTAATCTCAACAACCTTGATTATTTTGATACATTTGATGAAATCCAATGGTTTAATACTCTAGTGTTTACTTTTAGTTAAGTTTCAAATTTGAAACTAAGAGTAAAATATTTTCATATATGAATTTAATCATATTTCGATGGCTAGTTCTTCATAATCTAAATATAATGCCCATAATTATAAACTTTTGGATTGAACTAATTACCAGATCAAGATTTAAATTTAAACTATTAGATCTGACATAAATTTCAAATTTTTAATATAAATTTAATGGAAAAATATTTTTTGATTTGGAATTCCATTTCACATCATAGCATTTTCTTCTATTAATCTAATCAATTCAAGTTAATTAACATTGTGTGTTAATACTTATAAGTGTTAGTTAACTAGTTAACTTAATGGATCTCAATTCATTGATTTATATCAAAGTTATAACTAATTTGTAACTTTTTAAATTATTAATTAATAAATATAATTTAACTAATTAGTCAATTAACATATTAACTTACCTAACTAACCCTCATGATAAATAGCACATTCATTGTCTAAAAACATGTCATTTAATTTCTTTTATTTTATATCATAATAACTAAGTGGAAAGATGTTTTGCCCTTGATAATTTCTAGAAATTCATCATGAAAATTTGAGATATTATAGTTTGACATGAGGAGATTTCTTATACATGCAAAACTTAGAAATATGCCATTTTTTTCCACAAACATAATAGAAAAATTCAATTATTTCTTCTTTGTTGGCTTGGTTTCCATTTTGAGTTGGTTCTTAGAGTTTTCATTCCTCTTGAAATAGGTTCCCTTAGGAAAATGAGTCTAACCATTGAACTTCCTATTCTAAGAGACTTCTCTTCTTTTTCTCTTTAACGGCATGAGCCTTAGGAACTAACTCCTTTGAAGTAAGCTTACTTAACTTGTTGTCATCTTGAATTTGTAGATAATGGAGTATTTAATTATAGTTCATCCTTTCATTCTTGGGAAGGGGTCTCATGTGAACATCTTTCCATGAAGGTGGATGTTTTGCAATAATTACATTAACTAGAAAATCATCAAGAATCTGATCATCCGATGCACTAATTTCATTGGCGATAACCTAAAAATCCAAAACTTGAGGTATGGTTGGCTTATTGTCTTTGAATTTGAATTCAAGAAGTTTACAATAAGAGACCCCTTAAATTCTTCTTCATCAGAGTAAAATGCCATTTAATTTGTTTTAGAGCTATTTTGATGTCTTAAAATTCCATTTAATTTATTCTAAAGCTATTTTGATGTCTTACTTCTTTTAGAGAATTGATCATAGAGCTTGTCTGGCAAGGCCAATAAGATAGTGGTTTAGACCTTGTAATCATCATCTATCCATCTATGGATCTCATTCATAAGATCATCATTAGTTTGCCTTCTGCGTAGCATCTTCAATAACAACAGTAGAGGCCTTGTTTTCATATTTACGGCATGAACATAAGTCAACATCTAAGCCATTAAAATTGTAAATTATGGGCTTGTTGGAAATCATCATATAGGAGTTTAACAAACTCATTTTCATTAGGTTCACAAAATGCATGGAGATATATTATCCTCAAACAATTGGAATTATAAAAAAATTTGGTACAAAATAATTACGATGAAATCTAACTATGAGGTGTGCTTAAACTAGCATTTTTAAGGCAATTAAAGCTACTCGATAAGTGCAAGGGATATGATAGCTCTGTCTATAGGATTCAACCAAGCTAGACTCAATTCATTCTTCATCTTATTTGCATGATTAGAATTAGTTCATACTTTAGTCTCCAAGGTGAATGTCATAAAATTGAAGTCCTCAAAAATCTCTCACAATAATTCTCAAAGAATTAGAAAACTCAAAACAAGAAGCACTTCACAAGTTTAGAATCTTAAAATAGAGTGATGCCAAAACATGTAATCTTTAGAACTAGAAATCTTCACAAATAGAAGAGACCTTCAAGAGTAATGCCAAAAGGCACAAACTCTAGTAGAAAAAATAATAAAAGAGTGATGCACATAATAAGAAAACTCTTAAACAATATCAGAGAATAGAATGATGCTCAAAACTAGAAAGCCCTAAATTCTAAAAAAATCAAAACAAAAAAAGAGCACAATGGTGCTCAAAACTCTTTAATCTAAACTCTAAATAAATCAAAACTAGAAAATAATAGAGTGATGATCAAAACTAGCAAACACTTGAAAAGAGAGAATATAGAGAATGTCTCAATTGGATAGATTCTTGGAAGCTAAAGATTAGAGAGCTCTGGAGAAAGAGAAGAATGAGAGGCAAGAATGAATAGCCTCAGTGCCCAAAGATAGGGGTGCCTCGGTTCTAAGCCACTTATATTGGTCTCCCAAGCAAGCTGGAAATTGACCTAGGCAGCCCAACTAGGAAGGCCTATGACTTTCCTATTCTGGGACTTTCTTATTTGATTCCCACAAGCTTGGATGGGCTGAGACATCATGGGACATCTCTATAGTGATGGATTGAATGTCCAGGACCTCGTCCATGGGTTGACCAAACCTAAGGACGTCCTAAGCCATGGACCATCCTTCCTGGTGGGCCTCTATTGGATCACTATTAAAATCGAAAGAAATTAGGAAGTCTCATTGTGGTGCAATGTGCACAATAATGCTTACAAAGCACACTTTTGCACAGGTACACATACTCAGTGCTCACCAAGTGTGAATCATTTCAAGAGTATGCTCTTAAAATAATGGAAGGAAATGAGAGAGTACTTGTAAGGAGTGAAATTCCTCTTCCATATTCCAATGTGAGACTAAACATTTGTATTGTTTCTAAAAATGAGATAGCAAATGACAAAGATTTCAAATTCAAATAAAATTTGAGTTTCTCTTAAAATTGTACAAACTACTCTCTAGTTTGAAACAATTCCCACATACATGTAAACATGTATTTTATGAGTTGATTTTAATTAAAACAACATGTTGACTAGCAAGATAAATGACATAGATCTTTTAGAAAAATACTACTCAGATTGAGTTCTTCACTTGCTTCAATTTATCATTTCTCTAAGTTTATTTGCCTCCTGTAGTCTCTTTCTTTGAGTCATATTTACAATGCTAAATTATATGAGAGAGGTAATACCCTTTTTTACTCCAAAAAGTACTAAATGACTTCTTTCAATTTCGAGAAGCTACATGATGTTCCCTAAAATTAGTCAAAATATACAATAGTACTAAAAATTGCATGGCACACCCATATTTTTACGATTTTTAGTGATCCATGATGTTCAACTCCACCGATGCCGGTCCTAGCAAGGAGAGGAGTAGGAGTGGAACACCACGTAAGATTAATAACCAAGAAGTCCTCATAAAAGACTACTTTTAGTACTTAGGATCAATGATTCATGAGAGTGGAGAGATTGAGAGGGAAGTTACCCAATGAATCCAAGTGTGTTGGAACAAATGGAGATGTGCAGATGAAGTTTTGTATGATCAGTA
The DNA here is from genome assembly GCA_035236585.1 of Warburgia ugandensis. Taxonomy (NCBI): domain Eukaryota; kingdom Viridiplantae; phylum Streptophyta; class Magnoliopsida; order Canellales; family Canellaceae; genus Warburgia; species Warburgia ugandensis. The sequence goes on along the minus strand of CP141128.1, from coordinate 42,542,401 downwards.
AATGCCACTTAAACTAAAAGAAAAATTCTATAGGATGGCCATAAGGCTGGACATGCTCTATGGATCAGAGTGTAGAACATCATGTTCATAGGATGAGTTTCACATAAATGAAGATGTTGAGATGGATGAGTGGCAAGACAAGAAAGGATAGAATTAGGAATGAAAACATTAGAGGAAACTTAGGGGTAGCACCAATAGGTAACAAGATGAGGGGGATTAGACTTAGATGGTTTAGACATATCCAAAGGAGACCAAAAATGGCACTGGTTAAAAGGAGTGAGGCAATGTAAGTAGAAGGTTCTAAAAGGGCAATGGGGAGGCCCGAAAGAATATGGATAGAAGTGCTGAGAAAAGATTTAAAATTTTTGGGACTAAATAAAGCCATGGTACTTAATAGAGAGGAATGGAGGAATAACATTCATCAGGCCGACCCTAATTGGGATAAGGTCTTGATGATGATGATGATGATGATGATGATGATGATGATGATGATGATGACCCGAATATGATGTCATATTAGGGTTGCCATACTTTTAAGAAGCTGGAGATGATTTTCATTTCTTAATTGGGATAAGGTCTTGATGATGATGATGATGATGACCCGAATATGATGTCATATTAGGATTGTCATACTTTTAAGAAGCTGGAGATGATTTTCATTTCTTACTTACAAACTAATATACAAATGCATATTCATTTGCAAAATCATCTTCAACTTCTTCCTTGCCAGTTGGCACCTCATGCAAGACTCTCCTCCTCTTTCATCTGAGCCATCCTACATCTAATTGTCAAAGCTTTTATCATAAACTAATCTCGGTCACCTTGTTTTTCTTCTCCTTTGCACTTCTAAAATAGACAATGTAAAATAGAAGTGTTCCAAGATCTAGAAAACTATTTATTTTATGTCTATGAAAAAAGGATAAAAGTAACGTCGTTGAGGTTATCCGAATTCATAATCATTTAGTAGTTTGGGGATTTTGGTGTTTTGGGGGAGCAGAGGGGGGTTGGGGGCGTGGGGTGTTGTAAGTGGCAAAAGCAAATATGATGAACCTCTTCAATTATTGAAAATTCTTGGGATCGCTTTGCAAATTTCCTCATGACATATTCTCTCATTTAGTTTGCAAGCATCATGTAGATCAATCCCTCCTTTCTTCACCCTCTCCCCCCCCACCCCCCCCGCCCCCTCTCTCTCTCCAACTCACATGGTCGTCATAATATACACGTGACTCTACTAGTTATAGTAGGAGGAATGCAATACAATGTGATATATATACAATTTATTAGGTGCTGCCCATTTACCTAATGGTTTGTGGGGTTTGTTATGTGATTTGTCCAAGGGTAGGTTCATAATTCATTGTCCAAGCGTAGATATCTCGCAACCTACTATAGCATTGCTCTTAGAAAGATAAGCGTAGATATCTCGCAACCTTCATTATACCTGCATAATGTACTCATGCATTTAAGCACATTTTATTGATTTGAATCCACTAATGTCCTAGTCAATAGTCTAGCAAAACACATAATAGTTACCTATATGATGATCCATTTTTTTCATCAAATTCACTCTCTCTTACAATGGGAGGACACCAAAAATCTCAAGGGTACACCTACTATGAGGCCCCATCCTTTCAAATGTAGGTATTGCTAACATAAATGATTATCTTTATTGGTCTGCAATTCAAAGAAAGGGGAACCCCTAGGATTACCTATTGGATGAGATTTTTTGTTTCCCCCAACACAAATCCAATGTATAGCATATCAATTGGAAAATATGGACAGGAGGTCTAGGATGCCAAACAAAATCTATGTGAAAATGCTATATGCATACACCATATAGGAACCATAATTATATGATACCATTTTGAAAAGTATTATGTTTAGTTTGTTGAGCCATAATTACAAAGTTGAAGATATAATAAGGAGGTGAGGTGAAAATTGTAAAATTCAAGAAACATTTGAGACAAAAAAATAAGAAAAAGAAATTAGAAGGATATGAATATAATCTTTTAGGATAATGATATATGTACCCCTTATTTTTTCTCGTGAGCCTCCAAGGAAATGGCGTAGATTCCTTAAGATCCAAACTGTTTGCAATGTTGCCTTTCTTGCAGATGGGCCATGCTCTAAAATCTCATTTATTATATATTCCTAGCAACTACTACTTCTAGCTATACAATAGATTATGAAATTCTTTTACCATTTATTTTTCAACTCAAGAAAGTAGAGGTTAGGGTTATCCAATGAATGATAATTTTGGAGCATGATTCATCTAAGCTAAGGAAAAAAAAATTCTTACTTCAGATATTTAAACATCTGGGCCCACATGAAGTTATAACTATTTGTTTCATTATGAACCAGATATCTATATAAGATTTGAAAATTTGATAAATTATTCTTCAAATTTAGGTTTAATTTGAGTTCAAACATTCAATCAAGTTGGTAAAGTATGGATATATCTAATAACCAAGAAGTTGTGGGTTTGAATCATTCACCATTAAAGAAAGAGTTAATTTCACAAATTTATGTTTCATTTGATAAATCTGCTCACAATTCATTTTAAAATAATTGCTTAAAATTAAAAATATGTAAGAACTGTTGATTATGAGGAAAAATTGGGAGTTTTTTGCAACTACGCAATGAGCTACTTTATATTACCCAAAATGCATTTTCAACTGGTTAGTAGAAATCCCCATGGCACTGTGTCAACTACAAGATCCTTTGTTGATGATTTAGCCCGTCATGTTCATGGCAATGTTTAAGATTTGGTTTCTTCAAATCACCACTCAGATGCATGGGCTCAAAAAACATGTATGGACTTGAAGTAGATACGCCACCACATAGATCACACACAAAGTCAGATGATAACTAAGATCCGATACTTCAAATATGATTTCTCCAATTGTTAGGAAAGATAAGTACCCATTGCACACATTTTACTGGATTATGTAGTACTTCTGCTTGATTAATGAATACAAAAGATTTGCATGAGAAGATTACATGATTCACGACTTCAGAATTGAAAAAACAGACAGGTTACCCATTGGGGAGTCATTTTTGTTAGAAACTACCATTGAGGATGGTAATCAAGCAGACACATGTGTGGACTACCCATAATACCACAACCGTGCAGTTTTCCCAACGTCAAGGTGGGTGTCTATCATCTCATATACTCAAAGGTAGGTTGCCAACCCTATGATTCTCCTAGCATAGCATCCACCAAGCAGAAACACCCATCATAAATCAACAGAAACACAAAACCAAGTATTAAAAGTCCATGTGTTAAAGATGCAATTTAAAAAGATGATATAAACATTGATAACATATGCGAAGTGCTAGTCTCACATAAAGTCATGAGGTCAATATACAAAATCATGCATCTTGTCAATGTAAATGAAGTCATTGGGTATTTAACCATAATTTATAACATCAAAGGAACATTAAATCTTGTCACCTACCTTAATGAGGAAAATAACCCAATCAGGCATGTAATCCTCTTAACTCACCCACTTTGATGTACCTATCAAGACCACAATATTACACCGCATTATTTACTACCCTCAATGTGCTCCGTTGTATAATTTACTCGTCATTTATATCTATTGGTGTTCATCAGACCCCACTTTATAAGTCAATTAATCAAGCTAATCTTCAAGACTAACAGTTAAACCTAAATCAATGGTTCAGATTATTTGATTCACCCTTATTGACATTGATCAATGTCTCCTAATCAGTTTTTGTTCCATCTTATTGATCACCTGCTATATTTGATTGTCAATCAGAGTTGTGATTGGCTAAATCAGTGTCTCTTGATCACTAAGGGAGTTAATTTTTCCATCTCATTAGCTTTTTGGGTGATCCCACAGTTGGATCATTCTCTATAGGCTCAATTAGTCTTTAGATTATTAAATCAAGTCTTAAGTATTACAATCACTTCAATTCCTGTGTTTCCTAGCAATGTAATCATATATATAGGATCAGTAACTCAATTTGATGATCTGATTAACCTCCAATCAGTTAGATCCAGAGTCCTTACTTAGGTCAATGATCAAGATCAATTTCCATAACTAATACATGTGATCTGATCATCAGATCCATCAACCCATCTCCCAAATCACATAATTGTTCAACTTCCAAGGCTTGATCATTCCTTGATTACCCCGATGTAGGTTATTAAGTGATATATAAGGGTTTGATCTAGTAGATGTGGTCAGATCATAATTCTAATGATAGGTTCATGTCCATGTCACCAAGATGAGCCCAAGAGACATCTCAGTTCAATATTTAGGTTTCTATAGCCCCATGAATTAAAGTTTTAAGATTGCAAATTCAAATAAATGGTTTGATCGAATCTGGATCAAAACGAGTCGAATCAGCACCATCAGGACAAGCATTGACCATTACATGCCTCTGGGACATCCTTGGGCACATCACCGTCACCAGGATGCTCTTGCACATTATGGTCACCTGTGTCTAGAGAGTTCTATGAATAGCCAAAGCGTTACCCACATGCGCATAGGCGTGCTAGGCCTGCACGTCTCATCCATGCGTGGCTAAGTGCATTTCAGTGACAGTTCTCCCCCGAACATTTCATTTTGAGGTCCATTCGTGGCTAAGTACGTTTCAGTGACAGTTCTCCCATGAACATTTCATTTTGAGGCTCGATCGTGTCCATTTTTTTGGCTTTGCTTAAATCTCTATTTTTCACCATTGGATTCTTACTGCTCTTGCCTTTTCTCATGTTTTTGGGTCCACAAACACAATGGATGACTTAGATCTTCCATCTGAGTTGCCTTTGAGATAGGTTTTTCCTGCTTAGTTGAAGTCGTTCATCGACAGGTCCTTAGCTAAAAAAACCAATCTAGCAAGGCACTGGGAGAGAAAAAATAGGGGAAAACAAAAGGGAAAGTAGGAGAGGAGCTTACCTAGTAGCCAAAACATGGAACACGCTCTTCCAATGAGGAAAATAGGTTATTGGCAGGGCGGGTTACAATGGCAGCATCGGCTGGCAGGTCGGCTGCAATAGCAGCAACGACCAACAAGTGTGGGGGAGGGAGGAGAGGGAAGGTGAGAGGAGAGAGGGGGAGGAAAGAGACGATGGCACAAGTGGTGGTTGTCAACAGAAGGAAATAGAGGAGGGGTGAAAAGGGGTAATCGACAATCAGCGCGTAGGGAACGCAGGTGGTGACTGTGCAACGACCAAAGGTTGGGAGGGGAAAACTGAGGGAGAGTAGAGAAAGGAGATGGGGAGAATTAAATGCCAGAAACTGCATTTAAAGTAGTTTTAAATGAATATCTTCTTTTCTTTTCTTTTTATATCATTTATGGCAAAATGATTACTAGCAATAAATGTTGGTAATCACCCCCTACAGGTAATAATGGCACGTCAGTCATGAGATTGAGTGCTGTGACAATGGGCCCCAAACATGTGTAATTACTATTCTACCCTTTTATTTTATTTCTTAAAACAACTTAATTAAATAATTAGAAAATTTTCACATGGACTCCAATTTCAATCTTCTTAGTGTCATTGGATTCAATTTTTTTTTAATTAATTCTTAAAAAATTCTAATCTCCTGGAATTTGATTCTCCATAAATTTTTAAAAACTTGTAATTTATGTATTCATATAATTTCTTTAAAATTAAGGGTGTTACATTATAGCAACCATATAAAGTGTTGAAACTTTAATAATTAGATTATACTTAGCAAAATAAATCCAACAACACTAGGAATGCTAAAAACATAGTTTGAAAAGTTACATCATTTTTAATAATAGGGGCATTTTAGTAATTTTCAAATGGGCCCCATTAATTTGGTTTTTTTTTAAATAGAAAAGTTCTTAAAATGGAGGGGTCATTTTTTATAATGACACCCACTGTGACTGATGTACCACTTGTTGCCTTCCCCGTTCATTCTTCCCTCTTCCCCGCTATTGGTATACGCCATCATGGCCAATGATGGCATGATGGAACACACCAACATCATGCACTTACCAGTGGGAAGAGTGGACCACTGATGATAAAGGTCTTATCCCACTCCCTCCTCCATGTGATCTCACCCTCTTCACTAACTCCAGTCTCCCCCTGTTTCTCCATCACTGGTGTTGCTCAGGACAAGCCGTCGCTGGCAATACGCACACGCACCCCTTCTCCCTTACCTCTCCTTTCCCTTTCCCTTTCCCTTTCCTTTTCTTTTTTTCTTTCTCTTTACCTTTCCCTTCATTTTTCAGGCAATGGTAACCTCAATTACTTTTAGATACCAAAGACAGTCACCAGAACAATGGTGGATCAATGATCTGACACCATTATTAGGTAGGATAAAACCCCTCCTAACTATTTTGAGATCGCAGCACGTTTCATTGGTGACCAGGCTAAGATTCTAACTACGACTACTGTGATATTTTCAACAATAGGCCGATGAGAATGCTACTTTTTCCCCCATCAAATGACCATAAAAGGGCTCCAAATGTGACAAGAGTGAAGGTGAGTGCCTGATCTACCACTCCTTCTAAAGACATGCTAATGCAACGCAAAAAAGTGTCGCCATCGGCTACCTTGTCGGTTACCTTCTTGACCGATCACCACCAGTGACATAGAATTTTGAGCTAAAATTCCCAGTCATAGGGTTTTCAACTTGATCTTCACAACAAGGGGGTCAGATCCCTAATCAGGACTCATCCAACTATTTAAATTAGATGCAATCAGGATGTAAGATTCACTACATGCGATCTGTGACTTCTAACTGCACATTTACAACATCTTGATGATATGAAAGTGATTAAGGGAAACCTAACCATTAAATATAAGATCTTTAATTTAAATCTAGTTTGGAAACACACTAATCAATGATTGATAACTTAGAGGGATAGATCTAGGCCATCAATCTATGAATCCAATTAATGATCTAACATCAAATATCAAATTTGTGATCAAATCCACAAACTCCAACATGATCCAATCATTAATCAATGACCAAAGCTCAGATTTGCTATCAACCTAACTTTGTTATCACAATCTAATTATCAACCAGCCACTAGATACTGAATCTACAACCGACCCACCATTTTAAGATGATCTAACCCGTGATCAACTACCTAACACCTAGACCAGCCTCCAATTTGAGTTTCCCTTTATATTTGACCATAGATCTATACTTGATCTAATCCATTTATTCTCAAATTTTTTTTATTAAAGGCAATCAAACCTTATCAGGCCACATCAGACACATTTCCCTTAATCTTAATTATGCTTAGTAAATTATAGAAAATTTAGAAAATCATCAAGATTAGAATGGGTTAAACCTTAATAAGAATAATTGATCTATTTATATTATTAATTCGATTAATCTAATAGTTAGATTGTTCCGATGACCTCAAATTTGAATATTAGATCTTAGGATGACTTAGAACTATTGATCTAATCATTCAGAATTTAATCAATCATTGCATTAATAGATCAATTAGATGATCTAGACTATTGATCTTTAATCAATGACTAAGATTTGATTTTGTAACAAAAATAAAGAGGAATATTTATGATCAGAAAATGGTAAAGGAAGGATCACCAAGTTTAATGGATATCAAAGACTAAATGAGTCTTAATTAAGAAATAGTAAGTATGATAAATGATATTGTAATGTACATGTGTTGATAGAGGCACTAACTGGTACAAACTAAGCCTATTAAGCATTCTGAGAATAGGGATAGTGGTGTTCGAGGTAGATAGTTTTAAAATCTATTTGCCATTGGGATTTTGAGCATGTTATCAACTTTACTAAAATACATATATTTTAAATAATCAGATCATTTGATTATTATGCTTTCAATTTGAGAGTATTTGACAATCATAAAACTGATATTTTGTCATTTTGCATAGTTTTTAAAGAATGCAATATTTGCAAATGAGGCATGTGAGTTATATATGTGTACCTTCATAACCATGACACATGCTTTTATGTGGAAAATAAAAATGATGCTTCTCATTTTATTACACATAGTTGTATGTTTTGAAAGAAATGATTATAGGTTAAATTGCATCAATCACATGCTTTGAGAAGTTAAAGAAATTCAAAGTTTTGCATGAGATATATGTTATATAATTTAATGACAATTGTATTGGATATATGCATGTTCAGGTTAGTGAGCTTGGTGAGCACTGTGCTAATCCTATCCTCTAACCACCAAGGCTGGTAGGTATCTGTGCCCAAAGAGGCACTTGTTTTTCTCAACTATTGTAGTAGGAAAAGGAACATTGGAGGTGTTTAAGGCACCCTTTTCAAGACATATCCACCGTCATAGTGGAGGCTGTGGTGGCTGGTCTTTCCATATGCAAGACATGATTTTAGTGAGTTGGTCATAAGTATAGTGTTCCATGAGATTTCTATTTTGAGATATTATGTATGATAAGATTGATGATTGTCTTTTGATGAGTACTTATAACTAATTGGCTGATGTGTTTACCGGGGTGTATATGTGCACATGATGTTGTTGGTTTGGAATTGCCAACCTTCACTCTTTCATCAGTTACTATAATATTTTGAGGATCTTCTAACATTTGATCTATCATGTTAAATGGTGGATATTTCATATAATTTACAAGTTATGCATTCATGTGATTTTTTAATATATTATATTACAATTTACGTGAGATTACCATGCAAATTCAACGATTTAGAAAATATACATTTAAAGTCATGCATGTTTAATATTGATAGTATCTGAAATGTTTTAGCATGAAAACTGTAAATTGAGGTTGACATGTAGTTTCATCTATGTTTCCTATCTTTGATTTGATCATTAGAACAGCATGAGAAACTACTTGAAGTATTGTTTAGATTTGGATTTCAAAATGTGGTATAGTAGATGTGAAACTACCTACACAAGCACAAGCTTGTTGAGATATTGTAAATTGTTTATAATATCTGAGGTTGTCAAAGAATTTGACTTGAGACAAAGTAAATCGAAGTGGATGCAAAATTAGATGAAGACAATAGCATAACAGACTCTAATCAATGTAAGTAATGACTTATCCTTTTTGGACATGTATATGTAATTATTAAAGTTGGAATGTGAGCTGTGATTGACTACATCTAGGTTGCATGTAATTTTGTTTTAGTTTTATAAAAAATATATATCTCTAGCTTTTTTGTTTTCTTGGAAGTAAATGACACTCCAAGTTTTCAAAATGAATTTAAAAGAAAAGATTCTTCTACTGCATTGCATTATTTTTATGAAATTATTTTCATTTAGGGATTGATCCTACATTAGGAATTAGTTTTGCATTTGAAAATTGCATATGAAAACCTGGGTCATCACAGCTTTCCATTTAAAATTTTCTAAAATTAGAACAATGTCTAATAATGCATTTACTTCATTGATGGACTTATCTTTGTCAAAATCTCCATTAAAATAGGATAGACAAAAAGTGTTTAATTTTGACCAAAAGACCCCTAGTTTAGCATTTAATTATATCACTCACTCATCAATTTGATTATTTTGGATAAAATATGAAATTTAACTCAAATTGGCCATCCAATTATAAATTATCAAAATTAATGGTTAGATGATCATTTGAGCTAATCAGATGCTTAATGTATTGTTAGATGACTCTGATCTAGGCTAATATGTTGTAGATCAACTAGAATTAGGCTTGGATGGTTCAGATTGAATTTCAATAGTACAGATCATCCTAAAGGACATTGATTGAACCAAATCAACCACAAGCCAAGATGGAACAGTTTCCTAAAAATTGAAGAAAAGAGGAGATCCTGGAGAAGATTTAGAATGAAGAGGAAGTTTCTTAGTGGGAAACTAACTCATCAAAATTAGAAGGTATGAAGACTTTAGAAGGAGGGAAATCTATATAAGAGGAAAGGTGGGGAGCCCAAGAGGTAGTTAGTTTTTGCTTTTGTTTCTTTAGCCTTGGTTATTTTTTTCATCGTTTCACTTTGCCTTCTATTCAATCTCTCTCCTAGTTTTGTTTCTCTTCCACCTACCTCTCCACTACCCTATTCTTCCACTACCTCCCAACCATCTTTGTTTCATCACCAACTCATCACCCACACCATCTGTTCTCTTTCATGCACCCAACATGTTTTTTTTTTTTCGCCTTCTCTCTTTGTTCTCGCCTTTTCATTGTCACTTCCTCTGTTCAGTCCTCAATTCCCCAATCCGGATAGCACCATCTCATCCCTCCCTCATCCCTCTCTCTCTCTCTCTCTCTCTCTCTCTCTCTCTCTCTCTCTCTCTCTCTCTCATCTATTTCTACCCCACCAGCATAGGCAGCTATAGAGCCCTACACCAACCACCCCCATCTCCATCCTCTATTTCCCTTTTTTTTTACTAGCACCCATCTACAGCTCCAACAACTTCACCATAGGTCACCTCCAACACACTTAACAGTCATCCCCCTTTCCTCTTTTTTGCTCAACCATCTATGTTCTTCTCCATCTCCCTTCTCTCCTCAGCTATTGCCTAGTTTTTTTTTTTTTTTTTTTCCTTTCTCAATTTCCAATCGGAAACTAGGTTCTAGCACTTCCTTTCAACTCCACCCTTCACTAACACTAATTCACTAGCCAGGCACAATGAACCAATGCCCAGATTTCCTCTGTTGCACAGACCGAGACATCTACCTAGCTACTTCCACCGTGCCTCATCGGTGAGCCAATGCTTAGATTTCTTCTGTTGCACAGACCAGTGATGTCTGCCCAGCTACTTCCACAACACTGCACTGGCGGACCAATGCCTAGTCTGCCTAATTTCCCTTCAACGCTCAAATCTCACCTGACGATGCAGTTCTCTACTTCTTCATTGAACCAGGTGTCTACACCTCCATCTCCTCCAGCATTCCTCCTCCTCCTTTGTCGGGTTCCCTTTTTCCCTATTTCTTCTTTTGTTTTAATTAGATTTTGGTTGAATTCCAATTTTTCCCATCGATCTTTAATTAAAATGCTGCCTACATCCTTTTGTTAATTCCTTCTATATCCTTCTTCTATTCTAGTTTGATTGTATCTTCATTCTATCCTCCAAGAACTATACAATCTGAACCAGTTGATTAAGGCTTAGCCCATTCAAAGAGTTAGCCATAACAACCAATATTTCTCAATTTCTCCTCTATTTCAGATCAGATTTTCAATTAACTTTCATAAATAATTCTGAGGAAATCCCTTGGGTTGATTAACGTCTCTGATCTTTAATATAAACTCCAAAAAGTGATCTAAACTATCCAAATCTCAAATTTCTTATCTAGCTTAGATCTCTTCGAATTTGTTGAATCTGCTTAATCCACCTAGTAGATCATTAATCAGAAGCACCAGGAAGAGACTGATAAAGGTTGATTGAAGTTTATAATACCCAATCTAAAGAATTTGATGATAATCAATCTAGGGAAGTAGATTTTTCCTTTTTTAGTTAAATTTTTGTTTTTTATTGACCCTCTATAATTTCTTTAATTAAACACATCTGAAGCCTAATTGCACTTTTTATTAGTTTCTTTCATTTAATTTTAATTTTTGAAGAATTAAATTTTATTAAAACTCCTATTTATGAAAGCAAGTCCTTGTGGGATTGATCCGTACTTGCATTAGCTATACTACAATAGCCCATGTACTTTCGAAAAACTCAAAAATTCTAGTGGATCAGAGTGGGAGGATGTAAGGAAAGTATGATGGACTACCCTCTCAATCATGTTGTCTTCACATGTATCTACATCATCTACATGTTTTCCATCATTAAAGATGTTAAGCTTAATCTTCATATTGTCAGATGAACAATTTCATGATGCTATTCCCATAATTTATAATTGTATTAGATTTGGCCAAGAATGATGTCCCCAAAATTACTTTTATCTGACTACTAGGATCAGCTATATGTTAGATGTTTAAAACTAAAACTTTTACAAGGAATATAAGTTTTTCAACCTATAGCAAGACATCATCTACCACACCACAAGGAATTTTCACTGATTTATTTACTAATTGCAATGTGGTGGTAGTAGCCTTCATCTTACACAGCCCTAGTTGCACATAAACTAAGTAAGGCAATAGGTTCACACCATCCCCTAGGTCTCGTAATGCCCTATCAATAATGTATTCCCCTATCACACATGATATTGTGGGACATCTTGAATCTTTATACTTGGGAGGTGTATTATGGAAGATTATAGAGTTGACCTACTTTATAGGAAAAGCTTTCTATTGCACATTCAATCTCCTCTTCTACGTGCAAAGATCCTTTAAAAACTTGGCATATGAAGGGATTTCTTTAATGGATTTAATAATATAATGTTAATGCTGACTTGTTTGAACACATCCATTATTTTGTGGAAATTGCCACCCTTCTTTACATGTTTAATCATTGAGGGAAGGGAGCCTTAGGAACACACGATCCATTTGGAAGAGGGTCAAAAGAAGGAGGAGACAATTAAGGCTTCTCTTTGCCCTTCTTAGTCTATGTAGGCTTTTCTTTCTCCTCAGCTACTAGGGAATTCTTAGTCAGTCCTACCTTGTTATCTATATGATTTTCATTCCTAAGGTTAGTGATTGATTTGGCATGTTCTTGATAGTGTTGGTCACTAGAAGTGTTACTATATCTCACACTAACCCTTAGGGTTTGGTATTGGCTAACTAGGGAATTTTCCTTTGTTCCTTTTACTTAGGGCAGTTAATAGTTGACCCATTTAATATAATAACTTTACAATGGAAGTTGAGGTAGCTTGTAGTGTTTGTTTAGTGCCATTCTAGAAATGTAGAGAAGTCTGCATGAATTAGGGTTTCCTCAATTAACAATTTCCTTGTTTGTTGTGAAAATTGTTGAAGAGTTTGCTGCTATGGCATTGGAGCAGGAAGAAAGATTTAAGGATGAGGAATTAAGTGGACCCCCTTGGGTGTTATTCTTGGACCATGAAAAATTTTGGATGCCTAGCCCATCCCAAATTGTTGGTCTATGAATAAGGATCATTTTTTCTAGGATTTCTAAATGCATTCAAATAATTCGCTTGTGCTCAAAGATATTCAGGAAAAACAGAGGTTGATTGAGGAACCAGGCATAGTGAAATGTGATGAATAGGAACATATGGAACAAATCTCATACTAAAGTTGTATAGAAGATCCATTACTCATAAAAGCATTTAATTGATGTGACAACATTTAATCAACTTTGTGGACCAACATGTCTATTTTACTATACACTTCTAGCACAACCTCTATTTCATACAAACCACCTTTCTTCTGAGGTTGGTAATTCCTTTCCATTCTAATAAAATAATCCCCTTGCTGAGAATTCTTAGACAAAGTCTCAAAGAAATTTCAGGCCTCTACATCACTCTTGGTCATGGAAGCCACACCACTTGTGGCATCTATCATATGTTGGTTCTATGGTGCCAAACTTCATAGAAATATTGAACTTGTTGCCATTTTTCAAAACCATAGTGGGGACACTTAAACAAAAGATCCATCCATTGTTTCCAGCATTTGTAAAAATGCTCACCCTCTTTTTATTGAAAGTTAATGATTTCACCCCTGAGGGCATTAGTTTTGTGGACAGGGAAGAATTTGTTCAATTGGTCCCATGTAGTGATAGAAATTATTTCTAGATAATTGATTCATGGCTTTGCTTTATCTTTTAAAGAGAATGGGAATAGCTATGGATGAATTGAATCATCGACGAAGTTTTGGTACTTGAAAGTTGCACAGATGTCAAGGAATTCCTTGACATGATGATATGGGTCCTCCTATCAAGACCATAGAATGTTGGTAGAAGTAGGATCACACCTGGTTTTAACTCAAAATGATATGTAGTAGTTGGAGATAATACAATACATGAAGGGAAGTCAAGTTAATCGGGAATAGAATAGTCCCTAAGAGGCTTAACTTCTACTACTTCATTTGCCATGTTTGTTGCAAGGTTTATTAAATCTAGTTCATTTCTTAACCCTCATCTTGTAGTCCATTTGATCTTAAGATTTAATTGTACTAACCCTAGTTCAATGATCTATGGCCAAGCATACGCTAAAAACTTAGTGAAATGGACTCAAATTTGTATACAATGAAAACAAATCGATTGTATACAATTAAAGAGCTTTTTTTAAAAAAAAAACTAAACTATGGAAACCTAAAATAAATTATGCAACCTCTATGTAAACAAGTTCAAAGGTTTGATTTTTCTTTATTTTCTTTATTATTATTATTTTATTTATTTTTGTTGGGGGGGCAGATAACTTTTAGGTTATTACATACCTAGGTAGCTCCTCCTCACTTTTAAACTTGCCCTACTACTTACCAGTTAGATCCTAATCGTAATCAATTGTTTCACACCCTTCTCAATCAGCTGTAGTTGATCTGAGTCATTGAATATGTTGGCAGTGCTAGTTAATTAAATACCAATGTAGTTGATTAGATAGGGGTCACTGGAGTGGCAATAGGTGGCCTCCTTCTAAGTGGATCATGTGAGCTTGTAAGCTACCATAGATCTCTTCTATATTAACATTAAATTAATTTTATGAGGATAGGATTGCATTATGTGATGATTAACCTCAGTTCTAAGGTTTATAAATATGCCAAAAACCATGTCAATATAGAGTGTCAAAATTTTGGAGAATACATCAGTGAATGTGTAGGTCATTAACAAGGGCACCTTCACAAACGGGTCCCAAGAGTGTTGAAAAAATCACATCGGCACAACGCATCAAATGCATGTAAAATATCTCAATAAATATGCACATCATCAATATTCAGAACAGTTCGGGCCAAATCCTGAAGAAAGCTATAAAATGTTGTTTGATGAGTGCATAACCTCACACACAGGTCCTGTGAGTGTCCCATACACTCAAATCTTTGGTCATAAGTACTCTTACCACTCCCCCACTCGTCGTCACATTATGGGTATATAGTGAATATCCATCCTGACATGCTAATTGTGTAAAATAATAAAAATCAATCATCAAGAAACACATGGACCACTATGCTATAGTGGTAACCACCTCCTAGGTCTACCAAGCTCCCTACAAACACCAAACAACAGACTAAGTGTCAGTCGTGCATGGTTGTCAATTGGATGCGCAGTGTGGACTACCCATGATACCACTCCTTATGAGGTTTACCCATCATGGGGTAGGTGTCTAATCATATCATAAAGTTAGAGGATGGGTAGCCAACCCTATATCCCTCTTAGCATAATGGTCACTATGCAGAAACACCATCATCAATCTACAAAACATGAAAATCACACATCTCATGGTTAATAAAATGGATATACATTCCTTTGGTGAAATAATGAAAAGCAGGAGCACTTGTGGCTTGACATCCCGAGGCACTGCACCTCATCTTAGGGTTAGCCTCTCAAGGACGAGCCACCAAGCCTCTAAATGGAAATCAGGAGCACTTGTGGCTCGCCATCCTAAGGCACTGCCCCTCATCTTGGAGTCAACCTCTTAAGGACCAACCACCAAGCTTCCTCCACCAAGTCTGTGGTAAAACAAGTTATAAAATAGTGCATCCACATGCCTCAATATGCAATAATAAATCAAATCGCCATTTAATGACTTCGCAGTCATCAAATCACACCCAAATCATGTATTTTCAGTATTTTGTATAAAATATGACTCATCATAATCAAATCATACATCCTTGAAACAATAATAATTAATGAAATCATGTGCATATGCATCAATCACAAATAACATAGATATTTTAATAAGAATCATAGTATAATAATATATGCATGGAATTCATTCATAAGTACTAAGCTGATGTGATGAAAATTTGTAATTTCAAAATAGAAACATGTCCATTATTTATTGTCATCGCCTATCTTAGATGAAGGACATCTCATCAGTACCTTTCAAATCATGATTGGATTCTAATCTAAATTAGTCCTTCTTAGCCCACTACCTGGATACACATCACATCTAGGTCTAACTTAAAATCCAAGTTATCTATTTAAGTTGGACACATAGTTATAAAATAAATATTATATTTATATATCTTAATTTACTATTCTTCAATACGATCTAATGGCTCACAACTGTTAGGTCTCAAGTTGAGGCCTACCTCAATTGGCTAATAATCTAGATTATGCTAAACTAGGCCCACTAATAGCTATTAGATTCATTTCTTACTTTGGTTATAATGTATTCCATAGTTATCATACTTATAACAAGTTAATTCTAGGAAATCCATCGTTTAATCAACTATTCAGGCCCAATTATAAGCAAATCATGCACAATTTTTACTAATCATTGCCAAATAAAGAAAATTAATTAGTTAAGATGATAATCCTACCTCATGTAAGTTAATCTAGAGGATATTAGGCTGTCTGCATTGTGGATCGTCAACTGGTCATCTCAAAGGTACTCAATCCGCACTATCTGTAGTGATCTGACCATGATCATCCACCTGATCATCTATGGTCATTGAATAAATTAGTAACTCTAATTAAACAATCTCATTGAATCATTTGAATGATATGGATAATCTAATTTGATCCAATTTCATACCTATATACCTCGATTGATCTCAACTACTGATCCAAATTAGCAAGATCGCCTCAAAATGCTCCAAACCAAAGATCAGTAATCTAGATCATGATCTACATGCAACAGGGGTTGTAATGGATAGTTTATATCATGATAGATGGTCAGATCTATCATAGATATGATGATCTAATGTCTGATCAAGGGTGTGATCACATTCAATAGTCAAATCTTCCCCAATTACGAGGATGGGTATTGTTCCTTATGTTGCAAGGATTGCGACGGTTGTCTTAGATCTATAAACCATTCCTAGATTGGCATTATAAGGGATCAAAGCTTAAGGGTACGAGGCCCACTATGTCAACTTAGCTAACTAAGGCGAGTGGGTAGTAAGTGACACGGGTGAGTCACCTTGCCCTAACTCACTAGAGGAAAGTGAAACAGGGAGAGGAGGAGATTAAGTGTGCTGCCATAATTTTCCAGTCAAGCACTAATGGCGTAAGAGGGGAAAAGAGGAGAGAGAGTGTTAATGGGAGGATGACGGCAATGGTTGTCGGCTGTTGATTCAATCACCACCTAAAATTCACAAGGAAAGAGAAATAGGGCAATAGTAGGGAGAAAGGGGAGGTGCTGTGGCCAGCAATAGCTGTTAGCCCAATCACTATCTGAGCCCGACAAAGACAGAGGAGGGGGAATGGGGTTTTGGGCATGCTGGCCTACAGGGCAGGTCTGGCTATGCCATAAGATGGGGGAAATGCAAGGAAAATAGGGGGAGCTTGTTGTGCTGGCATGTTTGCTCCAAGGGTTGTGTAAGCCAAAGAAAAATAAAGGGAACAAAAGGAGGTTTCTAAGTTACTAGTGCAGGGAAGGTTTGAGAAAAATGAGGGTTGCACTTGGTGCAAGGAAAGTTAGAATAACATGGGGTTGCACACCAGTGTGGGGAACAAGAAATCTGACCGAGGGAGGCAAGCCTTTCATGCTATACATCGGAGGAGAAAAGGGGTGATCGAGGATTTGCATGTGCGGCCAAAGAGAGATCGAATGGAGGAGGGTGAAGATCATTGAGGATTTTCCCCTTTCTCATGTCCCCCCTCATTTTATCCCATTTTCCACACCCCAGTGCACAACAAACAAAATAGGGGTGCCACTATCAATTTTGGCTGCCTTCTAATTAAGTAAATTATTTAGGTTTTTCCACCTTGATCTCTGTTTCATGCAAAATTAGTGTCATTGGAATCGTATTTATGCATTTATTTCATTTTTGATAAATTCCAGTCCAAATTTTGAGTTTTCAAGGAGGTCACTTTTATGAAATTCAATTTTCATGAAATTCAATTCCTAATTTTTATCTCAACTTTAATATAATGTAATATATGAAAAAGGACTTACAATTGATGTTGTTACTAAGGTGTAGCACGAATTTTTAAAAATCAGGTAACTGATGAGAGTTAGACCTAGTTCAAGGAATGCATGTAAAACCCCACCAGTTACTATGCAAGGAAGTCTAGTTGGCTAGTGGCTTTAGATTCTTATTTGTGCTAAAGATGAGCATTAATGCATGAGAGTCTTACCTCATGGGTGCACTACTCTTGTTTCTTGTCCTGCTACCCCATGAGAGCCAGTGTTCTTTTATGCAACATCCATGGACATACATAGTTGGGACTTAGGGTTCCTCTATGGACATAACTAGCCTTCTAATTGTAGACATGGGCTGACATGTCTGTTGTTCTAAAGAACATTGGCCAGTGCCTGTGGTAGGATGATAAGCATCACTTAGGTATTGATTGATTTATTTATTTTGATGTGAAATTGATTGATTGATTGATGAGTTGATCAATTGATGAATGTGTTATAGATTTGATTCCCTATCTGGTACATCTTTAGTTTTGCTCACATTAATTGGATCTTATTCTGATATGACAGGTTTGACACTGGCATGTCTTGATAAATAAACAACTTATATGTGTTTTAAAATGTACAACATTGATTGCCACGATTTTGATTAGTCTTGGATTTCCTACTGGGTACTATTACTCACCTAACCAACCCCACCATTGAAGGACAAAAGGAGTGACTTGATGTGGCGTGCAGGAGATCTTGAGGATTCATGCTCCATACATATGAAGACCTTTAGGATTAGTTCCTTTTCAATTGATACTAATGATTGATTGCTATTTTAACTTAATTTTCTAAAACCTATTTTTGAAAACCCAGCTAGAGCATAAGTTCAAACTACTCATAGCCAAACAACTAGGAAAACCATAGGTGTTAACAATAAGAAAACATAGTTTAGGTTCGTAAGACAACTTAGGTTGAGAACTTATCAAACTTTTTGTAGAACATTCATATGCTACCAAAGAGACATAAGACTAGAAATCAATTAGCTACTACTGAAGCCCAATGTTGGGGCTTAGAGTGACACAGCAGTTGATGTCGTCAAGCTCCTCTTCAAGAGGCTGAAGCTTCAACTTCAAACCCCCAACCAAAAAGAGAACATTTTGGAGGAGCAGAGACTATGGGAACTAAGGAAAAGATTGATACTCTTCTAGAGAGAATCAAGAAGATTGCCCTTAATTTAATGGGAAAGAAGGGCCAAAAGCTCCATAAACATACCTTTCTAAAATTAAAAAAAAAACATTTAAAGCCTTGACGGTCTCAAAGGACAGGCAGGTTGCAATTGCAACATTTGTTTTGACTAGCAGGGCTTCTTTTTGGTGGCCTATAATAGAAAGAACCTCCTTTGGTGACATGGAGAAAATTCAATGGTCTGATTTCAAGATTGTTTTTAATTGAAAATACTACCCCTACACGTTGAGGAGAAGCAGCAGCAAGAGTTTCTAAAATTGGAGTAGGACTCTATGATAGTAAGTGGTTCCAAAGAGGGGAGGCATCTTTTTCTAATTAGGAAAGCATGATGGATTTTGGGCATGAGTAGTATAAGAAAGTTGAGTAGGAGAAGGAAGGAAAGTGATAAGGTAGGAAGGTAGATTTGGGTGGTTAGGAAAGAAGCTTTCTTAATAGGGAAGGAAGAGAATTAGATTAGGAAGTCAAAATTAGAAGTTGGGGGTGTCTTTTTCAAGTGGAGATAGTTGAGTGGAATTAAGAAAAAAAAAAATGGAAAGAGAAAGAAGTAAGATAATTGAAAGTTAAGGAATAAGTCCGAATGAAAAGAGATGGGAAAGAAAGGGAAAATAGGTGGAGAAAATCTAAGGGATTTCAAAATTAGAAAGTCCTAATGGGGGTGTCTTCTTCCATTTGGGTGTATGTGTGATGTTTTTAGAAACCTTGCAATTAGATGAGAATTGAATGAAGATGAGTGGTTGAGATCTTCCTTTCTTAGGGTTTTGGGTTGACTTTTCAACATGGGAAAGGTGGTTATGGTTTTAATCTTTTCAATACTTCATTCCTGGCGCTTAGATCATACTTACCCTTACTTGAATGGATGAGATCCCATTGTATGTCTTCCTTAAGCTTCATTTTCTCTCAACCATTGGATTGAATTACCTTAGGATGAGTGGCCTTGATTTCTTAGAGATATCTTCATGTATTTCTTGTAGACCAAGTGTGTTTCACTACCTTGCATGGATAAGGCCACCAATCATTGGTTGAGTAGGAGAGAGAAAATAAGTAACAAATGGGTCTTGTTCTTCTCTTTATTTTTGAGAATCTTTACATATTCTGGTGTATATGAATTAAACTTCTCACATAACCTTCTTAAGGTGGTGAAATGCATGCATGTGATTGAGAATTTTCCACCTTTTCCCACTCATTTGAGTAGGAGTTATGCATGCGGTTTTTATTTGTTTTGACTTTGATAGTGATACCAATGATCAATTTGAACCTCCAGGACTTCATTTTCAACATGTCTAGCCCATGATGTAGCTTGGAAGGTGCAATTGCTCTTTTAAGGACAAAATTGATAATTTTGTGTATTTTTTATTTGTACCTAGGACCATTAAAATAATAGAATTAATTCTAATTAGTGATAATTAAGTTTTTTAGTAGTTAAAACCTACTAAAATATAGAGGTATATATAATATTTCTAGAAATATCAAATACCCCTAGACTTCAATTTTGCTAATCCTCTAACAAAACTACAGGAAAAAAAAAAAAAAAAAACTAAAAACTAAAAGCAAATCCTAACCACTTTTGCAGGTGCTGCCATATGCATTTAGCATATGTAAAAAGACCTTAAACCCATAGAGTGTAATGGGCCAATTGTAGTCCCTTAAGGATTTCCAAAAATGATAATCCATAAACATTTTTAAAATTCTTATGGAAGTCCTTTCTTAGAAAATTTTATTATATTCATCTTACATTATTTAATGAACCTCAGAATGCTAGTATTTGATATAGCTACTACATATACAATTATTAGTCTCCAGAGAAATTACAACCCAAATTACCAAATGTATGTTTTGACTTACTCAAAAATAAGTCACTCAGAATAGGATGAATCTCTCATTTTTATGTGAGTAGAATAATGTTCATCAACTTCAAAATCCTGACATATTCTATACAGAAGAATGATAACTTAGAAAGAATAACAATGGTGTCATGAAGGATATCAACTATTAGGAATGTTACACTCAACCAATATCCCTACTCATCTATAACCACATGCATGCCATACTAATCCTAAGATCAATTTAAAGCTTCTATTAGGATGAAATATAGGCTTAGGACAGGGTTTTCAAAGGAATGGGTATAACGATAGCCAAAGATGTTTTGAAAGATATATAAAGGTCTTCTACTAGTGTATTCACATCTTTCTTTTATAACCACAGGAGTGAACATTTCATTTTCATAGGCTGTAATCTTCTTCAATTTTCCTTTTTACTTTTGAATATATCCTTTCTTTTTAGTTTTCTCTCTTTTTTCAGTCCTTTTTTATGTTCTTCTCTTGAATTGTATTGCTCATATTTTTCTCAAAAGATAATTCTTCAACCATTTCTACATATTTCCAAAAAAAAGAGGTAATAGATATATTATAAGGACTTTAAGAAGGGTACTGGTTAATAAGTTTACAAAGAAAAAGGTTTGTTATAAAGACTTAAGGGGTTAACCAGTAGAAAATAACTTAAGGAAGGCTAAAGGATCTAGGCATTACCAAGGATGGTCTCTATCATTTCGTAGGTCTTATATGACTTAAAACTAATAAAAAAACTCCAGAGAAAAATGGTATAGTCTATTAGATGTTTTCTCAATAGCTGACCAAAATGAAAAATAATGAGACCAACTAGGAAATTATTATTTGTTGAAGAAAAATTATAATTTAGATATAACCCTCTCAAATAAAGAATGGTTTTAAACTCATATTGGTTAATAAGTCTCTAAAAATCTTCTTCAGGATCTCTAAATTATATTTTCAATTCAACATACACTATATATATATAGCTATTGTGTAATAGTTATACCAAGTTTAGCTTTTCATGGAATACTTTAGGACAAGAATAAAATAGTAAAATAATTGTATATGTGACGACCCGGGTTTTCCCATGCATTTTTAAATGCAAGATCTAATTCCTAAGGTGGGATGCATCCCTATTTGAAAACCTTTTTATAAAAAGCATGCAATGCAGCGGAAAATCTTTTGTTTTAAACTCATTTTGAAAACCCTGAGTGTCATTTGCTTTCACAACAATCAAAGTAGTTTTTTTGAAAATTTCAGAAATCATAAATGTCTTCCTAGGTCTATCCAGTCGCAGCTCACAGCCCAACTGTAAATAAATACAAATACATGTCCAAAGGGTAGAGGGTTTACTTACATGTATAATTATCTCTTTTTTATTTACTTGCACATAGCACTAATATTTCCTGAGGCGTCTTCTACTCGTGAGTGGAGCTGTCCTGAAAAATGATATATTTGGGTGAGTATATACTATACTCAGTAGGAGTCTATCACTACTAGTTTTACAATGCATGCTATGTTTAAAATCATATGCTCTTTAAAACATGTGCATGTGTGAACACTCATGTTCAATATCGATATTAAAAACCATTGTTGAATTGGAATACTGACGACTTAAAGAATCACATAATCCAAGTTGAAAGTATCATATATATCATAAACATAATGATATGCATAAGATGCTCAACTAAATCCAACTCATGGATATATGGTATGGTCGACCAACCTCATGTCATGCCATATGCAATGCAAGTAAATCCTCAAAACATAGGGCCCACTATGCCCATGACCTCACCGCCGTGTGGTCCCCGGGTACCTTGGGACACAGGGTCATAGCCTCCACGGGGCATATGACACTTCGACCCAGTGCCGTGACACCAGTGGTAGCCCCCTATACCACATGCAGTCGAAGCAGGGACATGCCTTTTTGGCGTGGTACCCTTTCCACCTAATAGTGGTAGAGGCTGGGAGGCCACCCCAGACCTCTCAGCATAGCGCCCATGAGCTTACTAGCCCAAATCATATACGATCAATTAAGCAAAAACCTCTTTTTCAAAACTTGTCCTCTTTGGGTCCCTCACAACCGCCTAGCCCTCATAACTACTTACCCAGCGTCTTTTGGGCACTCCAGCGTCTTTTGGTAACCCTCAAGGACATGCAATTTTTCAAAACTCAATAACCACAAATCATGCAATTTATGCAATCGTTTTCAAAACATGTCTATACATAATGTATTTATCATATATGATGAATTCATTTATATGCTAAACAAGTCATATATAAAATTAAGTCATGCTAAACAAGTCATATAATTTATATTTAAAACATGCATTCTCAAAACAATCATGGACTCTTTTTAAAAGTCTAGTAGTGATAGAGCACCTACCTCGAAGTCTCTTGGAGTCGTGTCCTTCATCACTCAACCCGACCCTAGGTCTCATTTATAAACTCCTGGATATGAATGGATACAAGGAGTCCTTATCAATTTCAATCTATTTAGAAATTAGATAGCTAGATTTGCCTTTTAGGGTCCATGGGTCCTTACCAAATTCATTGTCAGGCTAGATCCTATGATATGGATCTACTATTCAATGGTTAACTCTGTAAATTGTCCTCTGGTCCTAACTTTATAGTCTCATTAGGTCCGCGGGTCCCAGTTCCCAGGACGCCCATGCATCCCAGTCGAACCGCGACTACCTCACGTGCGTGCACACCCAAAGGCCGTGCCAGGGACCATGTTTTCATGCATGCATGCATGCATGCCCAAGCGGCATGCTATGATGCGCGTCCTGAATGGCATCACGCGGACACACCTTTGGTGTAGCATGGCATGTCTCAACTCCCAGGGCACCCCGTGCATCCCGGTCGAGCTAGGACCCGTGCCCAACATCACGTGCGCACCTGAAGGCCGCACCAGGGATAGTGTACGCACTGTCGCACACCTGGAACCCGTCCCAGGCGCATGTGAAGCATGGCGTCCCTAGGATGCCTTGTTCGCACAAAGCTGGCTGGAACCGGCTTTCCCTGACGTGTTTTGTGGTCGAAAATGCTAGATCCGGCACGGATCTAGCCTGGAAGAAGAAACAACTAGAGAGAGGGAAAGATGGGCTTACCTAGGTAGCCTAGGGAGCGCCTATCGCCGGTGGTAGACCTCCTTTCCGGTTCTGAAACTCCATGTCACCAGAAAACTTGACGAAGGGAAAAACCTAGTTTGTGGGTGATGTCAGGGAAGAAATGGGGAAGAGAAAGAAGGGAAATGGCCGGCCTGAAGGACTTGGCCGTTGCCAGAAAATGTGGGGAAGCTGGAGATGGGTTTCCAATTTTTGCCGGAAACCCCAGCCCCAAATGGCCAGAAAATTGAGTTTTGAAGAGAGGGGAATAGGGGCTTTTATAGCCTTGCTATGGCGGTGCAGCCAATGGCGGTGGAAGAAACCTCTGGAAACTAGGGTTTCTAGAGAAATCTAGAGGAAGAAGAAGACTGGGTGTCGTTATCAAAATGGCCCCCTGCATTTTCTGTCTTTTTCGTTTTTAATTTAAATTACAAAAATGCCCCTAATCTTTAAACGGTCGTAACTTCTTCATACAAACTCCGTTTTTGGCATTCTTTGAGGCGTTGGATTCCATTTTTTAAGTAGAATCTAATGGTACCAAGTTTTCTTACAAATTCCTTCATTTACTATTTTAAATAAAGTAAAATATTTAACACAGTTCATTTCCTATAGAATGTCCAATTCAATAGCGTAAATTGCTCAGGGCATTACAGTATACAAATATATTAACAAGCTAAAATTCAAAGATAGCTTGAATAGTCAAAAAAATCCAAAGTCTCATCCTTGTAATGGCACTTTTCATAAAATTAAAAAAAAAAAAAACTTTCAAATTCTTATAGAATTTAAAAAATTCAAAATAAAATACTACAAAATAACTAAAAAGATTTTGGATGCATCAAAATTGAAAAACCCAACCCCAAGACTTAAATTAAATACTGTCATCAATGTTATAAATCATGAATAAATGAAAAACTAAGTAAAAAGAAAAGGTTAGAAAGATATTACCTACACTTTAGCGATGGTGATGTGATCTATTGATGTGGCCAAGAAGCCAAATATAAAATGATGATGCAAATGCAACTCTATGACACCTAACCTAACTAACCATGAAGGAGTTCCTAAAAGACTCACTCCATTTTAGAATCATATGGTAGTGAATGTATTTTCTCCAACCAGATGTATGTTGGTGCTAACAATATAAACGATGGACTGTCGTGAACTAGTATTTCTTTGGACCAACTCAAGAGAACTTGGCCCTTGATTGGTGGAATTGGGTATATGGTTGCCAACATCAAAAACCAAAAAAAATTCCTCTTATGTGACATCTTCCCAAAGGCTAAGGTTAAACCCTATTGATTATCTTCTGTACACACTAGAGCTTGTTGATGTATGGCCATAACACCAATTGTTCTCATCTTTCTATTCTATATTAGACATTGGTGAATGGGTAATAGCCAAGGAATTAGATGAAATGAGACTATCATAGTGCGTGTTTTTTGGGGTAGGTGGTAGGTTCAAATGAGATCAGTTTTCAATAAACTATTGAAATAGAATCTTAGGAGATAGAACGGGTCCTACTTAGGCTTTCCATTTTGAAGTACCCATTAATGGTGCAATATCAATTAACTAGTCACTTCATCAATGGAGCTGTCTATATCAAAATCATCAAAACCAAAATGACTAAACATGCTTTGAGAGGATCAACATTGGAGGATACAGGGACGGTAGACTATGTATCATATTAACTTCATAAAAATCTTTAAAGCCTGTCTTATATTAAAGACATTAAACTTAGTGTCCATATTCCTGAAGAACAACTACACAGTACCATTCCTACATTTAATTATTGCATATGATGTGACCATGAATAGTTGTCCCAAATGACTAGTATTTGATTGTCAAGTTTTGCTATAAGATGTGTGTCTAATACTAAACAGTCTACTTAAACTAATAATTTATCAACCTAAACTAGTACATACTCTACCACACCATGAGGTACTTTACTTGACCTATCTAAAAGTTGTAGTGTCGTGGCATCTCTCCTAAACCTAATTCCTTATATATAGATTAAGGTAATAGATTAACACTCATCCCCAAATCAAATAGTACACTATCAATTGTGTGATCCTCAATCACACATGAAATAATGGGATATCCTAAATCATTATACTTTAGTGAGGTTTTATGTTGCAGTATTGAGCTTGTTTGCTCAATGAGATATGCTTTCGTCTGCACCTCATGTTGTCTTTTATAGGTGCTTAAATTTTTTAGAAATTTGTCATAAGAAGGGGGGGTATTTAATGGCATTAAGCAATGGTATATTTATATTGACCTTCTTAAACACATCCTTTAGCTTATCAAAATTATTCTCCTTCTTAGCCATTCTTAGATGCTGAGAAATGTTGCATTTCTTCTCTTTTCCCTTGCTATTCTTTTTAAGAATCTCTTTGTCCTCAACATTTTCAATTTTCTTAGTCAACCATATTTGATTATCTATTATTTTTTCACTATTAAGGGTAGTTACGGATTATGTTTGGTCATGAAAGAACTTCTTATTAGAAGTGAACCAATCTCCTACTGGCCCCTAGGGTTAGGAAGAGGTTGATTAGAAAATTGTCCCTTTTATCTCTTAGTGAGAGTAGTAGCAATTTCATTTAATTGGTGCCCCAAAATGCACAATAGATTGTGAGTAAATATACATTGTTTATTTAATACTACTCTTGGATTTTAAAGAACTCAGCATAAACAAATTGAGGGTCTCTTGATTTTTCCCCTTATTGTGGAGGAAACTGCTGTGTTGGTGGATGTTGATGTGGAGTTGGGGCTTTAAGGAAAAGTTGATTAGGAGGGATCCTAGATGATCCTAATAATTCTGAGACCATGAGAAATTGTGATGCATAGCCCATCTAGGATTGTACGTCTCAAAATATGGATTGTTGTTGTTAAGATTTCTAAATGCATTTAATACACTCACTTGCTCCAAAAGAATTTTAGGGAATGTGGAGCTCAAGGGGCATGAAGTGGTAGGGCATGTTGTACTAGAACAAATTGAATAAACCAGAGGTGGAGGTTGCATAGTAGATTATCTAACCAACACAACTTCTCCTAATTTACTAAGAAGACTATTCATTTTATCAATCCTGTCTGTCAATGTCTATTTTGTTATATAGGTTAGGAGTGACCTTATCTCATATATACAGCCTTTCCTTTGAGGATGTGGAAATTTTTCTATTCAAGGAGAATAATCCCATTGATGTGAATTCTTAGACAGATTTTCAAAGAAGTTCCATGCCTCGATGTCACTATTGGTCTAGAGTACCCCACCATTTGTGACATCAATTGTATGTTGGTTCTATGGGGTCAAACCTTCATAGAAATATTATATTAACTGCTATTTCTAAAAACTATGGTGTGGACACTTGAGCAATAGATCCTTCAACCTTTTCCAGTATTCATAAAAATGCTCATCCTCTGTTTGTTGAAAATTTATGATTGCTTTATGGAGGGCATTGGGTTTGTGGAAAGGAAATTATTTGTTTTGGAATTTCCTTGCTAATTGCTCTCGAGTATTGATGGACACTTTTCCTAATAAATTAAGCCATGCCTTCACTTTATCCTTTAAAGAGAAGGGGAATAGTTGCAATCTATTGTATTCATCAGAAAAGTTTTTGTATTTAAATGTAGCATAGATATCAAGAAATTCCCTAACATGGTGGTAGAGATCCTCTTTATTGAGAACATAAAAATTTGGAAAAAGTTGGATAACACCTTATTTTAACACAAAAAATTGGTTGAATGTAACTCTACACATGATTGGGAGTTAAACTGTATTGGCACTGAATTGTCTTTTAAAGGCCTAGCATTTACTACTTCATTATCCATATTTATAGTAAGGGCTTCTAAATCATCTCAACTCTTAAGTCCTTGCCTTACCTGACTAAACTTCGTATACAATGAAAATAAGTTATTTTATACAATGAAAGAGTACTTTTTCTTTTCTACCTAGTCTGGGAAAAACTAAACTAGATAATGTGACCTACGTGCTTAATGATACAAATAAAGAAAGGCACATAATAAATTCTAACCCTATGTAAAACAAGCTAAAGGGTTCATTTTTCTTTATTATTTTTTTTGGAGTTTGTTTTAGGTTATGTCTAACTTAGATAGCTCGTCCTCTCTTTCATACTTGCCCCAATGCTTACTAGTTAGATCTTACCTTGATCAACCACTTCACACCCTCCTCAGTCAACTATAGTTAATCTAAGTAACAAAATATGTTAGCAGAGCTAGTAGGTTAAATAACAATGCAGTCAATTAGATAGGCCACTGGAGTGGCAATAGGTTGTCTCCTTCCAAAAGGGTCCTATGAGCACATAAGCTACCAAGGTCTCTTCCATATTGATTTTAAATTAATTGTTGAGGATAGGGTTGTACATAAGGTGATGATTTACCTAGATGAGACAAGGGATGGTAACTAAATCCACCCTTGATCTTGTAGGGGTGATTGCCCTTACTAAGTCATTTAAGCATTCCCATATAGTTTGATCAACATATATTCACCTTAAAGCAAGTAAACGTGCCTTACTATGGAAGAAAAATAATAAATTTGATACAAGCCCTAGAATGCAATAAGTAAGAAAATGCTTTCTATATGCTCTATACTACTATTGAAATGCAACTAAATTAATAATGCAACCAAATCTAGAAATTGAAAATAAGAAAAAATTAGTCTCAAGGTAGGGTCTTAGTATTAGTCTTCTCACATAGGAGTGGGTCCATGTATAGGCCACCTCCTCTTTCAGGTTAAGATAGCCTACCCTTAACTTTTATTATTTCAATCCTTTATTTTAAATATAAATGAATCACAATGTATAAAAATTATAATTTTTTCCTCACTACAATCCACTCAAATAAAATAATAATGGAAACTTTCCTAAGGTTTTCCTCCAAATTTTTATTCTTCTCCAAATTTCTACACAAATAAAAGGAAAGTTTCAAATTCTTTTATGTAATATCCTCAATTTTAAGCGTAAATTAATGATTTATTTAATAAATAAAATTAAAAAATTTATACATAGAATTTGGACTTGAAAATTAAAAACTAGAAAGTACTCATCGATAGGATTCCAACAACATAAAGAACACAAAAAATAGAGGTCAAATAAAGGAGTTATGAGCCATTGAAGTATAAGGGCATTTTGGTAAATTACCAGAGCCTAAAATACAGGGGGCCAGTTTTGATAGCGGTACCCCCTCACCACACTGCCTTATCAAATCCAGCAATTTCACCAGTGAAATCATTGGAGGAGAGGCGTAAAAAGGGTAGAGCTTCATTCCCCCTCTGCAAATGCAACCTTATTCCCTAGGCTGCTCCTCAAGCAACCCACATCCCTTTCCATCGCACCACTGCTTTTCACCAAACCCTAGCCTCTGCAAAACTTAATTTTTCCAGCAAGTAAGGGACTTGGAGACATCAAGACTCAGTCATCAATTTAAGGTAAGTCCAAACACATATTTTAATGAGTAGGCATGAAGTAGAAACGCATGGAAAACATAGGAAAAACGTAGTTTTCCTGGAACTTTGGGTGCACTACTGTTGGAGCGTAAATCCACTAAGGAAACCATGTAAGGTTGTAAATCAGACCATTCATCTAGTGTATAAGAGACCCAAGATTAAACCCTTTAAATTTGAGAAAGATCCAACGGCTAGTATTGCCAAAAAACATGAAAAACAATACCTATGGGAAATTTTAGGAACATGGGAAAAATCACATAAAAACCTTAGTTTTTAGAAAAATCAAGTCAAAATAATGGTAAAAATGAAAACTACATCAAATTCTGAACAAAATGGTGAAGAAATGGCGTGATTTGGGCACTTATGCGATCATCGGCCACAGCCAAAAGCCGGTCGTCTTCTTCGGCGCCGGTGCAAACTGGGGCCACCGATGTAACCCGGTGTAAACTAGGCACCGGTGTAAACTAGGGCCGCCAATGTAAACTGGTGCACCGCACGACACCCTATAAATTAATAATATTAATTTATGAAGTATTTTTACAAAAAACTTGATTTTGAGAGCTACAAAGGTCCAAATCACTATCCAAAAGAGGCGTTGCGACCGTATTGACGACGTGGACCTAGATTTAACTTAAAAACTTATAAATGACCACTTTTAATGTAGAAAAAATTATAAAATAGTGATGTGGCATTGACAGGTGCATCCAAACATCTAAGTTAAGGGGATTTTACGAGCGAACTAAGTGATCTCACATTGAGGTAGGTGATGACAATTATTGTTTTATTTTAATTTTAAAAATTTGCATGATTATAGCATCATAATTGATTGTGAATTTAAATTGCACTTAATAGTAATTGTTGATTTTGCTAGATTTAGAATTCAATACTATGATCGTTACTTGATTTTCAATCATGTATTAAATGGATTTATTACAAATGATTTCATGAGAATGATATTATCTATTATGCATAATTAGAAATTCCTTTTCTTTATTACATCACTGAAATTGATGGATTTGCATGAGAAAGAAAAGTGGAGACTTGGTGGCTGGTCCTTTTATAGGCTAATCCTAGGATGAGGGGCATGCCTTATAGATTGCGAGCTACGAGTACTCTTGAGTATTGGCATATATATGATTTCTGTGTTTTGTGTTTTATAACGGGTGCTCTCACCCGATGGGCATCATGCTCGGAGGGATAGGGCCGGCCACCCACCCTCCAAGATTTGTGATCTGATGAGATTGTGATATGATAGACACCTGGTCGTAGATGGCATTCGGTAGGGGTTTGGTAACATGGATAGTTCACACTACCGATCCAAGCCTTTCCATGGGGACGGACGCTAAGTCTCCTATTATGGTGTTGACGGGGAGCGGCGGTGGTTGAGACCCATGGAGGGTTGCCACTACGACATGACGATCCATACTCTTATTATGTGTGCTTGCATGATGAGCATGGTGATGGGATGGTATGCCTAGGTGTGATGACACTCAGAGGTTAGATATGAGTACTCATGATCAGAGATGTTAGTGTATACGATGCGTATGGGACCCATTACCTTAGGGTGCCCTTATTATTATTGTATGCTCAATTACATTGATCATATCATGTTCAAAATCTGTGAAATGCATGTTTTAGCATACTTGAGAAATTGATACTATGTTGGCATGAGTTATAATGATTTTAGTTCTGTTAATTTTGTCGTTATTGTTATTTCATCTTTATTACATTAATTGTCTATGTACCTACACAAGCAATAGCTTGCTGAGGCATTGCTTTGTTTTGCAATGCCTCAAATCTTGAGCGCAACATTAGGAAGGGCAAGACCATTGAGAAACCGTGATAGTAGTGGGGGATTCTTTTACTTGATTGATAGACAGTGATGTGAGTTAATAAACAGGACTATCATTTGATTTTCTTTATGGACTGTATACTTTTAATTATGGATTTGATTAAGAAAGTTATAAATATGATGGATATTTAATGGGATGTTATGATGGATAGACCTTGGACCATATTATGATAGTGTTTTGGATATTTATTGTTTTGAAAATAAAGGTGTCGATGCATTTAACATTGGTAGACATCTGTATTGTTTTCAAATCTATTATCATGAAACTATGTTATGTTAAAAAAAATAAAATTGTGATGTTGGGAAATAGAAAATAACACCCGAAGGGTTTCAAGAAATGTTGTAGTAACATAATTAATAGACTCTTTTTAACACGAGATCCTGAATACGAATATTATTCTATTAATAAAATAAAATAAAAATGTTATAAAAACCCGGGGTGTTACATTTTAGGAATAAGGAAAGCATGCAAAACACAAAAGAAAATATCCTATATAAAATCCTAAGACTACTATTGGTGGTAAAGTAAAGGAAACGTAGATTTTAGTCAACTCCATTGCGAGACCTTTTCAAAAGAAACTTGGTAATTTTTGTTCTTTTTTTTATTCATACCCTGGACCTACATAATAGTAGAATTAACCCTAGTTAATGATATTTAAGTAATTATGGGCCAAAATCTTACTAAATATAGAGGTATGTATGTAATAGTTCTATATATATATATATATTAGTTGTACACAAAAATTTTAAAAGTGCAAGTTATGGTTGGACAAAGTCCAATTTCTTAGCATGTGATTTCAATAAATGGAGTTACAGCTGATTTAAAGAAGAGTAAGACCATTACAAACTAGGAAATACCATTGACCAAACGGACTAGAAAGGAGGAAAAATTCATTTGGACTAAATGTGAATAGAGTTTTCAATAGTTGAAGAGGATATTCACTACTGCTCCTATCTTGACTTTACCTATGGCAATAGCAAATATGTTGTCTATAGTGATGCATCTAATAATGGACTTGGTTGTGTTCTAATGCAACATGGCAAAATCATTGCATATGCATCGAGGTAGTTGAAGACCCACAACTTGAACTACCTGACACATGACTTGAAACATACTATTTTTCTTTTTTCTTTGAAAATATAGATACACCACTTGTGCAGAGAAAAAATTGAGGTTTTCACCAACCACAAAAGCATCAAATACATTTTCATTCAGAGTGATATGAACATGAGGCAGAGACATTGGATGAAATATCTAAAGGACTAAGACTTCACCATCCAATACAATCCGAACAAGGCAAATGTTGTTATAGATGCAATGAGCAAAAAGACTATGGGTGTCATTGCTAATGTTTCCTTGTAGTCAACATTTGTTGATCAAGTCTTGTAGGCTCAAAATGACTATGAAGAGGCGCATACTTTGATTATAAAGGAGGGCTTCACAAAAGGTGAAGATGGAGGTAGATGCTTCCAAGGGAGGCCATCAGCTACATAATAATGACAATGGCTATTGTAGGAAGCACATAGTTCTAAGTACAAATTTCATCCTTGGGGTGGTAAGATGTACCAAGATCTAAAGAGGAATTTTTAGTTGCTTAGCATGAAATGAGACATTGGAGGTGGTGTTCCATGATGTTTGACTTGTTAAAAGGTTAAAAATAAATACTAAAGTCTAGCGAGATTATTGTAGACCTTTAAACTTCTAGAATGGAAGTGGGACCACATTATTATGGATTTTTTTTGTAGGATTTCCCAAAACTTCAAGCAAGCATATTATGATTTGGGTAATTGTGGACTGATTGACCAAGTCTTCACACTTTCTCCCAATTCTTGAGAAGCAATCAATTGAGAGTCTATCCAAGTTATACATTAAGTAGATGTTGAGTCTACATGGAGTCCCATTGTTATCATATCTGACACGGATAGCAAGTTTAGTTATCATTTCTGGTAGAGTGTACAAGAAAGGTTGGGTACTTATTCTAGGTTTAAGACCACTTCTCATCCACTGATAGATGGACAATCCAAACTCTAGATGACATGATCAGAGCATGTGCCCTTGAATGGAAAGGGAGTTGTGATGAACACATACCACTTATTGAGTTTGCCTACAACAATAGCTATCACTTTAGCATTGAAATGGTACCCTATGAAGCTCTTTAAGACTGACCCTACCACATAAGTTTGATGTTGGGGAATGATAGTTTGTGAAGTTTTTATTTATTAAACAATGTACTGAGAAAGTAAGAATTACTCAGCATTGACTTCTCAGAGCACACAATTGATAGAAGAGCTATGTAGACAAAAACCATAAAGATTTGGAATTTGAAGTGGGATAACATGTCCATTTGAAGATTTCACTTATAAAGAGAGTCGTTCAATTTGGTGTGAAAAGGAAGTTGAGCCCAAGTTTGTTGGACCTTTTGAGATTTTGGAAAGTATTGGATAGGTAACATATTGACTCATGCTACCACAGTAACTATCTGAGGTCCACACTATTTTCCATGCATTCATTGTAACAACCCTAATTTTTGTAAATTGATTGAGAAAATCAATTTAGTTTGAATTTTTAAAAAATTTGGGCTAAAATATTAGGTTATTAAAAATTCTCTTTTTATAGAGATTAAAACATAATTTAAAACATAGAAACTATGAATGTAATAAAAAAACTGATCAAAATGACACAAAGTACGTCCAATTTCGAGTTAAAATGAAAAATTCCTAATTTTCTTCATTTTTATGAATAAAAGGGTAAAATGGTAATTTTACAAATAACTTAGATCTAAGACATCAATATTTAGAAAGTACTTGGAAATACAAATCCAACACCACTAAGTACACTCAAATCCAAGATCGGGAGAATAAAATAGATTTTTCTCCATAAAAGGTCAAAATGGTCTTTTCACACCCCATGGGGCCCACAAGGGGCATACAAATGAATCCAACAGCCAAAAAACATGTAATGAGTAGTCAAACCACTACCAAATGTTGTGGAGAAGGAGGTGGGAGTGGAGGATCCAATGTTAATTTAATATTTAAAAGAATTGAAACATGATAATTACAAGTAATTATTAAAAATTCAAAAATACCTATAAATACCCCTCCAAAAATGTTCATTAAAATTTCCATGAAATCATCTTGCTTACTTTGGAAAAGCAGATCTAGATTCCTTCTCGAAATTCCAAAACTCCCAAAAATTTCCCTTCTTGTATTTTCTCTCTCCTCTCTCTAAGTGGAACAAGAGACCTAAATTCAATTAGGCACTCTGTTCCAAATTGAATGTCACAAATCCTATCATCCATACAATCCTAGATTACCTTATCTACAAAACCCTAAATCAATTACAAGATCCAATGGTGCGATCAACGAAAAATCACAAAACAAGGGACTATTGGGCTATCCTATCATCAAATGGTATTTATTTCAAATTAGGCTTCAAATCTAGTAGGTGGAACCACTTCTTATGCTTATTTCATACTATTATATGTAATTTATATTTTTTTGTAATTAGTTTTAGGTTAAATTTTATAAAAATAAAGTAAGGACTAAAACCCATCAATTTTGGGTGATGGAGGACTCAGATGGAAAATCTGAACTGTCCAATTGATCCAACAGGGTCCAAAACCCATAGGGTAGAAATTCAAAGAAATTTTATCATGTTTTGACACCTTGATTAAGAGGAATTGATTGGACGGTCCAAAACAAACTGTCCAATCTTCCTAAGAAGATCCAATTCCTGAGACGTGCCGCAAAACGTCACATGGAAACATGCCCTACAAGAGCATTTCTACACGTGTGATCTACATGAGATGATGTTTCGATAGAACGTTCGCGTGAGAGCAATGGTCTCGGGCAGTGCATTCGCACCTGCGTCCTAGTGACGAGAGTGCGACCCGCTCTGCCCTACTGATTCTTTTTGTATTTAGGAATGACTATGAACTTTCAAAGCTCAATTAGGGAGTTAGCTGAACTCCAAATTGAGATCAGAAAGAAGATATGAAAAGCTTATAACGTTTATTTTCTTTTGAAATCATAATATTTAGAAAATCCTTCATGAAACTTTCTATATTTAGGAAATAAGCTTCCAATTTCCAAGATGTTCAAGATCTGAGATGATCAGATCTTGGGGATCTATTTTAATGATGATATAATGTTGAAATCAAGTAATATCCATGATTTATTTT
The DNA here is from genome assembly GCA_035236585.1 of Warburgia ugandensis. Taxonomy (NCBI): domain Eukaryota; kingdom Viridiplantae; phylum Streptophyta; class Magnoliopsida; order Canellales; family Canellaceae; genus Warburgia; species Warburgia ugandensis. The sequence continues at coordinate 42,506,926 of CP141128.1, read as the reverse complement.
GACAGCTCTAACATAAAATGAGGGATCTACCCTTTATGGTAAAAAAACCCTAAAAATACAAAGGGACCCACTTGATCAATAAGATCAAGTATGATCAAACCTTTAGGATGAATTGAATGAATGTTATTATGATGTAATCCATTGAAATCATGGATTGAATATGACCCAAAACAAAGGAATATGATCTTGGATCTTAATGGAGTAAAAGCCCTAAAATTAAATAAAATCTTGATTTAAAAGGAAAAGATCTAAGATCTAATGGTTGGATCATAAGTAAAGGTTTCTAATAATCTTAATCTAATTAGTTTCATTGTCTTTTATTTTATAATAGTACTGTATAATGTGAATTATGTTATAAAGCATGATAGTGTAATTCTTAGATTCTAGCATGCTATGTTCTATATGTTATTAGATTATTATATTAGGTTGATAAATTTAATTATCTTAGGACCATGTTAGTTTACATTTGAAGTTTAAGCATGATTTCATTAGATTAGTAGTCAAATTTCATGTATTTTATAACTTAGGATCCATGTTAGTATAATAGAGTATAAATGCCTTTAGAATGAGATAGATGTACAATTCTCTTATGATTTAAAGTGCATGATTATTTGAATTTTCAAAGTATAGTATAAGCATCTTAATTGTCTTTAAGCTTAGTAGATATAATTGTTTAATTAGTGGTTATGTCTCAATATTCATAAATCACCAAAAAGAAAATCTAATGCAATAGAGATTCATGGACAAGTAAGATGAGTAAATGACTTGGACTTAATATTAGTAAGGGCTATAGTTAGTAGGACAATATAAGGATTATCAAATCCTTGGCCCAAACTAGGAGAATAATAAACCCCATAAATGATATTTTAAATGTTCATGAACTTAATTAAAATCAATTAGAAAGAGTACTTAGGGTTAGCATGCACATGGGAACCTTATGAAAGGTTAAGCTAAGGTCACTCTAATGAATGTTGAACATGGTGGTTAAGGGGGTTTTCTAATAGAGCCTTCCTCTTCCCCTACCTTCTATTGACATATATGAGGTCTAAATGCCTCCTTACATGAGGATTGAAGTAACCACTTTGTGTTCACCCATTCAGCTAGTAAGCCTTAGCCAATTGGAAAAGAGGAGCAGTCTAAACTTAGGCTGAAATAAGTTATCTTCAACCAATAAAACATTAACTGGTTGAATAATAATAATAATAAGAGCATAAAAGGTTAGTAAATTATCTAACCCTAATAAAAATTATAAGTAAGATAAGGATGATCAAACAAGATCCATTGGATCTTTAATGATCAATAACAATAAAAAGAAATAAATACTTCTTGATGATGATATATATTGCTTGCAACTTAAATCAAATAGAATAGAAGATCCTAGATCAAATATAAGATGTGAACCCTTGATCAATTATGATTCAAGGAAGAGAACCAAGATCATCCTCCTTGGGGATGATTAAACAACTAAACTTAAATAAAAGAAGAATTAATGATAGAAGATCTAAGCCCTTGATCTTTATCAACAAGTATAAATTGTTGATCAAAGGATCTATGAAAGATCATGATCAAAGAAAGGGATACACATAGACTTAAAGATAGAAAATAATTAGATCTAAAAGGTTAGAAGATTATTCTAACCATCAGATCTATTGATCAATAGGATAAGATACTATCTGAGAAAGATAGATTATATGGATGATAGGAACACAAGACAGATCTAGATTCTTTATATCAAAGGATAAGATTATATAAAGAATATAGATAGGAGATTATCCACAATTGTACAAATATTGACAGTCTGTATGGATTTACAGATTTCATACGTCAATCAGGATCATGGAAGATTTGAAGAGATGAATCACTACTTGAAGGTAGGAGGATTTTATGAATGCGTCTACATGAGAAGTACATGTTGTTTATAAGATCTTATGTCTAGAAATGTTGACAAGTATAATGTAAATACTTGTATTAAACCCATTGAAAACCCTTATGATCCAACAAAAACACATATGAAATGGTTAAGTTAGAATTGAGGAAAACCCTAAGTGAATAGGAAACTAGAAAGTATTCCACCCCTAAGTAAATAGACAAATTGTCTGATACGTATAAGAATTACTTTACATAAAAGCATGGAGGCTTGTGGTTTTGTTTTAAATAGGCATAGTCCTAGGGATGCTATGCTAGGAGAGTTAGTAAGGTTTGGCCACCTGCTCTCTGAATCTTGTTATTATATGGATACCAAGCCTAAATGAGGTTAAAAGTCAAGTGGGACAATTATGGGAAGGCCACCACTGTGACAGCCATGGTCCTCCCCATACAGACATGGAAATTGTGATTTCCACCGACAATGGTATAAGTGGATTATTGAGCAGTTAGTCAGGTGCACTGGTACGAATTCTAATTGCATGCATAATAGTCCTTTGAGTATTTTTGCTTTATGATGCATGGCATCGTGAAATGCCTTGTGATATGGCATGATGAGATGTCGCGTAATCGTGGATTACCGATACTACCCAAATGAGGGAGTATTTGCAGTAGAGTTTGGATGATTTATCAACTCAGCATAAGCTAGATATGATTATGCTTTGAGATATTAACTATTTTTCATGATTTTGACCTTATGTATATATCTATACATAGTATTCTATATGTATGTGTAAGGATGTATATATATGACAAAGTAAAGAGATTGCTCCATGAGTATGAATAATGCAATTATGAAGTATTAGAATTATACATTCAAAATTATTATGCTTCTTGAAATCCCTTACCAAGCATAGCTTGTTGAGATATTGTAAATGTTTCAATATTTACAATATCTCAGATACAGAGAAGAAGAGTTAGGAGCTCAAGACTTAAGAAGACTTAGAAGAATAATCAATTAGGGTATATCCCTTGGAGACATGTATTTTATTTGAGAGCATTGTATTGTATTGAGATTTTTTAATGTATGGTGAGGTTTGAAGTTTGGATTATGTAATTTGGATAAGTATTGTACTGATATAGGGTTGTACTATGAACCACTAGATGGATTTTGGAATTTAATAAAAATATATTCCTTCAATGGAATTTTATCTTGTACAAAAATTCTACTTATGTTATGTATGAAGTGATGATATGGGTTTTTCAAAACAAGTTTAAAATAAATAAAAAAATATTTTTTGCTACTTTGTTTTGCAAAAAACCTAGGTCATCACATTCATGTTGAGGAAGTACATTCTAGATCCACTCATGTACTTGAACAAGTGCCAATAAAGTTGTAGCCTGACCTCACCATTGAAGAAAAACTAGTTCAAATTTTGGATCAAAAGGAAAAGATTCTAAACATGATGATCCCCTTAGTCAAAGTCTTATGGCAACAGATTCGACAAAGGAAGCCACTTAGGAACTAAAGGATGAAATGTGGAAAAAGTTTCCATTTCCTTGAATTGTAATGAAAATTTCAAGGGTGAAATTTCTTGGAGGGAAGGATGTAATGACCAGAATTTTCATAATTCAATAAATTATTTTTGTAATCCTTAGTAATTAAATAAAGTTGTCTTGATGGTCTAATTTTTAATTTAATAATTTTAGGTCATAAGTACAATCCTCCATTCAAACAAATTTATTAAATTTAAAAAAAAAATTCAGAAACACAATTGGATGCCCAAATCATCTCTGGTATGGGATGATCCAATTGCATGAAAATTTGTTATATCATTGGGAGTGAGAAACCAAATGGGAAAACTCATGTGAAATGAAATCGAGATGCATTACTATGATGCAACAAGCTGTAAAGGGAAAATGAGTCAGATTTATGAACGTGGAAAAATGAGGTTTGGAAGACTATGAAATGTAGAGGAGGACGGGCTAGCCTTGATGGCAGCAGCGCCCAACCCAACGCCCATACTTATAGGACATTGCCAGGACTAGAGTGAAAGAATGGATTGCCAAAATCTTCCAAAAAGTGGAGAAACATTTTTGAGGTATGAGCTTTGAGTCTAGATCATAGATTTATCTTCAAAACTTGAAAATTAGTGAATTTTAACTAAATTATTTTGTTGGAATTGGCACACACAGATTTGTATATGATTGAAGCATGAAATTTTCATTTTTCTTTGATCATTATTTGGATTGATATGTGAGTCATGACCCTTGCTTTTTCATATCTCATTTTGTGCTAAATTTTACACCTTTATGCATTTTGAAATGAATTTGGTACATGCTTAAACATGTTGTTCTATGAAAGAATTTGGCTCATGAATTGATGGCATGTTTATGCGCCAGGTTTTGGGAAAGTTTTCAAATAAATGAGATTGCTTTTGATGTTTCATTTGGTGTTTTTGAAGAATGAATTTTAAATGACTAATATGGTTTGATGTGTATTCTAAATCATGTTCAATTTACTATTATAAGTTAGCACATAAACCTGTGACATTTCAATCTACTACCATGGCCTTATTTTTGGGTAAAAACAATGCAGGAAACATTATGACTTTATCGTTAAACTTGATATTTCAAATCTCTAGTTTTATTTGTGAAAAAATGTATGTTTCAAGCATGAAATTCAATCTTGAGTTCTATGGTTTTTTATGTTTGGGATGTGTGCTTAAACTAGTGACTGGTCTGCTTGTTTGGCACACTAGATGAATCTTTGCACATCTGGCACATCGATAGCCACCTAAACCCTTAGTGCACTAGGTGACCAAGTGAGTAAGTGGTGCATTCAGTGACTAGTTGACAGCTAATGCACCTAGTGACTTGCTAAATATTTAGCACATGTAGTGAATAGTTGATCAGTTGGTGCACCAAGTGAATGGCTGAACATTTGGCGCATCGGTGACCCTGTGGAAAGATGGTGCAATAGGAAATTCACTAATTAGTTATTGCACCACATGATCTCTTCATCAGCAAGTGCATCAGATGGTTCATTTAGTGATTGTGGCACTTGGTGATCGGTCAAGTAGCTAGTGCACTAAGTGACCTATTGAGCTGTGACACCCTGAGCTTTCCATTAAAAAATATCGCGTTTATTTTCAAAAGGTGGCCACTCTAAATTTTTAAAATTCAAAACAACGGAAGATTTTACTTTGAAATTCATTTTTCCAAAAACCTGGATGCCACCTTCATGCTCACACTATACAAATTATATAGTCTTTGGAGAAGATAGCCATGCATGTCTTAAAAACAGGACCCATCCAGTGGTTCACTTACAAAGCCCCTATAAACATTTTATTAAATGTCCAATATCATAATTCAAATTACTAACTACACAATACAAAAGCTTTAATAAAATGTATACCTAAGTGCAGAAGTACGATTGCTGGATTCCTCTTCTTATGTACATCTTCTCCTGTCTATATGTATCTGAGATATTGTAAACATAAAACATTTACAATATCTCAACAAGCTATGCTTGGTAGGGGAGTTTAAGAAGAATGCTAAATCTTAAGATACATTAATTATTCCATAGTAATTAAAATATTCATTTCCATAGAAATTATGTTAAATTGAATTTACAATATGTTTCATATCTTAATAATCCATTTGTAAACCAAATACTACATGTTTCATAATTATCAATAATTTCATTGATAATTCAAATATCTTTACTTATTATTTATCATCAGAATAAAATACTTCAATTCCATGAACCATACTCTGCATAACAAATCTACCCATTCGTTAACCCATATGAAAACATATATGAAACTACTCCCTCAATCATATTCATATAGTAATAATACACATAAATGAAAATTGTTAAAGGACATACAAAATTATGAACATAATCAATGTCATCTAATTTGCATTCCTAGACTATACTGGGTTTCAAAATGATACCCCTCATCATGTGGGGTTCATAGTCATCCAACCTCTGCTGGTATATCAATATAATCCTCATGCCCCTCACTATACGGAGTCCACAATCCTCTAACCATTGATGGGAAAATAATATAAGGCATATCATCATGCCATATCATATAAGGCATCTCATAATGCATAACATACGCACCATAGTGCATCAAATATAAGGAATACCATGCTGCAATCTGATCCGTACTAGCGAACTCGGATAACTGACCTATTCACCACTAATATCACGATGGAAAATATTGTGTCACTGCCCATATGGGGAGACAGGACTTTCACAGTGGGGCCTTCCCATAACTACCCCACCCTACTTTTAACCTCTCATAGGGCAAGGTATCATCATATAATCAAATTTTAGGAAGCGAGTGGCCAAACCCTCACAACTTCCCTAGCATAGCATCCCCAGGCATATGCCTATATAAAACAAAACTCTCAGGTCTCCACACCCAGATGTAAAATAATCATAATAGCAAGCAAATTGCCTATTCACATATTTCATAACAAGAATAACGTCCTCGCTTATTAGGTGACAATCCACCAAGGATGTACCGTACAAACCTAGACTCATACATGACAAATACTGACCTGGTACCCATGTACCATAAATGTAATTTCACAATCATATAATATGTACAAGTCTTAATCATGTTTGTCAAATAGTAGGTGCACATTAAGCATGAATTATAAGCATGACATCATTTTAAATAACTAATTTCCATCATTCACCATACAAATCACATTTAATGACAATTATACGATTTTCATGTAATAACTTTCATAATAAGGAATAAGATCATGTTTAAAACATGAATCTTATTATTTGGTCATGCTTCTTAAATTTTCACCTACGTCGTGTGATGTGTTCATTGGATTCCACTGGCTTTAATCGCCCTCTTCTTCACAATCGACCCCGTGCACTTCAATACATCAAAAGGATTGCAGGTGTCATGACAACGTGGCAGAAGTCAAAGCATGGAAATATCATGGACCACAACCTCAAAAGGAACAATGTCTTCAAAGACGACCAACTACTCTTCTCTGGATTCTTGGTATCCTCGCACAACTAAGAACGTATTTGAAATAATCACTACCGAGCACAAATAGCTGCAAAATACAGCATAAGCACATGCCTTGATCCACGGGGGTAGATTCAATGAAATCCTTAGCTTCCTCAAGTTTCCCAGCTTGACTTAGAATATCAACCATAAAAGCATAGTGAACAATCTGAGGAACTATTCCATGATCATTGAGCATTGACTTGAAGTACGACCAACCTCTATCGACCAAGCCCATATGGCTATAAGTAGAAAGAATGTTAACAAATGTGACAGAATCTGACTTTGTGCCTTCTAACTGCATCTCGTCAAAGAGTTCTAAAGCTTTGCTACCATGCCCATTATGAGACAAACCTAATATCATTGAATTCCAATAAACAATATCCCTACTAGGCATTCTTCTAAAGATGGTGTTCTTGTCATTGAGGTTCCCACACTTTGCATATATAGTTGTTAGAGCACTGCTTACCCAGACTTCCAAACCAAGTCCATATTTCACAACACGAGCATGGACTAGCCTCCCTTGTTCCAGAGCTGCAAGGCTAGAACAAGCTCTGAGAATACTAGCCATTGTTACCTCAGTAGGCAAAAGACCCTCGCTCTCCTTTCTACCATATAAGTTTAAAGCTTCTTCATTCACTCCATTCTGCACATACCCACCGATTGTCGATGACCATAACACCATTCTCTCCGTGCATCATCAAGACTACCACATTTCTCATATATATCAACCAATGTAGACCTAACAAAGATTTGAGATCCAAATCCCAATTTCAATAGATGATCGTGAATTTTCTTTCGTTCTCTAAGTGCCATCGAATTACAACAGGCATTAAGCACCCCAACAATTGTGAACTCACTAGGCCTGATCCCTACAAAATGCATTTCCATTAACAACCTCAATGCTTGATTAGCATTATCATACTATGCATATCCACAGATAATAACTAACCATGTTATTGAGTCCTTATCTCTTAAAAAATCAAACATTAGAAGCGAATCATCTAAGCTCCCACAAAAACATCTGAGGAATTAGTATAAAACACTGGTTTGCTATAGAACTGGAAAATTGACAAACCCCCTCTCTTACCCTACAAGTAGATAGACAAACACCCTTCTCTCTCACCCAACAACAAAAAAACAAAAAAAAAAAAAGGAGGGCAAAGAACACTACAGATTGCTGAAATTGATGAATCGAAAAACTGATGAAATCCCTCTCATACCCTATAGGTTGATGAAACTGATGAAACCCCTCTCTCTCGCTCTTACAAATTGACAATGGGCAAAGAACACTACAGATTGATGAAATTGATGAATCGAAAAACTGATGAAATCCCTCTCATACCCTATAGGTTGATGAAACTGATGAAACCCCTCTCTCTCACCCTTACAAATTGACTGATGATCCCCCTCTCTCTCACCCTTACAAATTGACTGAGGATCCCCCTCTCTCTCACCCTTCAGATTGATAGATGATCCCCCTCTCTCTTGACCTTCAGATTGACCGAGATCCCCCTCTCTCTCTCCCTAGAACTAACGATCTCTAATTGCCAGCCATGGGTTGCCGGAAATGGGTTTCTGCGTCTCTTGGGGAATCCGAAAATCATGGATGTCTACTGGTGACTCTACACCATGAAACCCCAATAGGGGTTTTTGGTCAAGCCCATATCGATGGAGATGGTGACTTCCATGAGGAAAGGAGTGAGCTGCTTGGTGAAAGACAGCCCAAGCGACCGGGGATGGAGAGGATGGGTTAGGGTTTTTGCATTCAATTGGGGTTGTCGGTGTCGAGTTTCACAGTTGGAGAATAGATTGTATGATATGTTATTCTTTTGAAAAGTCACAAAAAGGCGGGTGCCAATATCAATATGGCCCCCTCCTTTTACTTATTATAAATTTTTTTTCTTTTTAATTTATTTTATATTAGTCATTAATCATGATGTTTTTACTACTTTAAATACCATGATACTAGTTAATGATGTTTCTCAACTCCATTGACTATCACATTCCAACTACAAGTGGGGCCCACTTAGTGAAATTACAAAAATACCTTTTTGTAGGAAAATTATCGTTTATTCGTCCAACCTCTAATTTCAGCAAACTTAGTGTCGTTGGATTTATATCAATGAGTAGAATCCAAATTTAATAATTACCAAAATAGCCCTGACTTCAAAGTCCCATAACCTCCTCATTCGGACTCTGTTTTCAGCGTTCTTTGGCTTTTTGTACTCCATTTTTTGAGTACTATCTAATGGTTTCATTTTTAGTTCTAAATTATTATCCTATTAAAAGATATACTTCTTGAAAACTCATAACCTGATCATGGAATATTAAAATTTTAGGGTTGTTACATGAACATCTGGTGCACTTAGTGACCAATTGAGTAGTTAGCTCATCATGTGACCAGATGAGTTTTGATGCACCATTAAACCTCCGAGCATTTAACACACTTGAGAAAATCTTTGAGTAGATGGTAAATTTGATAAACCTCTAAATTACAGAAACATTTGATGGACTATCAGACATATTTATTAGTTGGTTGGTCTTGTTATTTGAGCAACATACAAACTGTTCAAAAATTTTGTGAACCAGACCTTCTAGAACTTAGTGTTTTAGACAATCTGTCTAATGTTTGGTACACTAAATGACCTGCTTGGCACAAAGAGTACCATATTACTGGTCTGGTATGTGATGCACCAGCCAATTCATTTGTCACTCAGTGCATGAGTCAGGTTGTTTGAGGTCATGTGCATAGTTGTCTTGTTTGGAGTCTTGTACACTAACTAGTTTTTGGTGGCATAAGTGGTCTATTTGATGTTTGAAACATTTTTTGGCTTGTTTGGATTGTGGTACACCATCTGGCTCACCTGTTATCTTTCTGCACAAGTAAATTGACATTCAATGCATGGACTGTCCATGACATCTAACTTCCTAGCCATGGCACTTAGCACATCAGGCAGTACCCCTAGTGTACATGCATTGAGTAAGATGTTTGGGCAATAAGTTGGAGCTTTGAAAGAGTGAATTGAGTTTCATTTAGTTGCATGACCTTGTTTAGAAAACATGGTAGTGAACTTAGTTTCATTCAAATGCAAAGAATGATGTTTTATAACATGCTAATGTATGCATAAATGTTTTAAGAAACAAACCAATGAAATTGGAGCATGTATTTTATTGCATGAATGGATGACCAAAATGTTTATGGTAGTATGTTTAAATGTTTGAAATGCTTATGGAATTTGATAAGTTCATGCACTTGATTTGAAAAGTGTGATTTTGTATTGATGCGTTATTGGTTATGTACAGTTTTGTTTTGTTTTATGAATCCATGGAAATCATTCATTTGAGCACATGATCTTATTTGTTAATGCTAAGAGAATTTGAATACTTTTGATTTGAATGATATTCACACTATCAATTATTTGATTGAAATCTTGTTCTTAACACTTCGCATTATATATGATTTTGACTTGCACTGATGGTAATACTTAACACTTAAGCATGCATTTTGTATTTGATTCCACAAAATGTTCAATCAGATTTTCTAAAAATAAGGTGACTCATAAGAGTTGGACTTGACTTAGGGAATGTATTCAAAACCACACCACTTGCTATGCTAGATCCAGTTAGCCATTGGTTTCTACTTTGATTTATGCCTAAGATAGCCAATGATGCATGAGAGTGTTGTATCATTGGTGCACTGCTCCTGTTTTTTATCTAACAACCCCATAACAGCTTTTGTTTACCTATAAAACATCCACAAATGACCACAGCTGAGACTTAGGATTCCTCTATGAGTACAGCTGACCTTTTGATTTGAACATGGGTTGGCATGTCAGTCATTGTTGAGAATAATGACCAGTGCATGTGGTATGATGGTATGTGCCACTCAACGATTAATCAATTGATTTGATTTGATATGATTGATTGACTGATGAGTTGATCAATTGATGGATAAGATAAGAATTTGATTAAGATCTTTGATAAATAAATAATTTGTATTTGCTTTAAATGCATAGAATTGATTTCCTACTAGGTAATATAACTCACCCAACCACATAGGTGAAGGACGAAAGAAGTGACTTAACTTAGCATGTAGGAGATCTTGAGGATTAGCATACAAATTTGTATGAAGGGTTTTAGAAATAGTATTGGGTTATTAGACTTTCTATTACTTGGAATTTTGGTTTACTTTAGTATATTTGGGCTATAACTAGTAGATCTTGATCATTAGATGGCTTGATTATTATTTTTATACAATGTGAAGTTTTGTTTTAGTGACCTCAAGCTTGAAGAGGTAGTTTTGAAATTTGTTACTTACATGTAATGTTCGTTAAATGATTTTTGAAAAGAGAAATACCCCAAGGATCTTCATCTTTTCTAACTAAATTTGCTAAAAACTATTTTTCAAACCGAAGTCATCACATCTTGTGACCCTCTCTCTCTCTCTCTCTCTCTCTCTCTCTCTCTCTCTCTCTCTCTCTCTCTCTCTCTCTCTCTCTCTCTCTCTCTCTCTCTCTCTCTCTCTCTCTCTCTCTCTCTCTCTCTCTCTCGCTTGCTAATTTTGTTTATGAAGAACCATATTCCTTCTTCTAGCATCGTTTGATCACAAGTTACTAATTTCTGATGTGATTCTATAAGTTTCTTTTCTTTTTCTACTTAATCTTCTTCTTTTGGAAAAGGAAAGAGATATTAGTTATTGCATAATCAGAGAATGGTTAAAGATCCTTTAATTTGTGTTTTTATGTTAATCATAGTTCCTTTCTTTGAATTGTCATGTTTTACTTAATGAATCTACAAAAGTCGTAAATATATCATTGTATGGCTTTTTGGCATCTATGTTTTTCCACTAGTGCATCTCATGAAGTTGCAATTCTATCATTATTAGGTTTTTTATTATCTAGAAAATGTCATTAGACAATAGAATGGGATAACATACCATTCTTTTCGTATGGATTTTTGTTTGTGGGTTTGCAAATTAAGCTTGATCTATTCATGTTTATCAAAACAATCTAAATAACATTATATAATTGAATCCCTTTTTTTCTTAAGTAAAACAATATTTTTTGGTACCCTAATTTATACTATAAATTTCAAGGGACAACATATTGACCAAAATTTTTTGTGGCATATAATGGTGATAATGTGGGCTATACTTACCCCATGATTGAGTGTCATACCCATCAAACAATTGAGACCCTCTAAGTAGGAACTTATTGCATAATGAATATGGTAGCTGCTGGTTTTTTAATTCAATCATCCATTTAAAGTAAGTGTTGAAATCATGGGATCATCTAATCATAGTAGTATTTGAACTTTTAATGATCCATAGTTTTAGTGGTGAACCAAAATTCTTGAGTGCTTTCAAGTGGTGAAGGAGTTGGTATATTTATTTAGCTAGAGAGCTAACTTTAGGGTCAATCAAGCTTTACACATTTAGAGACTTTGGCCATTAGAAGCTAATTCTTCAATTGCCTATGGTTAGATTGCATTGAAATTCAAGATAGATGAAATATTATATAACGATATAATATGTTGACTTGAAACCCCATGTTTAATCTATTTTTCAAGTTGTTTTGAAGTTTGATGAGAGTCTATGTATTTATTATTGTTTAAATTCATATTATTTTTAAAGAAATGGATTTTGATTTCCATAATTTCTACTATGAATGGATATGATTTCTATTGATTTCTATCATACTAATGAATTTCAGAATTCTATTACAACAAGTCTTATAATGACTCTTTACAAATGGATTCTAAATTTTAAAAAGAATTATGGTTCACAATCTATTGCTAAAGATTTTCCTTTTCAAAATGAAAGTGAATGAGTTATGAAGTAGATTGAATTCAAAAGTGATTTCTGATGCATATGTTGTAAAAGAAATGTTTTACAATTGTGAGTCAAAACTAGAAAATACATATCAAAGTATCAATGTATTTATGAGTTTTTTAGTGAAATATGGCTAGATAATATCCTATTTAGTGTACCTTGATGGTATGTCATTAGGGGTAGTGGTTCCATTTGAGTCGTTGATGAAGATGTTTAGTGGACACCATTTGATGAATGGTGGTTAAGTGGCCTCATTGAGATGTCAACAAGACTTATATGGACTACTGGTTCATATCTTAGTGGACCAGTGTTGATGAGCTTTATGTAAGTGGACTGCCTTGATTCGTTAGAGAGGATTAAGTGGACCTCCAGTGGGGTGGTATTAGTGAACCTAACTAATTAATGGGGTAGTGGCTTATACTAATTCATCAATGAGGATAATTCATCATGTTTGAATACATAAACTAGATTTATATACACAAAGGGTGAGTTTTCATATTTATATGATCATAAATGAATTGAAATACAATTTATATTCTAAGATTTTTCCACTATGCTACTAGATATAGAAATTGTAAAATTTATTTCCAATGTGTTAGTTTTTTATATAAACAAATAATTTACTGAAAGTAGAAATGTCATTTGAATTAACCCATAATTAATTGATATATATTCTTGAAGAATATGAAATCCTATGATTAGTGATCAATGTACTTATCGAACTACTAGTTTACTAATGTCTTATGAAAATATCTTGGATTAAAGGAGCAGATAAAAGAAAGAAGGCAATTTAACAAACAAAGGACTAATTCACTATAGTGCTTGTTGAAGTCAGTCAACATTAAGAGTCTTTTATTTAGTAATTTACATTTAATATATTATATGTACATGAAAACACTTTTTTATTAACTAAGGATTATTTAATAAGTTGTTCTTAGACAATATAGAATGAAAATGATTATTAGTAGAACCTTTTATGTTCTGCTAAATTTGATAAATTTTTTAGAGATGTAATATTACATACAATCTCATGATTGACTACCTTAGGAATCTATCTACTTTGAACCTTAAGAAGAAAAAAAGAAAAACACACTTGCATTTTGGGTGTGACATTAGGATAGAAGGCATTTGGTTGGACCCACAAACTCTCCCTTTTAACCAAAATAGAAAATAAATAGAAGCACCAACTCTCTCTCTCTCTCTCTCTCAGAAGAAGAAGAAGAATGGTTTTTTTTTTTTTTCTTTTTGTTCAATTTTTTATGATGTGGATATGATTATCCATACTTGTTCTTCCTTTTCCCCTTGCATCTAAGTCACTTCTACTTTTTTGTTATTTCATAATCCCCAAGGTATGATACCTTATAGCTTCATAGTGACAAGTCACTTTGGATCTTTCATTTTAGATTGGATTACTATAGTGGGATTTCAAAGAAATGGGCTTCATATTTTATGCTTCCCTCTACTTGCAAGAGTCCCACTACAGTTAGCACCTTTTTAGGACTCCTTGCCATTTTAATGGTAAAATGACCATCATATAGTCACACCAACTTAATTAGTCAATGTATAATTCCAACATTTGCATCAAAAAACTGTGATGGAAGATTTCACTAGAGTCATCATATTTTAAGGTCAATTGAAAGTGATGTTTTAGTTAATGATATTATTGAATAAACATCTTATTTAGGGGGTGAAACCAAATATTAAGAATATATAGGCTTTATTACAATTTTCCAAACATAAATTAAAAGACTAACATTCATATATTATAATTATTTTGTCCCAAATATTTGTTTTTTTATCTTAACCACAAGATTGTTAGATAAATACTCACACACACACCCTTGAGCATACTTGCACTTGTGACATGCATAATTAAGACCCACTCTTGCACTACTGTGTTGGAATTGTTTTAAATAAAATAATTCTACACACTTGTAAAACATGTGTAGGATTATTTTGAAACAAATGAGTATTTAGGGAATTTGACGTTCCTCTAGTTTGGAGGGAAACATAGATTTCATTTGAATTTGAACTTCCTTGTCCTTTACTATTTGGCTTTTGAAAATGACACAAAATGTTTAGTCCTACATTGAAAGTTAGAAGATTTTCCAACTCCTTATAAACACTCTCATTTTCACATGTCTTTTCAAGAGTACATACTTGAAACAGGTGCATCTTGGTGCAACACACTAAGTCGTGCTATGCACATGAGTGCACTTTTGTGAATTGCGCATCAATTATATTGTTTTTCTCCAATCAAGTAGGTGGAACTACTTCCCATACACATTTATTATGATTTAGTGTAATTTTTATTTTTTTGTAATTTAATTTGAATAAAAAATGGTAAAAATAAAGTAAATACAAGAGCCTTCAATTTATGGTGATAGAGAGCTCAAATGGAAATTCTGAACTTTCCAATCGATCCATAAGGGTCAAAAACCCCTAGGGTACAATTTTCAAGAAAATCTAACAAGGTTTAGACCCTCAATTGAGAGAGATTAATTCTGCTAGGCCCAGATCAAATCTGGACCCTAGGAACGGTTGTAAACTTCAATTTAAGATTGTGGAGTCATATGAACTCCACATTGAGATCAGAAAGAAGCTATGGAAAGCTTGTAATGTCTAGTTTCTAATGAAGTCATAATATGTCTAAAAATTATTTTTGAATTATTTTGTATTTTGGAAATAAGTGTCCAATTTCTAAGATCTTCAAGATCTGAGGTGATCAAATCTTGGAAATTTATTTTAATGATGATATAATAATGTAATAAAGTAATATCTATGGTTAATTTGGATAGATCTTGGATAAATTAGGGGATCTACCCTTTATGGTAGAAAAACCCTAAAAAAATACAAAGGGACCCACTTGATCAATGAGATCAAGTATGATCAGATCCTTGGGATAGATTAAAGGGATGATATTATGATGGAATCCAGTTATATCATGGATGAAATGTGACCAAATCAAGTGGATATGATTTTTGGATCTTAATAGATTAAAAGCCTTAAAGGTAATTAAAACCCTTAATCTAAAGGAAAACACCTAAGATCTAATTGTTGGATCATATTTAAAGGTTTATAATAATCTTAATAAAATTATTTTAATTGCCTTTTATTGGATATAGAAGTGGAAATGTGATTTATGTTCTAAGTTTTAATTATCTTTTATTGGATATAGAAGTGTACACGTGATTTATGTTCTAAGTTAGAAAGCATGATAGTGTAATCTTTAAATTTTAGTATGATATGCCCTAAATGAGTAATTTGTTAGTAGATTTGATTATCTTAGGATCATGTTAGTGTAAATTAGGATTTAAACATGATTTCATTATGATAGAAGATGTGTTTCATAACTTAGGATCATGTTAGTTTTATTTCACAAGCTTAAGTTACATTCATAGGAAGAATGTTAGTATATAGTTGTTAAACTTATATTTGATTTATGCTTTCAAGTTGATGATTTACTTATTGTCAAATTTTATTCAATTGTTAAGTAATTGTTAAGATATAAGGAGCATAAATCACCAAAAATGTAAACTAATGAAATATAGAAATTCATGGACAACTAAGATGAATGAATAATTTTGACTTAATAAGGGCTATAGTTAGTAGGACAATATAAGGAACGATTTATCATTTCCTTGGCCCAAAGTAGGAAAATAATGAACATCCATGGATGACATTGTGCATATCCATGGAAATTAATTAAAATCAATTAGAGAAGGGACTTAAGGTAAAGAGCTCATAGGAACCTTGTTAAAGGTTGAGCTAGTACCACTCCAGTGGACTCTGAACATTGTGGTTATAGGGGGTATACAAGAGCCAAGTGCTTTTCCCTCACATCCCATTGACGTAGGAGAGGTCTAAATGCCTCCTTACATGAGGGTTGTATTAACCACTTTTTGAGCAGACTTTAACTGGTAAGTACTAATCATCCTGAAATAAGGAGGAGTTGTCTAATGATAGGAAGAAATAAATTATCTTCAACCAAGTAAGACACTAACTGGTTGAATAATAATAAGAACATAAAAATATAGCAAATTATCTAACCCTAATAAAAATAGTAAGTGAGACGAGGATGATCAAACAAGATGAGATCTTGTATGATCAAAAACAATAAGGAAAAAGAAACATTAATGTAAATTAGATTGTTATGTATGATATAGATAGTATTTGTATAGATGATATTAAACCCATGGATATATGATATTCAAGGAAGAAAGATTCAGATCATCCTACATAAGGATGATTAACAGACCATGTCGTATGTACCCTTGATTAGAAAAATGACATTATACATATGATTTGATAGATATATGTTGATCGAGACTATGGCAGATTTCAAGGAGTAAGAATACCTTATTGAGGTAGGTCGATTATTAAGAATACCTTCACACGAAGATACATATCTAATACATGATCTTATATTTTGAAGTATTGACATGTATGATACCAATATATTAAGGTAAATACCTCAAATTGAAATATGATCCAACCAAATGATGAGGAAAATAAGTATTAAATGGTCAAGTTGACAATTGAGAACAACCCTAAGTGAATAGGAAAGTAGAAAATATTCTAGTCCTAGATAAACAGACAGATAGTCTGATATGTATAAGTATTATTTTACATACAAGTTTGGAGGTTTGTGGTTTTGTTTTAAACAGGCATAGGCCTGGGGATGCTGTGCTAGGAGAGTTAAGAGGGTTTGGCCACCCACTCTCTAAAACTTGATGATATTGAATACCAAGCCTAAGAAAGGCTAAAAGTCGGGTGGGGCATTTATGAGAAGGCCACCACTGTGACAGCCATGGTCCTCCCATATGGACATGGATATTGTAATTTCCACTGAGAATGGTATAAGTGGATTATTGAACAATTATCTGGGCGCACTATACGAATCAAACTGCAAGCATAGTAGTCCTTGATTATTTTGCATTATGATGCATATGAAATTGGCATAGTGAAATGCCAGGTAATTGTATATTACCAATATTTTTCCCAAGAAGGGAAATTCCCTGTATAGTAACTAGTTGAGATACAAATCTCTTATAATGAAAGGAGTTGATCAGCTTTGTATAGAAATAATTCTTGATTATTTTTACATTTTTAACGGATTTGTCCTTATACAATATGTATGTATAAAGGTGAACACAAATGACAAGGAATTGAGATGTCCTTATAACTAATAGTTATTAATGAATGTGTTTATGATAGAACGAATTATGGGATACTTGAATATTGAGATTATACTGTCAATAACTTACATTCTTATCCCGTACCAAGCATAGCTTGCTGAGATATTGTAAATGTTCGAATGTTTACAATATCTCAGATACAGAGAAGGAGACTTAGGAGCTCAAGACTTGAAGAATAATAGAAGAATAAGTAATCAGGGTATATCCCTTGAAACATTGTATTAGAACATGTATTGAATTTTGAACTTTGTAATTTGGATTGTATATTTGGACAAGTATTGTAAGGATACAATGGACTGTGTACTATGAACCACTGGATGGATCCTGAAGTTTAATAAAAGAATATTCCTTCGATGGAATTTTATCTTATACAAAATTCTACTTATGTTATGTATGAGGTGGTGACTTAGGTTTTACAAAACAAATTCTAAAGAAAAGAATTTTTACTGCTTTGGTTTGCGAAAAAATTTTACTCTAAGGGCCCTATCTTTACAAAATGTATTATAAAATGTGTTATAAAAACCCGGATCGCCACAGTTGGTATCAGAGCATTCATCCAGTCACAGTACAATCCCAATATGTCCAAGGGAGAATTGACAATCCAAATTTAGATTAAGATAGATATAGTATAAGGAATACTTATAGAAATTTTGGTTTATGAGCAGATGCCGCCCAAGAGAATTACAAGGCAGACAGCTCAAGGTACTTCAGAAAACCATCTGGAGGAATTATCAATGAGCAATATGGAAGAAATGGTAACAAGAGAATTGAGGAACCTTATTTCTAATATTCAACTGCCTCAAAGTTCATCACCTTCAGTAGGCACAAGATCAGCCTGAAGTTAGACCCCATACACCAACACCAGATATTCCTACACTAGTACAGGGCCAATCTTCCCTTGTACCAAGTGAGGAAGTTCGCAATTCTCCATTAACACCAGAAAAGATTGACCAAATGTTGGAGAGATTTCAGAAGATGGTGATTGGATATAATGGCAAGGGTGAAGCTGAAAAGACAAAGGAATGGATCTACGAAGTAGAAAGAACATTTGATGTATTATGTACTCCTCTAGAATTGAAGGTCAAATTTGCTACATACCTATTAAAACAAGATGTTTCTTTCTGGTGGAGATCATCCAACAACACCTTCTTCTTAAATTCTAATGAGACTACTTGGGAGGAATTCAAAGAAGATTTTAATACTAAGTATTTTCCTACCCATGTAAAATCAAGGAAGGAGAAAGAATTCTTGGAACTTAAACAAGGGAACCTATCAGTGGTGGAGTATGATAATAAGTTCACCCAATTAAAGAGATTTGCTACACATATGTGTGACACAGAAAGGCACACTGTGGACAGATTTATGGAGGGACTACAGCCAGCACTGAAGGTGAAAGTGATGGGTACTAAACCCACCACTATGGCTGATTGTGTAGAGATGGCTTCCAGGTTTGAAGAAGAATTCAAGAAGACTCAAGCCATTAAGTTTGGAGGAGGAAACTACAACCAAAGGCCTTTTCAGAAGGGCAAGAGACCCTTCAACAATTTCAAACCCCCCAGAAATCAAGGGAATCATATAAAAAGAAGGCCTTGTCCGAAATATAGAAGATTCTATCCTGGTATGTGTCCCACTCCGATACAACAACGACCTCTGATCAAATGTTTTAATTGTGGAGAATTCGGGCATATCTCTGCAAACTGCAACAAACCATTAGCTATTAAGGAGGCGAAACCAGACAATATTCCTTATCACCAAGGAAGGATATTCGCTATCACTGATGGCCAGGTTGGACCGTCTAAGGTGGTAATTGAAGGTACATTACTTGTATCCGACAACCATGCCAAAGTATTGTGTGATTGTGGATCTACGCATTCCTTTATATCTCGCATATTTGGATCTAGTATACAATTGCCAGTGAAAAACTTGGGATTCAAACTAGATGTAACAACTCCAGTGGGTAAAACAATTAGATTACAAGAATACCTTCATAATGTACCAATAGAAGTACTGGGAAAAAGAAGAGATGTAGACCTCATTTTATTGAACATGGTGGACTTTGATATCATACTGGGTATGGACTGGTTAGTAAAATACTGGGTAGTTATGGATTGTCACAAAAAGAAAATCACATTTAGCATACATGGTGAGGAAGTAGTAGTACAATATGGGAAACAACATGACTTAGACAAATCCATTATTTTAGCTATGAAGACTGTCAAACACATGTCCAAAGGGTGTCAGCCATTTTTACCAACAGTTGTTGCTTTGGATGTGAAACAGCCCAAGATAACAGAAATTGACATAGCCAGAGAATTCCAAGATGTCTTTCCAGAAGAGCTTCCAAGAGTACCTCCACATAGAGAAATTGAGTTTACCATTGAAGTAATTCCTGGTACAACTCCAATTTCTAAAGCACCTTATAGGATGGCCCCAGCAGAATTGAAAGAATTGAAGGGTTAGCTACAAGAATTGTTAGACGAAGGGTTTGCTAGACCAAGTAGTTCACCATGGGGAGCACCAGTAATATTTGTGAAGAAGAAGGATGGATCTATGAGATTGTGCATGGACTATAGAATGTTGAACAATGTCATAGTGAAAAATAAGTATCCCTTACCTCGCATTGATGATCTCTTTGATCAACTCCAATCTGCTAAGGTCTTTTCAAAAATCGACTTTAGATCAGGATATCATCAATTGCGTATTAAGGATGAAGATATACCCAAGTCAGCATTCAGAACTCGGTATGGGCATTACAAGTTTCTAGTCATGTCTTTTGGGCTGACCAATGCACTTGCAGTGTTTATGGATCTCATGAATAGAATCTTTAAGGAATTCTTAGACAAATTCGTAAATGTATTTATTGATGATATACTGATTTACTCTACTAGTATGGAAGAACATCAAGAACACTTACAAATTGTACTAAATACCCTCAGACTTCATAAACTGTTTGGTAAATTTAGTAAGTGTGAATCCTGGTTAGAGAAGGTCAATTTCTTGGGTCATGTAATTTCCAAGAATGGAGTAGAAGTGGACCTGGCCGAGGTTGAAGCAGTAATGAATTGGAAAAAACCTAAGACTGTAACAGAAATACGTAGTTTTCTGGGTTTAGCAGGATATTACCATAGATTTATTCAAGGATTTTCTTGTATAGCCCTTCCTTTGACTTCGTTAACTAGAAAAGGGGTACAGTTCACTTGGACAGAAGAATGTGAGAATAGTTTCCAAGAGCTAAAAAAGAGGTTAACTACAGCACCAGTATTGACATTGCCATTAGGAAGTGGGGGATACAAAATATATTGTGATGCTTCAAGCAAGGGGTTAGGGAGTGTATCGATGCAAAATGGGAAGGTCATTGCATATGCATCTAGACAATTGAAGAGACATGAAATAAATTATCCAGTACATGACCTGGAATTAGCACCTGTAATGTTTGCATTAAAACTTTGGAGACACTATTTGTATGGAGAAAAATTCAATGTATTCACAGATCATAAAAGTCTCAAATATATCTTCACTCAGGCTGATTTGAATATGAGACAAAGGAGATGGATGGAATACATCAAATACTATGATTTTGCCATCCATTACCATCCTGGAAAAGCAAACATAGTTGATGATGCATTAAGTAGACAAACAAGAGCTGTACTTACAAACATCATCATTAAATCAGCTTTTGTTGAAAGAGTCCTCAAGGCCCAAGAAGGGGATACAGTAACTCAAGGATTGTGTACAAAGACAGGGTTTTGTTAGGGTACAGATGGGGGTATACATTTTGAGGAGAGATTAGTGGTTCCTACAAATACGGACTTGAGAAAAGAACTATTACAAGAACATTGTGGTTATAGGGGGTATACAAGAGCCAAGTGCTTTTCCCTCACATCCCATTGACGTAAGAGAGGTCTAAACGCCTCCTTACATGAGGGTTGTATTAACCACTTTTTGAGCAGACTTTAACTGGTAAGTACTAATCATCCTGAAATAAGGAGGAGTTGTCTAGTGATAGGAAGAAATAAATTATCTTCAACCAAGTAAGACACTAACTGGTTGAATAATAATAAGAACATAAAAAGATAGCAAATTATCTAACCCTAATAAAAATAGTAAGTGAGATAAGGATGATCAAACAAGATGAGATCTTGTATGATCAAAAACAATAAGGAAAAAGAAACATCAATGTAAATTAGATTGTTATGTATGATATAGATAGTATTTGTATAGATGATATTAAACCCATGGATATATGATATTCAAGGAAGAAAGATTCAGATCATCCTACATAAGGATGATTAACAGACCATGTAGTATATACCCTTGATTAGAAAAATGACATTATACATATGATTTGACAGATATATGTAGATCGAGACTATGGCAGATTTCAAGGAGTAAGAATACCTTATTGAGGTAGGTGGATTATTAAGAATACCTTTACATGAAGATACATGTCTAATACTTGATCTTATGTTTTGAAGTATTGACATGTATGATACCAATATATTAAGGTAAATACCTCAAATTGAAATATGATCGAACCAAATGATGAGGAAAATAAGTATTAAATGGTCAAGTTGACAATTGAGAACAACCCTAAGTGAATAGGAAAGTAGAAAATATTCCAGTCCTAGATAAACAGACAGATAGTCTGATATATATAAGTATTATTTTACATACAAGCTTGGAGGCTTGTGGTTTTGTTTTAAACAGGCATAGGCCTAGGGATGCTATGCTAGGAGAGTTAAGAGGGTTTGGCCACGCACTCTCTAAAACTTGATGATATTGAATACCAAGCCTAAGAAAGGCTAAATGTCGGGTGGGGCATTTATGGGAAGGCCACCACTGTGACAGCCATGGTCCTCCCATATGGACATGCATATTGTAATTTCCACTGAGAATGGTATAAGTGGATTATTGAACATTTATCCGGGCGCTATACGGATCAAACTGCAAGCATAGTAGTCCTTGATTATTTTGCATTATGATGCATATGAAATTGGCATAGTGAAATGCCCTAAGGGATGGCATGATGAAATGCCAGGTAATTGTATATTACCAATATTTTTCCCACGAAGGAAAATTCCCTGTATAGTAACTAGCTGAGATACAAATCTCTTATAATGAAAGGAGTTGATCAGCTTTGTATAGAAATGATTCTTGATTATTTTTACATTTTTAACGGATTTGTCCTTATACAATATGTATGTATAAAGGTGAACACAAATGACAAGGAAATGAGATGTCCTTATAACTAATAGTTATTAATGAATGTGTTTATGATAGAATGAATTATGGGATACTTGAATATTGAGATTATACTGTCAATAACTTACATTCTTATCCCCTACCAAGCATAGCTTGCTGAGATATTGTAAATGTTTGAATGTTTACAATATCTCAGATACAGAGAAGGAGACTTAGGAGCTCAAGACTTGAAGAACAATTGAAGAATAAGTAACCAGGGTATATCCCTTGAAACATTGTATTAGAACATGTATTGAATTTTGAACTTTGTAATTTGGATTGTATATTTGGACAAGTATTGTAAGGATACAATGGACTGTGTACTATGAACCACAGGATGGATCCTAAAGTTTAATAAAAGAATATTCCTTCAATGGAATTTTATCTTATACAAAATTCTACTTATGTTATGTATGAGGTGGTGACTTAGGTTTTACAAAACAAATTCTAAAGAAAAGAATTTTTGCTGCTTTGGTTTGCGAAAAAATTTTACTCTAAGGGCCCTATCTTTACAAGATGTATTATAAAATGTGTTATAAAAACCCGGGTCGCCACAGAAGATGTCTAGCTCTTCGCTATAGACATGACCCATGATATTTAGGCCCATCTAACCCATATAAACCAGCTAGAAAATTGCTAGAATAGAAGGATAAATGGGCTTTCCTATGTGGCTTACCTAGGGTAGTTTCTAGTCTACCTTGGTGTAGACATTCGAATTTACTTTATAGGACAATCAAATGAGGTTCAATTTATATTTAATTATTTTACTCTATTCTTCACATATTTCGCCTGTTTTACTTGTTTAAATGCTTTGCCGAATGATGAATGAGAACTTAATAATACTATCAGCCAATGGAGAACTTGAAAGAAGTGAAATACTTTTCATAAAGTCATATAACTTTCAAAAACAATCATTCTATCACACTTCTATAGCAATGCACAACTAATATCTTCATATCTTAGTGTTGTACAATCCTATTACATGGTGATGTTAGTAGAGCATAAATTTTTCATTCATATCCTTTCCTACTTGGGTCTAGATTTTGAGTAACACTTGAGGATCTATTACAATTGACGACAAGGATCCATTAGCAAACTCTGAGGTAATTGCTTTACTTTAGTTTTGATTTGTTTGGTTTTGTTTAGTTTTGTTTAATTTAGTTTGTTTGTTTACTTTTAAATAGTTTAAGATGCATTTACATTCTTATGTCTTCTATATTTTTGAAATTTGGATTCTAGGCTACCATTGGCATTGTGCAATTCTGGCTCTATGCTAATGTATTTGAAAATCCATAACTGATCATCATTTATATTAGCTAAAAGTTTTTTACCTTCAATTCTCATAACCTCATACAATGCTTTCATAGTGGACTTAATTTATCCATTGTGGAGAGAATAAGAACCTTAGAAATCTAGTTATGTTGACAAAATAGGTCTTATGGCCTTTATTTGTACAAGTAGTGACTCTATATTAAATGATCTTTCTATTAATAGATAAGGTTTCCACTATTAGTAGCGGTGCCTATATTATTAAATAGTAGATTTCTAACATGTCTTCATATCAAAATATCTATTTCTACATGATTTATTACAAACTACCATGATTTTTGAAATGGCACCTATAAAGACATTATAGAAAAGTTAACGACTCTTATGGGGAATTTCTAGTGAGAACTAAAAATAAGACTTCAAGAAATCTTTCATTTAGGATTTTATTGCATTTCACTACATTAGCTAGTGATATGCTACTTTCTTGGTGGATATCTCTTCTATTTTAGATGGGGATGTGTTATATTCTTTAATTCTATCTCTTCTATTTGATTATTTATTTTCCAATAATGTTACACTAGAATGCCATTTATGCTGTTGATTATGGATGTGTTGATATTTCCTAAGATGGGGGAATTTGTGAATTGTCGAGTGGAGATGGTTGAATGATTGCATCCATGGAGGGACATATAGCAGCAATTTTTCACTTCATGAATATTCTACATCCATGCATTTACCCTAATGGGAACCTATGGAGAGGAAGTAGAAAATCTACATAGTAAGAACCCTTTTCACAATCCTAAGCTACCCGTGCATGGCATGTATGAACTTTACATCCAATCCTATAGGTTACATAGTCCCATAAGTTTCCATGGAGAGCATTAATTATCCATATTGTATGAACACTTTGATTTGTGTTGCCCTATATGTTATGGTGTTTCACTAAGTTATCACACTAAAAATCTTAGAAAGTGTTATTGTGTTTTAGGTATCATCATTGCTTCCTCCATTTAGAAAATTCAAACTCCTTCCTCCACTCGTAGGAAACCCAAGCTGATTAGAGTTGAAACTTCCCAAAATTTACCCTACATGGATCCTCCCTCACAAAATAATTTGTCACTTCTTGATCCATCTTTTGTGTTAATTTTACCCAATCATATATTTCCTCTTGGGAATTCATCAACTTTTCCTACTCCACTAAAAAATACCCAGCATATTATAGTCAATTGTACCACTTCTCATCATCCTAATCTCTTCACAAGCTTCACAAATCAAGACACAAAGGTTTAGTTCCAAAACCCATCAAATTGTTGATTTAATAGGTCATATTGTACAAATAGCTTAATTATCTCAATAATTTGAACATACTCTTCTTATTTTAGAGAACCTTCCTCATGTTTCTCTAGTCCACTTAGAACCTACTCCTCCTTGAGTCACTATTCCACTTCAAATCACACATCCTAACCCTACCCTTCAAGTCCATATACATACCACTTCCCAAACCTAGCTTCATCATTAGCATGCCACTACTCAATCACATTAAGAAAACTATTCTGAGCCCTACATAGATCCAAGGGAAGAGGAGATTGATAATTTGAGGAAAGAATTGAAACTAATGAAAGAAAGGATAGAATTGAATCAGAGTGCTGGTGAATAAGAAGTTAATGAGTTGAAAGAAAATGGAAAATAAGTCCTAATGGTGATTCATTAGATCTCAAGGTAGTGGACCTCTTTGCTAATGTAGGAATATAGAAAGATTGCAAATTGCCCAAGACAATTCCCATGTACAATGATACCAGGTGTCTTGAAGCTCAAATTGATTTTTTTTTTACACATTTAGCTTGATTTGGTTTCTCTCCTAATAAATTGGCTTACCTATTTCAAATGGTCTTGAAGGATAAGACATTTACTTCACAACTAATGAAAGGTAAGCATAAAATGAGATCATGGGATTGTATCAATGTCATTTGTTAATTATTTTAGGCACAATACCCCACCTCTAGGGACAACAAGAGATTTGGAGTTATTGCAAATGAAATCAAAAGAATCATTCCTAAATTCATAACATGTAAGACGGAGAAGGCCCAAAGCATTAAGAAATGGCTTAATGAAGACAACTAGATTCAAGTGATCCTCAGCAACCGCCTAGATTATTAGGTGCTACTATTTAGTCATCGATCTAGAGCCTTGACAAAATTAACGGTAGTTGGGACATGCTCATAATAGTTTGCAAAATGGAATCCTTCCTTCCATGATAAGAAAGAATGTTGTTACTAATAAGAATTTATTGATCAAATATCTTGGCCCTAAACAAAAGGAAGAGTGGTAGTAAATGGATAATCCTCCCCTACTCCATCCCCGACCCCATAGATGGTCCCAAAAAAGAGTTCATAGAGTGTCCTCTCATACATTGATTTTTTAAAGGTTCTCTTTAAGAAACAAATGCTCCAACATCCCCACCTTGACTCCCAAACCACCAAATGTTAAACCATTCTAAAAGAAATTGTATTTTGAGTACCATCTAGTTATCAACCATACCATTGATAGATGCCTTGTATTGAAATAGATTGCACATGGCTATATAAACGACAGCAATATCAACTTTGGGAAAATACCAGAGCAACGTAATGTTCAAAAGAATCCCTCACCAATCATGCTCAATATCATGATATTCGATTACCATAAAACATCAATAACCCTTATCTAATAGCTACCATAAATTTGACCACCATTTGTGTATCCCTGTAACCAACTGATGATGTAATTAACATGATTAGTACTCAGTTTAAATCCAACAGTCACATTTACCACCAAAATTTCTATTATAGTATCTAAAAGTGGATTGATCACTACTCAGTTTACATCTAAGTTCTATGATCCATAGCAATCAATCATATATTCTGAAATTTCAATACTCTAAGCTATGCTTGTGGGGAGAAACTTGGTATGCAATTGTCTGTAAGAGAACTTTGATATATACAAAATTATTACAAATAAAATTCCTAAAAATTGTATTTATAAACCTTTGAATCATTTAATTTATCACCAATTAAGGTTTATATTGCATTTTACAGGATTAGGGTTGAAAGGAGAAAATTACACATTTTGGAATTTTTAGAATCCTATAAAGAAGCTAATATGTAATTCAAGCAAAAGCATGAATCAACAACTCAAAAGCTAAGAGGGGAAGGGTTCAAAGTGCAATGGGGATGTTCATATTTCCTTTATAGTCAGAAATCACTTGCATTGTGACCACCTTTATTTACGCTAGATGGGATGCCATTATCAAGACCAAAGGTGATAAGATATTCCAGGCATGCACTCACCAGCCTACAAAGCTTCAACATGAAGCCATGCAAAACCAAGGGATTCCCACACATTTTCCATCCTTTTTTGGAATTATAAATTACCGTAAATATGGAGCCAACATGTCTCTCTATCACCATCACAAGCACCCAAAGCAACACACTTTTCTCCTTCGATTTTAGCTAGGAGCAAATGTGTTCTACATGGAGGAAAAATAGGGGATAAAAAATATGTCTATATTGGAGAGGGCAAAAATAGGAAATCTACAATTGAGAATAATCAAGTAATTAAGGAATTATGGTCAAGATTATAACTCACTGAGCACTCTCCTAAGAGCTCTTCTATTGGACATTTTCTTATGGGAAGGAATTAGCTATATTGAGGATTTTAGGAGAAGCTAGAGAGAGAAGGAAAGAGAGAAAGGGCGGATAAATCTACACATTTCTATGAAGATTCAAAGAGAGATTTGATGGTTCTAAAGAGAGAATTAAGGAGAGCTTCTTAGGTGGACCAAGGAGATTGCAAGACATGGAGGAAACTACCAAAACACAAGCAAGAGAGAGGTCAAAATAGAGAGATTGAGTCGTCTTTAAGAGAAACACACAGGGGAGCACAACTCTGTCTCTCATCCTCTAGGGGTGGTTGGGCCATTCAATATTTTACTTTGGGGAAAAAGAAAGAAGTTTGAAGTCTTCAAGAGAGAAAGTTTGGGGGTTGTTAACATTTTCTACTTTGGAAGGGAAGCAAAAAGTGGGCTGGATGTTTCCTTTAGGGGGAGTGACATTAGTACTGGAAGAGAAGGAATAGAAGAATGGGGATGTTTTTCTATGGGGAGAGTTGTTGGATGGCATGGAGGATGTTTTTTTTCTTTTTTCAAAGATGCTCTTGGCTGCTACCTACAATAGCTTTCTCTCTTTGCTCTTAGCTATTAGCTAGAGGAGCAGGGACGGCTCTTTCTTAGAATGCTTTAGACATTGGAAGCAGCTCTCTATCTTGGATTTTCTCTCCTCTCCTCTTGGTGCTAGATTTTTCCTTCCCCCATCTCTCTCTTGGTTGGCTGGTTGGGCGTGTTTTCTAATAGGAGGGTGCTTATTGTGAAAAAGAATTTCTTCTTGGTGGCTACTATAGGAGATGTTTTGGATTCCTTGGGAGAGTTATTGCAAGGACTAGGAGATTGGATACAGCCATAAGAAGTTAGCATAAATAACTCACTTCTTGTTCTTTGACCCCTCAGTCACTATGAATGCTCCTCGATTAGTGCAATGAGATGTGTCTATTTATCTATCTCTGGACTCATAATGGAAGCAGGTACATTCTTGTATTATCTTGTTTGGCTTGGATTGAGTCTTAAGAGGGTTCTTGGTGCATGACACATCTATTTACATCCGCTCAAATGACCCCTTCTCATAATGAGAATGTACATAACCTTATTTCAGCCTAGTCTGATATGGAGTGAACTTATAATCTAATGATCTAGCACTTTAGTTTTTCTTTTTAATAATTCTTTTGTATGGATTTAAGATTTGATTAAAAAAAGTTAATTACTCTCTTGTTCATCTTACTAGTTTACATTTTACTGCTTGCTTTGTTTTAGTATTTTAGATGCTATGAATATGTGTTTTCTTTTAACTTTTAGCAATGATTTTATTTTCATGTTTAGCATTAGTTTAGTTGTCTTATTGGAATGTAGCCTAAAATTTAATTTAATGTTTCAGTTGTAGTATATGCATTACATTTTAGCTTAGATTTATAGTTTATGTTATGCTAAGACTAGCCTAGGATTTAGTAAAGTTTTCAGCCAACCTAGGATAGATTTTGAACCATCCTAATCATGGCTAGGAACTTGGCTAACCTAACCTAGATTGGAAACTCTTTTCCAATCTATTTTGTGATAACTTTGGCTAGAATTTCATTGATTTTTTAGGACAATTTTTCACTATTTTTAGTATGCATTTTTGTCTAAATTTTTTTATCTTATTTCATAGTTTAGATTAGTGATCTTGACGGGTAATATTTAATAAAATCTGTAGATGCTTTTATCTTCTTATTTAGGACATGTTTTTATGCT
The DNA here is from genome assembly GCA_035236585.1 of Warburgia ugandensis. Lineage (NCBI taxonomy): Eukaryota > Viridiplantae > Streptophyta > Magnoliopsida > Canellales > Canellaceae > Warburgia > Warburgia ugandensis. The sequence continues at coordinate 42,477,103 of CP141128.1, read as the reverse complement.
AGATTTGAGTGTGTTATCGATGCTAAGTATGAGTAGCTAAGTCATTCATCTCGGCTGAAAATGAAGCCATATTACACTAGTGATTTGTTCATGTATGAGTAGTCATTGGATTTAGAAAGAATGAATTATCAATTCTTCCAATTTATGACACAAATTAGAATACATAACTAATGCTCTTTTCAAGACTATTATGATGTATTTTTCATAGTTTAGAGACTGGTTATTGTATGTTATATAGTTTGATATGTGTGGATTTTTGGTTAGTTTCTTATTGTAAAAAAGTTGCAACCTCTGCTATGGAAACATATAGCTTAAGCTAAGAAAATCATTAGAATTGAGAATATGGAAGAATCTAAACTTATATATATATATATATAATCTTCCATGTTATTGTTTCATTACTATTAGATTAACATGTGTTGTGTTAAATCAATGGTGCTTATATATGAATGTAAGTGATTGATAATGTGGTGGATTTCGAAACCCTAAACTTTTGTACTTTAGTTAATATTTTTTTTTGCATAATTGATAGTTAATTAAATCTTTACAATTATTTCTCATTTGCATGACTAGGTTAAGATAGTTTAACTTAAATTTTGATTAATATTTATTCAAAATTTTCAAATTAAGTCCTTGTGGGATTGATCATATTTGCATGTCTATACTTCAATAGACCTATTTGCTTGTAGTATTTTTAAAACAAGGTTATGCTTTTCGCACCATTGCTGAGGACTCAAAAGATAATTTTTGTTGAGACCTAGGTTAGATTATTTTACCACTAGTCATAGTTTTGGTGCATCTCTCACATTTTCATTTAAATAGAATTTACTTGTTTGTTATAATTCCTATAATTAATTAATACTTACTATTATTTTTGTTTTTGCATGAATTTGGTGAAGGATTTGGAGGAGTTGCTCAAATTTAGGTAGTTGCTTGTTTTTATTTTGAGTGGAATTGTAATGAGGTTGGATTACCATCTCATTTTTCTAATTGCAACTCAATTGAAAGGGTAGTAAGAATACAGGTCAAGGGTGAGCCATCCTAACTTTGAGGTAGAGGTGGTATATAAATGGATTCACTCTTGTATGAGAAGACTATACTAGGACTTGATTGTAAGCCCTATCTAACTCCTTAAATTTCCTATCTTTAAGATGTGTATTGTTAATTTTTCATATTTGTTTGCTAGAATGTTTTCATGTAGATTGCATTTAACCTCAATTGTTGTATATTTATTATGATTGTTGCATTAGAAGCACCTTCTTAACAATGACCAACAAGACATAGGCTATCTAGGTTATAATGTCATGTCTGTTTAGGGTCGAACCTTTTGCCTAAGTAACATGTAAGTAGTTGCATTAGTTTCATATTTTCCTAATATTTTTAGGACATGCTTATCTACTTTAATGTGATTTATATGTGGATCAAACTTCTATGGTGAATGAAAATTGATTACTAAGGGCACTATACCCTACAAGATCAAGGGTGGATTTCATCACCACCTCTTAGCCTACTTAGTAATTAATCATCACCTATCACAAGCCATAGCCTTCCAAATTTATATTAAACTTAATTAGAAGAGACCTATAGAAGCCCACAAGGTCATAGGACCCTCTTAGAAGGAGGCACCCGCTATCACTCCAATGACCACATGCGAAAACACTACATTTGTTTTAAACAGTTAGCTCTACTTTACAACCTTTACGTTGTACATCTTTCAAGTCCTTATGGATTTGTTACATTTATTTTTCTTTTCTTTTTTACTTGTTATCACATTTCAAGCATCATTTCTTGCTATGGTCTCACTCTTTGAAAAGAAAAAATTTGTTTCATTACACTGAATTTTAGGTCCTTTCTTTGGCCTCAAAAACTCCATTTAGAATGTTTTCACCCAAACAAGGGGCATCACAAGCACTCATTTTATTGTCTTTATAACATGTGGTCTATTACTTTTGCTTTTGGATTTTGTAAGTCCAACACTCAAAGTGACACATTCGTAAACACCCAAATTTGCTTTATAAGATAATCAGATGAGGACCAATTCGTCTTTAATTATTTTACTACATTTTTTACATATGTCACTTGTTTTACTTGTTTACAAATAAGAAATTAATAATACTATTAGCCAATTAAGATCTTGAAAGGAGTGAATTACTTCATAAAGTCAACCAACTCTCTAAAAGAATCATTCTATCGCAGTTTATAACACTGCACAACAAAAATTTTCATATTTTGAGCATTGCACTATCCTGTTATCTAGTGATATCAACAAAATAGATTTATTTTCATTCATATCCTTTCTTCGCTAGGAGTTTAGTCCCACTTCAATCTGACATGTTACAAATCTAAGGTTATAGTATTAGAAAAGAAGAAGTACCTAACAAACAACATGTACAATATGTGAACTCTAGACTAGTATACCTCAATTAACTTGTGAAATCAGAAAGTTAGTTAAATTTGTTCTAATTGGTTGTAAGTGCTTCTAAAGCTACTAGGATTTATAGTTCCCATAAAGCTTGAGGATCTATTACAACTAAGGGTAGGGATTCATTAGCAATCTCTAAGGTAATTGCTTTACTCCAATTTAAATTTTTTTGGCTTAGTTTATTTTATTTTACTTTAGTCAAGTTAATTTACTTTAGTTTAATTTAGTTTGGTTTAATTAGCTTTGTTTAATTTTAAGTAGTTTAGCATACATTCACATTATTATGTCTTCTACATGTTTGAATTTTGGATTGTAAGCAAATATTAGTGCTTTGCAATTCTCTGATAAACTTTTAAAATCATCATCATCAAGACCTTATCCCAATTAGGGGTCGACCGCATGAATCTTATTCTTCCATTCCTCTCTATTAATTACCATGGCTTTATTTAGTCTCAAAGTTTTTAAATCTTTCCTCACCAGTTCTATCCATGTACTTTTGGGCCATCCCCTTGTCATTTTAGAACCTTCGACTTGCACTGCCTCACTTCTTCTAACCAGTGCCATTTTTTGTCTCCTTTGGGCATCTCCAAGCCATTTAAGTCTAATCTCCCTCATCTTGTTACCTATTGGTGCTGTGACAACCTGGGTTTTTGTAACATGTTTTGTAATATATTTTGAAAGGCAGGGCCCTTAATAGTAAAAAAAATTCCCAAAACAAAGTAGCGGAAATTCTTTTCTTTAGAACTTGTTTTGTAAAACCCAAATCATCACTTCATACATAACATAAGTAGAACTTTGTACAAGATAAAATTCCATTGAAGGAATATATTTTCATTAAATTCCAGAATCCATCCAGTGGTTCACAGTACAGCCAAATCTATTACAATACTTGTCCAAATTACATAATCCAAACTCAAAGCTCACCATACAATGAAACTCTTATTACAATACAACACTCTCAAACAAAGCAAAATACATGTCTTCAAGGGTATACCTTGAAGATTATTCTCTTCAAGTCTTCTATCGTCTTGAGCTCCTAACTCTCCTTCCCTATATCTGAGATATTGCAACATTTACAATATCTCAGTAATCAATGCTTGGTAGGGGATTCAAGAAACATAATAATTGACAATGTAATTCCAATACTTCATAATCCCATTATCCCTAAACATATTCATGTCTCTACTCTTTACTTTGTAATTTATGTACATCCATATACATACATACTATACATGGGTAAATCAGTTAAATTTATAAAAGTAGTCAAATATCATTCCCAACTAAGCTGATCAACTCTCTTCATTATGAGAATTCAGTATTTCAGTAAATCCTACACTGGAAATTTCCCTTCTTGGGAAATATTGGTAATATACAATTACCTAGCATTTCATTATGCTAAAACATAAGGCATTTCACTATGCCTATTCTCATATGCATCATAGTGCAAAATAATCCAAAGGCTACGATGCTACAATCTGATCTGTACTAGTGGCTCGGACAACTGCCATGTTCACCACTGATACCACGTGGAAAATATTATGACACTACTCATATGGGGAGACAGAACTTTCATAGTGGTGGCCTTCCCATAATTGCTCCACCTGACTTTTAGCCTCTCATAGGGCAAGGTATCATCAAATCATCAAATTTCAAGGAGCAGGTGGCCAAACCCTTATAACTCCTCTAGCATAGCATCCCCCTAGGCTTATGCCTATTAAAATAAAGTCACAAGCCTCCAGGCTTGTATGTAAAATAGATTTCATACATATCAAACCATATGTCTGTTTACTTAGGCTGAAATATCTTCTAGCTCCCTATTCACTTATAGTCTAGTCCTTAACCATCTTATATGTGTTTGGTTGGATCATAAGGTTTTCAGGGGATTTAATACAAGTATTAACAATTACTCTTGTCAACATAAGGTCATGGGTTCAATCATGTATATCCCATGTAAATGCATTCATCAAATCCTCCTACCTTTAAGTAGTGATCCCTTCTCCCAGATCTTCCATAATCCTGACTAATGCATGTAATCTGTACATCCATACATACTGTCAATATATATAAATTATGTACAATCCTATTGATCACTAGATCTAATGTTTAGAATGATCTTTAATTCATTCATATCTAAGTATTTTCTATCTCTAAGTCTTTGTGTGTCCATCTCCTTGATCTTGATCTTTCATAGATCCTTTGATTGACAATCTATACTTGTTGATAAAGATCAAGGTCCTAGATCTTTTATCATCTAGTTCTTCTTTGATCTAAGTTCAATTATTGGATCATCCCTAAGGAGGATGATCTTGGTTTTCTTCCTTGAATCACCTTTGATCAAGGGTTTGGATTATCTAATCTAATAAACTAGATTTGATCTATAACAAGCATACTGACAAACATGCATACTAAATACAATACAATATTCTTATTCTTATTGTTCTTGATCATTCAAGATCTAATGGATCTTGTTTGATCATCCTTATCTTACTTACAGTTTTTATTAGGGTTAGATAGTTTACTAACTTTTTATGCTCTTACTATTATTATTCAACCAGTTAATATTTTGCTGGTTGAAGGTAACTTATTTAAGCCTAAGTCTAAACTGCTCCTCTTATTTTCAATTGCCTAAGGCTTACTAGCTGAATGGGTGAACACAAAGAGGTTACTTCAATCCTCATGTAAGGAGGCATTTAGGCCTCACAAACGTCAACGGAAGGTAGGGGAAGAGTGAGGCTCTATTAGATAACCCCCTTAACCACTATGTTCAACATTCACTAGAATGACCTTAGGTCAACCTTTCATAAGGTGCCTATAAGCATGTTGATCCTAAGTACTCTTTCTAATTGATTTTAATTAAGTCCATGAACATTCACAATGTCATTCATGGGGTTTATTATTCACCTAGTTTGGGCAAAGGATTTGATAATCCGTATATTGTCCTACTAACTATAGCCCTTACTAATTAAGTCCAAGGTACTCCATTTTTATTTGTGTCATGAAACTCTACTTTCTCATTAGATTCCATTTTTGGTGTTTTATGCTCTTTATCTCATAACAAGTAGATCTACTAATAAAATTTAACCATAAATTAATTATAAATTCAAAGCATAAAACCTCATAATTGAACTTTTAATGATAATGAGGCAAGGTACTTAAAATTACACTAGCATGATTTCCAACTAATATACCTTAATAACTCAATTTAAACTAACATGGACCTAAGGTAAAATCTCATACTATAGTATAAACTTACATGAAATTCTAGCATGGTCCTAAGTTACAATGGCATGAAATCGTACTAACATGCCCCTAAGATAATTAAATCTAGCAACCTATGATAACAATCTAATCACATATCATGTTAAAGTCTAAAAGTTACACTAGCATGCTTTATAACATAAATCATATTTAAAATGCTATTATCAATTAATAGAAAATGAAACTAATTACATTAATATTTTTAGAAACCTTTACTTATGATCCAACCATTAGATCTTAGATCTTTTCCTTTTGATCAAGGGTTTTAGTTATATTTAGAGGTTTTTCTTTATTAAGGTCCAAAGATCATATTGCTTTGTTTTTATCATAATCCATCCATGATCTCCCTAGATTTCATTATATCAACATCCATTCCATCCATCCCAAGGATCTAATCACACTTTATCTTATTGATCAAGTGGGTCCCTTTGTAATTTTTAGGGTTTTTCTACCATAATGGGTAGATCCCTTAATATCTCTTAGATATGTCCAAATAAACCATATATATAACTTAATTTTCATATTATATCATTATTAAAATAGATTTCCAAGATCTAATCACCTCAGATCTTGAAGATCTTAGAAATTGGAAACTTATTTCCTAAATACAAAAATTTTCATAAGGTATTTTTCCTATTTTATCATTTCATAAAGACTAAAGATTGTAAGCTTTTCATAGCTTCTTTCCGATCTCAATTTGGAGTTCATATGGCTCTGGAATTGAATCTAGAAGTTCACAGTCCATTCCTAAGGCCTAGATCTGATTTGGGCCCATTGGAATGGACGACCCAGATTTTTTGGGTGGAATGGGCCAGGTAGAACGCTCGTCATCGCGCACCCGCCACCGAGACGTGAGACAGATGCGCCCACTCGAGACCGCTGCCTACCCACGGTCATCCCACTTGGGACGATGTCGAACGCGTAGCGCTCGTGCGAAAAAGCTTCCTCGTGCGGCGTTTCCGTACGGCGTCTCGCACGGCGTCCTGGAGCCTCCAGTCCGATCGGGAGATTGGACAGTCTGTTCTAGATCATCCAATCAATTCCCTATCAATTGAGGGCCCCAAACTTAATAGATTTTTGTGAAAATTTTACCCTAGGGGTTTTGGATCCTTCTGGATCGATTGGAAGGGTCAGATTTTCCATCTGAACCCTCAATCGTCATAAATTTATGGTTATGTTATTTACTATTTTTTTTACCATTTTTCACCCAATTAAAATTACAGTAAAGTATAAATTTCATCAACCAATAATAAATATGTCCAAGAAGTAGTTCCACTTACCTGATTGGAGAAAAACGTTGGTTATATGGTCCAATTTAAGAGAATACCTGTTTTGATGATAATACAACCCAAGATCCACTTGTCTTGTAATTTTCGTTGTTTGAACCATTGGATCTCAAAATTTCTTTGGATGTTTTGTAGATAAGGTATGGTAGGAAGTTTTGGATGGTGAGATCTATGATATTTGATCTGGAACAAAGTGCCTAATTGAATTTAGGTCTCTTGTTCCAATCTAGAGAGAGGAGAGAAAAATGAAAGAGAGAGATCTTTTGGGAGTTTTGGGATTTTGGGGGTGGATCTAGGTCAGGTTTTGCAGGGAAAATCAAGATAATTTTGTGGGAATTTTATGAACATTTTTGGAGGATTTTTGGGGTTGTATTTATAGGCATTTTGGGTCCTTTTTTTTTCATGATTATGTGTAATGATGATGGTTAATTTTTTATTATTTATTAGCATTAGATTCTCCCATCTCCACCTTTTTTCCCCAAAAGTAGTTGGTATGGGTTTAACCCATGATTTCATGTGGGCTGGCCATAGGATTCGTTTTTGGGTCCCTTGTGGGCCCCACATGGTGTAAAAAGACCATTTTGCTCGTTATGTATAAAAAATTAGGGTTTATTCCCATGATCTCAGAATTGAGCGTACTTAGTGGCGTTGGATTTGTATTTCTTAGAACATTATAAAAATTGATGGCTCAGATCTTATTTTTAGGTAAAATTACTATTTTATGCTTTTGTCCAAAAAAATGAAGAAAATTAAGGATTTTTCATCCGAATTCAGAATTTGTCGTGCTTACAATCATTCTGAAGGCTTTGCTAAGTTTAATTTCAATTATGCATGTATTATCCCTTGATTATAATTTTATAAGAAGTACATTCTAAATAACCCTAATATTTCAGCCCAAAATTTCTGAAACTCAAACTTTATTGATTTTCTCAATCAATTACAAAAATTGGGGTTATTACAGGTGCTACTTCTAAATTTCCTCTAATATTTTCAGTCCTAATTCTATCCTTTCTTGTCTTATCACTCATCCATCCCAATATCCTCATTTCTACAATGCTCATCTTATAAGCATGATGGTCCTTAACTACCCAACACTTTGATTCATAAAGCATGGCAAGCCTTATGGCCATCATATAGAAGTTTCCTTTTAGTTTGAGTGGCTCCTACCAATCACACAAAACTCCACATCTCCATTTGTTCCAACACACTTGGATTCTCACTGTGACCTCCCTCTCAATCTCTCCACTCTCATTAATCATTGGTCCTAAGTACCAAAAGTGGTCTTTTACAAGGACTTCTTAGTTATCAATCTTGACTGGTGTTCCAATCCTACTCCTCTCCTTGCTAAAATTGCATTCCATATATTCTGTCTTAGTTCAGCTGATTTTAAATCCTTTAGATTCTAATGCTTCTCTTCATAACTCTAACTTTGTGTTTACACCCTCCCTTGTCTCATCAAGTAAGGATATATCATCTGCAAATAGCATGCACTAGGGAATCTCCTCGGGCAGAAGTTTTGTTAACTCATCCATAACCAACGTGAAAAGGTATGGGCTCAATGCAGATCCTTGGTGCAATACTACAGCGACAGAAAAATCATCGGTCTTGCCACTAGTGGTCTTAACATTCATTTCTGTTCCCTCATATATATCTTTAATTATGTCTATATACCCCCACGAAACCCCTTTCTCACCCAACACCCTCCATATTAACTCTCTAAGGACTCTATCATAAGCTTTCTCTAAGTTGATAAAGACCATGTGGAGATCTTTCCTCCTCTCCCTATATTTCTCTACCAATTTTCTTAGTAAGAAAATAGCTTCCATGGTAGACCTCCCACACATGAAACCAAATTAATTCTCCAATACACTTGTCTCCTGCCATAGCCTCTCCTCAATCACTCTTCAAAAAGTTTCACAATGTGGCTCATAAGTTTGCTCCTATGATAATTAGTGCAGCTCTATATGTCTCCTTTATTCTTATAAATTGGTACAATAGTGCATTTTATCCACTCGTCAAGCATTTTCTTTGATTTTATAATCTTGTTAAACAACTTGGTTAACCAAACTACCCTAATATCTCCCACATGCTTTTAAACCTTTACTGGTATACCATCGAGCCCCATGGCCTTTCCTGATTTCATCTTTTTCAAAGCCTCTTTCACTACAGGTATTCTAATCCTACATTCATATATAATATCCAATGTTATTTATATTTATAGTATTTTCAATCCCTATATTCTCAAAGCCAATGTCAATTAACAAGTTTTGAAACTATGTTTCCCACCTTTGTCTGATCTCATCATCTTTGACTAATACCCTTTGATCATCACTTCTAATGCACCTAACATGATCTAAGTCCTTACTCTTCTATTCTCTTACTTTTGCAAGTTTAAACACATCTTTCTCACCTTCTCTTGTTCCTAGTCTATTATAGAGCTCATCATATGCCTTAAGTTTAGCCTTACTTACTATTCTCTTAGCAACCTTTTTAGCATTCTTATATTGTTCATAGGTTTCATTATTTCTAGTCTTCTGCCATGCTTTAAAACACATCTATTTTTCTTTAATAACTTTTTGCACTATTTCACTCCACGACCATGTTTCCTTTACTAATTGTGTTTTACCTTTAGATACTCATATAACATCTTTTGTGACATTCTTAATGGACTCAGCAATATTAATCAACATGGTGTTTACTTTTGTTTCATTGTTCCAGTTTTCTTCTACCATCAACTTATTTGTGAATGAGGTTATTTTCTCTCCTTTTAAGTTTCACCACTTAGTTTTTGGATACCTATTAAGTCCATTTCCTTTCTTCCATCTTTTGATATGAATATCTATAACAATTAACCTATGTTGCGAGGTGAAAATCTCACCGGATATCACCTTACAATCCTTACACATTGATCATTCAATATTCCTAAGTAGAAAAAAGTCTATTTGGATTTTATTAAGTCCACTTTTAAAAGTTTAGTAAGTGTTCATCCCTCTTCTTAAGGAGTGTATTTGTAATGGCCAGGTTATATGATAAAGCAAAATTGAGGATATTTTCCCCCATCTTATTTCGTTACCCTATACCATGCCCTTTATATATTCTATCATATCTTTCCTTTTTCTTTTCCTATATGGACATTTAAGTCTGCTCTTATAAATATCCCCTCAGTGTTGGGAATTTGTTGCATGACTCCCTCCATATCTTCCTAAAACTATCTCTTGATTATATCTTCTAACCCTACTTATGGTGCGTATGTATTTATAACATTTATGATCTGCTCTCCTAGAACAAGTTTAATTATTATAATTCTATCACTAATTCTTTTAACGTCTATAACTTTATCCTTTAATTCTTTATCCACTATTATTCCTTCTCCATGGCTGTTATTATCCTTTCCTACATACCATAATTTATACCCATCGATTTCTCTAGCTTTAGCCCCTTTCTACTTGGTTTCTTAGATATAAGCGATGTTGACTCTTCAACGTTTCATCGTATCTACTAATTCTAAACTTTTACCTGTCAATGTCCCTATATTCCATGTGATGATATGAATCTTATGCTCTAGAGATATCTAATTTACCAGCACCCTTCTTGACCTTCATGGCTTGAACCCATTTCCACTTTTCACTACACTTTCAGTTCTAATGTTGTACATCACTCTCGAGGGGACAATCTAGCAGCCCTTGCTCATTTTTCACTACATTAGGGATCTGATGTAGCGTGTTACTTCTCGGAGAACGCCCTAGCAACTCTTTCCCATTTTTCACAGCACCCAGGATCCAATGCAGCCATTGCTTATGGTAGCTTTAATGTTGGATTTACTTTAAATATCAATAATAGGTTTTATTTCACATTTTGCAGGATTAAGTTACAATTGAACAAAATTATTTTACCAACTCAAAACCCTAAAAGAGAGCAATTTCACCATCCAAGCAAAGCCATGGACCCACATGCCAAGACCCAGAGATTTAGGAAGTTCAGAATGCTATGGGATTGTCCGTATCAAATTCAGAGCATTTAAAAACCCCAAGCATTTACCTACCTTATCTGTACAAAGAGAGTGTCATTATCAAAGGATTTGGTGAAAAAACTTCCCATGCATGCATGCATGCATTCCACCACCTGAGGAAGCTTTTAAGAGAAGCTAGATTCATATACAATGAAACAACATGTCTATATGCTACCACCCAAAGTCTAGGGCACACATGAGATATCTTTCACTCATTCCCTCTCTTACTTAACTCCAAAATGAGACCCATTAAGGAAATCCATGATTTTTCACATGCATGAGAGCATGCTACATGCAAAATCATGTTTTCACATGAGAAGAATAATGAGAATTAAATAGGTGAAAATTGTGGAGATGAGAGAGAGAGAGAGAGAATAAATGGGAAATCTATGACTGATATTCATCCATACTTTTGAAGCATTAGATGGCCAAGATCTACCCTTACTCAAGGTTTCCTAGAGCATCCAATGGAAAGACACTTAAACTAGAGCGGACTAATGAGAATAAGCCATGTAAGAGAGTGAAGCCTAACATCTCATTAGAGGAGATTCTTTCAGTGGGAAACTCACCATAATTCAAGGAGGAGCAATGCTTATGAACGGTAGAAAATAAAAGGTGAACAAACAAGAGAATAAATGAGAAAACCCCAATTTTTTTGGAATTATTTGAAATTAATTAGAATTTTTATGAAAATCGAGGTGGAATATTATATTCAATATAATATTATTTTTTTAGAAAAAGAATCAGGTCTTGAAACATAGATATTTGGAATCATTCATAGGAAATTAGTCAGAATGACTATAAGCATGTTGAAATTAGAGTTTGAGTGAGAAATCCCTATTTTTCATAATGTTTGTGAATTTATATTTACTTGTAGGGGTAAAATGGTCAATTCACTTTTGTGTGGGGTTCACAAAAGTTAGGTGAGCTGGTGGACAGCCAGCTCAGGGAATATCAATGATGAAGAATAAACATGTTGAGGAATCTCTTTTGAATTTAATAAGAAAAGTAAAAAAATCATTTAAAATTAAAATAATTAAAAAACAAGCCTATAAATACCTCCCCTAACTTTTACAATAAATTCCTAAGTTTCCACTCCTCTCCCACTCTCTCCCTCTCCCTTTCCCTCTCTCTTTCCTCCTCTCCTTCTCCCTCTTTCTTTTCTTTTCTTTTTCTTTCCTTTTCTCTCTCCTCCTCCCTTTGTAGCCACAGAGTGCGTCTGAGGATGCACCTGAGGGGATTATTCCCCTAGATCTGCTGGGCGCATCCACAGATGTGTCGTCCCCTATGAACCCAGGGTTTCACCCTGGGTACTGTTCTTCAATTGGTCATTGGAATTTAGCCATTCAAACGAAGATCTAAATTGTTCATCCTATTTGGAATTTCTCACCCTTCAAAAGCCCTATGATTTCACAATGATTAGAGAAGTATTCATCAGTGAAATCACCGAAAAACAGTAACTTTGGTAGAAATTATTTTCTGGCCTGGATTTTGTTTTCGGCCATATTCTTCAATTCTTGACACTACAAGTTAGTACCCCTCATTCCCCTCTATCTTTTTTGACAGTTTTCCATGCATAGAGATCACTGGACTAGATTTTTCAGTTGGATTTTTTAGTTGAATCTAGTACCGGTGAACCAAATGGAAAACACCTATAAAACTTGTTTTTGGAGATTTTGAGCCATTAGATGGATTCCTAGGGTTCAAAAACCCTAGGGTATGAAATCTCATATGATGGCACGTCCAAATTTGGGAGATCGAGGGAAACGTTGATCTGGCAGTCTAGATTGGACTATCTCAACAATTCCCTGGAGATTTGACTCCAAGATGCACAAAGGTAATGAACACAAAGACGCTCCACATGGGTGCATCCTCACGCGCTATGTGTGTGAGGCGTTCATCGAGAAGCAATGACACGCATTGCTTCCCAATGATGGTGATGTGTGTCGGCTTGTTTTGTTGCGTTTTGACAATCCAGATCAAATCTAGACCGTCAAAACTGATCTAAAACTTCAAATCTCAATTTATGGCTCATTTCAACTCCAAATCAAGATTGAAAATAAGTGCTAAATTTTTGGTGAAGAGTAGAATCTACTAAAAACATAAAATTTAAGTTTTATTCACTATAAATTTTTGTAAATCACAAAAAGTGGTACTAATTCCCAAGATCAGTCAAATTTGACATGATCAGACCTTAAAATTATGATCCATTAGTGACCTAATAATATGATAACTTGAATAAATGGATTGGATGTAATTGATTTGGCAGATCTTTAGATCTTGACCATTAAAAGTAACAAAATTCTTGAAAATACAAAATAATCTCCTTGATCAGATTGATCAAGGATGATCAGAAACTATGAATCAATATGGAAGGTGATCTAATGATAAGATCATGAGAAATGAATTGCCTAATGTGGCTAATTTGGGATAGATGGAGATCTATGCCCTTAATTTTGATAAAATGACTTAAGATCTTCTTGATCGGTTGGATCAAGAAATATCAGATCATATGATGAGATGCATCAATGATCTAGTGATGATATCACATTAAGAGAGTGAGATAGATCTGAATAAAAATGAAATATTAAAATCTAAACCTTTAATGAGATGAAAAATGAATAGAAATCAAAATATGATCATTGGATCAAAATGGACAAATATAATATATTTAAATGAGCATGTGAATTATCATATTCTATTGTAAATGTTCTTTTAATTGCTTAATAGATTTACTTATTAGATTTATTTATTTATGCTTTAATGTTCATGTTATGTAAATTGCATGAAAATTTTAATTAAATGAAAATAGATATTGAAGAACATTTACAATGAATATGGACATGGACTTAATAATAGTAAGGGCTATAGTTCGTAGGAGAATATAAGGAATATCATTTCGTTGACCCAAATTAGGAGAATAATAAACCCCATGAATGACATTTTAAATGTTCATTAATTTAATTAAAATCAAATAGCAAGAGTACTTAGGGTTTAATGCTTATAGGAACCTTATGAAGGTTGATCTAAGGTTACCTAATAAATGCTAAACATGGTGGTTAAGGGGATTCTCTAATAGAGCCTTGCTCTTCCCCCACCTTCTGGCAACGTTTGTGAGGTCTAAACGCCTCGTTACATGAGGATTGAATTAACCACTCTATGAGCAACTTTTAACTAGTAAGCCTTAGCCAATTTCAAAATAAGGAAGAGCTTTCTAGTATTTGGAAAGAAATAAACTATCTTCGACCAGTAAGACATTAACTGGTTGAATAATAATAAGAAAAACATAAAAGATAGCAAATTATCGAATCCTAATAAAAATTGTAAGTAAGATAAGGATGATCAAACAAGATTCATGACGAGATCTTGAATGATCAAGAACAATAAAAAAATTATAATTTAGATTAAATGTTTGATTTTGTATAGATGTTAGATTTAAATGTAGATCAATAGATTAAACCCTTGATCAATATGATCCAAGGAAAAAGATCCAAATCATCCTGTGTAAGGATGATCAAAAGAACAACTAGGAAGTATAAATGAGTTGAGGAATAACTGTATGTATATGATTTGACAGATACATGAATGATATGATGATCAAGATCAATGAGAAGATGGATTGTTGAAAGTAAAGGTAGGTGGAAGATGCATGTATTTTACACATGATCTTATCTTGATAATTATAGATTGATTATAATTGTCTTATAATTGTTTATGAATCAACAAATGATGTTGAAATGAATATAAAGTGATTGATTAAGTAATTATGAAATTACTTAAGGTAATAAATGATGTTGAAATGAATACAAAGCGATTGATTAAGTAATTATGAAATTACTTAATGGGTAGAATGAGAAGATTTGAACTATATAAGTTAGACCCCCAAATCTTAAGGAAATAAGTTATAGGCATGTCCTATTATAACCAGACACACAATCTGTAAGTATAAAATATTATTTTTCATACAAGCATGGAGGCTTATGGCTTTGTTTTAAGACAGGCTTATGCTTGGGGATGCCAATGCAAGTTATAAGGGTTTGGCCACTTGCTCTCTGAAACTGATTATGATAATAATATCATGCCCAAAGAAAGGCAAAATGTCTGGTGGGGCAATTATAGGAAGGCTGCCACTCAGACAACCATGGTTCTCCCCATATGAACATGGATCTGTATTTTCCATCGTGGTATCAGTGGAGCATTAAGCAGTTATCCGAACACACTGTATGATTATTTTGCATTATGATGCAATTGATTATGGCATGATGAGATGTCTTATGTTATGGCATGATGAGATGCCTTGTGTTATGGCATGATGAGATTCCCGGTAAAAGTTATTACCGATGTTGTATTGGAGGATGATTCCCAATATGGTATAATTGTATATTAACACCTAGTGTTAATATTGAAATCAATTGTATTGGAGGATGATTCCCAATAAGGTATGATTGTATTTTAAAACCTAGTGTTAATATTGAAATTAGTTTGGAAATGAGATATTATTGATTATATTAACTATATTCATGATTTTCAATGGTTTTATTTATATGTAAAATATGCATATAATTCATATGATTAATGAAGGATAAAATGGTTATCCAGTTGTATAAATTGATTTATATCATGAATATAAAGAACTGTTGATTTTGAGATATATTGAATATATTTCTTAAATCCCCTACCAAGCATAGCTTGCTGAGATATTGTAAATGTTTGAATATTTACAATATCTCAAATACAGTTAAGGAAGACTGAAAGCTCAAGACTTATGGATAATCATCACTAAATTATGACTCGGGGTATTTACTTTGAGGAAGATTGTATTGATTGTTTTGTAATTTGGATTGTAATATTTGGACAAAGTATGTAATGACTACCTGGGCTGTGTATGTGAACCATTGGATTGATCTTGTCCAACAAAAAATTTATTTTATACAAAAATCTATGTATGATAAGTAATTTAAAGTGGCACTCAGGTTTTTGACAAATCAATTTCAAAGAAAATATGTTTCTGCTGTTTATATTTTTAAAATTTTCAAAATCATGGCCCTACCTTTGCAAATATTTATGAAAATGTGTTTTAAAAACCTGAGTCATCATAGTTGGTATCAAAGGGGTTCAAATAGTAACTTACAGCCCTATCTGTCCAATATTAAGCTGATAATCCAAATTTAAGTTAGGATAGAATTAGATAAATACAGTGTTTATATAGTAATTTTGATTTATGAGCAGATACGACTTAAGATAACTAAGAGGACGACTCAGAGGACTAATTATTCCAATATGGAGAATACATCTCAAGAAAATAATGTTGAGGAAATTATAATAAGAGTAATGCAGGGTCTTCTTCCCCATCTTCAACAACCTTAGGTGCCTATACAGCCTGTAACAATACAAAGTGCACTAGCTCCAGCTCAGCATGAAGCAGGGCCCAACACACCTATTCAAAGAAATAAAACTCCAACACCAGTACAGGATCATTTTTCACCTGTACCTATGGGAGTAATTGGAAATTCTCAATTATCACCAGAGAAGTTGGACAAAATGGTGGAAAGATTTTAGAAAATGGTGATAGGTTATAATGGAAAGGGTGATGCTGAAAAAGCCGAAGAATGGATATATGAGGTTGAGAAAACTTTTGAAGTCTTATGAACTTCGGAAGAGGTAAAAGTCAAGATGGCCATTTATATTTTGAAACAAGAAGCTGCTTTATGGTGGAGATCAGTAAAGAGGAATTTCTTTTCAAACCTAGAAAATATCTCTTGGGAAGAATTTAAAGAGGTTTTCAACAACAAATATTTTCTTCTTCATGTTCAAGCTAGAAAGGAAAAAGAATTCCGAGATCTACAACAAGGGAGTATGTCTGTTGTAGAGTATGAAAACAAATTCATACCGTTGAAGAAGTTTGCACCACATATCTATGGTATGGATAGGCAGACAGCTGGTAGATTCCTGAGAGGACATCATCCAGGATTAAGAACCACAGTGTTGGGCACCAAACCCATGACTTTAGCGGAATACGTAGAAATGGTCTCTAGATTTGAGGAGGATTTTAAGCAATATCAAAATGGAAAAAGAGTACAGATGGGAAACTTTAATCCAAGATCTTTTTAGAAAGGCAAGGGGCCCATGAATAATTTTAGGCCACCAAGAATACAAGGAAATCCCACCTTTAGGCTAAATCAAAAGCATTGTCCCAAATGTAGCAGATTCCACCCTAGGAATATATGCCCTAATCTAGTACAACAACGACCTCCAATCCAGTGTTATAAATGTGGGGAACTGGGAGACATGATAGATAACCGCAATAAACAACTGGCAATCATGGATGCGAAACCAGAGAATGTCCCTAGATATCAAGGGAGGATATTTGCTATTACTGACGGTCAAGCCCAAACCTCAACTACAGTGATTGAATGTACTTTGCTTATAATTGATAACTATGCAATAGTACTATTTGATTATGGATCTACATACTCTTTTATCTTATGTGAATTTGCATCAATTATAAATTTACCGTTGAAAGATTTGAGGTATAACTTAGATGTGAAAAATCTAGTCGGTGAGTTTGCATGGGTAAGAAAAATTCCAACCTTTATAGGAAAGGTAAAATCAAAATTTCTAAAGAATAGATATTACTTGAGAATAATTCAAGAAAATAGTGAGTATTTCTCTCCAAATCAGCAAAGGAGAAGAATTTTGATAAATAGATGATTAATTTCTAGAGTAAGAAGGAATGGTAAACTTGAGGAAATTTTGGAGATAAATCAGACGAGGAAGAATAGTGAAAGCGGGAAATTACAACCCCAAAAATTTTAGAAAAACAAGTTAAACATGGTAGTGTATGGTTCACAATGAGATCATAGTCCATGTATCTTGTACATCAAATATGAATTGACTAAGATAACTCACTGGATGAGTCAACACAAGAGTTCATCTAAATTAAGATGGAAATTGATCTTGTACTACTGATATGATTGATTTTGGTATATTGGAATATTTATGGACTATATTAAAAAAATACATTTTTCACATGGATGAGGAAACAGTCATGGTATATGAGAAATAAGACCCTGTAAACAATTACAAGAAGCTAGATACAATGTTTTGAAAGTCAAGCATTTTGGATAAAGGTGGTGATTATAGAGGATGAATAATTCAAAACTATGGAAAAGGATATAGTTAGAAAATTTCAAGATATAATGAGGAGCTTTCAAGATTTTCAATCTAATATGAGATTGAGTTATTATTGAATTATTACTTATTACAACTCAATTCTTTATGATATTTGAGAAAATGGCATCTATTAAGTTGAAAAGTCAAGGACTATTAAACAGAAGATTTATTTAACAAATAAGTTATTTTGGAGAACACAAGTATTACTAGAAAAGGGATGGATCATCATGATTATGCAATGATTAAAATGATGAATAATGTTATTGAGGAGGTTAAGTAACCTCAACTATCATAAAATATGAGTAAGAAATGAAAGACATCATTCAAAACTCAATATAAATTTTGAGTTATACTTTTGGGATAAATGATATTTATGAATTTGATGAATGAAAGTTTTCTTGGATAAATGAGAAATAGTATGTATTGACAATATATGAATTTACTTTGAAACATCATGAATTAAAATGTTTACCAAATTTGGTAAGTGTAAATACTAGCTAGAGAAAGTAAATTTTTATGACATATGAATTCTAAGGATAAAATTGATGTTGATCCTTAATTGGAGTTAAGAAAGTTACAATGGTATTTCATATAAGGAGTTAAAAATGATATAGAAAATTCATTGTGGATGCTTTATAATGAATTTCAAGTATACAGTTTAGAATTTGTAACACTAATGTTACCTATACAGTGAAAAAGGTAAATCACTGATTATGAGAACATCAAGAATATTGATATGACTCCATGATAGTAAAAGAATAGATTTTACAAAAGTTATGACAAGATGATAGTGAAAATTTGAGAAAAGAAATATCATAAGGAGGAATTTTTTTTGAAGAAAATGATATAGAAGTATGAATATTAAAATTGAGATGAAATATTTACTTCCAAAGGTTGGAAGGTTATACTAAGAACATAAATTACCTCAATTGAGATTTAACATTTTACCCTTGATTCATAGTCAAAGAACTATCCATACCTTGGAGGCTATTTGAATGAAATGGGGAGTAATAATATGATGAAAATTATCAATTGGTAAAGTAAAGATTGATGACACCAGCCAAAGGAAATGTGAATTTAGAATATTCTAGAGAAGATTCTAGAAGTATCCATACCCATTAGAGATATATGGTATGATCCCAGCCATCTATTGAGGAGGTGGATGGGGTGGGAGACAGATAAATATGGAGTATTCCTAATTCATGTACAAACATCTATTGTTGTAAGCTCTCTTTGAGAGTAGTAAGAGAGCTTCCTTTGAGATATCCCAAGTATGTTTCTTTCCTTTTGTGGAGTATACAATGTCCTAAGTGCTAAAGTGTGCAAGCTAGGAGCTCTAAGCTAGGTTGATTTAGGAATAAACAAGAAGGTTTAGCACGAGTGGACACATTCACATTGCTAAAGATTAGAACATCCACAATAGTTGGTATCAAAGCATAGTTGGACCTTCGGTACCTTTCCATATGGTGGTAGTTGGGAATGAATGGAGCAAGATGGAAAGTGAGGTTGGCAGGTTGATAGCATAGAGGCAAGCAACATGGATTACAATACTACGGTGATGTCCCACAAGAGCAAGAACCATGACTCATCCAAAGATGCAAGCAAAGACTGGCCCATGCACTTAGCCACATGAGAGGAGTTTGTTGCCCAGCAAGAGGAGCACATGGGCATGTTGGAGCTTGCCATAGCTGATGTGGAGGAGGTGGACTTCCATGTTGGGGGGGCTCAAGGGATGAAAGGCAAAACTACTAGTCATTAAGATGAAGATCCTGAAGTCAGTGGAGGGCATGGTGGAGCACATCTTACAAGTGTCACCACTGACTTCAAGAAGTTCAAGCAAGAGATGACCCACAACATAAAATGAGTTAAGGGGCATCAAGGCAATGTTGAAACCATGAAACCACCACATGGAAGTTTGAAGAGCTAAGGAGCAAGGAAGTGCAATTTGAGAAGGCTGAGGACAACATGTGGCAACACATGAGGGTGAGGAAGAAAGTTTCTCAACCAAAGAGGAGGCGCAAGGAATTGCGAAGTGCTGGAGAACTTTTATGGAACATGTAGCAATACTTCAAGGAGTTAAGGATTGAGAATGACACTAGATCGCACACACTGCCTTGCTGCCATGACCAACATCTATGGTTGCCCAATTTGGGTCCACTTTGGACCAGGTAGCCCTTTCCACCATTTTGTGTAGCTATACTCTCATGCGAGATTGCCTTTTCCACAATTCAGCCCGTCCCTTACTCCAACACGCAAGGTGATTGTTTCACATCTCTGGTGTCAAATCATCCTCCTCTGGCATAACTTGTCATGGAACTAACTAATTTCATAGCCTTATGACCATGCAATACTCAATTCTAAGCTGCAACACTTAGCCCAAGTCAGCGTAGCCAATCTCCTAACCTTACCCAACAATCATCTAGGACACAGCCATACCAAAACACTCAAGCACACTAAGGGAGATACTCAAAAGAATACTAACTCCTTTAGTCTCAAGTATGAAGTCTAGTTCACAAATGAGGGAAACCTCTATGTAAAGACCTCCACCTCCTTAGTGTGCTCCATATTATTGCATATGGCTATAATCTAATGCTTAAAGACTACCCTATAATCCTTTCTAGAAAACTCTGCTCAAATATCTCCTTTCTAAACTACTTTCTAAAATCATTTGGACTTAGATATTTGCGTAAGAACTCACCACACATATTCCAAAATATTGGCCTTCTAGAGTTAGTCGTCCACCACGAGCTACTTTTCCTGGACCTAACTCGTCAATCTAACCGCCACATATTTTCCAAGATGAGACTAAATGCTAACACCGAATCGGCAACTACAACTGATAACTCCTAGCCCAGAAATCCTTGATCCTCACATGAGTGAGGCTGAGAGGGTTTCCACTTTATCAATACCTCATTTTTCGCTGTCCTAGTTGGCTTAAAGTTTCCTTTGCTTGCGTATACAGAGATGGTCCCATGCTTATAAGTATATTGTGATCCATGTAAATCATTCGCTTGATGGATCCACCTTAGATGGTTCAGTGACCAAAAATTGTATCTTTACATCAAGTGATTCTAACTATTTGACAAATATGAACTATTAATTAGTTAGGATCACTTGGTAAAAAAGTACATTAGGTATAAGCATTGGACATAATGGAGAGAGAAAACAAGATTATATAGTAGTGGCCTGGCAGCTCCTAACACAACGAGTAATGAAACTCGGACCTTCCGAGAGACCCTTTTCATTGACTACAGGACAAATCTCTTTATATTAAAAGGAAAAAAGCTTTATGGGGCTGCTTTCATTCAAATTATAGGTTAAAAAAAATTTAGCTACTTACAAAATTTTCATTATTTTAAATTGGTAAATGTACAATTTTGATATATGAGGCAGTGACATAATTCTCTCCCTCAATATGTAATGACTCAAAATTTTAAGATATTCTTGTCAAATAATAGTAACCCCCTTTCAATCACAATCAATCATAGTGTTAGTAATTTCTGAAATTTTTATATCTTATCTACTTTGGAAAATAATTATATTGGATGGGTGGATAAATGTTCTATTTTATTTAAAATATGTAAAAAGAGAATTTGCTGAAAATATCTCCATAACTAGATTCTACTCAAGAAATGGAATTCAATGCCTCAAACATCACTAAAAAGGCAGTTCATATGAAAGCGTTATGAGTGTTGGAAGATGAAGGGTATTTTGGTAATTAAAAGTACGCGTGGGGCTGTTTTGTTAACAGTACCCCCATTACGTCATAATCGTGTCATCCATGCATCATCACTGCGTCAGCCTTCGTCACCGCCACGTCTGTGCTAGAAATCTAGCAAGCGCCAACCTTCTATGGTCTTCTTCCTCTGCGGCGCCGGGAAAAATGGAGGTACCGCCACAGGGATGGCACCGCCCTTCAACTCTATAAATATCCCCCTACTCCTCTCATAGCATCTTTCTCCTCCCCACCATCGGGAAAACGCATATCTCCTCTCTCTCTCTCTCTCTCTCTCTCTCTCTCTCTCTCTCTCTCTCTCTCTCTCTCTCTCTCTCTCTCTCTCTCTCTCTCTCTCTGGCCACCCAAGTAATCCTCTTTCCCTTTGCTCTTCTCTTTCTTTGGCTAGTTTCATTCGGATCTAAGTGGGATCTATCACCACCTAGCCAGCAATATGCCTATGAAAGTAGATCCGTCAGATCTATTGAGGATCGTCTCCAAGGCAACTCAGATGGATGACCCCTCGATGAAATCACAGGACTCCATAACCCTAGGATATGTAAAGATGGGAAAATTCTAAGCTATCTTTGGTATTGATCGGGACAAAGATGAACAGACTATCTAGATCGGACTATTCCATTCTATCCATTTGACCTGCTACAAGGAAGCACTACATGAAGCATGCCCAGGAGCTACTCATGCAGGAGCACCCTTGTGTGTGAGCATGCCTACATGAGGTGTTTCGGTTTGGCCATAGTACTGTAGTGTCCTAGGAACAGTGACGCATAGGACTCGCCTTGTCCCTATTGATCTAAACCACAAATTCTTAAATTTCAAGAGCTATACAACTTTGATTAATGATCCAAAAGGTCCGTTAGAATTGTATCGATGACATGGACCTAATTATGCAATAAAATCTAGGATCAAAGAATGATTTTAGCTACTTATGGCCTAAAAACCCTAGGAATCTCATAGATCTGCTAGATCAAAGATGATCTGAACCTAATAAGGGGTCTATTGGATAACTTAGCAACTTTAGATGAATTAAGGATGATCACCCTTACATCATAGATCCGACTACTTATGGATGGGATTGGAGTCTAATAGATGATCTAGGTCATTAAGCTATGAACCTGATTAATGATCGAGAAATAATAGATTCTTATATACAGGATACCATAAAGACCTTGAAGAAGATCCAGGATTTAAACTAAAGGAGGACACGAATTAAGTGACATCTTTTGAGGTAGGTAGTCTGAAACTACTAAGTTTTCAAATGCATTCCAAAATCTAATTGATTTACTTGACTCTATTACCATGTTTGGTATGCTCTTCGAGATATGATATTCTTATAATGAGCATGTAGAATTATCTTCATGATTTATGGTCTTGAATGCTATTGCTTACATTGAATAGATTTTATGTATGCATAGCTCGCATGTTTGGAAACTAATTGCAGAAATTGCATGATTTACAATTATTTAGATTTGTATTATATGTATATATCTTTCTCGAGCTAATGAGCCTGATGGGCACTATGCTGAGAGGTTGTTTATGTATCTCGGCCTCTTACCACCAAATTTGGTAGGTATCACTGCCCAAAGCGCCATTGTCCCTTCCTCAACTACTATGGTAAATAGAAACGACCGCTGAAGTTGTTCATGACACCCTTTTCGAGGACATATCCATAGTCGCCGTGGAGGCTATAGTGGGCTGATCTCTAGATACCAAAGACACACGATTTCAGAATAGGTTCTGGTCCTGAGCATAGTTGACCCTATGATTTTGGTTTCGATATCAATATGCATATTGCATTGAGATGGTCACAGACAAGTACTCGAGACCAATCGGCTTGATGTGTTCGCCAACCTATCAGCTTGATATATTCGTTGACCCATCAACTTGATGTGTTCGCCGAGATATTCACATTCATGATATCTATCATGGGGTTGAAATTCTATCATTATATTTGATTGATTACTACTTTAAGATTTTTTGTAATTATTACTATTATATGAATTATTGATTTTGAGCAGTTGGCTTGATGCGTTCGCCAAAAATTCTAGTGCATGAATTGATTGACTGCTACTATTTTCGTAATGTTTATATTGCTAATTAATGGATTCAATAAAATTTTCATGGTTTGGAAATGTGTAAATGAGTTTTATAATTTATGCATAAATACCCATGGTTACACTAAATGGAATTGCATGATCTTATTACTTTTCTTGAAATTATGCCTCTTGCATGCCATGTTTTCAAATTAGTAGTATCAGGTCACCTACTAGGTATGATGAATACTCAACCAAATCCATTATTTTTTAGATCAGACAAAGTACGATTAGAAGGAGCTTCAGGGAGTGTGAGTACTACAGTCAATTAAGAGAAGGCAAGGCTAAGTGAGGATATAATTGTACCAAATTTCATACTGAGTGATCCTTTTAGTATTTGATGTAAAATTGGTTGTAAGTAATTATTTGTAACTTGGGATGTGATTAACAATCTTGGGAATGGTAATTATTTATTTTTATATTTTATCCAAAAGTTGCCATGGCATGATTCATTTATCGATGATAACAAATTATCTGTTCATTAAGATTAATTAATGACACTTAGGGTTTTTGTGAAAATGTTTCAAATAAAAGAAAATTTTTGCTGCAATCATTTCAAAAAATTGTTTTAAAAATAGAGATCTTTCTTGCAAGTGAAATCTTGTTATTTTAAAATTGCATTATAAAAACCCAGGTCATCATAATTGGTATCAGAGCCCAAATTCAAGTTATTCATAGCCAAGTTATTAAATAAAGAACTTATAATCAATTTATATCAATAGAAAAAAAAAAAAAAAAAAACTTTAAGATAGCACGATAGAATTCCTTAAAGAGAGTGTATTGTTCTTGTAAAACAAATGCCACCAAAGAGAAGAGAAGGTGCAGCCCCAAAACCTGTTAATCCTCGCACTGACTCTTCTAGATGTGGGAATGGGATGGCTAAATCCTTTTAGCTATTCATGCAACATATGGGGCAATTCATACTTAATCAACCACAAGCACCTACTGCAAGAACCTCTTCTCTAGAAAGGATTGCTGATAGAACAGAGGGCCAACTTGAACGATTTCAGAAAATGGCCCCATCATTCTCTGGAGAAGATGAGCCAGCAACAGTAAAAAAATGGATCTTTGACATTGAGAAGTTATTTAAGGCAATGAAAATTCCTGAAGATAGGAAGGGTCCATGGCCAGTTTTATACTAAAAGACAAAGCAGGCTTTTGGGGGGAAACGGTTGAAATAACATACTTTAGTGATAATAATGTCATACCCTGGGAAGAATTCAAAATTGTATTTAATGAGAAGTACTTTCCACATCATGTACAGAAGCAAAAGGAGAAAGAATTCATGAATCAAGAACAAGGCAACCTCCCCGTGCAGCAATATGAAAATAGGTTTACGGTCTTTGAAGATTCACACCAAATGCTTACACCATCGAGGAAAATGCTGCAAAAAAGTTTGTTGATGGGTTAAACCCAGGACTAAGAAACATAGTGATAGGGTTTCAACCAACCACCGTAGCGAAAGCAGTAGAAATGGCATCTCTTTTTGAAAAGGATTTTCAAAGAACACAGACTGATAAGGATACAAAATTCAAAAAGGGTGGAAGAAACAATAAAGGAAAAAGACCCATTCAACCTTATGGATCTCAATACCCACACAAACGACAATTAGATAATAAAGGAAGAAACCCAAAATCTAGAGCTTGCCCCAGATGCAACAGATATCACCCAGGCAAACCTTGTACCTTAACCCTTTTTAAATGTTTTAACTATTGAGAAACAAGACATATAACCAAAAATTGCCTTAATAAGAGGAAGGAGGAAGAACATAAAGAAGATCAAATTCCTTGAAGCCAAGGACACGTATTTACCATCACTTCAGAGCAGGCTTAGGCATCTAACGTAGTAGTAGAAGGTACACTTCATATCTATGATAGACCTGACAAAGTATTATTTAATACTAGTTCTACTCATTCTTTTCTATCATGCGAGTTTGCTTCTTCTATTGATAATATAGTTCAAGATTTAGATTTCTCCTTAGAAGTTATGACACCCATAGGCAAGTCAATTTCCACACAAATATACTTCCAGGATGTTCCAATTGTAATGAGGGCAAACAGATGAATGTAGACTTAATCCACCTAAATATGACAGACTTTGATATCATACTCGGGATGGATTGGTTAGCCTTACATCATGCAACAGTTGACTATCAAAAGAAGAGGATTATTTTTAACCTTCCTAGAAGAGAAGTGGTTTCCTTGCAAGGGAGAAGAGATTATTCAGGAACATATGTTATTTATGCAATAAAAGCAGCAAAACACATTGCTCAAGGCTGTCAATTCTTTTTGGCTAAAATAGAAGTCACTGAGGTCACAAAGCCCAAATTAGATGAGGTGGTTGTGGTTCGTGAATTTCCATATGTGTTCCCTAATGACCTACCAGGGTTACCACCAAAAAGGGACATAGATTTTACTATTGACCTGATACCTGGCACAGCCCCTATATCAAAAGTACCATACTGGATGTCTCTAGTAGAGTTATGGGAGCTGAAAACCCAGTTACAAGAGTTGCTAGACAAAGGGTTCATCAGACCTAGTATATCTCCTTGAAGAGTGCCAGTCCTTTTTGTTAAGAAAAAGGATGGATCAGACTCTACATTGACTATCGAATGTTGAATAGGGTCGTAGTGAAAAACAAATATCCTTTACCTCGTATTGATGACCTGTTCGATCAACTCCAATTAGCTCGTGTCTTTTCCAAGATTGATTTACGATCTAGATATCACCAACTTAGAGTCAAGGAGGAAGATATTCCAAAAATAGCATTTAGAACCAGATACAGACATTATGAGTTTAGAGTGATGTCCTTTGGACTGACAAACGCACCCTCCACATTCATGGATCTTATGAACCGAGTATTCAAAGCCTATTTAGATAAATTTGTTATAGTATTTGTGGATGATATTTTGATCTACTCAGAAAATCTTGAGGACCATAGGAAACATTTACGAGTAGTACTGAATACACAGAACACACAAATTGTACATAAAGTTTAAAAAGTGTGAATTTCGGTTGGAAGAAGTGAATTTTTTGGAACATGCTATTTCTAAAAATGGCATTGCATTCGACTCCACAAAAGTTGAAGCTGTGGAAAAATGGAATACACCTAAGACAGTGACAGAAATAAGGAGTTTCTAGGGCTTGCGGGATATTACCGCAGATTTATTGAAAGATTTTCACTCATTGCCTTACCCCTGACCAAATTAAGAAGAAAAGATAGAAAGTTTGAGTGGGATGAGGCATGCAAAGAGAGTTTTCAAGAAGTAAAAAGGAAGCTAACCACTGCACCAGTACTTACTGTACCATCTAGAAGTGGAGGATTCAAGATCTATAGTGATGCTTCTAGAAAAGGACTGGGTTGTGTGCTTATGCAAAATGGAAAAGTAATCGCATATGCCTCTTGACAATTGAAAAAGCATGAGGTCAGTCATCCTACTCATGACTTGGAGCTTGCTACAATAGTCTTTGACTTAAAGATTTGGAGACCCTATCTGTATGGAGAAAATTTTAAAGTTTTCACGGATCACAAAAGTCTTAAGTACATCTTTTCACAACAAGACTTGAACATGCAACAGAGGAGATGGATGCAGTATTTGAAGGATTATGACTTTTCCATTCATTACCATCCAGGGAAGGCTGATGTAGTAGCAGATGCCTTAAGTAGAAAGACACAAGGAATGTGTACAAGTTTACTTTCCAAAAGATGGAAGTTATTACAAAAGGTAATAAAATGCAAACCTGAAATAGATCATGGGAGATCATTTATAGAAAATTTGACTATGAGATCCACTATCAATGAGAAAGTTAGGTAAACGCAAAAGGATGACACTAAAATACAAGCATTAGTTCGAAAACTAGGATTCGTTAAGGAGACAGATGACAGTGTTTGCATGCGAGGAAGATTAGTAGTGCCAGCCAATGATGAAATAAGGAAAGAAATTATGAAAGAGGCACATCAATCTAAGTACACTATTGTTCTTGGTGGAACAAAGATGTATCAAGACTTGAAGAGACACTTCTGGTGGAATGGTATGAAAAGGGATGTAGGAGAATTTGTAGCATGATGCTTGACTTGTTAATAAGTTAAGGCTGAACGCCAGAGACTGGCAGGATTGTTACAACCACTTGAGCTACCAGAATGGAAGTGAGACCATATTACAATGGACTTCATATTAAGACTACTAAAGACATCTAAGGGACATGATATGATATGGGTAATCCTTGATCCACTAACCAAATCGGCACACTTTCTCCTAATCCGACAAAATCAATCCACTGACTACCTATCTCAATTGTATATTAAGGAAGCAGTAAGTTTGCTCAGGATACCGCTCACCTCACAATTATGGAAGTCGATGCAGAAGTCATGGGGATCTTCATTAAATTTCAGCATGACTTTTTATCCTCAAACTAACATCCAATTTGAACGTATGATTCAATCATTGGAGGATATGTTAAGGGCATGTGCAATAGACTGGAAGGAGAATTGGGATGAGAGTTTACCCTTAATTGAATTTGCATATAACAATAGTTTCCATTCAAGCATCGGTATGACTCCATATGAAGCGCTCTATGGAAGACCTTGTCTTTGCTGTGTGCTGGAAGAAGTGGGTGAAAATAAAATTATGCAGTCAGAGTTAGTAGAACAATGTGCAAACAAGGTGAAGCTTATTAGAAGAGGACTTCTTGCAACTTAGAGTCAACAAAAGAGTTACGCTAATAAACAATGAAGATAGTTGGAATTTGAAGTTGGAGATCATGTTTTCTTAAAGATATCTCTAACTAAGGGCGTTTTGAGGTTTGGTGTGAAAGGAAAACTTAGTCCTCGATTTATTGGACCATTC
This sequence comes from Warburgia ugandensis, assembly GCA_035236585.1. Classification (NCBI taxonomy): domain Eukaryota; kingdom Viridiplantae; phylum Streptophyta; class Magnoliopsida; order Canellales; family Canellaceae; genus Warburgia; species Warburgia ugandensis. The sequence goes on along the minus strand of CP141128.1, from coordinate 42,448,283 downwards.
AAAATCCTAGATAGGATTGGGATGACTACCTATAGGATAGCATTACCACTACAGTTATTGGAAGTTCACAATGTTTTTCACATATCCATGCTGAGAAAGTATATTCCTGACCACACACATGTACTTGAGCTACAACCAGACCTGACCTTGGAAACAAAACCAGTACAAATTTTGGATAAGAAGATGAAGAAGCTACAAAGTAAAGAAATTTCATTAGTTAGAGTTCTGTGGAGGAATGTGTCTATTGAAGAGAAAACCGAGGAAGTGGAATCCGAAATGAGGGACAGATGCCCTAAAAATTTTATGAGTAAGGAATTGAAGAATTTCGACGACGAAATTCTTTGAAGGGGATAATGATGTAATGACTCAAAATTTTAAGATATTCTTGTCAAATAATAGTAAACCTCTTTCAATCACAATCAATCATAGTGTTTGTGATTTACAAAATTTTTCTATCTTATCTATTTTGAAAAATAATTATATTGGACGAGTGGATAAATGTTTGATTTTATTTAAAATATCTAAAGAGAGAATTTGCTAAAAATATCTCTCTAACTAGATTCTACTCGAGAAATGGAATTCAACGCCTCAAAGAACACTAAAAAAGGAGTTCGTATTGAAAAGCTATGAGTGTTGGAAGATGAAGGGTATTTCGATAATTAAAAGTACGCACGAGGCTATTTTGTTAACGGTACTCCCATTACGTCATAACCGTGTCATCCATGCATCATAACCTGTGTTAGCCTTCATCACTGCCACATCTATGCTGAAAATCTAGCAGGCGCCGACCTTCTATGGTCTTCTTCCTTTGCGGCACAAAAAAAAAATGGCGGCACCGCCCTTCACCTCTATAAATCTCCCCCTACTCCTCTTATCACATCTCTCTCCCTCCACTCCAACAATCTCCAACATCTAGGGTTCCCGCGATGTAGAAGACGTTGCACCACCAAGAAAACCCAAATCTCCTCTCTCCAGCCAACCAGGTAAGCCTCTTTCCCTCTGCTCTTCTCTTTTTTTGGCGAGTTTCCTTTAGATCTAAACCAGGTCTATCATCACCTGGCCAGCAATATGCCAATGAAAATAGATCCATTAGATTTGTTGAGGATCGTCTCTGGGGCAACTCGGATGGATGATTTGAACCACCCGATGAAATCAAGGGACCCCAAAACCCGAGGATCCATAAAGATGGGAAAATTTTGGGCAATCTCTGGTGTTGATTAGCACCGAGATAAATAGACTATCCAGATCAGATTATTCTGCCCAAGTCCACTTGACTTGCTACAAGGACGCACTGCATGAAGTATGCCCAGGAACTACTCATGCATGTGTACGTGTGCGGGAGGTGTTTCAGTTTGGCCATAGTATTGTAGTGTCCTAGGAACAGTGATGCGTAGGACCTACCTTGTCCTTATCGATCTGAACCACAAATTCTTAAATTTCAGGAGTTATACAACTCCGATTAATGATCCAAAGGGTCCATTAGAATCGTATCGACAACACAAACCTAATTATACAATAAAATCTAGGATCAGAGAATGATTTTATCTGCTTATGGCCTAAAAACCCTAGGAATCTCATAGATCTACTGGATCAAAGATGATCTAAACCTAATAAGTGGTCTATTCGACAACTTAGAAGCTTTAGATGAATTAAGGATGATTACCCTTAGATCATAGATTCAACCACTTATGGATGGGATTGGAGTCTAATACATGATCTAGGCCATTAAGCTATGAACCTAATTAATTATCTGGAAATAACAAATTCTTCTGTACGGGATATTGTAAAGACTTTGAAGAAGATTTAAGATTTAAACTAAAGGAGGACACAAATTAAGTGATATCTTTCGAGGTAAGTAGTATAATACTACTAAGTTTTCAAATGCATGCCAAAATCTAATTGATTTACTTGACTCTATTACCATGTTTGGTATGCTCTTTGAGATATGATATTCTTATAACAAGCATGTAGAATTATCTTCATGATTTATGGTCTTAAATGTGATTGCTTGCATTGAACAGATTTTATGTATGCATTGCTCGCATGTTTTGAAACTAATTGCATGATTTATGATGATTGAGATTTGGATTATATGTATATATCTTTTTCGGGCTAATGAGCTTGGTGAGCACTATGCTGAGAGGTTGTTTATGTATGGGGTTGGCCTCCCAACCTCTAACCACCAAATGTGGTAGGTATCACTACCCAAAGCGGCATTATCCCTTCCTCAACTACTGTGGTAAATAGGGACAACCGCTAGAGGTATTCATGGCACCCTTTTTGAGGACATGTCCATAGCCCTCGTGGAGGCTATGGTGGGCTGGTCTCTAAATATTGGAGACAGACGATTTCATAATAGGTTCTGGTCGTGAGCATAGTTGACCCTATGATTTCGATTTTGATAGCAATATGCATATTGCATTAAGATGGTCGTAGATGAGCACTCGTGACCAGTCAACTTGATGTGTTCACCGACCTGTCGACTTTATATGTTCGCTAACCCATAGGCTTGATGTGTTCACCGAGATATCTACATTCATGATATCTATCGTGGGGTTAAAATTCTATCATTTGATTTGATCGATTACTACTTTAAGATTTTTAGTAATTATTACTATTGTACGAATTATTAATTTTGAGCAGTTGGCTTGATGTGTGCACCAAAAATTCTAGTGCATGAATTGATTGACTGCTACTATTTTTGAAATGTTTATATTGCTAATTAATGGATTCGATAAAATTTCCATGGTTTGGAAATGTGTAAGTGAGTTTTATAATTTATGCATAAATGCCCATAGTTACACTAAATAAAATTGCATGATCTTATTACTTTTCTTGAAATTACACCTCTTGCATGCCATGTTTTCAAATTAATAATATCAGGTCACCTACTAGGTATGATGAATACTCAACCAAATCCATTGCTTTTCAGATCAGACAAAGTATGATTAGAAGGAGCTTCAAAGAGTGTGAGTACTACAGTCAATTAAGCGAAGGTAAGGCTAAGTGAGGATATAATTGTACCAAATTTCATACTAAATGATCCATTTAGTATTTGATGTAAAATTAGTTGTAAGTAATTATTTGTAACTTGGGATGTGATTAACAATCTTGGGAATGGTAATTATTTATTTTTATATTTTGTCCAAAAGTTGCCATGGCATGATTCATTTATCGATAATAACAAATTATCTATTCATTGAGATTAATTAATGACACTCAGGGTTTTCATGAAAAAGTTTCAAATAAAAGAAAATTTTTGCTGCATTCATTTCAAAAACTTGTTTTAAAGATAGAGATCGATGTCGCAAGTGAAAACTTGTTATTTTGAAATTGCATTATAAAAACTTGGGTTGTCACACAATAAAACCATGGCCACATCTTAGGTTACCAGAGAATCTCATTCATTACTTATAGATACTCTTACTGGGCCCACTTTTTAAGATCTAGTCCATAATCATGGCCTTATCTTCACACCAATGAGTCCATTGGGGGGAGAGAGAGAGAGAATCTTGGTAGGCCTAACTTTTAGAGATCTAAATCATCGATAGGCTATACAAACCTACTTTTCTCATTTTCTCCAGTGGTCCCAAATGTTCATCTCAATTTGCCTCATCTTAGATAACTTAACAAATCTCACTTCCCCTAGATGTGTCTATGTTCTTCATTAATGCACTTTTTCAAGCAAAAGACAAATGTTGTAACGTAGAACTACTCCAAAATGTAGAATAATGTCTTCATTTTTGCATCAAAATACTCAAAAACGAAGGGATTAGAGGCATCAAAAGAAGTGAAATTTAGTACTCATATCATTTAACATGGGGCAAATCAAATGAGAAATGTAGGCCCATCATCCTCTTTGTAAAACGCTTATGTATGACCATGATACCACCAATTGTATCATATTATTAGGCCCACTTTGGAAGATATAAACCAACCTCAATGTTGAACTCATGTTAGATTCGCTATGTACCCCAATCTCATCTGTTAGAAAATAGAGAGAAACACTACTACAGGGACCACTTCTTGGCTTTACCTTGGACTATGTGCCAAGGTCTCATTTATTTGGAGAGAGGAGAGAGGTGGAAGAGGGAGGATGAGGATGAAGAATTATATAATGCTATCGGGACTCATCATCATCAAGACCTTATCCCAATTAGGGGTCGGCCACATGAATCTCATTCCTCCATTCATCTTTATTAAGTACCATGGCTTCATTTAGTCCCAAAGTTTTTAAATCTTTCTGCAACATTTCTATCCACATTCTTATGGGTCTTCCCCTTGCCCTTTTAGAACCTTCTAGTTGCATTGCCTCACTCCTAATCGGTGTTGTTTTCAATCTCCTTTGGACATGTCCAAATCATCTAAGTCTAATCTCTCTCATCTTGTTACCTATTGGTGTTACCCCTGAATTTCCTCTAATATTTTTATTCCTAATTCTTTCCTTTCTTGTCTTACCACTCATCCATCTCAACATCCTCATTTTAACAACACTCATCCTATGAACATGATATTCCTTAACTGCCCAACACTCTAATCCATAGAGCATGGCAGGCCTTATGGCCATCCTATAGCATTTTTCTTTTAGTTTGAGTGGCACCCGCCAATCACACAAAACTCCAGATGCACATCTCTAGGTAACCTCACTCTCAATCTCTCTACTCTCATGAAACATTAATCCTAAGTATTGAAAGTGGTCTTTTATGGGGACTTCTTAGTTATCTATCTTAACTGGTGTTCCACTCCTACTCCTCTCTTTGCTAAAATTGTATTCCATATATTCTATCTTAGTTAGGCTGATTTTAAATCCTTTATATTCTAATGCTTCTCTGCATAACTCTAACTTTATGTTTACACCCTCCCTTGTCTCATCAAGTAAGACTATATCATTTGTAAATAGCACGCACCAGGGAATCTCGTCACATAGATGTTTTGTAACTCATCCATAATCAATGTAAAATGGTATGGGCCCAATGCCGATCCTTGGTGAAATCCTACAAGGACAAGAAAATCACCAGCCCCGCTGTAATATCCACCCACCGGCGATGATTCTCCGGTGACAGGCACTCCTGGAAACAGGATGAACTCGGCGGGCCCTTACCTACCTCCGACTAGCCGGACCAAGGTAAGCTCGCCCCACTCTTTCTTGTACATTTGTTTTCCAAGTTCATCATCCGATAAAAAAATTAGGCGTTACTGTTGCAGTGGGAAAAATTCAATGTAATGGTGTCAAATGATGATCTGGACCATTCATCTTGAGCATGATGATGTAAGGAACCGACCCATGAAATTTTGTGGCGATCGGACGGCTAGGGAAGCCAGAAAACTCAAAAAAATAGTATGATGGGAGTTTTTTAAAACGAGATAAAAATCATGAAAAAATGATAGATTTAGGAGGGATTTGTGAAAATTGAGGGTGAAAATGAAATATACACAAAAAACTGGACACATAGGTGTAAAAATCATAAAAAACGGAGCACCTAGGGTCGCCGGCGATGGCGAACCAGTCTGGTCGTCGTCTCCAGCAACGGCGACTGAAACGGGGGGTAAATGTAAGGACGAGGGAGTGCCACACGGCATGACTAGCGCGCCACGCAGTGTGGCTAGAACGCGTGGCACTCCAAACGCGCGCCACTCGCACTGTTTCGTCCCCCATGCGCAGAGCGCGTCCACAGAAGCGCCCGCTACCCTGCGCGAGTTTTGACGCAAAGCGCGTCCACATACGCCCCCGCCACACACAGTACGAGAGCGCAGATGGCATGCGCCACACATGCAGCGGGCCCATTTTCTGGATTTTGGTCTTTTTTTTATCCTTTATTTCTTTTAAACCTTGATTTTAGGAGCTATAGAGGTCCAAATCACGATCCGAACGAGGCGTTGTGATCGTCTCAACAAGGCGGACCTAGATTTAAGATAAAAATCTAGTTTGGAGTAACTTTTTAATAGAAAAACTACTAAATGCTATTAGATGATTCAGATCAAGCTGATCAATAGATGATCAAGCTTTAGGTTTTGGTTATATGCGTTAACCATGACGTGATTTATGGCATGATAGGTACATCAGGGAATACACCTTGATATTGGTTACGTGTTTGTTTGGGGATATTGCGATACTGAGGTAGGTGATTTCATTCACAATTTTTCCATGATTCTCAAATGGTGATTTGATGATTTGAGTTTTTGAGGCATGTGATTATGCCTTACCATATGGATGAGATTGATTTCAGCATGTAGCTTCTCATGTGCGTGCTATCTTTTTGGTGGTTATTGCATGCACTGTTATTGATATCTTTCGTGATATTCACTTGATTTTTGGTCTTCTTGACATGTGGGAGTCGCTCTCACTTGATATTTGAGACTATTGATCCTGTGGTGGGATGTGATTTTTCACCCCGTGAGTGCCTAAGTGCCCGTGAGGGTGAAAGGGTGAAAGCGAAAGTGGTACGCGTCGTTCCCGTGAGTGCCTGAGCACCCGTGAGGGTGCAAGGGTGAAAGCGGATGGTACAGAGAGCTGACCCTACATTGCCGTGAGTGTATTTGAGACACTCATAGAGCTTGACTGTGTATGATGTTGATACTTTTAACATGCATTCATGTGTTTCTAGATTTTCTCGGATTGTGCATGTTCTGATATCATGGTTGATGATATCTTATTTATTTCATGGACTTGGTATGTCCTTCATCGTGTGATTTAAGGCTTTATATTATGTTTGATCATCTTATGATCTTTAGGCCTTGCGCCATGTGATTTATTTTTATTGAGTTTACTTTGAATGTATATCACCTACACAAGCATAGCTTGCTGAGGTATTGCTTTGATTTGTAATACCTCAGATACAGAGAGTGACAACAGGTTGACGCGTTGACAGAGCAGGTAAAAGTGATGGTAGCTTCCAGTGAAACACGGATGATGTTCAGAGATGACCAGGTTTGCTCAAGACCTCACTTTGGGTTTTAAATATGGACTGTACTTTAATAAAAATTGTAATGTGACCTGAATGTCAGAACGTGAATGATTGTTGGATGTGATGGCTGTATGGAGAGACCCTGGGTATTTGGTAGTGGTTATATTTTCTTATCTTTTTTTGGATTATATTTTACCGAAAACAACATTTGGTTGTGGATGGGTGTGGAGACTGAGTCTCCCTTATGATATGTATTATACCTTGTTTATCAGGTGATTTTGTAATGCACTAGTCATGTGCAATGGTCCAAATTACAAAGGAAACTCTGTTAGATTTTCGGTGGAAATGGAATTTCATTTCATTGTTAAATCCGTAGTTTTGTGGTTGTATGACTCCCCGGACTTTGGAAGAAATGCTTTCGCTTAAGTTTTTATTTTTAGTCACTTTAGAAATCAAAGTTTATTAAAACAGGGATCCCGACTATTTTTGTAAATTATTATCATATTGATGTGGAAAATCCGAGGTGTCACACCACCACTAGTGGTCTTAACATTTGTTACCATTCCCTCATACATATTTTTAATTATGTCTATATACGCCCACAAAACCCCTTTCTCATCCAACACCCTCCATATTAACTCTCTAGGGACTTTATCATAAGCTTTCTCTAAGTCAACAAAAACCACGTGGAGGTCTTTCCTCCTCTTCCTATATTTCTTTACGAAGTGCCTTAGTAAGAAAATAGCTTCCATGGTAGACCTCTCAGGCATGAAACTAAACTAATTCTCTAATATACTTGTCTCATGTCATAGCATCTTCTCAATCACTCTTTCAAAATGTTTCACAGTGTGGCTCATAAGTTTGATCTCTCGATCATTAGTGCAACTATCTATGTCTCCTTTTATTATTATAAATTGGTACAATAGAGCTTTTCTTCCACTCATCAGGCATTTTCTTTGAGTTTATAATCTTATTAAACAACAACCAAACTACCCCAATATCTCCCATGTGCTTCCAAACCTCTATTGGGATACCATCATGCCCCATGGCCTGTCTTGATTTCATCTTTTGAAAGTACTTCCTACCTTTGTTTAATCTCATCATCTTTGACTACTACCCTTTGCTTATCACTTCTAATGCACCTAATATGATCTAAGTCTTTACCCTTTTGTTCTCTTACTTTTGCAAGTTTAAACACATCCTTCTCACCTTCTCTTGTTCCTAGTCTATTATAGAGCTCATCATATGCCTTAAGTTTAGCCTCACTTACTATTCTCTTAGCAACCTTTTTAGCATTCTTATATTATTTATAGTTTTCATTATTTCTAGTCTTCTACCATGCTTTAAAACACATTCGTTTTCTTTAATAACTTTTTGCACTATTTCACTCCTCCATCATATTTCCTTTACTAATTGCCTTTTACATTTAGATACTCTTAAGACTTCTTTTGCCACTTTCTTAATGAACTCAGCATTATTAATCCACATGTTGTTTACTTCTGTTTCATAGTTCTAGTTTCCCTTTACCATCAACTTATTTGTAAATGAGGTTATTTTCTCTCCTTTCAAGTTCCACCACTTAGTTTTTGGATACCTATTAAGTTCTATTCTTTCTTTCATCTTTTGATATGGATATTCATAACCATTAACCTATGTTGTGAGGTTAAACTCTAGTTGGGTATCAACTTACAATCCTTACACATTTATCATTCAGTATTCTTAAGTAGGAAAAAGTCTATTTGCCTTTTATGAAGTCCACTTTTAAATGTTATTAAGTGTTCATCCCTCTTCTTAAAGATTGTATGGGGAACATCCTAGCTTGAGGGAATGTCAATTTTTGATTAATGTCATGTTAAGGTTGCAATACTTTTAAGAAGCTGAAGATGATTTTTCATTTCTTCCTTAGAAACTAATATACAAATGCTTATTCATTTGTGAGCAAGAAAGAAATAACAAAATTATCTTCAACTTCTCCCTTGTAGGCTGGCACTTGATTCAAGGCTTGCCATACTTTTAAGAAGCTGGAGATGATTTTTATTTCTTTCTTACAAATTAATATACAAATGCATATTCATTTGCAAGAAGAAAAGAAATAACAAAATCATCTTCAACTTCTCAATTGCCGACTGACACCTGACGTAAGACCCTCCTCCTTTTCATACGGGCTTGGGACTAGCATTGGCATAGTTATAATGCTATTGGGACTAAATGAAAGTATTAGTCTAGACACGATAACACTAGCTAGCGAGCCAACTCTTGTTTTTTTCAAAGATCCAAACCATTCATCTAATCCAGCCTGATTTAGATGATATAGAGACCAAAATCCAACTTAAACCTATAAATTATATATATATATATATATATAAGACTTTCATTTTTGTGTTTCTTGTGGTTGTGAAATGGATGGTATAAAATAGAAAAACCTTTCACAACCACAATAGGATCCTAGGAAGGTCTCATAGATTTCTCTTTGATCTTGATTTGGTTCCTAGATCATCTAGATTATGGCAAATCGAATGAATAGTTTGGATCTTTGAGAAAATTAAATAAAAGGGGCTACTAGCCACTTTCTTTGTCGTTTGACATATCATCCTATTTAGAAGTATAATTCCTTCAAAGATAGCTACTCCTACTTGCCTTACTTTTTGGAAGATTCAAACAAGGCACATAATTCCAACTCAAAATAATGCCCATTTTGAGTTCCACTAATATCTTGAAAGATTTTACATATACTAGTTGATACTGTGCTGGTCATAGTCAAGGAAAAGTGCATTTATTACCAGCTCTTCCTTCATACAAATACTTGAATAATTCTTCAAAGAACAAGACACATACTCCTCTCTGAATTTAAAGAAGAATGATTTTAAACCAGATCTCTCTTTTTAAAGTTAATATGCTACCAAAACAATAGAATTAGAGAGACTTTAAATGCAAACGCTTAAAACAATAGAACAGTGAGCTTGGAGTTTCTTGCTTGGATAGTAGCCTTGAATGACAGATGTTCAATTTAACAATTTAAATCTTGTAAGAGTTCAATTTATTATAATCTTGCCACTGGATCAGTTGGAGTTTGAAACTAATCATTGGGGCAGAAAATCTATTGACAGACAGACTTTCAACATAAATGATAGGTAGCACACTTGTTTTCTAAAATACTCGACTATACTTCAAAACAGTTGACTAGTAGTGGAAGATAGCTAATGTGAGAATTTGAAATTTCTACGAGTAACTCGCTATTTCATAGGAGTATTAGATGATTTTTGCACTAGCTACATTCATCTACAAGCTAATGGGAAATGCTTGACTGGCAACCCACTTACATCGGCTGTTACTTAAGAAATCCTTAAGTTCTTGAAAAATTTTAATTCCAAAACAGCCAATATAGACGGTTGACTGCATTCCTACATATACTTACAACTTCACATGATCTTCAATTTTCAGCTGACGAGAATGAAATATACGGTTAGTTGGATTAACTTCTTTTTCTCTTCAAGTAATGAGCAGCTTGTCCAAAATGTGGTCTGCTAGTTCTCAGGAAATTCACTTTGATGCATGTGAAAGATAAATCCAGTCAGCTATAACTGACTGGTTGACTACTTTGTTCCTTAAACAATTTACTACTTTGGGGAACAGTGACACCCTTCATTTCTTTAATGAAAGGCAGTTGATTGATTTTCTGGACTGTCAACTGTGGTCATTAGCATTATTGATTGTTAATCTTATGTCTTTTTTGTTATCTGGCTGACCGTTCTTTTCTTTATTGTCTACGGTGTTTTCTGTAGAGCTTTGATAGTTTGATTTTTCTTGACTTGAAAACTTGCTCCAATTAATATGAATTGCTTCTAACATCTGAACCCTAAAGATTTTGTTATCATCAAAATCAGAGCTTCGACTGGACCAAGCTGCCAAATACTAACTAGCTTAAGCTTCATGGTTCTTTTTCTTAATGAAGAAAGATCCTGCGAGTCGCTTCACAAGTGTTGCCTGAGGATTAAATTGCTCCTTGCTTCGCCTATGTTGCCTTGTCAGGCACACAACGAAGGCTTGAAAAAGTAGAGGTAGTTGTTTGACGAATATGGGTATGTATGTGTTGACTTTCAAAGGGAAATACGGCACATGGCCGTTTAGTTTCACTTTTCTAGGACATGAAGCTCGCCTTGGGTATACGTAACTGTTTTAGCTAGTTCAGATTTTACTATTTTCTTTCAAAACAAGCGTGGGATTGGTTTAGCTATTTTCCTTCAAAGCGAAACTTGGGGGTTGGGTTGCTTTACACCGGAACGAATAACGGCTTCTCTACAATATGAACCATGTCATGTAAACAGGCCAACATGAAGAAGGTGCAAAATTAAACCTCTTGATTGTAGCATTTATGTCTTGAAGGAAGTGGTCAGACAGATTCAGTTGATTAGATTCGATCGTCTTGCAGTGCTCTGAGGTCAATTATCAGTCCATAGTTTAATCATATGGACGGATCTAATTCTACGGAGGCTCTTCTATAGGGTGTTTCACAAAAGGAGATAGTGTCTATGCAAACTTCTGATTATATTGATGAGAGGTAAACACTTATTGGCTGATTAGGGCAGAAGGAAACTTTGCTGTGCTTTTTTTGCCACCCTTTTAAAGTTGGAAGGAATGAGTCGCCTAATCAGTCATTGCTTTGCCATCGGGTTTTTCTGGAGAGAACCAGAACTTTGGTTAATTTTCCTCTTACCATAATCAACTGCGGCAGTGGTCATGCTGTTCATCATGATTCCTGCCCATGGAGAAAACCACAGGTTGGTGAGGATGCTTCTATCCCAATGCTTTAGCAAGATCAACTTAGAGCAAGAGTAAGACTCCATTGACAAGCACTTTCGAGGTTGTCATGAACTAATAGTTTGCAGATGCATATCACCAAAAACAGGACGGTTTGAGGGAAGTATCTTAGGTAAAAGAGTATCTGATTGGGCTCTCCAAGGATGGTGTTAAGTGTTGCCTCTATGCCTTGTTATGACTTGATTATGGAACAAGATTCAGCTCTTTGAGGGAAGAGCCTGCGTTGTACTCACAGATTTATTTGAGCTTTAGGAGAAAGATCTCGTCTGCTCTTGAAATGTGATGCCCAAGGTTTAAATTAGCGGCAATGTCCACTGCATACCTTGCTGGCCCTTCACCACGGAGTATTTAAGCACTCTTCTTTATGCTACTGTTGCAGGTAACCACACACAGATTAGAAGTCATATCATAAAAAATGCCATCAGAAATACACAGAAATGATCTTCCCTCTGATTACCGACAGCTGCATTAAATTAAGAATGTAAAACTACAAATTTTTACATGATAGATGCTTCCTCGTAGAACAATCAAAGGAATTAGATAGATTCCCTAGTCCCCACTTCTGAACAAACCAACCCCAATGAGAAGAAAAGGATTAGGGCATCCTAAAAAGACTTCTTCATAAAAATGGAAAAACACTTGGTAAAAATAAAGGAAAATACAGAGTTTGGTAAAAGAACAGAGTAAAGGGTTCCTTCAGAAGAGCGTGCAAGATTCATTCATCGAAGAATCTCAGTATTAGCATGGTAAAGACAAACATCACAAGGAACCAGATAAACCCATAAAATATTTATAGCATAAATAAAAAATTCACAGAGAATAAGAAAGGCAATGTTTTTCTACGGAAAAAATTTAGGATTTATACTCAGATATGTGTTATTAATCTTTTCCTCGACCTTCGATGGAAGGTCTCGTAGTGAGCTGGGAAATAACAGTATCATCATCGTATGCCTTCAATCAGAAAACCGACCAACGAAACTGTCAAGGAGAAGAGCGTTGATTTACCATCACAGAGAGGACATAAGAAAAGGATGAGAAAAATCAAAACGTTGGAACCAAAGAGGATAAAAAACCACGAAGAATAAAGGTAAGAGATTTATCTTCGTGGAGGAAAAAAATTAAGAATGAGAAGCGTTGGAGTCGTCTCCGCTCCCAGTCATGGCTTGTAGGAAGCATTGGGGTTTAAATAGCGGAAGATGCGTAGATTTAGTTAGGGTTAGGGTTTTCGTTTTCAAGATTTGTGGATGCTGTCTCCAATATAGACCTTGAAATTTTCACAAATTCACTTAATTGGGCTTTGTAAATTTACCATGTTTTACCCATTAAGCATTATCGAAGCCCATCCCCAACTTCTTTCATTTTGTTTTAGGGTCCTTTTTGTGTAATCAAATAGGAGTCTGATTCGTTTGCTTGCTTTTGCTTTGATGGCTCAATGTAAGGCAGCAAGTTCACAGCCCATGAAGTTTAGAAAGCTCTAGATAATAAGTACGCACTTCCATTAGTCTTCCATCTCCTTGCTTGTCATTCTGCTCTGGACTTTGAAGAGGGGATTTTGCTCTCGCCTAAAGAGATGTGTTGGCGAATTGAATGATTGTAACTAAGGATGGCAATGGGGGGCGGTCATTTAAGGGAATCTGACCTAAATGACACAAAGGTGTAATTAGGGACGACAATGGGTGTGGTCACATAAGGGAACCTAATCTAAATGCCTCATGAGTTTCAAGGTTAGGACCAAATGATTTATGACTCAAGCAAGGCTTGAGTGAAAAATCTTTGACCCAAGCAGGCTCCAGCAACTTACGTGCTTTTTTTCAAAATATAAAAAGTACACGCAAACAAAATCTTTTTAATATAAGTATAAGGGCATTATGATAATTATAATCATCTAACACAACCAAACCAATCAAAAGGAGATTGGATTAGTGTATTATTGATGTATACAAGGGGACTATTGTTATGTTCTCAATTCTTAATATGACGGAAGCTTTGTATATCATATTATATTTTGTATGCTTGCGAACATGCTTTTGAATGCTTATCTTTGATACTTATTCTTACACTATGATCCCCTTTTAGAAAAGAATAGGAGATTAACTGTACGAATCTTACTTGCTACAAATGAAAGAAATATTAAAGTATCTAATCCATAATCAATATTATATTAGAGTCAATGGATGTCTTATGGTTTATATGTAAGTATAAACTTCAAATCAGTGACCAAGCAAGCTGAAAACAACTCTTACTCTAGAGAATGTGTAGGTTTATCTTCTTGGATGTTTGTAAGCAAATTAGGGTTAATTAGGAGATCTCACCCATATGATATCTATGAATCAAGCTTAGAGGTAGAAAATTTTGAATTGCACAGAGCTAAGGTCTAGTTAGGGATGACAAAAATGCATTAGGGTTAGGGTTGACAAAAAATCTACCTAAACCCAACCTAATCAATTGCCATCCCTAGTTATAACTTGGATCATTTCCATCTATTTTGCTTAAGAAATCATTACCATTCAAAAAAGGAGAAATTATATTTTAAACCCTGAACTTATGCAAATTTTTCAAAGAAAATCCTCACTCGTTTAAGTTGGCAGCCGCACCCTTGGACTTTGACATTTTTTTCAAATGAATCCCACAACGTTAACAACCTTACTGGTTGTAATATCTCAAAATTTGTACTTATTTTTATTAGGAATAAAATGAAATTTTATACTAATCTATAATTGGATAATCCCTGACAATTATATGATGAGTCACTGACATGTGAGAAGTGTCTCAATATCGATGAGAGGTACATGATTAAGTCCATCTAAATGTGAAGATTGGTAGCTAGGAAGGTCAAGAGGGTTGGATGTCTCCTAATTTAGACTAAGGAGGAAACTAACTAATAAGTCCAGGACTTTTAGGTGGGCTAGGTGTGACACCTCGGGTTTTTACAAACCTTTTTCCCATAATAAATAAAAATAATAATATATTTTTGAAGAAAAATAAACGGGATCCCTGTAAATTAAAATTTTAAATTATAGGACTTTTAGCGCAACTTTAAAAAAAGAATTAACTGAAAGCGAAAACCTCGAGGGTTAATCACATTGAAATTTGTAATCATAAATAACATTAAAACCTTGATACTCTGAGCATGCTCGATTCAAAACCACAATAAATACACGGGCTAATTAAAGACGATAATAAATCAAATCAAATGTCATCAGGTTCCATCCATAATCACCACAATCTTTCCATCTAAACTTTAACATCATTCATACCATAATATGAGTCCAATCTATAAAAATATATCCACATTTAAGAAAGTCTCAAAAGTCTAGTCCAAGGAACATACTCTAATCTATGTCTAAATAAGGAAATGAAATGGATGGTCTTCAAGTCTTCTTCCAAATCACCGCTACTCCGCCTGCTTTCCCTTTTTATTATCACGTTCCAAATCTGAGGCATTGCAAAACAAAGCAATGCCTCAGCAAGATATGCTTGTGTAGATGATTACACTTAAATAAAGTTTAATAAAATTTACAATATGATTCTCATGAAGGAAACATAACTAAGACATGTCAAATAACCGAACGCTTATAATTACAACTTCCACAAAACAGGTATCGAGTTAAATCAAGATGGCATGTAAGGCATGATCAAAATCCAAAGGTAAGTACATCCAAACCATACTAGTATATGTTCACAAGATAATATGCACGCAATCATAGATAACAAAACACTGTATCAAAACAATACCAAAATGTTCCAATATACTCAATCATCGGTCATGTGTACCCTTACTCACTTTGGTCCCTCCTGTGCAGCCCGCATCAGCCCCCGAAGTCCCTTATGGCCTAGGCCCGCCTTGCCCCGTTTCACCCCACATATAAAGCCATATGAACATTCAAAATAACTATATGGGTTACTATGCTGCAGTGGCAACCCCATCAAGATCTGATCCACTGCTCCTCCCCATCGATACCCAAATGGGAGACTTTCTTTGTCCCCATGGGAAGGAACGGACCCGTAGGGGGGACTACCCATGATACCACTATCTACGTACCTAGCCCTGTATCACTCAAGGGCGGTGTCTAATCATCATCATCACAAAGTCAGAGGGTGGGTGGCCAACCCTACAACCCTCCTAGCATAGTACCCATCGAGTGGAAGTACCTATCATAAATCATCGACAAGATATAAATCATGTAAAGGCGCTATAGATAATCCTAATAAATACGGTCAAAGCCCATGTAAACATAGTTATTAACAAATTGAAAAGTCATGCTACAACATGAAAATGGGGATCTATTTATGTGCATGAGAAGACATAAAACACATGTCTCAAAACTTTAAAAATCCACTCATGGTTACTGAAATCACGAAGTACTTGAATGAAATCACCTACCTCAATAAATGTAGTGCTCCAATCAAGTGCGTGGAAGTATCACGTTGCGCTCTCTGACGTACTTGGTACATTATATATTCTCCATTATTTGGCAATTCAATAATGTTTAACCCTCCAATCCCCTAGATTATCTCACATTTGATGTATAGCATCAAGAACTAAGGCCTGATCATCCATTGATCAGCCTGATTGAGATTATCTCACAACATTCAGTGGTTTAACCCTTAAAAAGGAATTTAGATCTAGATTTCCAAGTTAAATCTAGGTCCGTGTAGTCGATACGGTCGCAACGCCTCTTTCGGATCACGATTTGGACCTCTGTAGCTCCTAAAAATCACGTTTTTATAAATGGATGCGTCAGAGGACCCCAAAAATCCCAAAAAAATGTGCGTCGCGAGTGTGCCATCTGCGTGGCGCCTACGTGGCACCTATGTGGCACACGATAATCGTGACGTGTGTCACTGTCAGTCGCTGTCGATGATGCTCAGGTGTCCAAATGGTGTGATTTTTGCACCATTTCACTTAGTTTTTCACGTAGATCCCACTTTTACACACCTTTTCAACCAACTATGTCATTATCTAGTGTTTTTACACAATTTTTGTCTCATCCCTAAAACTTCTCATTCTATTGTTTTATGAATTTTTCAGGATCCCTAGCTGCCCGATCACCATGAAAATTCATGGGTTTGTTTTTCTTGTTACTGTACACAAGATGAACAGTTCAAATCACAATCTAATTCCGTTTCACTAGTTTATTTTGCAAGGAATAATGACGCCTACTATTTCACCAGAAAACGACAATTCACACTGTTTTTCGGCTATAAAACGATGGAAACTATAAGAAAAGAAAGGAAAATGGTAGAGGGTGGCCTACCATGGTCAGATCGTCACTGCGTGTGCCTGATAGGGGAGTTCCACGTCGTTGCTTGCGTCGTCAACACAAAAATCGAGAGGAATAGTTAGGCCGTACAAAAGATAGGGCAGGCTTTTATAGCCTCATCGTGGGTCCCACACCCTGTAGTCCCATGTGTATTTACCATTTTACCCTCTATTATTTATTATTTATTTATTTATTTGGGTTATTACACTTGCTAGCCGTTGTCAACTTGTAGATGGTTCTCCCATGGTTTCCTTGTATGCTGTGATTTCTCGTACTTGGTAAATAGGGTGGAACACTGCATTGGATCTTTTTTGTAGAAATTATTAATAGGATTTTTTGCAAAAATGCCATTACATTATTGCATTTTTGCAAGAAAATTCAAAATTTTCACCATTTTGCAAATTTGCCATTACATTTTGGGCAACTTTGTAGATTTGCAATTCCATTTCTGTTCCATCCGGAGTCCCCATCGTTCCTTTCTCATTTTACTATTACAGGCTTTCAGCTGAAGAAGACCTACGACGATGGAACCAACAACAGCCGATGAAATCAGCCAACTTACTCCACGGGAGATCGACTACACGAAGACCATACTTGCAGCCCACTAAAATTTCTCCAGTCAGCCACGCATCCCCATCTCCATTTCTCCCATTCAGCATTGTTCCTTTGCTAGAGATCGATCCGTTGTCCTTGGGGTACTCTGTCTCTCTCTATATATAGACATGGCTTCATGTCTGTACCTATGTGTGTATGTCAGCTATTTGTTTTTACACTCCAACTAGGTCATTCACTGTGATCTTGCTTGAACTTGTTGGTGCATCTGAAGTAGTATGATTAGAAATTCTGGGCTGGAATATTAGGTTATTGGAAATTCTCTTTTTTATAGAGACTAAAACATAATTTAAAACTTAGAAATTATGAATGTATTAAAAAAACTAATTGAAATAACACTAAGTACGTTCAATTCTAACTTAAAATGAAAAATTCCTAATTTTCTCCATTTTATGAATAAAAGGATAAAATGAAAATTTTACCCATAACCAAGAACTAATACCTCAATATATATAATGTACTCAGAAATGCAATTCCAACGCCACTAAGTACGCTCAATTCCGAGTTCGGGGGAATAAAGTGGATTTTTCTCCATAAAAGGGCAAAATAGTCTTTTCACACTTCTGTGGAGCTCACAAAGGAATCCAACGGCCAGAAAACATGTAATAAGTGGTCAAACTACTACCAGCTGATAGTGAAGAAGAAGATGGTAGTGGAAGATCCAATGTTAATTTAATATTCAAAATAATTAAAACATAATTATTATAATTAATTATGAAAAATGCAAAAACACCTATAAATACACCTTCAAAAATTCTCCAAAAATTTTCATTAAAATTCTCATGAAATCACCTTGCTTACCCTAAAATACTAGATCTATATTCATTCATTCCCAACTTGCCAAAACTCTCTTTTCTTTTATTTTCTCTCTCCTCTCTCTAATTGGAACAAGAGACCTAAATTCAATTAGGCACTCTGTTCCAAATTATATATCACAAATCTCACCTTTCAGATTGTCTTAGACTACCTTATCTACAAAACCTCCAAATCAATTTCAAGATCCAACGGTGCAATCAACAGGAAATCATAAAACGAGCGGCTATCGGACTAATTTATCATCAATGGGATATTTATTTAAATTGGGCTACAAATCTAAGTTTTTTCTCCAATTAGGTAGGTGGAGATGCTTCTTATACTTATTTCATGTTATTTTATGAAATTTTTATTTTTTCTAAAATTAGTTTTAGGTTAAAATTTATAAAAATAAAGTAAGGACCAGAACCCTTCAATCTTGGATGATGGAGGGCTCAAATGGAAAATTTGAGCTGTCCAATCACTCCATAAGGGTCCAAAACCTTTAAGGTAGAAGTTTCAAGAAATTTTATAGAGTTTTGAACCTTTGATTGAAGAGGATTGATTGGACGGTCCAAAACAGACTGTCTAATCTCCCAAAATCAGATCGGATCTCGGGACGCACTGTAAAATGCCACACGAAAATGCGCCCTGCTAGAGCGTTTCCACATGAGCGTGCCTCGTGCAATGTCGTTCCGATGGAACGACCAAGAGACAACGCAGGTCATGGGGGAGCACATCACCGCGTGTGTCCCGGTGATGGGTGTGGCGACCGTTCTGCCTGATTGATCTAAACTGTCCATTTTACTGGGCCCAGATCAAATTTGGACCCTTGGAATGACTTTGAACTTCACAGTTCAATTGTGGATCATCTAAACTCCAAATTGAGATCGAAAAGAAGCTATGGAAAGCTTATAACGTTTATTTTCTTCTGAAACCATAATATTGATAAAAACATTCTAGAAATTTTCTATTTTCAAGAATTAAGCTTCTAATTTCATGATTTTCATGATCTGAGATGATTAGATCTTGGGGATCTGATTTACTGATGATATAATGTTGAAATAAAGTGATAGCCATAATTTATTTGGATAGATCTAAGATAAATTGAGGGATCTATCCTTAATAGAAGAAAAACCCTAAAAATACAAAGGGACCCACTTGATTAAAAAAATCAAGTATGATTAGACCCTTGGGATGGATTGAATGAATGATATTATGATGGAATCCATTAAGATCATGGATTGAATGAATGATATTATGATGGAATCCATTCAGATCATGGATTGAATATGACAAAAAACAAAGGGATATGATCTTGGACCTTAATGGAGTAAAAGCTGTAAAATTAATTAAAACCCTTGATTTAAAAGGAAAAGATCTAAGATCTAATGGTTGGAATATAAGTAAAAGTTTCTAATAATCTTAATCTAATTAGTTTCATTATCTTTTATTTGATAATAGTATTGTAAATATTATTTATGTTATAAAGCATATAGTGTAATTCTTAAATTTTAGCATGCTATGTTCTATATGTTATTAGATTGTTATATTAAGTTTATAGATTTAATCATCTTAGAGCCATGTTAGTTTAAATTTGAAGTTTAAGCGTGAGTCCATTAGATTAGTAGTAAAATTTTATGTATTCCATAACTTAGGAACATGCTAGTTTAAGTAGAGTTTCATTTCATTAAGTTATATAGGAAGCATGTTAGTGTAAAATGTTATTAAAATTATATTAGATTTCTACTTTAAAGGTTATGATTTAAATTTTATTAGTAGATTCAAATGTTAAGTAGTTGTTAAGATATAATGAGCATAAATCACCAAAGTTGTAAACTAATGGAATATAGATATTCATGGATAATTAAGATGAATAAATGGCTTTGACTTAATATTAGTAAGGGCTATAGTTAGTAGGATAATATAAGAATAATCAAATCTTTGGTCCAAACTAGGAGAATAATAAACCCCAAGAATGACATTTTAAATGTTCATGGATTTAATTAAAATCAATTAGAAAGTGTACTTAGGGTTAACATGCTCATAGGAACCTTATGAAAGATTGAGCTAAGGTCACTCTACTGAATGCTGAACATAGTGGTTAAGGGGATTTTCTAATAGAGTCTTACTCTTCCCCTACCTTCCGTAGATGTTTTTGAGGTCTAAACGCCTCCTTACATGGGGATTGAAATAAACCACTTTGTGTTCACCCATTCAGCTAGTAAGCCTTAGCCAATTGGAAATAAGTAACAGTCTCTACTTAGGCTAAAATAAGTTATCTTCAACCAGTAAAACATTAACTGGTTGAATAATAATAATAAGAGCATAAATGGTTAGTAAATTATCTAATCCTAATAAAAATTGTAAGTAAGATAAGAATGATCAAACAAGATCCATGGGATCTTGAATGATCAAGAACAATAAAAAGAAATAAATAGTTCTTGATGATGATATGTGTGTGTGTGTGTGTATTGCTTGCAACTTAGATCAAATAGAATAGAAGATACCCTTAATGAAATATGATTCAAGGAAGAGAACCAAGATCATCCTCCTTAGGGATGATCAAACAACTAAACTTAGATCAAAGAAGAACTAGATGATATAAGATCTAAGCTCTTGATCTTTATCAACAAGTATACATTGTTGATAAAAAGATCTATGAAAGATCAAGATCAAAGAAAGGAATACACAAAGACTTAGAATAGAAAATACTTAGATCTAAAAGATTAGAAGATCATTCTAACCAATAGATCTATTGATCAATAGGATAGACACTATTTGAGGAAGATAGATCATGATAGGACAAAAGATCTAGATCCTTTATATTAAAAGGCAAGATTAAACAAAGAATATAGATAGGATTGTTTAGATTGTATATATATTAACAGTATGTATGGATTACAAATTTCATACATTAGTCAGGATCATGGAAGATCTGAAGAGATGGATCACTACTTGAAGGTAGGAGGATTTTACAAATGCATCTTGTTAAGTGTTCAATTTTGGTCAAAATACCCTTAATTTAGCATTAAATTAGATCATCTAACCATTCAAATTTGCAAAACTTAGCTTGATTTTAAATTTAGCTCCAATTGACCATCAAAACCTTAATTTTTCAAAATCAATGGTCAGATGATCATTAGAGTTCATTAAATGACTAATGTACGGTTTAGATGATTCTAATTTAGTCTTTTCTTTTGCAGATTAACCAAAAGACGCATTGACGGCTGCGATTAAAAGTTAACAGTGCAGATCATCTTACAGAAGATTAGATGGACCAGATCACCCATGGAGATGGATGGGATAGTTTCCTAGAAGACAAGGGAGCATAATTTGGAATCATGGAAAAAGGGAAAGGCAACTTTAAATTTTGAAGAAATTTCCAAAAGGGAGAGCTTAAAGGAGGCAAGCAAAACTGTCACCCACTTTCCTTTTCTACTCTCTTTCCCTCGTTCTCTCTTTCCTTCCTTCTCTCTTTCCTTTCCCTCTCTCCCACATTCTAACTTCTTCTTCTCATATATTTTCTCTTTCACATCATTTTTTTTGGGCTCACTCCTCTATTCTCTTCTCCCCATCTTTCTCTTCTCTCTCCCTCTTCCCATTCTCTCCCCTTCTTCTTCTCTCTCTCCCACGGCTTCCCCTTCTTCTCCTTTTCTCCTCACCTCCATTCTCTTCTCTATTTTCCTCTTCTCTCTCACGTCTTCTCCCTCTCTTCTCCTAACCCTCGTTCTGTCCGCACAACCCAGGCTCCACGCTCTTCCCTCCCTCTTTAACTCTTCCCTTAGCTGGCCCTAAGTGGCAGCCAAACCAAACCCCCATCTCTCCTCTCCCTATTCTTCTTCTCTTATTCTCTCTCTGCGGATTTTCTCATCTATTTCACCATTCCTCCCTGCTATCTCTCACTTTTCCTCCCCTACTTGTTTCACTAGCACCTCTCCAATCCACCTCCACACCAGCACCGCACTAGAGTCGTTGGACATTCTGGGGAAGGAAACCTGAAACAGGTTTTTCTCCCACGTCCCGCTTTCTCTTCCTCTCCTCCTTCCTCCTTCCTGCTTCCTCCTCTTCCTTTCCCTCTTCTACCTCCTCCATTTCTCTCGTCCTTCGTCTAGTTTTTCTTAAAAAGCAGATTTTTCACTAAATTCCAGTTTTGTCCTCACTCTTTAAAAGAAATTGTAATTTTGTCCTTTCTCGATTAATTACATCTGTGTCCCCATTTTATTTATGTTTGTGTCCCATTTTATTCCCATTCTATTTTATCCATATTCTATTATTCAGGAACTGTCCAATCTAAATCAGATCATTTAAGGCTTAACCCAATTAACGGGTTAGCCTTAATCAAACCAAAATCTTCAATTTCTCCTTTGTTTCTTAGCGGATTTCAAATTAATTTTACAAAGTCATTCTTAGGACATTCCTGTTTCTAATTGACATCTCTAATCTTCTATCTAAAATCCAAAAATCAATCTGAACAGTCCAAATATTGAAATTATAATTTAGCCTAGATCTCTTTGATTTTGATGAATCTAACAAATCCGATCGGTGGATATCTAATTAAGGACGTGATGAGGACATATATGAAGGCTGATTATCTCTCATGACATTATATTTGAAGATTTTGATAGTGATTAATCTAGGAAAGTAGTTTTTTCTTGTTATTTGATTTGATTTGTTTTATTTAGGAATTGGAAATTCTATAATTTTGAGAAGTTGATTAGATCTGAGCTTTGATTATCATTTCAATAATTCCAATAATTTTGGTGATTTATTTTTAATTTTAGATAATTAAATTTTATTAAAATTCCTACTTTTTAAGTCAAGTCTCCGTGGGATCAACCTGTACTTGCATAAGCTACACTACAATAGCCCATACACTTGTAGTTAAACATCAACACATCTACATGGGAAGTACATGTTGAACAGATGATCTTATGTTGACAAGTGTAATGTTAATACTTGTATGAAATCCCCTGAAACTCTTATGATCCAACCAAACACATATGAATGGTTAAGTTATAATTGAGGACTAGACTTTAAGTGAATATGAAACTAGAAGATATTCCAGCCCTAAGTAAACAGACAGATTGTCTGATATGTATGAAACCTATTTTACATACAAGCATGGAGCCTTATGGTTTTGTTTTAAATAGGCATAAGCCTAGGGATGCTATGCTAGGGGAGTTATGAAGTTTTGCCACCTACTTCTTGAAATTTGATGATTTGAATATACCTTGCCCTATGAGAGGCTAAAAGTCGGGGGAGGGGGGGACAATTATGGGAAGGTCACCACTATGAAAGTCTTGTCTCCCCATATGGGCAGTGACACAATACTTTCCACCATGGTATTAGTGGTAAACAGGGTAGTTATCCAAGCATGGTAGTACGGATCAGACTGCAACATGGTAGTCCTTTGATTATTTCGCACTATGATGCATATGAGATGCCTTATGTTTTGGCATGATGAAATGCCAGGTAATTGTATATTACCAGTATTTCCCAAGAAGGGAAATTCCTAGTATAGGACTAGCTGAAATACTGATTTCTTATAGTGGAAAGAATTGATCAGCTTAGTTGAGAATGTTATTTGACTACTTTCATAAATTTGACGAATTTATCCATGTACAGTTACAAAGTAAATAGTTAGATACATAAGTATATTTATGAATAGTAGGATTATGAAGTATTAGAATTATATTGTCAAATTATTATGCTTCTTGAATCCCCTACCAAGCATAGCTTGCTGAGGTATTGTAAAAGTTTCAATGTTTAAAATATCTCAGATACAGAGAAGGATAGTTAGGAGCTTAAGACTATAGAAGATTTGAAGAGAATAATCATCAGGGTATACCGATTGAAGACATGTATTTTGTTTTGTTTAAGAGCATTGTATTGTAATGAGAGTTTCATTGTATGTGAGCTTTGAGTTTTGGATTATGTAATTTGGACAAGTATTGAAATGGATTTGAGTTGTACTATGAACCACTAGATGGATTCTGGAATTGTAATGACTCCAATTTTGTAACATTAAATCCCAAGTTAGCAATGAAAAGTTTAGTTTTTGAAGATAAGGGTATTTTGGTCATTTCACTATTCACCTTGACTAAACCCAGAAATTTGGTCCTGAAAATGGTACCATTAGGTGCGTCTTAGAAAAAGGAATCCAATAAGACTAAAATCACCTAAAACGGAGTTAAAATGAGCAAGTTATGGTCCTTTGAAGTTCAGGGGCAAAAATATAATTTTTACTAAAAAAACGAATTTAGCCTGCAAAACACAGGGGCCCGTTTTGATACGGGCACCCTTCATCTTCAACCACCTAGAGGGTTCTAGAACGGCGGTGATTGGAGGAGAAATCACAACCATTCTGGAGGTTTCTCCACCGCCATTCAAGGGCGGTGAGAGCCCCCTCCAGAACCCTCTTATAGCTCTATAAATAGAGCTCTTGGGCGCCTCTAATGGCAGCCCAAAAGCTTGGGAAAAACCCGTTTTGGAGAAGCAACCAAGAGGAGAAACGTGGAGAAAAACCCAGCAACGAGCCAGGTATGCCCAAGATCCCTCAAAACTCGTCTTCACATTAGTCCTAGGCTCAGTTTCCCTAAGTTTTTGCATGAAAAATCATGCAAAATAGAGCCCTAGAGAGTCACAAAGGACCCAGGGACGATCCCTGGGCCGCACTAATTCGACAGGGTCGAACCAGGGCATCCCAAGGATGCCCCAGTCCCCCAACGAACAAAACGTCCCCCCTGGACGAAATGCGTTGTCCGCGTTCGAGAGAACCAAACGGGCACGTCCGTGGACGCGCCCGCAAAATGAAAAACCGGGCGGGAAATCCAGCGCGCCTGCAGACGCGCCCGCTGGGGCGCATGCCGTTGATGTGTAACGTGCTAGCATTCTAGGATTTCCACCTCTTAAAATCCCGCTGGGGCGCATGCCGCTGACGCGCAGCACGCTAGCATTCTGAGATTTCCACCTCTTAAAGGCCCTTATGTACATGTGATACTAAAAAGCTTATAACTTGAGATTTAGAGCTCCGATTGAGGTGCCGTGAAAGGCATTGTGTCCATGTCGATGACACGGCCACATCCAAACTATAAAAACCCTGATCAAGGCCCAATATAAGGTGGGCACAACCCTTAGAATAGGATGGTGGCGCGTGGCCACTAGACCTTTGGAAAACTGATGATACCAAGGCCCAATTAGGACCTTAGGACACCCATAGGCATGGGGATGAACCCTTAATGCTTAAGTGGTAAGACCAACCACTCAAAAACCTATAAAAGATAGGCCAAACTAACCTTGATTCCCCAAACGATGTTCAAGAGCATACGAGGACAAAGGGGTTCGCGCGACCTAGCCAGGTAGGTGCTTTATCGCTACTAGACTTTTAAAAAGAGCCATGATTGTTTTGAATGCATGTTTTAAGTATAAATTATATGACTTGTTTAGTATGACTTATTTTATGGCTTGTTTAGCATATAAATGAATTCAGCATGCATATGATTAAATACATTATGCATAGACATGTTTTGCAAACAATTGCATATATTGCATGGCTTGTGAGCATTGAGTTCTTGCAAAATTGCATGTTCTTGAGGGTTACCAGTGTGGCCCAGGGATCATCCCTGGGTCCTTTGTGACTCTCTAGGGCTCTATTTTGCATGATTTTTCATGCAAAAACTTAGGGAAACTGAGCCTAGGACTAATGTGAAGACGGGTTTTGAGGGATCTTGGGCATACCTGGCTCGTTACTGGGTTTTTCTCCACGTTTCTCCTCTTGGTTGCTTCTCCAAAACGAGTTTTTCCCACGCTTTTGGGCTGCCATTAGAGGCGCCCAAGAGCTCTATTTATAGAGCTATAAGAGGGTTCTGGAAGGGGCTCTCACCGCCCTTGAATGGCGGTGGAGAAACCTCCAGAATGGCGGTGATTTCTCCTCCAATCATCGCCGTTCTAGAACCCTCTAGGAGGTTGAAGATGAAGGGTGCCCATATCAAAACGGGCCCCTGTGTTTTGCAGGCTAAATCCGCTTTTTAGTGACAATTACATTTTTGCCCCTGAACTTCAAAGGGCCATAACTTGCTCATTTTAACTCTGTTTTAGGTGATTTTGGACTTATTGGATTCCTTTTTCTAAGACACACCTAATGGTACTATTTTCAGGACCAAATTTCTGGGTTCAGTCAAGGTGAATAGTGAAATGACTAAAATACCCTTATCTTCAAAAATCAAACTTTTCATTGCTAACTTGGGATTTAATGTTACAAAATTGGAGTCATTACAGGAATTTAATAAAAATATATTCCTTCAATGGAATTTTATCTTGTATAAAAATTCTACTTATGTTATGTATGAAGTGATGACGTGGGTTTTTCAAAACAAGTTCTAAAGAAAAGAATTTTCGTTGCTTTGTTTTACACAATTTTTTTACTACTAAGGGCCCTGCCTTTGAAAATGTATTACAAAATATGTTAGAAAATCCCGGGTCATCACAAAAGGTGGGGTTTGTTGATGGATGTCTACCTTTTCTAGGTTTGGATGGTTGCCATTTGAAATGCAAGTACAAGGGAATTCTCTTATATGCCATTGGATTGGATGAGAACAAAGGTCTATTTCCTTTTGCCATATGAGTTGTGGAAGATGAAAAAAAAGGAGAGTTGGACTTGGTTCCTTTAGCACATTTATGTCATTCATGGAGATTACTCTAATCAAGTTATTTTTATATCAAACAAGCAGAAAGGATTAGTGGATGTTGTTAGTAATGTTTTTTCCAACTCTATACATTATTTTTGTGCTAGACATCTATATGTAAACTTCAAGAAGCTCCATCCTGTTATACACTTCAAACAGTTATTCTGGCAAGCAACATAAGTGTACAAAAGAGAAGATTTTTTTTAGGCTATGAGACAAATTAAGGAAGCATCAATAGAGGCACATGAGTGGCTATCTACAGTCTCTCCAAGTTGTTGGTTGAGGTCACATTTTCATACTGACTCAAAGAGTGACATTTTAACCAACAACTTAGCATAATCTTTTAATGCCCTAACTACAAGTGCGAGGGAGTGTCCACTGGTGGAGCTGTTAGAACACATCCTACAAAAAATGATGGTCTTTTTCAGTAAAAGACTACAATATGCAAATGGATTGCAGGATGGTATAGAGCTATATGTACATAATAGAGTACAAGGTTGATGTCACAAATAAGAAATTGCACAACATTGAGATCTTCTCATTTAGAATGGGAAGTTACATAGCACAATTCGTGGATGACAACATGACATGTAGTCAATAGTAACCAATTTAAATGCACCTGTCATCATTGGGATATATCTAGTATGCACTTATTTGCATAAGGATTTTAAGATTGAGAATTATCGACTATTGTAGTCCTTACTTCCACTTTGATATGTTGAGAAAGGCCTATCGTACACTCGTATCAAGAATACCAAACCTTTCAATATGGCCTATTGTTGATCTACCTTAGCTACTACATCCTCATTCTTGGAGACCACCTGGCCAGTCGAAAAAAATAGCATGCGAGGTGAAGACAAAGCTAATAAAAGCAACCAAGCAAATAGAGGAACTAAAAAATTCTAAAGATGTGGTGAACATGGACACAATCGAGATCATGCAAAGCTCCTTTATAAGGTATAATACATAATAGATAAGCTATATACATGGTTACAATTTACCATTAAATTTGCCCTTCTATGCCTTTTCCTCCATAGTGAAGGTAATTATGTTTCTTGTCCTTTAATTGTTTTGATACTTTGCCCTTCTATGTCTTTTCCATAGAAATATTTTGTTAGCAAATTCATTTTGCGATTTTTTACTCTATGTTGTAGATGAATGAAGGTTGGAGAAGCCAGGTTATCAAATGCAAAAACATGAAGCTCTACTGAAAATATTAAAGTAGAAGTACCTTTTGAAGTTTTGTAATGGTGGCAAAATATATGCAAATAGACTATTTTACCTCTGTCTTTGTTCAAATCAATGGGAATGTATTTGACCAATGTAATATATCTCTTTTTATGCAAGTCAATGAGCAAAATGTATGTAAACAGACTATTGTACCCCTTCTTATGCAAGTCAACGAATATGAATTTTCAACCACATTCTTTGTTGAATTCAATCATTACCCAACTTATTCTCTTTCTTTTCAGTGTTGATCTGATTGACACATTTGCCAAAGGTGTATGTTTATGATTTAGAAACTACAATCATATATTATCAATATAGGGAGAGCTAGTTCAATGAAAGAAAAAGTACTTCAACTAATAATCTGTAGTAGTTTCATTTATAATTTGATCTTGGCGAATTTGAACCACCATCCTCTTGAGATTAATTCCCAAGTGCGCTACCACATTTGAGCTAAAGACCTAAATGCACCCACACTTAAGGTGAGTGCATTGACTTCCATACTAGTAATCTTTGCAAGAATATCATAATCCCACTACAACACATCAAAAACATTCATTTAAGTGCAATAGAAATAAAAAATAGACATATGATGACAACAATCTTTATCATTTGGAGATCTACCTTCATCAAATGTAGCTCAAGATCCCACTCCGAATGATGATGATCCCTAAAGTCTTGCTAATGATCTCGCACTTGATGATAAATATCATGCTTGATGGTATGTGTTGGTGAAGATAACTAGTGATATTCTTAATATCAAGCAAAGTAGTCACACCTTCTTACTAGACAATGGTAATAGTATCTTCCAGGATTTGTCTTTGACTTTGATTTTGCAGCCACAAGTTGAAATCCACAATAACATCTTCGCATGTTAGAAGAAACTATCTATAGAGTGTATCTTCCACCTATAGAGTGTATCCAGTTAAACATTGTCTAATTCATGTTCTTCTAAAAAAAAATTCATATTAAATGACAGATATTCTACTACAAACTATTATATCTATCCATGCATATGTCAACTAATGCAAGGAGGAGTCTCCCACTTGGGTGACTAGGGTTCAAGGCTGTGCATGTGTATGCGTGTGTCAAACTTTCACAAAAAAAGGGCATATGTCAACTAATTGTGTGACACCTGCAAGTGGCTAATAGGCAATGTATCGAAGCTGCATAGTGAAATGGGTTGGCTCCCACCATCAGTAGATGAAGGTTTTAGAATGGTAAAGAAGTGTTGTAAAGAACATAGATGCAAACATCACATGCCTTCACAAAGACTACATTATAGTTTGAGCCAATGATGATGAACAAGTGTATCTAGAAAATATGAAGAGAGGAATGATCTTACTCTTGTTGTGAGGATGAGGATATGAAAGATCAGAGGGATCTTCAGTCATATCATATGCTTTCAGGATATAGAATCAAATGCCAAAGACGACTTGTATTGTTTACATATGAACTCTGGAAACAATTTCAATAACCACAAGTTTGTCACTGTTGAACAATAGAATGCATGCTAGCAAGAGTAAAATTAGACTGATTGATGATTTTTTTTTCCAATTTTCTATTTTGTGGTTCTTTGTTCAGTGTTTGAGAGCTCCCCAAGTCAAGCATTCACAAGGTAGGATTAATTGGGTTTGGCCCTACAAGCTAATCAACCACTTATTTGAGTCACAATGATGAATATTAACTTGATGTTTTTTGATAGGCTAGTTTGCATCAATGGTTGTTTCCTTCTATCTTCCAATTAATCTTGCATAACCTAGTTCATACATAGAGACATTGTTGGTGTAGTCTAAACATATTAAGATGAATGTTGATGGGAATTTTTTGTGACAAAAGATGCTTGGACTTGCACAAACTAACACTTGAAGCATCCAAAATTATGTGGTTGACCAGAATACTAATATATGTAAGCCGCTAAAGCATACTTCCCCCATGGAAAGGAAAAAGATTCCCCTTTGTTGTAGCAAACTTAATAAATCTGAAATGAATTTAATGATTTCAAGGAAATAACACATTTCATAAAGTCATCTGGTACTGGTTCCTCCACTTACCTTCAACAAATCATATACTCATGACCCTTCTCTGTGTTTGGAAAACCATATCAAGCTACTAATTTGTCTTTGTGCAACAAAGCAAACTCCTTTTAAAAACTTAGCCCTCAACAGCTAATGGTTTATAGATTCTTTTCTTCAACTTTCATTTCATTTAAAAGATTCTTCTACTGATAATATTATCTCATCCTTATCTGCTTGTTGTTCAAAAGATGTTGATGTTCATTTCATTTAACCAATTCTTCTACTGATAACCTAGTTCATACATAGAGACATTATTGGTGTAGTTTGAACATTCTATGATGAATGTTGATGGGATTTTTTTTATGATAAAAGAGGCTTGGACTTGCACAAACTAACACTTGAAGCATTTAAAATTATGTGGTTAACTAGAATACCAATATATGTGAGTGGCTAAAGCATAGTTCCCCCCTATGGAAAGGATAAATATGCCCCTTTGCTGTAGCATACTTAATAAATCTAAAATAAATTTACTGATTTCAAAGATACAACACATTTCACAAAGTCATCTAGTACTGGTTCTTCCACTTACCTTTAACAAGTCATGTATTAATGATCCTTCTTTATTTTTGGAAAAATATATCAAGCTACTAATATGTCTCTATGCAACAAAGCAAACTCCTTTTGAAAACTTTACCCTCAATAGCTAATGGTTTCTAAATTCTTTTCTTCAATTTTCATTTCATTTTATAGATTCTACTATTGATAACATTATCTCATTCTTATCTGCTTGTTGTTCAAAGGAAAAACCATAATTTTGTGTTTTTCACCAACTGATTATACTACTTCAGATGGACACTTATTAGTTTCAGCCAAGTTTTTATCTCTAAATCTCTTCTGGTAAGTGGTGATTGTAACTACAACTCTGTTAGTTGCCAAAACCCAATTTACTCAATGGGTGATCAAGGATCTACCAGGTATTTCTACCATTTCAAATATAAGAAACAATGCATGCAAGAGCTATTACAACCTTATACATAATTTCTTTATTGCTACCAAGGAAATGTTAAGGTTAGATGTCACCAACTCCACTAATCTCCAACCAAATAAATCTCATAATAGCACATGCCCACATCCAGACTTAGACATAGGCAAGCACTTATCTTAATGTCTTTCCATTCTATAGCTTTAAAACTTTTTGCAAATACTTGAATTCCATGAATAAGAAAATGCCCCTCATCTCTATTCAGTTTCAGATATCTTAATAGTTAGCTTCTTTCGAAAGTTCTAGACAGCAAGCATTGACAAAGGTTGCAAGCATTGATGACATTACCTTTTATGATTCAAGTGTCAACCCAAACCGTCACAACATTTTGGAAAAAAAATTATGCGTGTCAACCCAAATCTTCACCACACTCAGGCAAGACCACAATAAATGACCTAATTGGAGAGTAAAAACAAATAGCTAACATACACGCATAGGTAGAGACATGAAGGTATGTCTACAGAGAGAGCAAGAGGGCAAGAGAGCATGCATGCATGAGAGAGAGAGAGAGAGAGAGAGAGAGAGAGAGAGAGAGAGAGAGAGAGAGAGAGAGAGAGAGAGAGAGAGAGAGAGAGAGAGAGAGAGAGAGTAACCCAAGGACAAAGAATCGATCTCTAGCAAAGGAACAATGCTGAATGAGAGAAATGGAGAAATGGAGGTGGGGGTGTGGGGGATGGGAGAATGTCACTGGAGTGCAAGTGTGGTCTTCATGTAGTCGATCTCTACCATAGTAAGATGGCCAATGAAGTTGGTCGTCGTTGGTTCCTTCGTTGTTGGTCTTCTTCAATTGTAAGTCTATAATGGTAAAAGGTGAAAGAAACGATAGGGGCTATTATTAGAATTTTTAATTTTCAATCGACCATTCTAGATGGAATAAGCATGGAATGGCAACTTTGCAAAGTTGCCCAAAATGTAATGGCAAATTTGCACAAATGTGAAAATGGTGGATTTTCTTGTAAAAATGCCATAATGTAATGGAATTTTTGTAAAAACCCCTCATTATATTAAGGGGCGGCCTTTTTGTTATATAAATATTTTTGAATTACTTGCATGCCTATTTTTCACTCTATGTTCAATCTCCATCTCACTCTCTACTATTGGTTACTCAATTGTCTTACTTAGTTGGTTTTTAATTGGAAGCCACAACTTAGGTCTTGTTTTACTCCTGGGCTTAATTGGATGTTTTGCTCCATGTTATGACAATTATTTTATCAGATAGAGTTCTGTACGATATAAAACTATCATTGGTATGTTGTGATACTTTTAGCTCTTGTTTTGATATCACTAGATTTTTGTGTTATGTTACATCTTAGCTGCCTAAAGAAATCATGCTTGTTTTTTATTTATTTTTTTATTTTCAAGTGACATAAATGTAAGAACTCATTGCAAATTTGTGATTTGCACTAGGCTACTCTTTTTTTTTATTGAGATGTACATCTTTAATGCTTATAAATGTTGTACCATTCTCTGAATCTCAAGGTCAAACAAATGAAAGTTTCGATGATTCCAATATAACCACAATTTCAAATCAAGTAGTTATAAACACAAAAAAATGCAGCAATCCTGCATGGGCACATGGAATTCCCTTTTTGAAAGACAAAAAGAAGATTAGGTGTAATTATTGTCGAGAAGTGATATCTGGAGGATTTTTTTGATTTAAACATCATTTTGCAAGAAAATAAGGTGACACCAAACCTTGTGTAAAAGCACCAATAAACGTTTCCAAAGAAATGGGTAATTTTTTGAAGGAAAAGGAGGAGTTGAAGAAATAAAGAAAAGAACTAAAGAAAGCATGTGGATCTTTGAAGGATTTAGAAGACGAAGAATATGAACAATAAGAAGGTTCAAATGAGATGAATAAGACACAAAAAAATGTCATGTTTGGTCATATGTCACTAACAACTAGCTTAAAAGGTAAAACATATTCAAGGAAGCATGCATGTGAGATTATTGCTCGATGGTTTTACCAAACCACTATTCCATTCAATGTAGCTGATTCACCTTTCTTTCCCAGAGCCATAGAAACCACTAGAGCTTATGGCCTTACTCTTAAGCCTCACACACCATATGATTAGGAGAACCAATTCTTAAGGTAGAAGTAGAGTCCTTAAACATGTATCTAATTGATTTTAAGAGTTCATGGCCTGAGTGGTTGTTCAATTATTTTTTATGCATGGAAAGGCAAAATGGGATGACACATATAAATTTGTTGGTATCTTGTCTACATGGTACGATGTTCATTTGATCTTTTGATGCTCTAACATGTCAAAGAATGCAAAGAATCTCTTCAAATTGTTAGATGATATTGTTGGTGAAGTTGGAGAGAAAATATTGTTCAAGTAATCACTAATATAAATTTGTTGGTATCTTGTCTACGTTGTACGATGTTCATTTGATCTTTTGATGCTCTAACATGACAAAGAATGCAAAGAATCTCTTCAAATTGTTAGATGATATTGTTGGTGAAGTTGGAGGGAAAATATTGTTCAAGTAATCACTAATAATGAAGCAAGTAATGTAGCTACAAGAAGAATTTTGATGAAGAAAAGAAAACATCTCTTTTGGAATCCTTGTGTCGCCCATTGTATTGACCTAATGTTAGAAGCAATCGGTAAACTTGAGCATGTGGGTTGGTTGATAGATAAAGCTAAACAAGTTGTGAAGTACATCTATAACCATAATTGGGTATTATCCTCGATGAGGAAGCATACTAACAATAAGGAAATTATTAGACCTGGGTTGACTCATTTTGCTACAAACTACATTTTGTGCGAAAGCCTTTTAGAATAGGTATGTGAGCTTTTCTAAAATATTATTATTTGTGTTATTTTTTTGACACATAGAGATATTTATCATTTGTGTTATTTTTTTGACACAGAGATATTTATGCTTTGGTGATGTTTTCTTTGTGTTATTGGAAAACTTCATTGAGAAAAATATTCATTGATGAAGAATGTTCTGCTTCACCTCATGTGCAAACTTCAAAGGGGGTGAAGTTGAATTGATTTTAAAGGATGTTGTTTTCTGGAGAAACTTAGAGGAGATTCAAAAGGTTGTAGCACCACTTGTTAAAGTTTTTCCCTTAGTAAATTAAAAGTGAAACCTACAATGGGCGTGATTTATAATGAGTTGGAGAATGACAAACTTGCAATTGCAGAAGTTAAAAGGAATGTTAAGAGCTCCCACATTGAGTATTGGAAAATTATTTATATGAGACTTGAAAAGAAGTTCCATCATCCTTTGCATTTGTCAGGTTATTTTTGTAATCCTAGAATACGTTGTCGCTCATATTCATTGGTGTTTATAAACTACCATAAGTGTCCTTAAGAGAGATGAAAATAGGCAAATTGCTACCATTGATGAGATAAGATGATATAGAATACATTTAATTTATATTCAAACATATAGTTTGTATTATAAATCTTTTATCTTCTAAGAATATATTTAACTCTTATTGGCAGATTCAAGGTTTTATGAATGCATATGGTAGATTTGGAACTTCATTAGAGATAAAAAGTTGAGATAGTGTCTCTCGGTAAATAACAATGTTATCTCAAGTTTGTTAATTTCTAAACATCTTATTAGAGAAATTTGTTTGTTCTTGACTATTATTTTATCATTTTAATTAATATCTTGTATATTTTAATTTTAGTTTCATGTTGGATGTCATATGGTGAAAGTGCTCCTAACCTTCAATACATTGTGTGACAACTCGGGTTTTTGAAACATATTTTGTAATACATTTTTTTTTCAAAGGTAGGGCATCCCCTTAGTAAAAAATTTTCACAAAACAAAACAGCGGAAATTCTTTTCTTTTAAAACTTGTTTTGAAAACCCAAGTCACCACTTCATACATAACATAAGTACAATTTTTTGTATAAAATAAAATTCCATTGAAGGAATATAATTTTATTAAACTTCCAGAATCCATCCAGTGGTTCACAATATAGGTCGGTATCAGTACAATACCTGTCCAAATTACATAATCCAAAATTTGTAAACCTCACCATACCTTTAAAACTCTTAATACAATACAATTCCCTCAAATAAAATACATGTCTTCAAGAAGATGTATCTTGATTGATTATTCATCCACATCTTCTTAAGTCTTCTATAGTCTTAAGCTTCTAACCCTCCTTCTCTGTATTTGAGGTATTGTAAACATAGAAACATTTACAATACCTTAGCAAGCTATGCTTGGTAGGGGATACAAAAACATACTACTTCATCAATATAAGAATACACACCTCAGTGCTTATTTCATCATGGTTATCCATTCATGAGTATTCTCCATATAGAGTATATACATTATTTATGTAGTACGTGACAAATTAGTTAATATAGTGAAGATTACTCAAAATTTGTTCCTCTCCCTGGCTATACTTCCACTTAGGAAATCAGTATCTAGCTAATCTTTATACGGGGTTTTCCAGGAACTCATGTATTGGCATCTCATCATGCCATCGCATTAGATTATGCCTATCATATGTGCATCATAATGCAAAATACATTAGGACTACTATGCATCAGTCTCAATCCGTACAGCGCTTGGATGACTGCAATCCTCCACTGATACCAGCTGTGGAATATCAACTCTATGTCCTCACGGGGTGGACCATGGTTGTCATAGT
Organism: Warburgia ugandensis; assembly: GCA_035236585.1. Classification (NCBI taxonomy): domain Eukaryota; kingdom Viridiplantae; phylum Streptophyta; class Magnoliopsida; order Canellales; family Canellaceae; genus Warburgia; species Warburgia ugandensis. The sequence continues at coordinate 42,412,287 of CP141128.1, read as the reverse complement.
GGGGCCTTCCCATTATTGCCCCACCCGACGTTTAGCCTCTCTTTGTGTATGGTATCCATCATATAAATTTTAGGAAGCGGGTGACCAAACCCTCATAACTTCCCTAGCATAGCATCCCCAATCTCTATCTTTGTGTAAAATAAAATCACAAGCCACCATACTTGTATGGAAAATACATTGTACATATCAGACGATGTCTGTTTAACTAAGGCTGGAATATTTTCTATACCCTATTCTTAGGGTTTCCTTAGTCTCTATATCTCATTACTTTCACCTCATTAGAGTTGATCATCAGATTAGATCAATTGGATTAGATTATGAGGTTGGATAATTCAGTTTGATCGTTTGGTTAGATCACTTAGTTGGATCACATGTATTGGATCACTTAGTTGGATCATATGTTTTTAGATCACATGTTTGGATCATGTGTTTTGGATCATGACTATGCTAAGGTACTAAGCATAATTATATCATGAAGGTCTATAATTCTAGATAGAAAATCATGTATGTAATCACATGAGTCTCTAATACATCTTTGTATATCCACCTACTTCAAAGTAGTATCTTGTTTCATACTTCTCAAGTGTATTCTTCCACAATGTCCATCATGGTTTGGATTCATCCATCTGTCAAACCATACATATAAGGTTATTTCTCTATTCAAGTATGTATCCCTATGAGGGATATCCAAAATTTCCTTGAATCAAATTCGATCAAGTTTTTGGATTCTTTATCTATGTTCTCTTACATACACATACATAATTTCTACATATACATACGTAATATAATACTACATTAGTATTCTTATTGTTTTTTACCATTCAAGATCCTATGGATCTTATTTGATCATCCTTATCTTAATTACAATTTTTATTAGGGTTAGATGGTTTACTACATTTTATACTCTTATTATTCTTACTCAACCAATTAATGTTTTATTGGTTGAGGGTAGCTTATTTCATCCTAAGTCTAGAAGCTCCTCTTATGTCAAATTGGCTAAGGCTTACTAGTTAAATGGTTGAATACAAAATGGTTACTTCAATCCTTGTGTAAAGAGGCGTTTAGACCTCACAAACATCAATGGAAGTTGGGAGAAGAGTGAGGCTCTATTAGAGAACTCCCTTAACCATTATGTCCATCCTCCACTAGATTGACCCTAGCTTAACCTTTCATAAGGTTCCTATGAGCATTTCAACCCTAAGTACTCTTTTCAATTTATTTTAATTAAATCCATGAACTGAAATGTCATTCATGGAGTTTTATTATTCTCTTAATTTGGATCAAGGAATTTATTTTCCTCATATTATCCTACTAACTATGATCATTACTATCATTAGGTCTATGTCATACATTCCATGTAAATGTCCTTTCATTCTAATTTTATTTAATTACAATTTGAATGAAATTTCCATTACTTAAGCATTAAAGCATAGATATAAAGCACAACAAGCATAAATAAACAATTAAATAAATAATTCTATAATTAACTCAACTAAGCAAAGAAAGACAATTATCATAATGTTCAATAATTCAAATAGAAATCTAACATGCTATCATGATCCAATGGTCTTAATTGATCCATATTCATTTTTCATCTTTTTAGGGTTTAAAATCTCGATCCTTCATTTTCTTTTAGATCTAACATGTCTTATTGATGTAATTTCATCCTTAGGTCATTGATGTATCCTATCCATTGATTTGATCTTCCTTGATCTACTCGATCAAGGAGATCTTAAGTTACTTTCTCCCATTTAAGAGCATAGATCTTGATCTAGCCCAAGTCCTCATTATCCATTCCATAAATTCACATAATCTTAACTCAATATCATCATCAACACCTATCCATATAGCCCAATCATCCTTGATCAACTTGATCAAGGAGATTTCCATCCTTTTTTTATGGTTTTTATTACTTTTAAGTCTAGATCTCTTAAGATCTGCCTATAAAATTACATATAACTAATTGATTTAATTTATTACATTATTATATAATCATCCAAAAAGGTTTGATTGGTCTGATCATCCAAGATCATGTAAATCAAGGATGTTAGTATATTTATCCACTTAATTATAGAAAATTTAATGAATTAAAATTACATTTTTATTGGTTCAGTACATTTTAATTATTACAAGGAATCCATCAAAACTTTTTGATCTCAATTTGGATATCAATTGAGATCAGAATTGAAGTTTAAAGCTTTTAGCCCGTTTTAGGGGATGAATTTCACCCTTACTATTTTCTTTATTTGATTGATCTATAGGCACTAAATTTCTAATATGATAATGTTTTATAAGGTTTTGAGACCTTCTGAACACATCCATTGGTTCAGATTTTCAGTTTGAGGTCATCTGGACCATGATCCAAGATCAATGGCATAGATTTTACTAAATATAACATGTAAATACAATTTAAAACCAAAATATAATAAATTCATTGGATTCTAGAAGATACAAAGAATCCATAGCAGGTTTCAGATCTAAAATCATAGCTATATTGAACTCTGAATTGGAAAAACAAAGTTTCAATTCAAAATTGGATGGCCTAGATCAGATTTGGGTTACGGGTGTGGGGACGATCATCGACTAGCGCCTGTTACTGTCTACTTCAGGTTATCGGGTAGAGGTGACCAGCTATGGGCCATGTAATAACCCCAATTTTTGTAATTGATTGAGAAAATCAATAAAGTTTGAGTTTTAGATATTTCAGGTTGAAATATTAGGGTTATTTAGAATATACTTTTTATAAAAGTATAATCAAATCATAAGACATGTAAAATTGAAATTAAACTTAGCAAACCCTTCAAAATGACTGTAAGCACGACAAATTCCGAATTCGGATTAGAAATCCTTAAGTTTCTTCATTTCTTGGACAAAAGGGGTAAAATAGTAATTTTACCCAAAAAATCAAAATCTCCCAAAAATCAAAATATAAAACATCAAAATTTAGAATGTACTAAGAAATACGAATCCAACGCCACTAAGTACACTCAAATCTGACATCATGGGAATAAAACCCAAAATTTTAGGCATAAATGGCAAAATGGTCTTTTTACACCATGTGGGGCCCACAAGGGACCCAACAACCAATCTTATCAGCAGCCCACGTGAAGTCATGGGTCAAAAAACATCAGCTGGTCTTGGGGAAGAAAAATGGGGCATGGGGAAGAAAAAATGGAGCATGGAAGACTTTTATGCCATTTAATAATAAAAAATAAAAAATTATAATCATGAAAAAAGACCCAAAATGCCTATAAATATAACCCCAAAAATCCTCATAAAATTTCCACAAAATTCTCTTCACTCTCCCTGAAAAATTAGATCTAGATTCCTCCCCAAAAACCCAAAATTTCCAAGAGATAGATCTCTTTTCAATTTGTTTTTCTTTTTAGATTGGAACAAGAGACCTAAAATCAATTAGGCACTCTGTTCCAGTTCTAATTTGATCAATTGCACCATCCAAAACATCCCAACATATCTATTCTACAAAACCCCCAAAGAAATTTCAAGATCCAACGGTTCAAACACCGGTAATTTGCAAGAGAGGTGAATCTTGGGCTATATCTTCATCAAAGGGTATTTCTTTTAAATTGGACACATAAACACCATTTTTTCTCAAATCAGGTATGTGGAAATACTTTATATAGATGTTTACTACTTCTTTATGTAATTTTTATTTTTCTGTAATTTATTTTGGTAATAAAAAGGTAAAAATAAAGTAAACACCAGAACCCTTAATTCATGATGATGGAGTGCTCAGATGAAAAATATGACTAACCAATCGATCCAGAAGGGTCCAAAACTCGTAGGGTAGAATTTTCACAAAGATCTGAGAAGGTTTGGTCCCTTAATTGAGAAGGCATTGATTGGACGGTCTAAACGGACTGTTCGATCTCCCGATCGGACGGACGATGTCCCGCGCGCATCCATGGAAGCCCCGTGCGGGTGCTTCGACATTTCAGCCCAGCGGACGTGCCCGACTAGTTCCTCCCGGCTTGGTTTTCCGCCCGAACTATCTGGGCCGTCCATTCCTTGGGCCCAGATCAAATCCATGCCCAAGGAAAGACTGTAAACTTCTAGATCCAATTTCGGAGTCATCTGAACTCCAAATTGAGATCGGAAAGAAGCCATGGAAATCTTGAAACCTCTATTTTTTGATAAAATAATAAAATTGACATGTTATTCAGTAAAAACTTTTTGTATTAAAGAAACAATTTTCCAATTACCTAGATCTTCAAGATTTGAGATGATCAGATCTTGAAAATATATTTTAATAATGATATAATATTGAAATAAAGTGAGATCTATGGTTTAATTGGATATATATGAGATATATTAAGCGATCTACCTATTATGGTAGAGAAATCCTAAAAATACAAAGGGACCCACTTGATCAATGAGATCAAGTGTGATCAGATCCTTGGGATGGAAAGAATAAATGTTGATATGATGAAATCCAAGGAGATCATGAATGGATTATGACAAAAATAGATCAATATGATCTTTTGACCTTAATAAAGAAAATTCCCTAAATATAACTAAAATCCTTAATCAAAGGAAAAGATCTAAGATCAAATGGTTGGATCAAAAGTAAAGGTTTCTAAAAATGTTAATGCAATTAGTTTCATAGCATTTTAAATATGATTATGTTATAAAGCATGCTAGTATAACATTTAGACTTTAACATGATATGTGATTTCATTGTTATCATAAGGTGTTAGATTTAATTTAAGTACCTTGCCTCATTATCATTGAATGTTAAATTATGTAGTTTTATGCTTTGAATTTATAATTCATTTATGATTGAATGTTATTAGTAGATTTACTTGTTATGAGATAAAGAACATAAAACAGAAAAAATGTATTCTAATGAGAAAGTAGAGTTTCATTACACAAATAAGAATAGAGTACTTTGGACTTAATTAGTAAGGGCTATAGTTAGTAGGACAATATAAGGATTATCAAGTCCTTGGCCCAAATTAGGAAAAGAATAATAAACCCCATGAATGACATTATAAATATTCATGGACTTAATTAAAATCCATTAGAAAGAGTACTTAGGGTAAACATGCTTATAGGAACCTTATGAAAGGTTGAGCTATGGTCATTCTAGTGAATGGTGAACATAGTGGTTAAGGGGGTTATCTAATAGAGCCTCGCTCTTCCCCTACCTTCCGTTGACATTTGTGAGGTCTAAACGCCTCCTTACATGAGGATTGAAGTAACAACTTTGTTTTCACTCATTCAGCTAGTAAGCCTTAGCTAATTGGAAATAAGAGGAGCAGTCTAGATTTAGGCTTGAATAAGCTACCTTCAACCAGCACATTAACTGGTTGAATAATAATAATAAGAGCATAAAAGGTTAGTAAATTACCTAACCCTAATAAAAACAGTAAGTAAGATAAGGATGATCAAACAAGATCCATTAGCTCTTGGATGATCAAGAACAATGAGAATAAGAACACTATATTGTACTTAGTATGCATGTTTATTAGTATACTTGTTATAATTCATTAGATTAGATAATCCAAACCCTTGATCAAAGATGATTCAAGGAAGAAAACCAAGATCATCCTCCATAGGGATGATCCAATAACTAAACTTAGATCAAAGAAGAACTAGATGATAGAAGATCTATGTTAATCAATGGATCTATGAAAGATCAAGATCAAGGAGATGGACATACAAAGACTTAGAGATAGAAAAATACTTAGATATGAATGATCTAAAGATCATTCTAATCATCAGATCTAGTGATCAATAGGATTGTTCATAATTTATATATTGACAATATGTATGGATGTACAGATTACATACATCAGTTAGGATCATGGAAGATTAGGGAAAAGAGATCAATCCTTAAAGGTAGGAGGATTTGATGAATGCATTTACATGAGATATACATGATTGTACTCATGATCTTATGTTGACAAGAGTAATGATAATACTTGTATTAAATCTCTTGAATACCTTATGATCCAACGAAACACATATAAGATGGTTAAGGACTAAACTATAAGTGAATAGGGAACTAGGAAATATTTCAGCCCTAAGTAAACAGACATATGGTCTGATATATATGAAATCTATTTTACATACAAGCTTGGAGGCTTGTGAGTTTGTTTTAATAGGCATAAGCCTAGGGAAATGCTATTGCTAGAGGAGTTATGAGGGTTTGGCCACCCGCTCCTTGAAATTTGATGATATGATGATACCTCGCCAAAGAGAGGCTAAAAGTCATGTGGTGGCAATTATGGGAAGGCCACCACTGTGAATGTCTTGCCCCCCCATACGGGCAGTGACATAATATTTTTCACCATGGTATCAGTGGTGAACAGGGCAGTTATCTGAGCGCGCTAGTACGGATCAGATTGCAGCATAACAACCTTTCTGATTATTTTGCACTATGATGCATATGAGAATAGGCATAGTGAAATGCCTTATGTTATAGCATAATGAAATGCTAGGTAATTGTATATTACCAATATTTCCCAAGAAGGGAAATTCCGAGTATAAGATTAGCTGTAATACTAAATTCTCAAAATGAAGAGAATTGATCAGCTTAGTTGGGAATGATATTTGACTATTTTCACAAATTTAACTGGTTTACCCATGAAGGGTATGTATGTATATAGATATACATAACTTACAAAGTAAAGAGTATGTTTAAGGATAATGGGATTATGAAGTATTGGAATTACATTGTCAATGTTATGTTTCTTAAATCCCTTACCAAGCATTGCTTGCTGAGATATTGTACTTGTTGCAATATCTTAGATACAGGGAAGGAGAGTTAGGAGCTGAAGATTATAGAAGACTTGAAGAGAATAATCTTCAAGGTATACCCTTGAAGACATGTATTTTTCTTTGTTGAGAGTTTTATTGTATGGTGAGCTTGAGTTTTGGATTATGTAATTTGGACAAGTATTGTACTAGATTTGGCTGTACTGTGAACCACTGGATGGATCCTGGAGTTTAATAAAAGTATATTCCTTCAATGGAATTTTATTTTGTACACAAATTGTACTTATGTTATGTATAAAGTGGTGACTTGGGTTTTCAAAACAAGTTCTAAAGAAAAGAATTTTGCTGCTTTGTTTTGCGAAAAAAATTTTAGACTCTTAAGGGCCCTGCCTTTCAAAATACTTTACAAATCATGTTTCAAAAACCCGGGTCGTCACAGGCGAGACGTCCAAATCTAGACCATCTGATCACCCATGGCTAGATCTCCTCCATCTGTTAAAATCAAATGCCCAGATTTCATATCCTGGGGTTTTTAGGCCCCAGGAATTCATCCAACAGCTCAAAAGTTACATCTAAGCTATGGATAGATGGGATCTCAACCATCCAAACTGGATCCATTGTTTTTGACGGATCAACGGTAGGGAGATCACAGGCATGCCGGAAAACATGGTGTAACTACCAGAATTGGAAGGGGAGTGCAAAGTGCACCAACCTGTGCCGGTCCGAGGAGGAGGAGATTATCGGAGAAGGAGAAATCTAGCTGAAGAAGAATAAGAAATCTGGAATACAACCCTAAACACCGGCAACTCATACAGCCATAAAATTCTCCGTCGTTGTTGTTGGGGGAGGATGAAAACCTTAGGGCTTTAGTAGATCTCATCGTGATGAAGATGTTAAACTGTTCAAGATCACCATTCACTGGCCAGATTGGCCAGAATGACTTGAAGAAACTGCCGGAGACGGTAAACGTTGCTGGGATGGATTTCGTTTTGAATTTTCTAGAGATCTAGGATATAGATCATCATGGTACCAAAGGACTTTTGTAGATCACCCTTGTCCTACTAGATCCAATGGTGAAGATAAAGCATAGGAGATGACCTGTCCATGGATGCACCCGACGGCTCCACTAAGTCTGGAGTGTCGGGTGCGTTTGTAGACACGCCCACAGAGACTAAGGGAGAAAGAGGAAAAGAAAGAAAATTTGGAGGAGTTCGGGGAGGTTTCTAGAGCTGGGATTTTGGAACATACTAGGAGACCTTGTGAGAAACACTAAGTGAATTTTTGGGATTTTTATGAGCCATTTATAGAGGTGTTTTGAAATTTTCACGATTACTTGAAATCATCACCTTGATTTCTTTTGAATATTTAAATGTCTTAGGATACCCACTACCACCTCCTTCACCACTAGTAGGTGGTAGGGAGGTGGTAGTGGTTTGACTAATGATGGGCTGTTTTCTAGACTTAGATCCCTTTGTGGGTCCCTTGTGGGCCCCACGAATGTGTGGAAAGACCAAATTTCCCTTTTATGGAGAAATATCTGTTTTATTCTCCAAGGCTCAGAATTAAGCGTACTTAGAGGCATTGGATTCATATTTCTGAGTGCATTCCATATTTTTATGTATCAGGTCTTGGTTATTTGTGAAATTATCATTTTACCCTTTTATTCATGAAAATGAAGAAACATATGGATTTTTTATCTGTATTCAGAAATTGTTGTGCTTACAGTCATTTTGAAGGGTTTGTTAAATATTTTTCAATTGTACATGTCTCATACCATGATCACACTTCTATGAGAAGTGAATTTTTCATACCCCTAATATTCCAACCTTATTTTCATTGAAATTCTCAATTTCAATATTTATTTGATTTCCTTACCAAAAATTAGGGGCGTTACACATTGCAATTCAAATATTAAGTAAAATTGCTTCTTCTTCTCCTTATGAAAGAAATTGGAGCACATTCAACCAAATCCACACAAGGAAAAGGAACCGCTTAAAGCAAGAGAGGCTAGACAAGCTTGTCTTTATCCATTACAATTTGATATTAAGGGAGTCACAATTAAGAAGGAATGGTTCTAGTTATAATACAATCAATCTCAATAATATCTTACTTTAAAATGAAGAAGATGAATGGATTGATGGTTTTCCCAATGTGTTGGAGTTTCTTCAGAATAAAAACACATGCAAGAATGGAAGAAGAAGAACTTGAAGACGAGGACTCTCCCAAATTTTACTCATCAAGTACCAATCATGGGATGGGGAGAAAGCTTTACTTCTCTTCTTAGGAATCAAGGTGGTTTAAGTTAGAGTATTTAGGTCTCACAAGAGCCAAAGTCTTTTATTTTATTTTATCATATTTTGGATTTTATTGCTACTAAACTTTGATATAGATTACAATCTTAAGTTTATTGGGTTGATTTACAGTGATGAAACCAAAATAATTGAGATATGAATACTTAAGTAGTTTAAGGAAATCTTCTTTCTTTTGATCTAATTGTCTTTTCATAAATTTTCATCTATACACTATATAAACATGTATTCTTATTTGAAGCAAGAAATTTAAATTTCTCTCTCTCTTTTGTTTTTTGTAAGTTTATCATTGCTATTGTTTGACAATCTTTTTATTTTTTGTATTTTAAAAGATTTTTACTATTTGTATATAATTGATTAATTAACTAATTAATTTTGTATTGAATCACTGGTAGAATCACTCAACTTAGTGGAAAACTAAGATAGGTAACTATCCAAGTTTTAGAGTTTTAAGCATTGCCTTGCATGGCTTGGGATGTCTCATATTGCGTGGCCATCACATTAAATCATCCCACCTAGGTTCTTGGGCTTGTAATTAGTTAAGCTTCTTAGTCTAAATGAGGAGATGTCCAACCCTACTAGTCTTCCTAGCTCCCAATGTTCACATCTGGATGGCTCAATCGTGGACCTCTCTTCTTAATCTAGGTTATGAAAATCATTAATTATGAAGCGAGATGACTAAGCCTAGCACTAACTCACGAGAGAGTGACCATGCGTTTAAGCACGTGTCTAACATGACGTGCTAGAGATAATTAGTGATGTCATTTCTCATGACATCTTACCCTTCATGTTCCATGGATTATGCACACTTACCATGTGGCTTATCATGCCAATCTTGGCGCTTCACAGGTTCTATATCGTGCGCACAACCCTAGTAACATTCAAGTCAAAATCTTGGCCTTTCAAGGCCCTAAAACATGCGCACAAATCACGTGGTATTTGTGATGAAATCTTGGCCTTCCTAGGCATTAACATGCATATAAATCATATTACTTCGAATATGAAATCTTATCCTATTTGTATCTCTAAATCATGCTTACAACTAGCGTGGGAAAACATGAATTAACATCGCCTGTACTAGACTTAATATCAATGCATACTAATCACGTGGAGAACATGAGTAACTCACCATAATATGCTCACATCATGCATGTAAATAACGTAGGTAGCATAAATAAAACTCGTAACTTTAGGCTCAATATCATGCGTGCAAATAGCATGCATAACATAGATAAAACTCACCACTCTAGGCATCAGTACTATGCGTGAAAATGTCATTGTTAACATCGATAAAACTTGCCACCTAGGCATCCTTGTCATGCATATAAATCACACGAAACATGCAAGGAATATTGGCCACTATAGGTCTAATTCCATGTGCACGTAAAATACCTAAGCATACAACATATACGACATCAATCCAAGCCTCTAAATTATGCACACATCTCATGCAATATGTGACAGATCCTAGCCTTTCAAAGTCCCTGCAATCAAGCGCACCAACATATAGATAAAAGGTGAAACTTTATTCACTTTCATGTCATAAAAAGAGAAGGAGAACTCATCTTAATGAATCCAAAAACATATAAAAGTTGAAGGTTTGGTAGCCTAGACTTATCTATTGAAAGAGCCTCGATTGGTCTGCATTTTCCATGCCGTTTCCTCCACTTTCACCTGGGTTTTGAGAGTGTTCTTCACCCTCAAACACCAGGCGCACCACTCCTCTTTCTTCCTCTTCCACTCTTTATCTCTTTTTCTTTCTCTATTCCAATCCTCTCTCTCACGTGGAATCAATACCAGAAACTGCCTTGGCTGGACGTCCAAGATTATTTGTAACTTTTCCTATGTTTCCCGTCATGCATCCTAAGGCAATCAAGTCCTAAATTTCCATGATTTTCCCCAGGGATCTCTTTCCTAAGTTTCACTATAGCTGGTTTCACAAGTTTCTATCTCCACTAGCCTATCTCCAACTTGTTATTTACTTTCCAATTCTCACCGGCTATAGATATCCATTACCTTCTAACTCTCATGGGAATCACATTAGTTGGTTTCCAAATAAAATATCACATGACGTCTTTTGGGTCTCTTTCCAAATCTCTAAAAATCCAATCATCACCAAGCTTCATAGCACGATTTTTGCTCATTGATACCTTCCCATCTCACAGTCTATTGCACTTAAGATTGAATCTCATCCATCTATCTTTATCTCTCGTTAGGTGCAAGACATCTTTGCCATCCCAGCCACTCAATCTTGCTTAGAGAGATGACATCAATTGCTCTCTAATTCTCAATATTATTACGTTATCTAGTTAGATTTGATTTCCCTTAGCTCACACGTCCTGCCACCTTGCATTCCTTGGGACATTTTATATTGCACGGTCATCATGTTAAATCCTAGCCCACCTAAGGTCTTGGGCTTGTAATTAGTTGGGCTTCTTTGTGTAAACTAGGAAACGTACAACCCTCTTGGGCTTCCTAGCTCGCAAAGTCCATGTCTGGATGGACTTAATCTTGAATATCTCATACATAGTGAGACATTTCACACATGTCAATGACTCCTATAAATTATCAGGGATTATCCACTCATAGATTAGGACAAAAGCTCATTTTATTCACAATAAAATGAGTACAAATTTTGAGATATTACATTATCTCTCCCTTGAAGGAATTTCATGCTCGAATTTCTACTCATCCCAAGTTACAAACAATTATGGATATTTTTCACTCATCTTAGACTCTAACTCCCATGTAGCTTCCTTGAGTGTGTGTTATTGCCAAAGGATTTTGGCAAAAGAAATTTACTTATTCCTCATCTCCCAATCCTTCCTATCCAATATCCACATAGGCTGTCTCAAAAGTCAAGTTTGGTAGCAACTCTATAAAAGTTGAAAGTCAATAAGGTTTCACCTCGTATCTATATGTTGGTACCCTTCACTATTGGGCCCTTGAAAGGCCAAGATCTTGTCATATATTACGATGTGTGTACATTTTAGATCCTTGGATTGGGCTAACATATGTTGTATGCTTAGATATTATACATGCACATGGAATTAGACCTAGCGTGACCAAGTTTTATTCATTTATTCATATACTATATACACTTGATTTTGGGCCTAGAATGGCCAAGATTCCTTGCATATTCCTTGTAATTTATATGCATGATATAGATGCCTAGAGTGGAAAGTTTTATCCTTGTTAACAATGATATTTTCATGCATGATATTGATGCCTAGAGCGGAACTTTTATCTATGATATGCAAGCTATTTGCACGTATCATATTGAGCCTAATGTTGTGATTTTAAAGTTAAACTTGCAAGCACACGAATCAGTTATAGTATTCTCATACGAGAAGGTCGATCTCATGAGGAATCGAATGATTGTGATACTAGTAGTCTTTACTTTATATTATCTAACATAGCCAATTTCAAGAAATATTTTAATCTAAACTAAGAATAAAAAATAACACATAGAAATGGAAATTATGCAAAAACTAAAGAAAAGTGCTAAAATTAACAACTTGCCTAAAACACACTTTCTAAAAAAAAAACTTTGCTAAATTAAATTTTTTCTAAAATTTGAAATTTCTAAAAATTAAAATTGAAAACAATTGAAAACTATGCTAACATGAAACTAATCCTAAAGCATGGAGAACTAATCTTAACATGAACTAAACACCTTATGCAAAACTTGGCGCACTTATGTGTGTTATTCATGAAAATAAGATGGAAAAAGTGCATGTATGAAGCATGGAAAGGGTTCATGAATTAAGGAATGAAATAACTATCATGGACTATGTGAAATTACCTTAGCTATAGCTAGAAACTCTAATCAAAGTAAGAAACTCTCTAAAGGGATCATGCCACAAAACCATGCGCATGGCCCAATGGGTTGTGTGCATGAATCTTGAGTGTGATTCATGTGAGATTCAATAATTAAACCCATCTAGAATGGTGAGTATGAAATCTTTGAATGGACGATGTGTTTAGTTATCTAAGAGACACGGATGCACGAGACAATTTAAGCAAGAAATCAAGCAACTAATCATCCTTGAGATTTAAAAATAAAACTTCAAGCAAACATCTCATTGAATTGAATGAATTGAAGTACAAGGGTGGTGTGCATGATTCATGGAATGTGCGTAACATTCTTTGATCCAAAAGCACAGCCCAATCTCTACTTTAACTTCATCAAGATCATCCCACTCTCAATCATAAGCTAGTGCACATATATTCCATAATAGATCCAAGGAAAACAATAAAGAAAAGATGGGATAGAAAGCAAGACATAGAAAAGATCTTTAAGGAGAAAGATGGAAAAGAAAGATTTGATCTAAGAACTACACTCTCTAGGCTATCAATCCAAGAGAGTTATAGTAATTAGACTCAAGGATCTAAGGTGCTACAACAAGGTAAACAAGGAACTTGAACAAACAAAATAATCAATTAAGCAACAAGGAAAGATTTGAAGGATGAAAATTCAACCTGGAAATTAATGTGTAAACTCAATAGAAACACTCAAGAGGGAGGTGTGGAATAGCTTGAGGAAGTAGTAGTCAACGTTGGAAGATAGCAGCCACCCAAAAGGAGAAGAAGATTCAAGGCAAAAGAGAAAGGATAGAGAGGAGTAAGAGGATGTCTCCTTCAAAGTGAAGGAGGCATCTTTTTCCTATGAGTGAGAGAGTCCTCCTTTGATTCTTTTTGTGGTTCTTTTATAAATTTTCTCCTATATTTTCTAGAGTGACCTACAAATAAGCTAAGATGATGAGCTAGCTAGGGTTTTTAAAGTGGGATTGATTGGTCACACTTTGAGTGCAAGTAGGTGGGGAGATGCCACTTTTTTAGGGTAGGCATCTTCCCCTTCAAAAGTAATTGAATCCCTTCACATATGGAAAGTGGTTGGGTGGTGATGAGATAAGAAAGAGAAGGGAAGGTGGGAGGAAACAGATGGGTAGGAAATTTAGGAAAGTGAGGTGAGATGGGGAATTTGATTGGTTAAGTGATTTCTTAAGAATTTGAGATTTGTTGGGTGTTTGAATGGGAGTTTAGGAAGGTGGAGGAATCTTAAAAAGGTAGGATTCTTGAATGAAAGTGAAATTCTTTATGCATCTTAGGGGTGAGGTGGAAAGTGAGAAAAACATGAAAAAACATGAAAAATAGAAGGGTCTCTTCCTATTGGTCCACATGCCACCTTATCCTATTGAATCTTCTCTTAAGTTGCTTCAAAATATACCCATAAATCTAAAGGATAATTCTTCAAATTCTCCACCAATCATTGTGAGGACCTAGGTTTTTGTAACAAATTTTGTAAAACATTTTTCAAAAGCAGGGCCCTTAATGGTAAAAAAATTTCGTAAACAATGGAGGAAAAAATCTTTTCTTTTAATTTCATTTGTAGCAAAACCCAAGTCTCACCTCAAGATAAATAATACACAGACATTTTGTATAAAATAAAATTTTATTAAATACCAGGAATCATCCAATAGTTCACTCTTACACAGCCCTTGTATTAAAATTACAAACCATTGTCCAAATTACATAATCCAAAGTTCAAACCTCACCTTACATTAAAAACTCTCAATACAATACAATGCTCTAAATGAAAATACATATCTTCAAGAGACATACCTTGATTGATTATTCTCTTCAAGTCTTCTACTATCTTGAGCTCCTAAGTCTTCAAACTTTACTTCCTTAAGTCTCCTTCCCTGTATTTGAGATATTGTAAACATTCAAACATTTACAATATCTCAGCAAGCTATGCTTGGTAGGGGATACAAAAATATACTACTTCACTAATATAAGAATACCTACCTCAGTCATCATTCCATCATGGTTATCTACTCATGAGTTATCTCAACATAGAGTATATACATTATTTATGTAGTATAGGATAAATTAGTTAAAATAGTAAAAATTGCTCAAAACTTGTTCCTTCCCCTGGCTATACTTCCATTTAGAAGATCAATATTCAGCCAATTCTTATACAAGGATTTTCTTTCTAGGAACTCATATAGTGCCATCTCATCATGCATTGGCATTATACTATGCCTATCATATGTGCATCATAATGCAAAATACATTAGGACTACTATGCCACAGTCTCAATCCGTACATCACACTTAGATAACTGTATAATAATCCACTGACACCAATTGTGGAAATAACAAATCCAGGTTCACATGGGGGAAACCCTGGCTGTCATAGTGGCAGCCTTCCCATGATTGCCCCACCCGACATTTAGCTTCTCTTTGGGCATGGTATCCATCATATAACTTTCAGGAAGCGGGTGACCAAACCCTCATAACTTCCCTAGCATAGCATCCCTAGTCCTAGGACTATGTAAAACCAAAACATAAGCCACCATGCTTGTATGTAAAATACATTGTACATATCAGACGATGTGTCTGCTTAACTAAGGCTGGAATATTTTCTATGCCTTATTCTTAGGGTTTCCTTAGTCTACACATCTCATTACTTTTACCTCATTTCATTAGGTCATTAGATAGTTGAATTGGATCATAGGGTTGATTTACTTAATTGGATCATCTAATTGGATCATGACTATACTAAGGTACTAAGCATACTTATATCATGAAGGTCTATAATTCTAGACAAAAGATCATGTATGTATACACATGAATCCTTAATACATTCTTGTACATCCACCTACCTCAAGGTGGTATCAAGGTCTTGATTCACACATCTCAAGTGGTATTCACTCCCTATTGTCCATCATGATCTTGATTCATATATCTGTCAAACCATACCTATCAAGTTATTCCTCTATACAAGTATGTATTCCTATAAGGGATGCCCTAATTTTCCTTGAATCATATATGATTAAGGTTTCAACCCTTTTAAGTTCACAATCTACACTATAAGTAAAATTATAGAACAATACTAAAATCTACATTATATTTCTTTTGTTTTTGTTTGTGATCCTTCAAAATCTCTCTTGGATCTTGTTTGATCTTTCTTATCTTATTTACAATTTTTATTAGGTTTAAATGATTTACTAAACTTTTATGCTCTTATTATTATTACTCAACCAGTTAATGTTTTATTGATTAAGGAGAGCTTATTCTATCCAAAGTCTAGACAGCTCCTCTTACGTCAAATTGGCTAAGGCTTACTAGTTGAATGGTTGAACACAAAGTGGTTACTTCAATCCTCATGTAAGGAGGCGTTTAGACCTCACAAACATCAATGGAAGGTGAGGGAAGAGTGAGGCTCTATTAGAGAACCCCCTTAACCACCATATTCATCATCCCCTAGTGTGACCTTAGCTCAACCTTTTATAAGGTTCCTACGAGCATTTTAACCCTAAGTACTCTTTCTAACTGATTTTAATTAATAGAGTTTCATTATTCTCCTAATTTGGGCCAAGGAAATGGTATTCCTTATATTGTCCTACTAACTATAGCCCTTACTATCATTAAGTACATGTCATTTATTTCATGTAAATGCCCTTTCAACTCTAATTACATTTAATTACATTTTCAAGGTAATTTTCATAACATAAACATTAAAGCATAAATAAATAAATAAATCTACAATTAAATCTACTAAGCAATAAAGGACACTTACAATAACATTTAATAATTCAAAAGGAAATCTAACATGCCTTAACTATTCATCATGATCCATTGGTCATTATTCATCTTTCATCTCTTTTAGGGTTTAGATTTTGATCTTTTTATTTTCCTTTAGATCTAATATATCTTCTTCATGTGATTTCATTATTAGATCATTGATGCATCTCATCAAATGATCTGATCTTTCTTGATCCAACCTATCAAGGAGATCTTAAGTTATTTTACCCAATTTAAGGGCATAGATCTTTATCTATCCTAAATCATCATCATCTAGTCCATAAATCCATATGATATTAACTTAATATCTTCATCCAAACATATCCATACTATTCAATCATCCTTGATCAACTTGATTAAGGAGATTGCCATTCATTTTTATGGATCTTATTACTTTTAAGGCTAGATATCTTAATTGAACATAGATCAGTCACTTATAACCATTGATTCATTGTTTCAAAGTCACAAGATCATTAATGGATCATAATTATATAGTTTGATCATTTCAAATTTTACTAATCATAAGAATTAGTAACATTTTTCTTTATTAATAGAATTTTACATGCATTAAAACATAAATTTTTTAAGTTCAGTAGGTTTTAATCATCAAAAGGAATCCAACCCAACTTTTCAATCTCAATTTAGAGTTAAATTGAGATCAAGATTGGGATTTTAAGATTTCAGCCCATTTTAAAGGCTGAATTTTAATCTTACTATTTTTATTGATTTACTTAATTTAGACACCCAAAAATTTTACTGTGATCAAGGTCCGTAATGTTTTTAGGACCTCCTAAACCCATCCATCAGTTCAGATTTCTCTTTTGAGATCATCTTGTTCACGATCCAACACTGTTAGAATGGATTTTGGTAATTTTCATAATTAATTTCAATTAAAAACATAAATCTTATAAGTTTAGTAACTAATACATGTGACAAGGATTCTATAAAAACTTTCAAATCTCTATTTGGAGTTTAGATGACTCTACAATTAGACTGTGAAGTCCATAGTCGTTCCTAGGGTCCATATTTGATCTAGGCCCAGCAGAACGAACGACCCGTATCGATCGGGTGGAGTGGGCTGGTTGGGCAAAAGGGTCGGCACTCGCCCATCACCTGGATGCACGCATGACCCATTACCCCTGGGACTGGTGTTGTCCCCCAGAGTGTCCTGAGAGCTGAGCCTCTTGAGGAAGATCAGACAGTTTGCTTGGATTGTCCAATCAATTCCTTTACAATTAAGGGCTCAAAACTCTATAAAATTTATTGAAACTTTTACCTTAGGGGTTTTGAACCCTTGTGGATCAACTGGATGGCTTAGATTTTCCATCTGAGCCCTCCATCATCTAGAATTGAAGGGTTCTGGTCCTTACTTTATTTTTACAAATTTTAACCCAAAACTAGTTACAAAAAAAGTAAAAATTTCATAAAATAACATTAAATAAGTCTAAGAAGTGGTTCCACCTACCTGATTGGAGAAACAACTTAGATTTGAAGCCCAATTTGAGAAAAATACCCGTTGATGATAATATAGCTTGATAGTCCTTTGTTTTGTGATTTTTCGTTGATTTCACTATTGGATCTTAAAATTGATTTTGGGGTTTTGTAGATATGGGAGTCTAGGATTGTTGGACGGTGAGATTTGTGAGATTCAACTTGGAACAGAGTGTCTTATTAAATTTAGGTCTCTTGTTCCAATTAGAGGGAGAAGAGAGAGAGAGAGAGAGAGAGAGAGAGAGAGAGAGAGAGAGAGAGAGAGAGAGAGAGAGAGAGAGAGAGAGAGTAAGAAGGAGGAAAGAGAGAGAAGGGGGAGGAGTTTTCAGCTGAGATTTTGGAGGAGTCTAGGGAATTTCATTGTGAATATTTTGAACATTTTATTCTTTTTATTATTCAATGTTCATTGGATTCCCACTACCACCTCCTTCTCCACTAGCAGGTGGTAGTGGTTTGACTCATGATTACACATTTTCCGGTCATTGTATTCTTTTATGGGTCCCTTGTGGGCCCCACAGATGTGAAAAGACCATTTTACCCTTTTAATTCCAAAAATGGAGAAAAATAGTGTTTATTCCCATGAACTCAAAATTGAGCGTACATAGTGGCATTGGATTCGTATTTCTAAGTACATTCTAAATTCTTATGTCTTAGGCCTCGGTTATGAGTAAAATTACTATTTTACCCTTTTGTTCATAAAATGTAGAAAAGTAAGGATTTTTCATCTAAATTTAGAATTTGTCGTGTTTACAGTGATTCTGAAGGGTTCATTGAGTATGTTTTCAATTATACATGTCTTATCCTTTGATTGTACTTCTACGAGAAGTGCATTTTTAAAACCCTAATATTTTAGCCTAATTTTTACGAGAAATTCTCAATTTCATTATTTATTCCATGTCATTACAAAAGTTAGGGGTGTTATAATCATGGCCTTCCATTTAGCTTAGCTCACATGACTTTAATCGATAACTTTGAGAGCTCCATTGGCTTGGCTTCATGGCTAGCTTAGATGGATCTTTTGGCTTACCTTGATGGCTTAATTCTTTGGATTTGGTGGTTAGCTTAGTTCCCTAGCTAATCATCTTCTTCATGGCTTAAGTATGGCTAAGTGGCTTAAGTGAAAACCATGCAAAGGTGGTGGACTTATACATGGCTTATGCATGGGCTCAATTTGGCCATCTTTATCACCTCTAATTGCATCCATTGCTTGTCCAACAGATGATCTTAACTTTGATCTTATATTGGATTGATGACTTTTAGGCTTTGACTCGATCTTTTAATCTTGATCTTCTATTTTTATCCCAATCAATCGCGACCACTAAATTACCATCTTCTTCCTACAAAAAGTTAAAAACTCTAATTAAATCTTAGAAAAATATGATTAATCATATACTTACCATGGATTACCCTTTGGACCTACAAAGTATTAAAATTTTGAGTAATTAAGTTAAAAGTGCAAGTGCTACAAATTTTGTATAAAATCCTAATTTACCCCTATAATTTGTAACACATGGGTAATTAATTGGTTGGTTTTTATGAAAAATTAGACACTTATCACATCCCCATCTAGTATTTATCTAGTATTGAGCAAAACATGTAAAAGACCACTTTACAAAAACTACTATAAAGTGCCACTTTCTTAGGTACTCATGTTTGCATTTAACAGATGAAACAAGCCCTTACACACCTAGGTTATCCCTAGTGGATGAGTTACGTCTCATAGGGGGTTGCAGTGAGTATATCCATAAAATTTCCTAAGGTTGAGTCTCTAATTTTATGTTAGAGAATCCTCATTCATTAGAACTCTATTAGTTTTTCACAACTTAATGGAGAGGAATAACACTTTTGCAAATTATACACATAATAAAGACAACTTATTCTAATTATTTCTCAGAGTGCATGTGTGTGTATAGCTACATAAATCATAATTTATAATTAGATAAACTCAAATTCCGTTGAAAATATGCTTTGACCTCAAATCCTTATCAGTATACTCTCAAAAAGTGAAGCTCTCAAATAAGGGGTTGAACATATTTCTCTCTTTTTGTGATTGGATCCAACATGACTAATGGTTCACACAAATTTTTATGTGTTGATGAGACAAAGGAAAGTGATCCCTAAGAGTGGATGCTATTACCAAGAATAGTAGGGATAGTTTACCTTAATTCTTTCTTTTTATATCCTCTTTAAGGCTATGTTCCACCTAAGATCCATAGGTCTTTAATTGGGACAAAATATAGGCTTGGGATAGGTTCAGAAAAGAAGGGTATAAGGATTTTAAAGGTTCAAAATTGAGTAAAGGTCTTCTTTTGATTGTTGGAAAATTGATCCCTGACTATATACTAAAGTGAATTTCCTTTGTATTCTTATCTTTCAATTTTTCTCTTGTATTTCTAATATCTCTTTCTTTTCATTTTTCTTTTTCTGTTGGCTTCTTTGAAAGAAACTTCTAGTGTTTTTCACTTCTTTAACTTTGTCCTCTTTTGAACTTTTCTACTAACTCTACTCATTTTGAAAATGGGTATTGGATGTATATTTCTTAGTTTTTCTGGGTTAAGGTAAACAAGGTTAAGAAAGAAAAAGCTTAATAGTATGCTCAAGGGATTAATTAGTGATATACTATATTGGGTAGGTTTTATGTCTCTATGCTAAATAAGAATGGCCTATATCATTCCCTAGGTTTCCTATAGCCTATCAGATTCAACAAATTTCCTAGAAAGAAAGGTATTGCTCCTATTTATTCTTCATAGTTAACCAAAACAAGGATAATATGATCACACTAAATTCTATACATTGAAGAAATTGTTCAAGTACTTATAACTTTCTAAAAGAAGATAGTCTCTAAACTCATAGGATTACAGGTCATTACTGATTTTCCTTAGGGTCTCTAAGTCATAACTCTTTATTAGTCTTGACTATGTGTTGTGTAAATATTTTTCAAGAATTAACCTTCACAAATTGCTTCAACACATGAATAATATGCAAAACTATCCATGTACACTTCTATTAAGAAATTAAAATTTTAGAGTTACTAAATTTTGAACACCCAGTTCTCATCACAGTAAGGGAACTCTACCTAAATTGTTTTTCTTTTTCTTTTTTTTTTTGAATTTTTTCAAAAAATTCAAGAAAACTCACAAAAATTCAAAACCTCTGTGTATATCGACACCCTAACATGAATGAAACATTGTCCCCAGTGTTTGAAAAGATAGGACCCTATATGAATATGTAAAGATGTAGAAGATTAGGTTTTAAAAAGCAATTGGGTTGCCTCCCAAGGAGTGCTAAGTTTTACGTTTTTAGCTAGACATATGGATGAGTACAAAGGTGATGAGCAGTAAGGTTTCTAGAGTAGTCTAAGGTGGGTCATGACAGTACAATGCCTCAAAAAGTGTTTCTTCAATCTCAGGGTTAAGCATTTCTAGGAAAGGTTTTAACCTCTAACCATTGACTTTTTGGATTTATCCATCCTTCTCAATCTAGATGGTCCCATGTGGATATATTGTGTGTATTATGTCTGGAAGAGATGCAATTGTGTAACAAGAATTTTTGTCTAGGTGTGAAGGATTTTCTTAAGATTTGACTATCATATTTAACCTTTATATGGTCTTTTGTATATTTGTGCAGAATCATATGTATCCTTTTTCAATTCCTCCAACTCATTAATAGTGGAAAAGAAGATCATTTTTAAAGATCTGTTCTATTCAACTTGTTCCCCATAACAAGAGGAGTAAAGCCCTAAAAAATAGTCAAGATTTGGTGAGAAATAATGATGGATCAATGGAAAAATAGTAAGCCGAGGGTTTTAGCTAATAGGAAGAAATGATGAATGCAACCAATGACCAGAACCATTCATCATCTTCCTTGAGGTGTAAAGAGTAAAACCTCTTTGGTGATTGATGAAGTTTTGGTTAGAATCTTGCCAGAATAGTAACAAATAGTGATTGTACATTGTTAGACAGTTACGATTAGCACAATTTGATGCCAAATCTATGTTGGGGAAGCATGTCTAAGGTGAGACCTATTACTGATCACCCTTGGATTTCAATTTTAATACAATGCACATAGTGATTGTTGGAATTTCACATAGATCTAAGATTAATATGATGATCTATGCTTAAGATCACCTTAATCTAGATGTTTATTGATGATCCTAATTTGAAAATAGTAAATTAGAGTAAGGATGAT
Organism: Warburgia ugandensis; assembly: GCA_035236585.1. Taxonomy (NCBI): domain Eukaryota; kingdom Viridiplantae; phylum Streptophyta; class Magnoliopsida; order Canellales; family Canellaceae; genus Warburgia; species Warburgia ugandensis. Next base: position 42,389,966 of record CP141128.1, on the reverse strand, counting down.
GCAACCTAATGGCTGTTAACTGTTGGATGACTTAATTCATCATAGATCTTAAGAAATTTACAAAGATCTGAACCTCGATGTCATGATTAGAGTTGGCTCTTTGATAGAAATTACAAATTTGTAACATCTAAGAGTAATGACTTGGAATCCAACCATTGGATCATTGATAAATTGTGAATCTGACTACTATTCAGCCATGAAACACATGGACCTTAGATATGATATGATGAGTAGTAGATCAGATTATTGGTCAGCAGTCAATAGACTTAATACACTACAATCTAGCATCCAAACCTAGATTTGATTGTGAATTGTGTTAGGTTTGATGATTTATAAGATCCAACTCTTTAGAATGAGATCTGATTGTTGGATCATGGTTACATATGTGATATTGAATTGTGTAATGTGGTCAACATGAAATTAAATTGGAACTGACCATTGGATCTTGATCAGACATATGTATTAGAAGATTATACTACTATTTTACCATTATACTAATATTTTACCAAATGAGATTAGATCTGCATATTGAAGTGTAAAGAAATCTAACAGTTTGATGATTTGGGATGATCTAGACCGATAGATCATGATTAAATCTAAATATCCAAGTGTATGTGATTGTATTAAAAACAAATTTTTTATGTGATGTATAGATTGAAGCGCATGTGGTCTATCTTGAAAATATGACAATTAAAGCTAGTGGAACTAATGAACTTGCTACACAAGGTAGGTTGTTTTGACCTCTTTAATTTATCCATATATTCAGATCATGACCAAATTATTGGTCTAGTCAAATGACATGTATTTAGTCAAATACATTTTATGATAGATTTTAATGAATTGATAGATGACATGATTACAAATTATGAATGTATCATTCTTCAAGGATTAAATAAGATGTATCTTCCTTTGATGATAATGGTATTAGATGATTATTTTAGTATGTGGATATGATTTGAGACATGAATTATAAAGATATATGAATATTATTGAGATATATGAATGAAAATGATAGGGATATGGAGTATCTAAGATCATTGGTTTAGAATTACTAATACTTACATTTCATTTATGCATTTTGCAGATTTGATATGTAACCATGATTTGATGCATACTTTGTATTTCATTGTGTTTTTATCTTCTTGCACTTAATGGAAGTTTGATTCACTATTTATACATATGGGTAGCAAATGAGGATGAGGGCAGGTGCATGTAGCACTGGCAGGTGTCTAGGTGGCAGGCTTCTATGTGCTCACAGTATGGTTCTGGGTTGGGCTGAGATGAATTGTGAAATTGTTTTTACATACATGATTTAATTTGAGAATTGGTTTTAGGCATGGATTTTGTCAATAGTAGGCTGATATGCTTAGATGTATAATTGGCATGAATTTTCTTGTGATGAGTTGATATGCTCTGATATGGATTTGGCATAGATTGCCTGTGGTGAGTTGACATGCTCTGATTTGATGTGGCATGGATTTACCTGGTATTGAATTGAAAAGTGATTCAATTATTTCATCATTTTTATCAATGATTTATGCATACTGACAGTATGGATTGTCCTTTACATGGATATTTTGTGATTTTACATCTACTGGTATTGTACATGAATAAGATTCTGTTATACTAGTAGTGATACACATGATTATGAATTGTATTGATTTGACTTGACATGGATTTCACCTACTTAGTGATCTAATATACTATTAGATGGATTGACATAAATTTGTCTACATCATGAGTTAATATATGATGACATGCTATGCCATGAGATTATTTGCAATGATATAGAGATGTAAGTGATATGAATGTTATCATATAGTTGAGGTTGTAAAAATGTATATTCTTCATTAGAACAGATTATGAATGGTCTAGATATCCAATTGTATTTGGCTTTATGCATATTGCCAAAGTAGATGCTCAAACACCTATTAAGAACAAGCTTACTAAGACATTCTAATTTGTTTACAATGTGATTGGTTGTGAGTGGATTAAACCTAAGCTCTGATACCAAAATTGTGACACCCCTGGTTTTTAAAATACTTTTTGAAAACTATTTTAAAATTTGGGATATCCCTTATTTTAAATTCATTTTAAAAATAAAACAATGAATTTTTCTTTTTTAGAGTTTTTCCTAAAAATCATGAGTGTCTTTTTTACGCAAAACATAAAGATTTAATGGAGAAATGATTGTCTCAATTCTAACAAAAATTCGATAGAGTTTTCTCTATTTTTCAGATATATGTGCATTTTACGTATGCGTGCCCAAAACCTCTAGTCATAACCATATCACAACATACGCCATTAAATACAAATGAATCCACAACACAAAAGTAAATATACAATTGCATTCTCCACTAATAAAAAAGCTAATCTAAGGTTGCAAGGCTCACCATCTAGATACTAGAAATTCTCGATCTTCTAAAATTCCAAACTCCACTGTTGCTCTCACGTTCGACTTATTCATCTTTCTATTCTAATTCTTCAAATATGAGACATTGTAAACAACTACAATGTCTCACTAAGCTTGCACTTATGTAGGTGGAATAAGTAGCTATTTTGTCACACTATTCATGATTTACATAAATCAAGGTACTTTGACTATTTAGCATACCTAAATAGAACTTGTGGTGTCTTCAAATAAATATTCATGTTGAAATTGTATTCTTAAATAATAAATTCATGAAATGGGTTTACATGTGCAATTCAATATTACCAATGAATCATATGATTTTCATGATTTCTAAAATTATCTTTGCCTTATCCTTTTTCTAAGGATTTAAGCATTCTAAGCTTTTATCATTTCATGAGCATTTAATTGTACTGACATCATTTTCGATGAATAGACACATAAGCATTCCAAATTTATTCATGTCAAATAGTTCTTTAGATTTGTTCACCTTATATTATCATTCAAGACATCACTTTAAATGTCTAAGTTGTTTGTCATTCGATAGTTAAATCTACTTATGAAAAGTGGTATTTAATATTCTCATTATCATTTGTAAAAGTAGTCATTTAACAACTTTCTCTTCATGAACCCAATGTATTTTCATATGCAGGTATGAATCAGTATATGATCATGTAGAATCACTCATAATGCTCAATTAATCTAACACCTCAGTGAATCTGACCAGGATGAAACTATTTGTTTGGAAGAATTAATATGTACTAAAATATTAATGGTAAAACCACTAGTCAAATATATGCATAAAAGCACAGTATTGATAAAAGATAAAGTCAATCAATAAGATAAAAAAGCATAATATATACTAGAAGTCCAATTGTTAACCAACCAGCATATGATAAATCTATAAATGACAAAACCAAAAGCTCTTCATGGTTTTGATAAGCATGATCATCAATTTGTATGCAAATTACTTCTTTTCGCATCAAATCAAACTAGAAACCATAACTATAAAAATATATCTCACACTTGTGAGGTAAAAATTCATGAGGAAATTCTAGTAATCAAAGTCATATGCAATGTTCAAAAGAATCTGATAAGTCTATGAAATAACATGCTCAAAACAGATGAAGCTGAACTGAGGTGCATAGCCCTCAATTAAAAATTCACAAATCCATATCCACATCATTAAGGAAAACTGATCGCTCTAATCACAGTGGCATACCGTCCTACCTCTTTGGACGAGGTCAAAACTCTCGAGAAATGACCCACATAACATCAACACACAGACATCTATGCTTGTAGGGCCCTACCGTTACCCACTAACAACTACCGTGGTCTCTACATCTGCTCATGGATACCTGCATGAACCATGACTCATCGGACCTCATGGGGGCTACCTGGCTACGAGTTAGAGCAGTTCCTCATGAGAAGATAATCCTATTGCCCTTCATCTCCATCGCATGGCTAGTATCAATATCATCTTAGAGGTTAGCAGCCAACTGCAAACCCTAGCATAGGGTCTCTAGGACTTACAATGGCACATGGCATGCTTGCCTCTGGTCTTACTGCCACTCTAGGCTTGCAAGCCTCTAGGTCATGCAGTACTTGTAGAGCACTTGCCAACAATTTAGGACTTTTGACACTCCAAGAGTAACTACCCGAACATCAATGAAATCCATATCCACAAGGACTTACAGCTACTTGTGGAGCGCCTACTTAAGCATCAATAAATTTGTATCAATTAGGACTTAATGCTACTCATAGAGCACCTTCCTAAAACATTGATGAAATCATAACCATTAGGGCTTATGGCTCCTCGTAGAGTGTCTGCCTAAACATAAGTCATATACATTTCCAAAATCATTTCATGAAAATAAGATCACTATTTCAAAGTTTTATGAGAAACCATTCAAATCTATTCATTTTCAACACATATTCTCAACAAGTTGTACAAACATATCTTCATGAGCATTTAAAACATGTAGTCTTTATTCATATATTAGATAATGCTCTTTTAAACAAATCTTAAAAGTAGTTATCGCTAAGTGACTATAGTTAAATTGGTGATAAATACTTTATTAGTAAAGACACACATGTTATAACTTAAGGTCATGGCTTGTAAATATTTATTGCATGTCCATGGAATTTAGAATATTCTTTCTAAGTTTAAATATGAATCATTTCATGTTATTACAGTCATTTCTAGTTGTACATATCAATAGCTAATTCCATGTCAAATAATAATAGTCAAATCATGTTAAAGTGAACCTAATTAAGGACTATTGTTTACACAATTTTTCTTCTACCTCTTGTTTTTGAAGACCTTAAGGTTATTCCCTCAGTATCTATTCATGAATAAAAGCTATAAGTTAATATATTAAATTTTCTTCTATCTTAGAACCAATCATTTCATTATTCTTAATTTGTTAAGTTACAAGTATGACATCTTCTAGCACAATTGCTTTGGTCTTTTTACAATTCAAAACTTTGTGACCTACTCTGAAATCTTTACTTTGCTATTGATATACTTATTAATATTATACACAGTATCAACATACAAGTCCTTATGTCTTAGCGGCATGCATAATATCAAACCTTGTTTAATGTATTATAACGTCCACTTGAAGTATAAGTTCAAAATCAAGGTAGGCAGTTTGGTTACTCATTTGTCTTAATATTATAATTGGGATAAAACAAGTGTTTTAAGTATGTGTCACAAGACAACTTCTAAATTTGTCATTAGCTTTCATAATCTTAGTAATTAAAGACAATAATTTCTAAATCATCATCCGCATTCAATCATTCGTATAAAGGCATAACAATTACTAAACTTTCCAAAATAGCAATCTTGATCCACCTACCTTGTATGATGTGTATCCTCAGTTCTCATATGTATCTCCTTTAGGTTGATTGTTGATTGACCAATTTGTAGGTTTCATCATTGATCCATGAATGCATGGCTCCAATTGTGTTTCTGTCACTAATTATTGTACCAAAAAAGTAAAGATATGCTGATCTGTAGCTCCAATTGTGGAACACTACAGATTAGAAAAAGATTCGGTGCTTGATCTCATGGATATGGCATTGGATAGTCAATCAACAATTAGATCTTAGGAAAGGGCTAGATATGTCATTGTTCTTGGATTTGGTGATAGATTTATAGTCAGATCAGGATGAATACTAGAACCAAATATGGATCTAAGGGTATGTTTCACTAATATACTATCAAATCAAGATGAAGGGCTAGATCTGATAACATATCAGATGATTTGGTGTGGATTCTACATCCATACTTAAAGATGAGCACATATCCATTGTAAATTTGGCATAGGTTCTAGAGGAGGAAATGGAAACAGGGAGAGGAGTAGATAGTGGGAGGCAGTCTGGCAGCAGTGGAGTTATGTCGACTGGAGGGAGAAAAGGAAGGAGGAGCAAGATTGGCTCGGCTTGCCAGTCGAGCTACGCCAGTCTGAGAAGAATGGAGAGAGATCAAGAGGAAGAGAGAAGAATTCTTGCCCAGCCTCAAACCCACTTACCTCCCTCCTTGTCATTATCTCCCCTGGTCGGCACTGCCTGGCTGGCACACCCAGCCCAAAAAATCCTCTCCTCGTCTTTCCTACTCCCTCTGGCATGTTGCAGCTCACCAGCGACACCATACCCTCATACCCATTCCTTGTTCTCCTTTCCTGATTGTGACGACCCGAGTTTTTGAATCATGATTTGTAAAGTATTTTGAAAGGCAGGGCCCTTAAGAGTGTAAATTTTTTTTGCAAAACAAAGCAGCGGAAATTCTTTTCTTTAGAACTTGTTTTGAAAACCCAAGTCACCACTTTATACATAACATAAGTACAATTTGTGTACAAAATAAAATTCCATTGAAGGAATATACTTTTATTAAACTCTAGGATCCATCCAGTGGTTCACAGTACAGGCAAATCTAGTACAATACTTGTCCAAATTACATAATCCAAAACTCAAGCTCACCATACAATAAAACTCTCAACAAAGAAAAATACATGTCTTCAAGGGTATACCTTGAAGATTATTCTCTTCAAGTCTTCTATAGTCTTCAGCTCCTAACTCTCCTTCCCTGTATCTGAGATATTGCAACAAGTACAATATCTCAGCAAGCAATGTTTGGTGGGGGATTCAAGAAACATAACATTGACAATGAAATTCCAATACTTCATAATCTCATTATCCTTAAACATACTCTTTACTTTGTAAATTATGTATATCTATATACATACATACCCTTCATGGGTAAACCAGTTAAATTTGTGAAAGTAGTCAAATATCATTTCCAACTAAGCTGATCAATTCTCTTCATTTTGAGAATTGAGTATTACAGCTAATCTTATACTGGGAATTTCCCTTCTTGGGAAATATTGGTAATATACAATTACCTAGCATTTCATTATGCTATAACATAAGGCATTTCACTATGCTTATTCTCATATGCATCATAGTGCAAAATAATCAGAAAGGTTGCTATGCTGCAGTCTGATCCGTACTAGCGAACTCGGATAACTGCCCTGTTCACCACTGATACCACGGTGGAAAATATTATGTCACTGCCCGTATGGGGGGCAAGACTTTCACAGTGGTGGCCTTCCCATAATTGCCACCACCTGACTTTTAGCCTCTCATTGGGCAAGGTATCATCATATCATCAAATTTCAAGGAGCGGGTGGCCAAACCCTCATAACTCCTCTAGCAATAGCATTCCCCTAGGCTTATGCCTATTAAAACAAACTCACAAGCCTCCAAGCTTGTATGTAAAATATATTTCATATATATCAGACCATATGTTTGTTTACTTAGGGCTGAAATATTTTCTAGTTTCCTATTCACTTATAGTTTAGTCCTTAACCATCTTATATGTGCTTAGTTGGATGATAAGGTTTTCAAGAGATTTAGTACAAGTATTATCATTACTCCTGTCAACATAAGATCATGAGTACAATCATGTATATCTCATGTAAATGCATTCATCAAATCCTCCTACCTTTAGGGATTGATCTCTTTTCCCCAATCTTCCATGATCCTGACTGATGTATGTAATCTGTACATCCATACATATTGTCAATATATAAATTATGAACAATCCTATTGATCACTAGATCTGATGATTAGAATGATCTTTAGATCATTCATATCTAAGTATTTTTCTATCTCTAAGTCTTTGTATGTCCATCTCCTTGATCTTGATCTTTCATAGATCCATTGATTGACAATCTACACATGTTGATAAAGATCAAGGTCCTAGATCTTCTATCATCTAGTTCTTCTTTGATCTAAGTTCAGTTATTGGATCATCCCTATGGAGGATGATCTTGGTTTTCTTCCTTGAATCATCTTTGATCAAGGGTTTGGATTATCTAATCTAATGAATTATAACAAGTATACTAATAAACATGCATACTAAGTACAATATAGAGTTCTTATTCTTATTGTTCTTGATCATCCAAGATCTAATGGATTTTGTTTGATCATCCTTATCTTACTTACTGTTTTTATTAGGGTTAGGTAATTTACTAACCTTTTATGCTCTTATTATTATTATTCAACCAGTTAATGTGCTGGTTGAAGGTAGCTTATTCAAGCCTAAATCTAGACTGCTCCTCTTATTTCCAATTGGCTAAGGCTTACTAGCTGAATGGGTGAACACAAAGTGGTTACTTCAATCCTTATGTAAGGAGGTGTTTAGACCTCACAAATGTCAACGGAAGGTAGGGGAAGAATGAGGCTCTATTAGGTAACCCCCTTAACCACTATGTTCATCATTCACTAGAATGACCATAGCTCAACCTTTCATAAGGTTCCTATAAGCATGTTTACCCTAAGTACTCTTTCTAATGGATTTTAATTAAGTCCATGAATATTTATAATGTCATTCATGGGGTTTATTATTCTTTTCCTAATTTGGGCCAAGGACTTGATAATCCTTATATTGTCCTACTAACTATAGCCCTTACTAATTAAGTCCAAAGTACTCTATTCTTATTTGTGTAATGAAACTCTACTTTCTCATTAGAATACATTTTTTCTGTTTTATGTTCTTTATCTCATAACAAGTAAATCTACTAATAACATTCAATCATAAATGAATTATAAATTCAAAGCATAAAACTACATAATTTAACATTCAATGATAATGAGGCAAGGTACTTAAATTAAATCTAACACCTTATGATAACAATGAAATCACATATCATGCTAAAGTCTAAATGTTATACTAGCATGCTTTATAACATAATCATATTTAAAATGTTATGAAACTAATTATATTAACATTTTTAGAAACCTTTACTTATGATCCAACCATTTGATCTTAGATCTTTTCCTTTGATTAAGGATTTTAGTTATATTTAGGGAATTTTCTTTATTAAGGTCAAAAGATCATATTGATCTATTTTTGTCATAATCCATTCATTATTTCCTTGGATTTCATCATATCAACATTTATTCTTTCCATCCCAAGGATTTGATCACTCTTGATCTCATTGATCAAGTGGGTCCCTTTGTATTTTTAGGGTTTTTCTACCATAATGGGTAGATCTCTTAATATATCTCATATATATCCAATTAAACCATAGATCTCACTTTATTTCAATATTATATCATTATTAAAACATATTTTCAAGATCTAATAATCTCAGATCTTGAAGATCTAGGTAATTGGAAACTTGTTTCTTTAATACAGAAAGTTTTTACTAAATAACATGTCCATTTTATCATTTTATCAGAAAATAGAGGTTTCAATCTTTTCATAGCTTCTTTCGGATCTCAATTTGGAGTTCAGATGACTCCGAAATTGGATCTGAAAGTTTACCATCTTTCCTAGGGCCTGGATTTGATCTGGGCCCAAGGAACGGACGGCCCAGATCATTCGGGCTGAAAACCGAGCCAGGCAGAACAAGTGGGGTGCATCCACTGCACTAAAATGCGGAAGCACCCACAAGGGGCATCCATGGATGCGCGCGGGACGTTGTCCGTCCGATCGGGAGATTGGACAGTCCGTTTGGACCGTTCAATCAATCCCTTCTCAATTGAGGGACCGAACCTTCTCAGATCTTTGTGAAAATTCTACCCTAGGGGTTTTGGACCCTTCTGGATTGATTGGTGAGTCAGATTTTTCATCTGAGCACTCCATCATCATGAATTAATGGTTCTAGTGTTTACTTTATTTTTACCTTTTTATTACCAAAATAAATTATAGAAAAATAAAAATTACATAAAGCAGTAGTAAACATCTATATAAAGTATTCCCACATACCTGATTTTAGAAAAAATGGTGTTTATGTGTCCAATTTAAAGAAATACCCTTTGATGAAGATATGGCCCAAGATCCACCTCTCTTGCAAATTTTCGTTGTTTGAACCGTTGGATCTTGAAATTTCTTTGGGGGTTTTGTAGAATAGATATGTTGAGAAGTTTTGGGCGGTGGAATTGATCAAATTAGATCTGGAACAGAGTTCCTAATTGATTTTAGGTCTCTTGCTCCAATCTAAAAAGAAAAACAAATTGAAAAGAGATCTATCTCTTGGAAATTTTGGGTTTTTGGGGAGGGATCTAGATCTAATTTTTTAGGGAGAGTGAAGAGAATTTCATGGGAATTTTATGAGGATTTTTGGAGGATTTTTAGGGTTATATTTATAGGCATTTTGGGTCTTTTTTCATGATTATAATATTTTATTTTTTTATTATTAAATGACATGAAAGTCTTCCATGCTCCATTTGCTCTTCCCCATGCCCCATTTTTCTTCCCAAAGACCAGCTCATGTTTTTTTGACCATGACTTCACGTGGGCTGCTGATAAGATTGGTTGTTGGGTCCCTTGTTGGCCCCATGTGGGCCCCACATGGTGTAAAAAGACCGTTTTGCCATTTATGCATAAAATTTTGGGTTTTATTCCCATGATCTCAGATTTGAGTGTACTTAGTGGCGTTGGATTCGTATTTCTTAGTACATTCTAAATTTTGATGTCTCATATTTTTATTTTTGGGTAAAATTACTATTTTACCCCTTTTGTCCAAGAAATGAAGAAACTTAAGGATTTCTTATCCGAATTCAGAATTTGTCGTGCTTACAGTCATTTTGAAGGATTTGCTAAGTTTAATTTCAATTTTAAATGTCTTATGATTTGATTATACTTTTATAAAAAGTATATTCTAAATAACCCTAATATTTTAGCCCGAAATATCTGAAACTCAAACTTTATTGATTTTCTCAATCAATTACAAAAATTGGGGTTTTTACAATCTTCCCCCCTTACAATAATTTCGTCCTCGAAATTTGTAATACAACTCACTTAGGAGTTTTCATAATTCTTTCATAGCCTTACACATGTGGCCTTGCCTCTTATGGAAATTCTATTTCCTTTCGTCCCTTTTCTATACTACCTTTTTCGCAAAGGTGAAAATGCTCATCCATGACTAACCTTAGTAATGCTCTATATAATAAAGCTGGTTCTTGCTAGAATTTCCCAAAAAGTGTTAATAACTCTTATTGAGTTATCCCTTTCGTTTCAAAAACCTTCCATTTCACTTGACTGGTAATTTTCACCAATCTTTCCATACTTCACAATTTTCCATTATACCTTCTATTGCTCATCCTCATTCTTTTTCAACATATAAAGTTTTGACATAGCTTTCCTACTATGTATTAAGATATAAAGTTTGGACATAGCTTTCCTACTATGTATTAACATATAAAGTTTGGACATAGCTTTCCTACTATGTATAGTCCTTAAACTTCCTATAATACATATTGATTAGATTCAACTTCAACTATTGTTCTTTGTAACAACCTTCCAATCTTTGGAAGTAATTTTCTCTTTTCTTATTCTTCCATTATTTGGAAGTGTATACTTTATTTATTCTCTACAGTTCATACTTCTTTATTACTTCCTTCTATTGACAACTTCTTGTCAAATTCTGTCATCGAATAATAGTTTCCTTGTAATGAATCTTTCCTCTTTCCCATCCATTATTTTTGTAACACTCTTTGAGTGCCATTTTATTCATAGTACTTGACTTTCTACATTTTTCCTTCCAAGATAATGTCATTTAACTCTGCATATATATTCCTGATCCTCTTTTGTTATTTCTTTCTCATATTTAGAACAATATTCAGAACATTCTCACAATCTATGATAATATTTATCTCTTTTCCTCTCATATATATATTTATATGTCATAGGCTTCAAAATTTCTAGATTTTGCATTTCCTCATGCTTCTTTCAAGCTTACCTTATAGCCTTTATCATATCAAACTAACTCTTTATTTGTGATATTCTTCATAATTTCAATTAAAAGAGTCCATATTGACTTTGTAATCATCCCTTCTTAAGTCTTTACAAACACCATAATTTATCAACTATTCTTTAATTCTCAACAATCTTTTATCAACTCATTTAGGATTTATGTAACCAATGGCAAAACTTCACTAAAAGAATGTCCTTATGTTATAAAATCAATAAGAGATATATTTCTCTAATTGTCATTGGCATTTCATATTTTGATCTCATATTCCACCTTTGTTGGGTCAAATTCCATGCTATCCTTATAATTTATATAACCTAAACTTTGCTTTCTTTAATCACCTGTACACTTACAAGACAAGTTTTGTAAGTGTCTAACATATATCCCCTAAATGCTCTTGATTTCTTGAAATCTATTGCCATATATCATTACCACTTCATTCAATATATTTCATTCTCCTCAAATTCATGAACATCTGTTATCTAACTCATAGAACTTTAAAATTTGTTCTTGATTCTATACTTTGATGTTGCATTTCCAATTCCCAATTAATAATAACTTTGAAAATGCTCATCCTTATAGAGAAAAAGGATACTTAATTTCCTCAACATCATTTATGGATCCCTATATTGATTCCTCCTTTTTCTTTTCCTCAAAGAAATTTGTTACTCTCATAATGTAAATTGCTATAATCACTCCATATCCTTAAAAAATTGTTCTTTCAACTCATTCACATAATTTGATGTTATTTTCCTCGACTATTATAGGTATTTTCTCATTCAATCTCATGTAAGATTGAAAATCTTCAAACTATCTTAAAATTTCTAACCACTTATTTCTCCAACAATTTGGATTTATATCTCATTCACAATCATCTTTAAACTTAAATTTAACAACCAATATTTGTTTTCATTTCTCATGTTTTATTTCACCTTTCTTCCAAAAATATATTTCCCCTTGCTATATTTCTTAAATCTATCAATATCACCAACTCCATCATGTAATTGGAAGTAATATCTCTATTCATATTTAGCTCTTCATTTGCCTTGATCAATAAGATATACTCCTCTTCATGATAATCAATGACTATATTTTCCTAATCAATATTTCTCTTTGTTTTCATGTTCCATGACCATGATAATCAATGACTATATTTTCATAATCAATATTTCTCTTTGTTTTCATGTTCCATGACCATGATAATCAATGACTTAATCAATGAATATATTTTCCTAATCAATATTTCTCTTTATGATAGTCCCAAAATTATTTTCAATAGCACCAAAGTTATTATATCAATAATTCTTTAATCCTTGAAAATCCTCTAGTGCTAATTTCCACAATGATTTGTCATACCTTTATAATTTCTAACTTGGTGATTTCATAATTGTTGTACCATATAGAGCTATAATTTCTTTGTTAACCCTATGTTCTCATGGTTTAATTGTTTTTCTTAATAAGTTTGGGATCATATTTTTGTCCCTTTAACATATCTAACTCTCTTTTTCCTTTTCATTTTATTCTAATATCAAAGATCATCTCTTCATGTTCTAAAATTTTATCATTTCTCCACTAAATCCTTTGCCTCACTAATTTTGGAGAAAAATACTTGCTTAACTCCTTACTCATATTTATTTCAAACTATTCTCATTTACAAATTTTGAACTTTCTCACCTATCTCCTTAAATTTCTTTCAAGCCATATCCTCTCTATTTTGATGATTAATTTCATTTAACTAATTGCCATAATACTATACATGTAGCAATTCTAATTCCTACATTTATATTTCTTTATATATTTAATGTTAACTTTGAATTTTACAATACTTCTAATGTTTTCATCTTTAACAACTATTTCTCATAAATCTCCATTTCACCTTTTCTATAAGGTTGGAATTTTTTTTTTTTTATTATTTATTTTCATCTTATTTTCCAATTTATCACTTTTTTCTCTTTATTTCCATTTCTTCACTTAGTAATGGTTATATGCATACTTCACTTAATAATGGTTTTATACATACTAGTATTAACGTTCTTTGTATGTTTACTCAGGACTTTAGGTTAGACCTGAACATTATACCTTACATCTATTGTAATGTTTTCCCTTATTATTCCCTTTATTGGAATTCTTATTTGCTAAGTAGTATTTCTAGTCCTTTCACTAAGTAATATCTACTTATACTATACTATTCCTTCATTACCCTAACTCTTTCTATACTCATTCTCAACTAATGAGTTTAACTCTTTCACTAATGAGTTACTCTTTCTTCACAAATGAGTCTACTCTTTCCATATTCCTCAACTAATGAGTTTTAACTCTTTCCTCACTAATGAGTCAACTCTTTACATCCTCTTCAGCAAATGAGGCTACTCTTTCAAGACTTATCCTTCACTAATGAGTTAACTCCTTTTATACTTATCTCTTAACTAATGAGTTTATCAAATAACTCCTTCTCGTCAACTAATAACTTATCTCTTATTCACTCACTTTAGGTTGAACCTGAGCATGTGTACTTGGTATTTCTACAGAGGTGATGAACCTTGGGTTTGTTGTAGGTGAGGAAGAAGGTTCTTCAACACCCTTGTCATCATATCTTCCACATTGCTCATTGTTACTCTTTCCATATTGTCTACTGGAGTATTTTGAGTTGCCTATCTTGTGACTCTCTTTGGTGGCATATGTTCATAATTTCTATCAATCCTCTATACAACTATTTCTATCTTAATCTAGACTTGGATTATAATCTCTCTTTTGGACATAATTGTACTGTACTGTGACTGGATGAATCGCTTTGATACCAACTGTGACGACCCAGGTTTTTGAAACATGATTTGTAAAGTATTTTGAAAGGCAGCGAAAATTCTTTTCTTTAGAACTTGTTTTGAAAACAAAGCAGCTGAAAAAATTTTACACTCTTAAGGGCCCTGCCTTTCAAAATACTATTTAAATCATGTTTCAAAAACCCGGGTCATCACACTGACAGTCACCATCTCCCTCCCTCCCTCTGGTTGTCCACCCTTACAAACTGTATGATATATTTGGAATGCACAGAGCAATACAAATATTAATAAGAATATCAATAGTAAAGTATCAGAGTAGCTTACAAGGTTATGAATTATAGGAAGACCTAAGCAAATGTGCTTGAAGCTATCATACTTGTAACTTAACTGCTCAAAAATAATGAAATGATTCACATTTAAACTTAGAAATAATACTCTAAACGCTATGGACATGCAATAGATATTTTCAAGCCATGACCTTAAGTTGTAACATGTGTGTCTTTACTAATAAAGGCCTTATCACTGATTTAATTATGATCCACTTAGCAATAAGTAGTTTTAAGATATTGTTTAAAGATTCATCTTTTGTAATAATTTTGTTGGATGTATACTTTTGGGAACTGAAAGACCATTATTTAATACATGAATAAACACTACAGGTTTTAAATTATTTAATACATGAATAAACACTACAGGTTTTGAATGCTCATGAAGATATGTTTTTACAGCTTGTTGAGAATATGGGCAAAAAATGAATAGATTTGAATGGTTTCTAATAAAACTTTGAAATAGTGATTTTATTTTCATAAAATGATTTTGGAGATGTATACGATTTATGATTTGAGTAGGCACTTGATGAGTAGTTGTAGGTCCTAATGGATGTAGATTTGTCAATGCTCAAGTATGCACTCTGTGAGTAGCTATAAGCCTTGATGTTTATGGTTTCATAGATGTTTTAGGCAAGCACTCTATGAGTAGCCATAAGTCTTGATGGATGTAGATTGGTTGATGCTTAGGAAGGCACTCTACAAGTAGCTGTAAGTCCTTGTAGATATGATTTCATCATTGTTTTGGGAAGGCACTCTTAAAGTTCTCTATGTTCTGGATCGTTCTCTATGAGTATCATAAGACCTAGAGCCAGATGTGCTGTATGTTGCCATAAGTCCTGGAGGCCCTATGTTAGGAGGTGCGGTTGGGCATTGGCCTCTGAGATGATATTGATATAGCCCTGCGATAGAGATGGTAGGCAATGACAGTACCTTCCCATGGGGAAGTTCTCTGAGAGGTAGCTGGGTAGCCCCCATGAGGTCTGGTGAGTCATGGTTCATTTAGGTATCGACGAGCAGACGTAAAGGCCATGGTAATCTCCAATGGAGATGTAGAAGCCCATAACCCACAGGTCCTAGGATTGAAACCTAGCCTAGATCATAACTTGAAAATTGAGATCAATAAATAGAAGAGAAGAATATCTATTTAGAGTTGTTGGTAAATGGTATAAAGAAACTTCAAGAATGACATTGGACAAATTCAAGGATGAAATTTCTATAAGGAGGGAAGAATGTAACAACCTCAAAATTTGAGTTAATTTTTAGGTAATTATGTCATATTTTAATTGTAATAAAATTAAAAATTTAATCCCTTTGAAATTGAATTTCAAGGAAGTGACCCCTTGAAAATAAAAAAATTTGGATTTGAAACTATTAATAATAAAAACTACACATTGAGACCATTTCAATGACATTAATTTTGCATGAAATAGCAATCAAGGTGGAAAACCACTAAATTTTTACTAATTTAAAGGGGTCCAAATTGATAACTGCACTCTTACTGTTGTTTGTTTGCAAGCTACAGTAGGACATGCCATGCAAGGTGTGGACATGAGACATGGATGACCCGTGCACCACGCATCAACCTATTCCCCCTGTAATGGGCTGACTATAGATGAAAATAGGAAAAAATAGGGGAACCCCAAAGAAAGGGGAAAATATCGGCATCCACAACCCACTCTACCTATTGCATCTTCCATTTATGCGGTAACCAAATGTCACGGTCATTTGCCCGACACAAAACCCTTTTCCCCCTCTCACCAACAACCTCCCCTTCATTCACTGTCAGCCACCTACATGCTAGGAACACCCTCTCCTCTCTCCTTTTTCTTCCTCTACCTCGACCCACTAGGGACCGGTGCATCCTATCGGTCACGTTAGTCTAGGCAGCGAATGTGCAAGTGCCATTGGGGTCCACCTAAAACCCTTCTCCTCTTCCCTTCTCTCTCGCTCCCTTTGTTCTTTTAGGATCAATGCAGCCCGACTAGTAGGCTGCGCCAATCCCTTCCCCTTTCCCTCTTTGTCTCACTCCCCTCCAGCTAGCACAACCCGATGTTGCCAGCTGCATTCCTCCCCTTGCTCTCTCAGTCTCTCCCCTCTTCCTTGCTACATCGGTGACACCCAACTGGCCTCATGTTCATAGAACCATCTCCCCCTCTCCATGCCTTTCCTAATTACCCCTCAGGTTCCTCACATCAAGAGCATCGAAGCCTTGCCCAGGTCACAGCCACCATGGCCACCCTCTTCTGTTTCCTCCTTTGGCTACCATAGACCCAATGGCGCACTTGAGCTCCTCCTTACCTTGTTTTTCCCTTGTGCCTTTCCTTCAGCGAGTTAGGGTAGGGAGACTCGCTTGTGTCACTTGCTCCTGACTCATTTCGGTGAGCCGAGTCGACACAGTGAGCCCCATTAGCCCCCTTAGACTTTGACCTCTTACACTGCCAAATTCAGAAAGAATTTTATAGATCTGAGAAGACTATTGCGACCTTTTCATTGCAAGGAACAAGGCCACATGTCTATTTGTTGATTGGAAAAGATCTAACCGCCGAACTTGACTAGACCCTTGATCAAACTAGATAGTCAGGTTTGTGACTGATTTGACCACTCATCATTATTTAGTCATTAACCTATCTTTGAAATATTGGATTTGTGACTAATTTTGTAGATCCTTCCATGATCCAACCATTGAGTTGCCTCCAAATCGCATATCTGAACCTATCCCAACCATTCATCGCTATATCTATGATTAGTTTGTGAACCCTCACATGATCCAACCATTGATTGGCCACCAACACCTTGATTTGTGACCGATACGACCCATTCACCACAATTTGATCATTGATCGATCACCACGATCTAGATCTATGGTTGGTTTGATCTATTTATAGTGATCTAAGCTTAGATCAGTCATTGAAACATCAAATTTTTAACTGATCCACCTTTAAGAAATCCTCAAGCTGTAATAAATATCTTTAGGTAGTGAACAAAGACTACTGACTACTGATCACTTTAGGTGGGAAAGGGCTAGATTTCAATGGGGGTGAAGATGATCCAATTGTTAATTAACCAGTTGTATCTAGATCTATGATCCTTTGGGTCTTGAGGTAGATTTCACACCAGATCAACTGATATATGATTAGATCTAGCCCATAATCTCTATCTAACCATATATTAGCTAACAAGCTCCTAGATTCATATCTGATTCAAGTATTTGTTCTAATATGATTGTAGATCTATCACCAAACACCTAGAACAACAACATATCTAGCTCATTCCTAATATTTGGTCATTGATTGATCATCTAATGCTAGATCTGTGAGATCTATCACCACATCTCTTTCTGATCTATAGTTTTCCATGGTTGGAGCTACAAATAAGTATATATTTACTTTCCTAGCACATTAATTAGAGACAGAGACATGATCAAAGCCGTCCATCTATGGAACGACGACAAAGCCAATGAATTGGTCAATTGATAGATCAAGCCAAAGGAAGTACACACAAGAACCAAGGATAAGTGTCATATGAGATAGGTGGATTAAGATTGCTATTTTGGAAAGTTTAATGACTGCCATGTCTTTATAAGAATGATTGCATGCAGAATGATTGGATCAGTCAAAATTAAACATACACATCTTAGAAACATGAAATTGCATCATAAACAGAACAAATCACAATTAAATTCATAAATTAACCAAATCTAAGCAAGATCATCATAGATTGTATAATTGCTGGTTGAACATGCAAGAACCATATGCATGAAGTTCTAAGAGGGAAAATCATATGATTTTGAGCTTAAATCAAAGTTTGGATGGCAGTAAGACCTGGCGGCAGGCATACTACACGCTAATGTAAGTCTTAGAGAGCCTATGCTAGGAGGTGCAGTTGGTCACTGACCTTTAAGTTAATATTCATAGTAGCTCTTCGATGACAATGATGGACAGTTGGAGTACCTTCTCATAGGGAAATTCAGGATATCCCATTTTGAAAATCTTTTTGAAAAAAAAAATAGTGAAATTTTTTTGGAAAGTTTTTCTAAAAATCCCTGGAGCCATTTCTTACACAAAAAACAAGGATTTTATGGAGAAATGAGTGTTTCATTTCTACCAAAAATCAGGTAGAATTTTCTCCATTTTTGGGACATACGCATGTTTGACGCATGCACATCGACACCTGATAGACAATAAAAATAATTTT
The DNA here is from genome assembly GCA_035236585.1 of Warburgia ugandensis. NCBI lineage: Eukaryota > Viridiplantae > Streptophyta > Magnoliopsida > Canellales > Canellaceae > Warburgia > Warburgia ugandensis. Next base: position 42,370,987 of record CP141128.1, on the reverse strand, counting down.
CATTACTTTGAAAACAAATTACAAGACTTATCACTTCCCAGAATCTCTAGTCACAACCATATCACTCCATATCCCATTAAACACAAATGACCACAATATAAAACTAAACATACATTCTTATTCTCTAGTGAATTAGAAAGCTAATATAAGGTTGCAAGGCTTACCATTTAGATATTGGAAAATCTCCATCTTTGAAATTTTGAACTCCATAGGTGCTCTCATGATCGACCTATTCACCTTTCTATTCTAATTCTTCAAATCTAAGACATTGTAAACAATTATATTGTCTCAACAAGCTTATGCTTGAGTAGGTGGAATAATGGCTATTTTGTCATGCATTTTGTGATTTACATAAATCAATGCATTTTGAGAATATATCATACCTAAACTAACCTCACACTATTTTCAAAGTACTCATGTTGAAATTACAAGTTCTTCATCACACAATTATGGAGTCAATTTGCATGTATAATTTATTATAACTTATGAATCATAGTCTATCTTGGTTTCAATGAATATTATTGCCTTATCTTTTCTAGAAGACTTAAGCATTTCTAAGCTTTTATCTTTTCATCTACGTTTAATTTATACTAAAATCCCAATCATAAAACTACCAGCTAAGTATATGCATCAAAGCATAGTATGGATAAAGATAAAGTCAGTGATAAGGTAAAAAACCATACTATATGCTTGAAGTCCAATTGTTAGCAAACCAACATTCGATAAATCTATAATTTGGCAAAACCAAAAGCTGTTCATGATTTTCAAAAGCATAATTGCCAATTCATATGCAAATTAATTTTTTTTGCATCAAATCAAATTGGATACCATAGCCGTGAAAATTGATCACACACTTGTGAGGTGAAAATCCATGAGGAAAATTTAATAATCCAAGTCATGTGCACTGTTCAAAAGAAATGGATAACTAATCAATTCGGTAAACTCAAATTTGTAAATTACAAAAGTTGGGGGCACGTAACCCTCAATCCATAACGCAAAAATCCAAACCCTCATTGTTGTGGATAAATGACCACTCCATATCATAGTGGTTCACAGTCCTACCACTAGGGACCATTAGTGGTGTATCATCCTACCACTAGGGACCATCAGTGGCTTATGTCCTACCACCATGACCATCAGTGACATATCATCCTACCACCAGGACCTAGCATATTGTCCTCCCATCGGGACCATTAGTAGCATATTGTCCTACCACTGGACCATTAGTGGCATATCGTCCTACCACTAGGACCATTAGTGGCATATCCTCCTATCATTGGGACCATCAGTGGCTTATAGCTACTCATAGATTGGCTGCCTAAACATCAACAAATGCACATCCATTAGTGCTTACGACTACCCATTGAGTGTCGGCCCAAATCATAAATTGTATACATCTTCAAAATCATTTAATGAAAATAAAATTGCTATTTCAAAGTCTTATGAGAAACCACTCAAATCTATTCATTTTCCACCAATATTCTCAACAAGCTATAAAACATATCTTTGTGAGCATTCAAAACATGCAGTCTTTATTCATATATTGGATAATGCTCATTTAGTTCCCAAAAGTATACATCCAATGCAATGATTACAAAAGATGAATCTTTAAGTACTATCTTAAAAGTGTTTATCGCTAATGGACCATAATTTAACTTGTAATAAAACTTTGATTAGTAAAGACACATATGTTACAACTTAAGATCTTGGCTTGTAAATATCTATTGCATGTCCATAGAATCTAGAATATTCTTTTCAAGTTTACATGTGAATCATTTCATTATTCTTGATTCGTAAAGTTACAAGTACAACACCTTCTAGCACATTTGCATAGGTCTTCTTATAATTCAAAACCTTGTTAGCTACACTGAAATCTTTACTTTATTGTTGATGTACTTATTAATATTTCATACTATTAGGGGAATTCCAAATATTATAGTACCAATATACAAGTCCTCATGTCTCAGTAGCGTGCGTAAGATCAAACCTTATTTAAGGTACTACAATGTCCATTTGATATAAGCATAAGTTCAAAATCATGATAGGTAGGCCAGATACTCATTTTTCTTATGTTATATTAGGATAAAAACAAGTGTTTTAGGTTGCTTCATCTATAGCTAACCTAGGTGTATATCATGTTTCTAAGATTTATCATTGGCTAAACATACACATATATTAAGATTTAGTCATTGAGTGTAGTTTCCATTCTTTTGTTTGGGGGTTACAAATGGGGTAATAGTAATATTTTCTACTTAAATTAGCCATCCATTTTTTATTTTGCTAATTTAAAAGATGTCACATCATAACTTCAAAATTTATCACATGCTTTCATAATTTTAGTAATTAAAGACAATATTTTGTAAATCATCATTTGCATTCAATCATTCTTATAAAAGCATAGAAATTATTAAACTTTACAAAATAACAAATCTTAATTGACCTACCTTGTATGGCATGTATCCTTGATTCTCATGTGTACCTCCTTTAGCTTGATCTATCAATTGGCCAATTTGTAGGTTTCATAGTCAATCCATTGGAAGACGGCTCTTATCGTTTTTCTCTCACTGATTAGGATACCGAGAAAGTAAAGATATGTCATCTGTAGCTCTAACCATGGATATACTATAAATTAGAGAGGGGTGTAGTACTTGATCTCATAGATATGGCATTAGATGGTCAATTGACAATTAGATCTTAGGAACGGCTGGATATGCCATTATTCTAAGAGTTTGGAGATAGATGTATTGTCAAATTAGAATGAATGCTTAAATTAGATATGGATCTAAGGGTATGTTTCACTAATATGTAATCAAATCAAGATGATGTGCTAGATCTGATCATATATCAAATGATCTGGTGTGAAATCAACATCCCAACCTAAAGGAGAGCTCCTATTGATCACATATCTATGTACTAAGAGGTTAAGTAATGGTTTTATCATCTCTCAAGGGTGGATCTGTCAAAGATCTGGTGTTTCAATGATCGATCTAAGATTATATCACTATAACAAATTCGATCAACCATAGAGATATAGTTTCTTGTGTCCAATCAATAGTATATCATGGTGAATGGATCAAATTGGTCATAGATTTGACTTCAGGCAATGGATCAATAGTTAGATTATTGTAGGATCTACAAAATCGATCATAGACCCATCATTCAAAGATAGGTCAATGATTAGATTTTGATGGATGGTTAGATCGGTCATAGATCTAATGCTCTGGTCTGATCAAGTGTCTGGTCACGATCGATGGTCAGATTGCTCCGACCATTGAACGAATAGATGGATTTTTTTCCTTGCATTGTAAGGATCATAATAGTTGTCTTGGCTTTGCAAACCTGGATTGGGCAGAATAAGGAGTCAAAGCCTAAGGGGGTATGGTGGGGCTCACCATGTCAACTTGGCTTACCGAGGAGAGTCAGAAGCGGGTGACATGGGCGAGTTGCATTTGCCCTAACTTGCCTGAGGAAGATAGAAGTAGGGGGAGGACATGGAGATCAATGGGAGTGGCATCTGGCTTGTGTGCACTGGTACACCAGGCCGATAGAGCTTAGAGGAATCCAACCTAGGGAAGGGAGAAGGGAAATGGGTGCAGGGCTGGCGCACCTGCTGGGATGGGCAGGTGGAAAGGGAGTAAGACAGAGATGGAGAGGTAGGATTGTGTCAGTCAGAAGGGAGGGAATGGGAGAGGGGGAGTAGGAGAAACAGGGAAGAGGGGTTTTGAACAGTGTTGGTGGCCCTTGCTTGGTTGCTGCCTAGGCTGGCATAGCCGATTGGCTATGCCAGCCTTAGTGGGTCAAGGAAGAGGAGAAGGGAGGGAGAAGAGGGGGTTTCGATCATGCAAGTGGCTAATGGCTCCGATTCAATCATTGCCTGGGGTTGTCTAGAACCGAACCCTAGAGGAGCAGGAGGAAACAATTCCCACAGGTGGTTTGCTCAAGGAGGGGGGGAGTGAGGCAGTGATTGGCATCGGGGAAGGAGAACAAGGAAGGAGGGATTTTGTACTAGTTAGAGGGGAATGATGAATGTAGGCGACTAGCTGACCTTGAATGTCCAATTTCCATGCCAGTGGAATTTTCCAATGAAGGCTGAATGGGAGGTAGCTAGTGAGAGGGGGGAAATTTGAGCATTGAATGGGGCAAACATCAGCTCTCTCCTTTCTTTTTGGTGCCCTCTCATTTTTGTTGCTTTCTGGGTCATTGTCGGAGGGAGCGATGACATGAGGAGGATCCACCCACAGTGTGTCGAGCCTAGATTTATGTGCCGTGGGTTAGTTGCTACATTAGAAGCCAAATAAGGTGGGGGTGTCATTACCATTTTGGATGTCCCTAAATTAGTGAAAATTTTTGAGTTTTTTTCACCCTGACCTCTGTTTTGCATAAAATTAATGTCCTTGGAATCATCTCAATGCCTACTTTTCATTTTTGATGGTTTCAAATCTAAATTTTGAGTTTTTCAAATTAGAAACCATCCATCATGTCTCTCATATGTCATCTTTCCACTTCTGTTTCTTACATCATCTTGCTAATTCATCTCCCACCTAACCTTCCCCATCCAATACCCTAACCCTAGGGCTATTTTTCTCATCTTTTCACCCCTCATAAGTTAGGAAACCATTTATCTATATATAGCCCTATGTTCTATACGAATTTTCTAAGTAGAGGTTGAGTGACACAACCTTGAATTCTAGCTTTCCTTTGGTGCTTAAGTTGTTGTTAGGTTTTGGAACTTTTTTGTATTTTCTTATTTTTGTTTTCTAATTATTCTTTTGGTTATTTTCTCTCCAATTCCTGGCAAGTAATTTACTTTCATAACTTACTTTCATAGTTGTTTCATGTTGTTTTACTTTTTTGAATTCCATGCCTAGTTCCACCCTTGTTCCCATTCTTTCTAGCATCCAAATATCTAATTTTCTTTGCTTACTCCATAAAGATCTAAGTTAACTTTTGTCTAGTAGTGACAGCTAAGAGAGGAGATAGCTTCGAGCCTTGAGTTTCCACTTAGATTTGCACGTTTTTCTCCTTGTTTTGCAGCTTAGTTTTGAGCAGTTTTTCCTTGGTTAGTTCAGCTAGTTAACCCTTGTTTCTCTCAAATTCCTTCATTAGTTTTATTAGAATGTCTTTCAACTTTAGTTTAGGAGCTTTATATTGAAGTTTTATTGTTGTTTATAATCTCTTTTGAAAGCAAGAATAGTGCACACTTAACATATATTGTAGACAGCTTTATGCATCTAATTTTTATGTGTAATTTGAACATGATGCAATAAAATTCTTTGGGAATTCCATTTATGGATTAATTATTTAATCAAATTAATTGAGATCTAGGTTACTTCCTTGCATTGAAGTTATTGTTTCAATAGCTTTTTAATGTGAGATTTGTTGAATGTTCTTGAGTACTAAAATCTGGAAATTGTTTTTCTATTGACTTTGTGCTTTAATTCTAGCCATATAAACAATGTATTTGCTTGAATCTTTAGTTACCCATTTATATTTTCTTATTGTTTATTAGATTCAATGATTAGTTTTCATGTTAGTTTACTGTTAAATCACAAAAAATAGTCAGCTTTATGGCATTAGACCACTTGCTCATTTGATTTTTGGATAAGTTAGTTGCATGACCTTGTTGTAGAAATTGTTAATTAGTTGTTTGCATATTTTTTTAGGTTTTAAATGTTTCCTTTCTAGTAAGTTTAAGGTTGGTTAAGTTTTAATTTAGCAAACTTTCTAATTAAGTAGTTTCCTTAAGTGCATTGTTTAGTTTGAATCTTTCTAAATTGTTATAGTTTCCTTCAGTTAATTGCACGTTAGTTAGGTAAATTTCCATTCGAATTGTTTAATTTTGACTTAGGCAAGTTTCTTTTACTTTTATTTTCTAATTTTGTGCATGTTTCTAATTCCATGTTACTTTAGATTCTAAGTTTAATCGCAACTCTCCTTTGGCTGAAGTTAATCAATTTGAGTAAAATCCAATCCACTACAAATATGTGAGATTCCTTAGGGGATTGACCACACACACATGAAAATACTGCACTGATTTGTGCAATTGCGAGTTAACTTTAAAGCTACAACACACACTCTTTATTTTTCTAGTGTAGTTGCATTTAATATAAATTGCATTTCTGGTTGGTAGTTGTGACACCCCAGGGTTTTTACATACTTATTGAAAAAATTTTCAAAATTAGGGATATCCCTTGTTTGAAATTCATTTTGGAAACCAAATAGCATAAATTTTGTTTTCTTTTCACTAAAAATTTTCAAAAATGATACTCTCCTTTTACTTTCACAAGGACTAAATCTCCTTATTTTGTCAACTCTTAATAAGTTTTCATTGTGATAGGTTGTGATTGGATTGAATCTAGGCTCTGATACAAAATTTGTATCATCCCAAGCTTTGAAAATACTTTTTAATTTTTTTTTCTTCAAAATTCAGGATATCACTTGTTTAAAATTCATTTTGAAAACAAACAACTGAAAATTTTCCTGAAAATCCTGAGTATCATTTTTACCCAAAACACAAGGATTTTTTGGTGAAATGAATGTCTCATTTCTACCAAAAATTTGGTAGAGTTTCCTCTATTTTATGGTCATATCAGTTGCTTTTCATCACTTTGAAAACAAATGTACAAAGCTTATCATTTTTCAAAACCTCTAGTCACAACCATATCACAACACATTCCATTAAATATAATTGAATACACAAAATGAAAGTAAATATACATTCATATTCTGTAATGACTCCAATTTTGTAATATTGAAATTCCAAGTTTAGCAATGAAAATATCAGTTTTTAAAGATAAGGGCATTTTAGTCATTTCACTACTCACATTAACTAAACCTAGGAATTTGGTACTAAAAATAGTTCCATTAGATGCGTCTCGGAAAAAGGAATCCAACGAGACCAAAATCACCCAAAACGGAGTTAAAATGAGCAAGTTATGGCCCTTTGAAGCTCAGGGGCAAAATTATAAATTTTACAAAAACGGTTTAACCTGCAAAACACAGGGGCGCATTTTGATACGGGCACCCCTTCATCTTCAACCTCTAGAGGGTTCTAGAACGGCGGTGATTGGAGGAGAAATCACCGCCATTCTGGAGGTTTCTCCATTGCCATTCAAAGGCGGTGAGAGCCCCCTCCAGAACCCTCTCTTAGCTCTATAAATAGAGCTCTTGGGCGCCCCTAATGGCAGCCCAAAACGTTGAAGAAAAACCAGTCGTGGAGCAGTGACCTAGAGGAGAAAACAAGGAGAAAAACCCAGCAACGAGCCAGATACGTCCAAAATCGCTCAAAACCCATCTCCACCATAGTTCCAGGAATAATTTTCCTAGGTTTTTGCATGAAAAACCATGCAAAACGGAGCCCAGGAGAGCCACCAAGGACCCAGGGACGTCCCCTGGATCGCATTGGTTCGACAGGGTCGAACTAGGGTGTCCTGAGGACGCCCCGGTTCCCCAACAAACAAGACAATCCAATAGGAACGTCACACGTCGTGCCGCGTCGACCCCGGTTTGAAAACCCAAACGGGCGCATCCAGGGACACACCCGCAAAAGGGATAGTCGGGCAGAAAACCCGGCACGTCTGTAGACGCGCCCGCTGAGGCGCACGCCGTAAACGTGCAGTGCACTATCGCTGCAGGTTTTTCATTCCTTAAGGAAGCTAGGGCGCACGACGCAGTTACGCAGCGCCCTCGCATTCCGTTTTTTTCATTCTTAAGACTCTATGTCCGTGCGACACTAAAACACTTATAACTTGAGATCTAGAGCTCCGATTGAGGCACCGCAAAATGCGTTGTGTCCATGTCGACGATGGGGACACATCCAAACTATAAAATCCCTGATTAAGGCCCAATCAAAGGTGGGCATGACCCTTATAATAGGATGGTGGCGCGTTGCCACTAGAACTTTGGAAAATTGAGGACACCAAGGCCCAATTAGGACCTTAGGACACCCATAGGTATAGGGATGGACCCCTAATGCCTAAGTAATAAGACCAATTACTCTAAAACCCATAAAAGATAGGCCAAACTAACCTTGATTCCCCAAACCATGATCAGGAGCGTCCGAGGACAAAAGGGTTAGCGCGACCTAGCTAGGTAGGTGCTCTATCACTATTAGATTCTTTTAAAAGAACTATTATTGTTTTGAGAACATATGTTTTAAATATATGACTTGTTTAGCATGACTTAATTCAACATGTATGATAAATGCTTTGTACATAGACATGTTTTGTAAAATGATTGCATATACATTATGCACATATATGTTTTGCAAACAAGTGCATACATTGCATGATTTAAGTACTTGCAAAGATTGCATGTCCTTGAGGGTTTCCAAAAGACACTGAAGTGCTGAGGGCCAGGCAGTTGTGAGGGGCCCAAAGAGGATAGGTTTTGCAAAGAGGTTTTGGCTTATTTGATCTTATGTGATTTGGGCTAGTAAGCCTGTGGGTGCTATGCTGAGGGGTCTAGGTTGGCCACTCGGCCTCTACCACTATTAGGTGGATGGGTACCATGCCCAAAAAGAGGCAAGTCCCTACGTCAACTGCATGTGGTACAGGGGGCTACCACTGATGTCACGGCACTGGGTCGACGTGTCATAGGCCCCGTGGAGGCTATGACCGAGTGTCCTCAGGTACCCAGGGACCACACGGGGAGGAGGTCGTGGGCATAGTGGACCCTATGGTTTGATGATTTATGTGCATTGCATATAGCCCGATATGAGGTTGGTCGACCATACCATACTAGAGATCCATGAGTTGGACTCCATGAAGCATCTATTGCATATCATGATGTTATCATATATATGTATATGATACTTTCAATTTTGGATTATGTGATCCTTTAAATCATTAGTATTTCAGTTTGATAATGGATTCTTATATTGATATTGAGCTTGAGTATTTAGACATGCATATGTTTTGATAGAACATATGATTTTAAAACATCTCATGCATTATAAAACTAGTAGTGATAGGCTCCTACTGAGTATAATATATACTCACCCAATCCTCAACATTTTTTAGACACCAAGTAAATACTTAAGAGCAAGGAACGCTTGTGCTAGGAACTACCCAGACTAAGTACAAGTAAGTAAAACCCCTACCTTATCTTTCAATGTTACTTGATTGTAGTTACTCTCTAATAGCTGGGGCTGTGACTAACCCTTTCTTGGGAATAATATTGATTTAAACTTTGCCATGGCTAAATAAATTAAGAATGTGTTTTGACACTCGGGGTTTTTATGAAAGATTGTTTTCCAAAATAAAAAAGATTTTCATGCATCTCATACTTATAAAACAAGAGATGTCGCCTTTTTATCAAAATTACATCATATAAAAACCCGGGTCGTCACATATTCATGACTAAATCAGCAAGCTAATCTACAATTACAAGCTCACCATTGAGATATTGAAAAATCTCCATCTTCTGAAATTTTGACCTCCATAGGTACTCTCACATTTGACATATTCATCTTTCTATTCAAATTCCTTAAATCATAGACATTGTAAACAACTAAAATGCCTTAGCAAGCTTGTACTTATGTAGGTTAAATAAGTAGCTTTTTTTTCAAGTAGTTCATGATCTACATAAATTAATGCATTTTAAAAATATATCATACTTAAAACAAATGTCTTGTTATTTTCAAAGTGCTCATGTCAAAATTATAAGTTCTTAGATCATAACATTATGAAATAAGTTTACATGTGCAATTTGTTATGACAGTTGAATCCTAGTCTATTGTGGTTTCAATGAATATTATTGTTGCCATATGCTTTCCTGAGGATTCAAGCATTCTAAGTGTTAATATTTTCATGCATGTTTAATTTGCAGTGAAATCATTTTTCATTAATAGAAACATAAGCATTTAGCATTCATTCATGATATATAGTTCTTCAAGATTGTTCATCACACATGATTATACAAATTATCCTATAAATGTCTAAGTTGTTTGTCATTCAATAGTTTAATTAACTCTCGAAGAGTGAGGTATCTAACTCCCTCATTATCATGTGTAAAGGTAGTTATTTAACATATTTTTCTTCACAAACCCAACACATTCTCACATGCAAGAATAAATCAGCATATGAATATGCAAAAATCACTCATAATGCTAAAGTAATCTGGCACCTTTGTAAGCTAACGAAGGGTAAAAACCATCGATTAAGGAAAAATCAACTTGAAATATAATTCTAATGGTAATGCCACTAGCTAAGTGTAAACATTAGAGTACGATGACGATAAATGATGAAGTTAGTTGATAAAGTCAAAGAGTACACTATATGCTCAAAGGCTAGTCATCAACAAACCAACGTTTGATAAATCTTTGATCTGGCAAAACCAAAAGCTGTTCATGGTTTTGAAAGCATAATTAATTAATTCATTAGTGCAACTAGTTCTTTGTACATTGAATCGAACTAAAATCATAAATGCGAAAATGGATCTCACACACATGAGGTGAAAATCTGGGTGGAAAGCTTAGTGACCTCAAATCATCTGCAATGTTCAAAAGAATCTGATAAGTTTATCAAACTAGTGTGCTCAAAACAGATGAAGCAGAACCAAGGTGCATAGCCCTCAATTCAAAATGCACAAATCCATGCCCACATTGTCATGTGACCCTATTTGAGGTCTAAACTCTTAAGAAATGACCCATATAACATCAACACACAGACAATTATGCTCATAGGGCCCTACCATCACCCACTGATGACTACTGTGGCCTCTACGTTTGCTCGTGGGTACCTGCATGAACCTTGACTAACTGGACATCACGAAGGCTACCTGGCTATGTTTCACAGCACTTCCCCATGAGAATGGTTGGTATCAATATCTTCTTTGAGGTTAGTGGTCAGCTGCACCTCCTAGCATAGGGTCTCTATGACTTAGAGTAATGCGTAGCATGCCTACCTCTAGGTCTTATGCCACCCTCGATGCGAAAGCCTGTAGGTCTTATTGTACTCATAAAGCACTTGCCATGTGATCTGGGACTTCAGACACTCCAAGAGTGACTACCCAAAACATTGAGGGAATCCATATCCACAAGGTCTTATAGCTACTCGTGGAGCTCCTGCCTAAGTATAAACAAATCTGCATCCATCATGACTTATGGATACTCATCGATTGCCTACCCAAAACATAAATCATACATATATGCAAAATCATTTCATGAAAATAAAACTTCTATTTCAAAGTTTTATGCGAAACCATTCAAATCTATTCATTTTTAATCCATATTCCCAACAAGGTAAAAAGACATATCTTCATGAGCATTCAAAACATGCAGTCTTTATTCTTATATTGGTTAATGCTTTTTCAGTTCCCAAAAGTATACATCCAATGAATGATTACAAAAGTGAAATATTTATGCAATATCTTAAAAGCACTTATCACTAAATGGACCATAGTTAAACTTGTGACAACTTTCATTAGTAAAGACACATATGTTACAACTTAAGATCATGGCTTGTACATATCTATTGCATGTCCATAGCATTTAGAATATTCTTTCCAAGTTTAAATGTAAATAATTTCATGCAATTGTGGCCATTTCAAGCCCTCTATATCACTAGCTAATTCTATTTCAATGAATAATAGTCAAATCATGTTAGAGTGAACCTAAATAAGGCTACTATTTACATAGTTTTATTCTATCTCTTGGTTTGAAGACCTTAGGATTATTCCCTCAGCATCTATTCATGAATACAAACTATGAGTCAAAATATGAAAATTTCTTCTATTTGGGAACCAATTATTTTATCATTCTTGAGTTGCTAAGCTACAAGTATGACATCTTCTAGCACATTTGCTTAGGTCTTCCTATAGTTCAAAAACCTTATGAGCTACTATGAAATCTTTACTTTATTGTTAATATACTTACTAATATTTCATACTGTTTAAGGCATTACAAATATTATAGTATCAATATACACATCCTTATGTCTCAGTAGCATGCGTAAGATCAAACCTTATTTAAGGCATTAAAATGACCACTTGAAGTATAGGTTCAAAATCAAGGTAGGTAGTCTGGTTACTCATTTGTCTTAATGTTATAATTGGCATAAAACAAGTCTTTTAAGTTTATTTCATATTTGTAGCTAATCTGGATGTATATAATATTTCTAAGTATGATCGACATTGCTATATATATGTATATACTAAGTTCTAGTCATTGAATATGGTTTTCCTCCTTTTGTTTGGGCGTTACAACTAGGGTAATAGTAACATTTTCTATTTAAATTAGTTATTTCATTTTCAATCTAATCATTTAAATTGTCTCATAAGATAACTTCTAATTTTATAACATGCTTCCATAATTTTAGTAATTAAAGATAATGCTCTGTGAATCATCAATTGCATTCAGTCACTCTTACAAAGACATGTCAATTATTAAACTTTTCAAAATAGCAATCTTAATCCACCCACCTTATATGCCGCTTATCCACAATGTATGCTTGTACCTCCTTTGGTTCAAACTACCAATTGGCCAATTCATTAGTTTTGTCATTGATCCATAGATGGATAGCTCTGGTCGTGTCTCTGATGTTGACTAGTGTACCAGGAGAGTAAAGGTATGCTGATCTGTAGATCCAACTGTGGAACACTATAAATCAGAAAGGGATGTAGTGCTTGATCTCATAGATCTGGCATTGGATGATCAATTAGTGGTTAGATCTTAGGAAACGAACTACATATGTCATTGTCCTAGGGGTTTGGTGTTAGATCTATTGTCAGTAATCGATTTAAGGTTAGATCACTATAAACTGATCAGATCAATCATAGATTTGGTTTCTGGTGACCAATCAATGATTAGATCTCGGGGAATGGATTAAATAAATCACAGATAAAGGTGTGATTGGTCAATGGTTAGATCATGTAAGGGTTCACAGATCAATCATAGATCTGACTTTTGGAGGTAGATCAGTTGTTGGAATAAGTTCAAATCTACCATTTGGAGGTAGACCAACAATGGGATCATGGCATTATCTACAAAATCAGTTACAGATCCATCATTTGAAGATAGATTAATCACTAGATCAAGATGGATGGTTAGGTTGGTCACAGATTTGACGATCTGGTCCAATATGGGGATAATCACGATTGACGGTTGGATCATCTTTGATCAACAAATATATAAATGGGTTTTGTTCCTTGTGTTGCAAGGATCGTGACTATTGTCTGTGAAATCCTTCATGGATTTAGTAGTGCAAGAGGTCAAAATATAAGAGGGTAATGGGGCTCATAGTGTCAACTCCCCTCACTAAGGCGAGTCGGGAGCGGGTGACATGGGTGAGTCACCTTGCCCTAACTCAGTTGAAGAAATAGGCAAAAAGGGGTAGGATAGAGAGAAAGGAGCGAGTGCTAGGCTAGTGAATCAGTTGGAGGAGGAAGCATAAGTGGGATAGGTGGGAGGGATGGCAGAAGGGGAGGCAATGAGGGTCGTGCCTCAGGCGCAACTCTAGTGCTGTGTAGTGTGGGGAACCCAAGAGTGTTACTTAGAAATGATAGGAAGAAGGAAGCAGGACTGGTGTGACTGATCGGCTATGCCATCCTTGTTGGGTCGAGGCAAGGGAGAATGGAAAGAGGAGGGGAAAGTGAGGCATCTTTGGCACGCCTACCAGGATGTGCCTGTAGGAGGTGGGGAAGGTGAGACAGAGAGAGGAGGGGATGGGTGCTATTAACTTGTTGGGTTGGTTGTACCAATTGGGAAAGAAAGGAGACGAGAGAGTGAGTGGGACTTGTGCAGCCTACCAGTTTGGCTATGCCAGTTCTAGAGGGCGAAGGTGGGTTTTCAAGTGGCCAATCGGAGGAGGAAAAGGGAAGAATGTTTCGGATAGGTTGACTAGGCAACGTCGGCAGGCATTTGAACGGGGGAAAGAGGAAGAGGAAAGGGTTTTTGGGTTGCGCACACTATCAGGTAGTGTCAACTATGGGAATGATGGAGGATAGAAGAAAAGGGAAAGGGTCCTCATGCCAATCAGTCAACCATGACAATTTGGCCTCCTTGCTAGTGGCAAATAGAATAGATTTGCAGTGGGCGGTTGGGCGCGCAACATCGGTTTTCTCCCTACTTTCCGGTGTTCCCCTTGTATTGTCACATTTTTAGGTCGCTACATGATGCAGGAAGCCAATCTGATGACTGCCTGCTTGCATGCTGCACCCATTAGTGCATTTGCTACATCCCACAAACAGCTAAAACTAGGGTCTATAGTTATCAATTTGGACACCCCTTAATTTAGTAAAATTTTTGGGAAATTTTCACCCCAATCCCGGTTTCGTGCAAAATTAGTGTCATTGGAATCATCTCGATGTATAGATTTCATTTTTTATAGTTTCAAATCCAACATTTCTGTTTTTAAGGGGGTCAATTCCTTGAAATTCTATTTTTAAGAATTTAAAATTTTTTGTAATTAAAATATCATGATAGAGTTGCCATAATTTAAAGAAGCTGGAGATGATTTTCATTATCTTTTCTTCTTACTTACAAACTAATATACAAATGTATATTCATTTGTAAGTAGGAAAAAATAACAAAATCAAAATCATCTTCAATTTCTTCCTTGCTGGTTGGCACCTAATGCAAGACCATCCTCCTTTTTCTTTCGGGCTTGGGATTGGCATCAATGGAGTCACAGGGGAATGGAGGAACAAGATTCATGTGGTCGACCCCTAAGTGGGATAAGGTCTTGAAGATGACGATGATGATTCCAATTAAAATATGTTCTAATACCTAAAAATTAATTCATGCATGTGGGGACCATTTTAGCTCCAGAAAGATAGCTACAAAAATTCTCTAGTGTAGTTTTTACTAGCTCACCACTTGTAAAGTTGCACATGCTTACTAAATAGCATGTGTGAGGTGCCAATGGTTAGGAAGTATAGGGAGCAGACACATGATGCCCTTAAACCCAAATAGTGTTGTAGAAACATCCGATGTTTGGGGCACAAATTTCATGGGACCCTTTTCTAATTCTTTTGGAAATTTCTACATCCTAGTGAGAGTAGACTATGTGTCCAAGTGGGTGGAGGCTATACCTTGCAAAACCAATGACCACAAAATTGTTGTAAAAATTTTAAAGGATAATATTTTTGGAAGGTTTGGTACTTTAAGAGCCATAATTAATAATGGGGGAAACACTTTTGTAATAAAGTGTTTGAGAATCTAATGAAAAAGTATGGTGTTAGCCATTGGATAGCTACCCCATGCCACCCTTAGACTAGTGCCCAAGTAGAGGTATTTAATAGGGAGATTAAGCATATGTAGGTGGGTAAGATGGTGGGCGAGCTAGGGTTTTTAAAGTGGAAACAAGATGAGTGGCTGCCTTTAATTGCATGTAGGTGGGGAAATGCTATTTTCTTAGGAGGAGGCATCTCCCCCCTTTAAAAATCACCGAACTCCCTTCAATTATGGTAATTGGGTGGGTGAGACAAGGTAGGAAAGAGAGACAAAAGTGGGAGGAAAGAGATGGGTGGGAAAAGGATAATAAAGTGAGGTAAGGTGGCAAAGATTGATTGGCCAAGTGATTTCCTAGGAAGTTGGGATTGGTTGGTTGGTTGGTTGGGATGGGAGTTTAGGAAGGTGGAAGAGTCTTAGAATGGTAGGACTTTTGAATGGAAAGTGAAATTCGTGGTGATATTTGGTGGTGACGTCGAAAGTGAAAAAAATTGGAAAAATAATGGAAAAACATGAAAAATAGAACGGTCTCATTTTATTGGTCCAGATTCCATATTATCCTAATGATTTTTTCCTTAATTATCTTCAAAATATCCCAATAAATCTAAAGAATAATTCTTCAAATTCTCCACTAATAATGGCCTTCAATTTAGCTTAGCTCATTTGGCTTAGATGGCCAACTTTGAGGGCTCCATTGGCTTGACTTCATGGCTAGATTTTGGCTTTATTAGCTTAGCTTGATGGCTCCTATCCTTGGTTTTAGTAGATGCTTGGATCCTTAGCTTGTCATCTTGATCATGGCTTGAATATGGCTAAGTGGCTTAAGTGCAACCCATTAAAAGGTGGTGGACTTTGCATGGCTTGTGCATGGTTCCACTTTGGCCACCTTTATCACTTTTAATTGCATCCATTTCTTGTTCCAAAGATGATATTCATCCTTGATCTCATGTTGTATTGATGATTTTTAGGCTTGGACTTTATCTTTTGATCTTGATCTTCTGATTTTATCCTTGTTGATCTCGGCAATCAGACCATCATGTCTCTTTCTACGAAAATTTAAAAATCTAATAAATCCTAAAAATTGATTAAACACATACTTATCTCAAATTATCCCCTTGACCTACAAAATATCAAAATTTTAAATTATTAGGCAAAAATGCATGCATTACAAATTTTGTCAAACAACCTAATTTACCCCTACAAGTTGTAACAAATATATTACTAATTGATTGGTTTTTATGAAAAATTACACACTTATCACATAGTCCACACCCGCAAGGATTTATAGACAAACAAAGAAGTTGGGAAAGATCCCACAAAATCAATGTCCCAAACATGAAATGGCTCAACGATCAAAATATGATTTAAGGGCATCATATTTCTTTTTCCTCTACTCCTTATTTATTGACATCTAGCACATGCTATGCAGTAAGCATGTGAGTCCCTAAAAATGGTAGGTCCATGAAACCACACTACAAAATCTTCAAAGTTGTCTTTTTAGAAATAAAATAGCCCCCACATGCATGGTCATGACAAAAGAAAATGATTTTATGAAGTTTATTATCTAGTACAAATCTTCAAATGACCTGATCAAGACAGTACTTAACAAGTACCGATTGTCCCATCTAAGCATTTGACCCATGATAAGATAACTGACTATATCTATATACCAAGTCAATTGAGAAATGTGCAACAATTGTTCATCAAGAAATGTTTCTTCCACAGGCATAATCTCACTAGTGGATTCTACAACTAGCCTAGACAAGTGGTTTGCTACAATATTTTTGGAGCCTTGCTTATCTCAAATTTCTAAATCAAAATCCTATAGCAATAGTATCCATCATACCAGCCTAGGTTTAGCATCTTTCTTACAATGAAGGTACTTTAATGCTACATTGTCCGAATAAACAATGACCTTAGATCTTAATAGATAAGATCTAAATTTATCCAAGGAAAAGACAATTGCCAATAGCTCTTTTTCTAATAGTAGAATAATTGAGTTGGGAATCATTAAGTGTCTTACTAGCATAATATATGACATGGGGAAGTTTGCAATACGCTGCCCCAAAACTGCAATGATCGAGTAGTCTGAAGCATCATACATTATTTTGAATGGTGCACTCTAGTTTAGCAGTTGAATAATAGGTGCAAAAGCCAACTTACCTATTAAGTACTCAAAAGATTTCTTGTAGTCATCATTAAAGCCAAAAGATGCCTTGTTCATAAGTAAATTACACAGGGGCTTTGCAATTTTACTAAAGTCCTTAATGAATTGTTTACAAAAACTAGCATGGCCTAAAAATGAGTATATTTCTTTCATCATTCTTAGAGGAGGAAGGTTAGAGATTAAATCCACATTGGAATTATCTACTTCTTTACCATTGTGTGATATGATGTTACCTAAAACAATGTCATTTGAACCTTAAAATGACATTTTTTCCAGTTTAACACTAAATTTCTTTCCTGACACCTAGCAAGGACAGGTTTTAAATGGTGTAAGATTTCATCAAAAGATGACCCAAACACTAAAAAATCATCCATAAATACCTCTAGAAATCTCCACGATATCCTAAAATATGCTCAGCATACGATGATAGGTGAAGTTCTCAAATTTCTAAATCAAAATCCTGTAACAATAGTATCCATCATACCAGCCTAGGTTTAGCATCTTTCTTACAAAGAAGGTATCTTAATGCTGCATTGTCTGAGTAGACAATGACCTTAGATCCTAATAGATAAGATCTAAATTTATCCAAGGAAAAGACAATTGCCAATAGCTCTTTTTCTAGCAGTAGAATAATTGAGTTGGGAATCATTAAGTGTCTTACTAGCATAATATATGACATGAGGAAGTTTGTCAATACGCTGCCCCAAAATAGCTATGATCAAATAGTCTAAAGCATCATACATTATTTCGAATGGTGCACTCTAGTTTAGTAGTAGAATAATAGGTGCAAAAGTCAACATACCTATTAAGTACTCAAACACTTTCTTGCAGTCATCATTAAAGCCAAAAGATGCCTCATTCAGAAGTAAATTACATAGGGGCTTTGCAATTTTACTAAAGTCCTTGATGAATCGTTTACAAAAACTAGCATGGCTTGAAAATGAGCATATTTCTTTCATCACTCTTAGAGGAGGAAGGTTAGAGATTAAATCCACATTGGCATTATCTACTTCTATACCATTGTGTGATATGATATGACCTAAAACAATGTCATTTTGAACCTTAAAATGACACTTTTCCCAGTTTAACACTAAATTCCTTTCTTGACACTTAGGAAGGACAGGTTTTAAATGGTATAAGCATTCATCAAAAGATGACCCAAACACTAAAAAAGCATCCATAGATACCTCTAGAAATCTCCACGATACACTACAAAGTCTAAAAGGCATACGATGATAGGTGAAGTTCTCAAAAGGACAAGTAAATGTAGTTTTCTCCTGGTCCTCAGCTACTATGGAGATTTGGTTATAGCTAGAGTAACCATAAAAAAACAATAATAACTGTGTTTGACAAATCTTTCTAGCATTTAGTCTATAAATGGAAGAGGAAAGTGGTCTTTCTTTGTTCAGTTTTTAGTAATCTATACAAACTCTCCACCTAATGGTCATGCAAGTAGGCACTAGCTCATTATCCTCATTTTGGAATATAGTGACTCTGGACTTCTTGGGTACAACTTGAACTAAGCTGACGCAAGTGCTATCAGATATGGGATAGATGGCACCAAAATCTAGAAGTTTAAGCACTTTGTCTCTCACTACCTCTTTCATAACAAGGTTTAGTTTCCTCTACATTTTCCTAGATGGTTTAGCATTTTCTTCTTAGTGAATTCTTTGGATATACATAGCAAGGCTAATCCTATTAATATCCATTATGGTTCACCTTAAGGTTGTCTTATGTTCTCAATAAACATCAAGAAGCTTTCCTTCTTGTTCCTGATTTAGATCTACAGCTATGATTGCAGGCAAGGATTCATCAGGTCATAAGTAGAAATATTTCAGAGTTTTAGGTAAAGGCTTAAGAACCAATGTAGGTGGTTTTTATATAGATGGTAATGGAAAAGAATTGGAAGGAGGAAGTGGTTCCACTAAAGGTCCCCATTTGGAGGTACCCATTATAGGTGCAACATTTAAAAGATTATTTACCTCTTCAATGGGCTTGTCTATATCAAAATCATAGTTAAAGTGTGCTATACATGCCTCAAGTGGGTCTAGGATACACAATGGTGGATTAGCATCTTGAGGTAGACCTTCAATTAAATTTACCACACAGGAATCATCTAGGTCTAGATAATGATAATCAGCATTAAAAACATTGAGCTTGACTTTCATAGTGCCAAAAGATAATTTCATCACACCATTTCTACAATTGATGATGACATCGAATGTTGCTAAAGAAGATGTTTAAGAAATACTAGGATATGACTATCGAAATCCAATATGGGTTGGGTATCTAGGACAACAAAATCTATAGGAAAATAAAACTAGTTTACTTGTCTTAAAACATCCTCAACCATACCACATGGAATCTTCACTGATTTATCTGCTAACTTGAAAGTGGTATTGGGTGGTTTAAGGTCATCAAGCCCTAATTGCTCATAAATAGAAAATGGGAATAGGTTAACACTAGCCCTTAAATCAAGTAGTGCCCTATGAATGACATGGCTTTCTATAACACAAATAGATGGTAGGACAACTTGGATCTTGATGCTTTGGAGGGGTTTGGTGTTGAATTAAAGAGTTATCCTACTCGGTGAGAAAGGCTTTCTTTTGGATATTAAGCTTTCATTTTAGTGCATAGCTCTTTAAGAAACTTGGCATAAGTAGGAATATCCTCAATAGCCTTGAGTAATTCCATATTAATTTGCACATTCTTGAACACATCTATTATCTAACTAAAATTTGTTCCTTTCTTAACCTAGTTGAGAAAATTAAGGGAATGAAGCTGTAGGCACATAAGGTGCCTTCATTTTAGGCTCAATGGAGTGGGAAATTTCTGTCTTTTCTCTTTCTCCTGTATTTTAGCTAGTTCATTCTCCTCTAAGTTGTCCTTAGTTTATCTGTGATGACCTGGGTTTTTGTAACACATTTTGTAATACATTTTTCAAAGGCAGGGCACCTTTAGTAGTAAATTTTTTTTGCAAAACAAAGTAGTGAAAATGCTTTTCTTTAGAACTTGTTTTGTAAAACCCAACTCATTACTTCATACATAACATAAGTAGAATTTTGTACAAGATAAATTTTCATTAAAGGAATATACTTTTATTAAATTTTAGAATCCATCGAGTGGTTTATAGTACAGCCAGGGTATCAATACAATACTTGTCCAAATTACATAATCCAAATTTCAAAGCTCAACATAAATAAAAACACTTAATACAATATAATGCTCTCAAATAAAAATACATGTCTTTGAGGAATATACCTTGATTAATTATTCTTCCAGGTCTTCTTAAGTCTTGAGCACTTAATTCTCCTTCTTTGTATCTGAGATATTGTAAACATTCAAATATTTACAATATCTTAGCAAGCTATGCTTGGTAGGGGATTCAAGAAGCATAATAATTTGAAAGTATAATCCTAATACTTCATAATCCATTATTCATACTCATGGATCAATATCTTTACTTTGTCATATATGTACATCCTTACACATACATCCTGTATATGTCATATGTATATACCGTCAAAATTGTGAAAAATAGTTAATATCTCAAACATCAATAGTCACACTTAGACATACTAAGTTGATCAATCATCCAGCCTCTGCTAGAAAATACTCCCTCATTTAGGCAATATCATCACACTCAGCCATATTGAGTTGATAAAACATCCAGACTCTGCTGGAAAAATACTCCCTTATTTGGGCAGTATCGTCATCTCATTATGCCAGGCATTATAATGCAAAATACTCAAAGAACTACCATGCTGTAGTCTGATCTATACCAGCGGACTCAAATAACTGCTTTCATACTCCACAGATACCAAATGTGAAAAATCATATATGTCATGTCTATATGGGGAGATAGATCATCACAGTGGTGGCCTTTCCATAGTTGCTCTACCCGACATTTTGCCTCTCTTTGGGCACAGTATCATATATCACATTTTGAAGAGTGGGTGGCCAAACCCTCGTAACCCTCATAGCATAGCATCCCCAGGCATACGCCTGTTTAAAACAAACACCGCAAGCCTCCTTGCTTGTATATAAAGTATTCTTTTACTTATCAAACATCTTATCTGTTTATATCCTCATCCTCGTATTTTGGTATTCTTATACCGAGGATAGAATTTCACTTCAAACTTAGGGATCATCATTTACAATGAATGATACCCATGTTCATATAAGTTTAGGGATCACCATTCCATATGAATGATTCCCATGTATTGATTTTATACTTATCAGACAATTTGTCTATTTATCTAGGGCTGGAATACCTTCTAGTTCCCTATTCACATAGGGTTTTCCTCAATTCTAACTTAACCATTTCATGTGCATTTTGGTTGGATCATAAGAGTTTTCAACGGATTTAATACAAGTATTTACATTATACTTGTCAACCTTTCCTAACATAAGATCATGTATTCAACATGTATTTCTCATGTAAATGCATTCATAAAATCCTCCTACCTTTAAGTAGTGATTCATCTCTTCAAATCTTCCATGATTCTGATTGACGTATGAAATCTGTTAGTCCATACATACTATCAATATTTATACAATCTGAATAATCCTATATTTTTTTTATCCTATCTATATTCTTTGTCTAATCTTGTCCTTTGATATAAACGATCTAGATCCTGTGTGCTATCATGATATATCTTCCTCAGATAGTATTAATCAATAGATTTAACAATTAGAATGATCTTCTAATCTTTCAAATCTATTTAAGTCTTTTTGTATTTCTTTCTTTGATCTTGATCTTTCACAGATCCTTTGATCAATAATTGATACTTGATGATAAAGATCAAGGGCTGAAATCTTCTATCATCTAGTTCTTGTAGATTAAGGATGTTAGTACACTTATCTCCTTAAAAATAGAAAATTTCATGAATTAAACTTATGATTTTATTGGTTGAGTAGGTTCTCCTCATCAAGAGGAATTCAATCCAACTTTCTGATCTCGATTTGGAGTCAATTTGACATCCAAATTTGGATTTTAAGATTTTAACTAGTTTTAACAATTGATATTGATCTTTACTGTTTTTATTCAATTACTTAATCTACAGATTTTAGCAAATAATTTACATAAGTACAATTAAAAACATAATTATCATGGTCCCAGAAGATGCTAAATAACATAATAAATTCATCAGTCTTTCAGATTTAAATTTGGACTTAAAATAAGATCTGAATAAAAAATTTAAGATTTCAGACATTTTTTACGGCTCTATATTATCCAATCTTTAACAGTTCAAATTCTTTGATCTAGATGTTCATAAATCTTACTGTGATTGTTGTTCCTAGGGTTTTTGGGTGCCTTGAATCCATCTATTGAATTAGATTTACATTTTAAGATCATTTTAGGCATGATCCAAGATTGTTACAATGGATTTTAGCAATTATCTCACATAAATGCAATTAGAAACATAGATATCATGATTCTGATAGATTTTACATAATATAAAAAATTCATCAATGTTTTTAGATCTAAAATTGGAGATAAAATGAGCTCTTAATTGAAGAAATAAAATCACAATACAATAAATGAACAGCCCAGATCTAATCTAGGCTTAGTAGGTGTAGGGACAACCCATGGCCCATGCCTGTTATGGTTGTTTACCAGTGATATGGGAGCGATGACTGGTGATAGGAGAGATGGTCTAGATCTAGACCGTCAGATCACCCATCATCTGATTTTCCTCTTCTCTTAAGATCAAGATCCTAGATTTCATCTCCTAGGGTTTCTGGGCCCCAGGAATCCATCCAATGGCTCAGAAGTTGCATATGAGCTGTGAATGGATGGGATCTCAACCCTTCATGCCAGATCCGTCATTTCCAATGGATCAATGACTAAGGAGAGCCAGAATGTAAAGAGGAGAGGGATTTAGGCTTACCTGGGCTAGTTTGGTGAGGAGAACTTCACCGAAGAGGGAGAAATAATGCCAGAGAAGGAGAAGAAGACCAGAAAGAAACCTTAGATTTTGGAAATGCCAAAATCTCCGGTGTCGTTGCCGAAGGAGGGTACACATGGGGAAACATGGATCCCCCAACTCTGGTTTGTTTTAACATTGTAAGATCACTGTTTAATGGCTAGGTTGGCTGGAATAACCTAAAATTTTCACCAGAGATGGTACCCAGTACTAGAGATAACTTTCATTTTAAATTTCACAATGATCCATTCGTTGGATCATCAAGAAACCTTAAGGCTTTTGTAGATTAGCCCATTCCGAATAGATCCAATGGTGAAGTTCTGTGTGTGAGATATGGAAATCAATGGCTAATTGGATTAGGGTTTCCCAAACGGAAACCCTGGTTCATCTGGGATGGCCTATCCATTGACGTGCCAGCAGACAGACATGAGCTGTCTGCCCTGGGTGCATTCGAGGACACACCCCCTAAGAAAGAAGAGAAAGAGATAAAAGAGGAGAGAAATGGGGAAGATGGAGGGGGAGTTTTGAGCTGGGATTTTGGGTCATTGTAGGGGACCTCGTGAAGAACATTAGGAAGATTTTTGGGAAATTTTATGGGATATTTATAGGGATTTTTAATTTTCCATGATTACATGTCATAATTATGTTTCATTTCTTTTTATTATTAAATTGTCATTGGATTCCTACTACCACCTCCTTCTCTGCTAGTAGTTAGTAGTTGTTTGACTTATGATGGTGGTCTTCCAGATCAATGGCCCACCCTGTGGGCCCCACATAGTTGTGGAAAGACCAATTTGCCCTTTTAATTCCAAAAATGGGGAAGAATAGGGTTTATTCCTATGAACTTGAAATTGAACGTACTTAATGGCGTTGGAATTGTATTTTTGAGTACATTTAAAATATTGATGTTTTATATCTCAGTTATGGGTAAAATTACCATTTTACCCTCTTATTCATAAAAATGAAGAAAATTAGGGATTTTTCATTTTAATTAGGAATTGAATGTACTTAGTATCATTAAATCATGTTTTAATCTCTATAGAAAGAGATTTTCCAATAACCTAATATTCCAGCCCAAAATTTCTGAAAATTTAGACTAAATTGATTTTCTCAATCAATTTACAAAAATTGGGGTTATTACACTATCATGCTTTATTAACAACCCAATGACCACCCCTAAGGGTAGTTGTTGACTTTGCTTGCTCATGGAGTCTTTGGGTATGTGCACTATACCCTATTTCAAACTGTCCCTTAGGGTTTGGAATTGGCTAACTAAGAAATTGTCCCTTTTCTCTATCCTTTAAAGTAGTTGACAACTAGCACATTTGCATTTCTAATTTGTAATAGCTTGAGCAGTGGCTTTGGCATTCTATCATCTCTCATTGGGAGCCTATCTAGTTTCATCTTGGTGTGTAAAAGTTCTTTTCATACATGACTACATAGTTTCCTCAAATGAGGATTTCTTTTGTTATTGAGGAAGGTGAAAACTAGGTGGCTGCTATGGAACTGAAGCTCTAGAAAAGTTTTGTACAAGGGGTTCATAGATGGACCTCCCTAGTAATTATTCTTTGACCATGACAAATTAGGATGCCTAGACCATCTTAGATTATAGGTATCAAACTAAGGGTTATGCTAGGGTTGTTACATGATTCATTGCATTCTCTTGATCCATAAGATATTCAATGTACACACTATTGGATGGGCAAGTTGAGGTTAAATGTGCTAGGCTGGAACAAATAGAACAAACCTTTTGTGAGGTTTGTGGATGCTTGGACAGCCCTGATAGTTTGGAGCATATTTTCAAACTTCTCCACTCTTCCAACCAAGGAGTTAAACTTATCCATTCTATTAATCACAGAGTTGAGCTTATAGGATATATCTAACTTGTGAAGGACTTGTTATATTACAAGGATATGCATTGCCCATTGTGGGTGACAAGGTTAAACCATAAAAAACAATGATGATGATTGTAAAATTTTGTTGAGTGATCAAAGTTGTATTAAAAAAACCCTAAGATGTGTATTATTTTACTACATTAGATTGATCATTTTTAGACTCATATGATAGATTTGCACTAAAGCCATAATATGGTGTATTTGAAGGGTTAGATTTCCATTTGAAGGTAAATATGTTAAAACCATTTATGAAAAAATAGCAATTAGGGTTTTTCGATGTTTTGTACATTGTACGTTAAAATCTAAATGTAGAGATTAAGCCAATCAACATTTTATCTCACCGATCAAGATTAAATGCAAATGGATGGCTCAGATCAATCTAGGATAAATGTTGATGATATAGATCAATTGAAGAAGAGAAGCCCAAATTCTTGTGGATCATCTCATGCATTTCAGCACCAAACTCATGCAAACCTAAATTACTCACACTATGGTGTAAAAGTGGGAGATCATACATAGGTCTCACACACTCCTTCATTCTTACACACATCAAGGGCCCACAAGGTTGGAAATATATAAAATGGAAGAATGTATGAATGTGGATGATGAGGGTATGGGACATCATGTGATGATGAGGGATTTCACTTAATGGTTTCCTAAGGTTAACATTTAAGTAAAAAAAAAAAAATGTAATTGGAAATGGATGGAGGGATGAGAGGTGGAGATCTTAAGAATGATAGTTCTATGTTGTAGCCATGTATAATA
Organism: Warburgia ugandensis; assembly: GCA_035236585.1. Lineage (NCBI taxonomy): Eukaryota > Viridiplantae > Streptophyta > Magnoliopsida > Canellales > Canellaceae > Warburgia > Warburgia ugandensis. The sequence continues at coordinate 42,345,061 of CP141128.1, read as the reverse complement.
ATGAAAGTTGTTGGATAAAACACGCTAATTGCATGACATCTTGCAAACAAGAGGGAGTTACTGATGCTATGGAGAGAAAATAGCTAGAACCATTCTACTTTCATCAATGAATGGTGTGATTTGAGGAGAGAGCCAATGTTAAGTGAGTGGGGTGATCAGGGATATAGAGAGTAGCTACTAACATTAGCTACTACTCACTTTTATAAAAGGAAGAGGCTCGGACATCTAGAGAGAAGTAGGGAGAGGGTAGCAACAAGAGAGGATAGGAGAGCAAGGAGTGAATTCTTATAGTTTTGTATGATTGTCTCTTCATAATAGCTCGACTTAAGCAAATGTCATTGTTATATAAAAGTCTCTCTCTGTTACCTTGTTTTGAAGTTTCATTTGTAGCATATTGTGTGATTCTTACTGGTTCATAGAGATCATATGCTATTACTATCATCATATCTTTTAAATACTATAAATGTGTATTGTAAGAGGTTAAATCCATAAATCTAACAATGGAGAAGCTAAAAATAAGTTCTCTAGCATTCCATTAAAGGATGTCCATTGGGGGATTGTAAGAAAGCAAGGTGAAATCCAAGTTTTCCACCCCTATTTTACTATTGCTACCCTATAGGTGTGTAGTAATAGAGCCTTAGATTTCTCCCTTGTGTGACTTTGATTTAGTGTTGATCCATAATCTAAATGTTGATAATGATCCCATCTCTCTTAGGAAGAAGTGTAGAGTAAGAAAACTTCAGCTTTATCTTCTCTATTTACTATTAGTGTAGGAGAAAACAAAACATTGAATTTCTCTTCTTTTAGTTGTTTTTCTTGTTTTAATGCTCTAAGTAATTGTGAATTTTCTCTTAAGTCTTAGGAATAAGTCATATGTCTTCAATCAATTTTGTAGAGTTTTGGGTGAGATTTTTTGAAGAAAAATACTGTACTGTTACTGTCAGCAAAGAACCCATCATATTCTACATCAAATATATCCATCTATGTTGGTTTTCTACAAAATCTAACTGGACTAATGAATTTATGAATATCCAATTAGGTTAGATATGAAATTTCACTAAAAAATTTGATCTAAAAGTTGGAGAAATAACGACCAAAGCGACCAACTTCACCATGTGCTCACTAGTGTACACAGTAACAGGGGACTCTTACTATGTGTGATGAATTAGTCATCTTCCTAATCAAATATCTCCACAACTATTAGTTTTTACCATGATCTAACCATGTCAATGGATTCCTTGACATATAATTAGGCTAAATATGAAGTTTCAGAGAAAAATTCAAACTATAAGGTAGTGAAATCATTCATCATGCTCATCTGGCATATGTAGGAAATTTCTTGCATCTCCGATTGCTAATGTCACAAGTGCATGTTCTTTTGTACCTTTACATCTCATTCTATTCTCATCTGATTTCAATTTATAATATCTTGTTCTTGAAGCTAATTAATTAAGAAATAACTTGGCATGTGAGTCACTAGTTTTCAAAGTTTATTTTCTACAAGAAATGTTAGTGATACTCTCCAAAGTTACAATCTGCACGAACTGCAAGCATAGATTTCCCTTTGATTTCTATTGGATTTGAGAGAGATTTGAGATGTAGGCTCTTGGATACATTTGAAACATGATGAACTAAGGAAATATTGAAAAATATCCTCAAAACCAAGAAATTTTTAATTTTATCTTTATTAATTTGTATAATTTTTCTCTTTCTCAGTCATTTTAACAATTAAGTACGTGAAAAAATAGTGAAAATAGATATACTATTTGGCATAGTTTTTATGGTGGTTCTTTTCTTTAGTTATAGATTAGTTTTACTTATTTAAATTTTCATTACTTTAATATAGAATTAATTAATTTATCTTAAATAAGAAACTATGTTAGGCTAGTTTATTTTTGCCTAGGATTATCCTAGCATAGCGTTATGGAATACCACTCATTAGCTCCTAATGTCTTAAAGTTCTTGGAAATTTTAATTTTATATTTATCTCAATTTGGAAAAGATAGAATTGCCCATAGTACAACTCTTCGAATCAATGTCATTACCCTTCATAATGAATACTTGACATTAAGCGTTGATTCACTATAATAGGTTTTACATGGAATACTTAGGATTTGGTAATCTACCAAATGTCTAATGACCAAGGCTTTTAAAGTTAAATTTTTAAAGAAATCACATTCCGAGAAAAAGATCATAGTTTCAATCTACTTCTTGAGTTTTAAAGAGGAATAACTAGTGGGAGGCCCTAATGCTAGTCTAGGTGATCTCTAATTCCAACTTTCAATCATAGTTTATTCTATTTATTTAAAGAAATCTAATCCATTTGATTATATCATAAACTCATTTTGTAATCTTTTTAGTGTAAATCTTATCATTAAAGCAAAATAATTTGGTGCTTTAAACCCAAAGTTTATCCTCCCTTTGGATTCGACCTTGCATTACTATTAATTGGCTAATTGTGAACTTGCTGGAAGACTCTCAATAAAGCTCAACCCAAAAGCAATTGGATTCACTTGGAAATGTTTAGATGATAGTGTCTTTCATCATGTCTCCATGAAAACCTTGATACATTCTCTCTGGAAGAAGTTAGAAGGGTTGTATGAGAGGAAGACTCTAAGAAACAAGGCTTTCTTAATTTGAATTTGAAATGTATAGAAGAAACCTCAATTGTAGAGCATTTGAACAGGATTCATAGTTATATGAATCAATTCTCCTCTACCAATATAGTACTTAATGATGAATTGTAAGCATTTTCACTTCATAGTTGTAATACCCCAATTTTTGTAATTGATTGAGAAAATCAATAAAGTTTGAGTTTCAGATATTTCGGTCTGAAATATTAGGGTTATTTAGGATATACCTTTTATAAAAGTATAATCAAATCATAAGACATGTAAAATTGAAATTAAACTTAGCAAACCCTTCAAAATGACTGTAAGCACAACAAATTCTGAATTCGGATGAGAAATCCTTAAGTTTCTTCATTTCTTGGACAAAATGGGTAAAATAGTAATTTTACCCAAAAATCAAAATCTCCCAAAAATCAAAATATGAGACATCAAAATTTAGAATGTACTAAGAAATACAAATCCAATGCCACTAAGTACACTCAAATCCGAGATCATGGGAATACAACCCAAAATTTGATGCACAAATGGCAAAATGGTCTTTTTACACCGTGTGGGGCCCACATGGGGCCCACAAGGGACCCAAAAACCAATCTTATCAGCAGCCCACATAAAGTCATGGGTCAACAAACATCAGCTGGTCTTAGGGAAGAAAAATGGGGCATGGGGAAGAAAAAATGGAGCATGGGAGACTTTCATGCCATTTAATAATAAAAAATAAAATATTATAATCATGAAAAAAGACCCAAAATGCCTATAAATACAATCCCAAAAATCCCCACAAAATTTTTTTCACTCTCCTTGAAAAATTAGACCAAGATCCCTCCCTAAAAACCCAAAATTTCCAAGAGATATCTCTCTTTTCAATTTGTTTTTCTTTTTAGATTGGAACAAGAGACCTAAAATCAATTAGGCACTCTATTTCAGATCTAATTTGATCAATTTGACTATCCAAAACTTCCCAACATATCTATTCTACAAAACCCCCAAAGAAATTTCAAGATCCAACGGTTCAAACAACGAAAATTTGCAAGAAAGGTGGATCTTGGGCCATATCTTCATCAAAGGGTATTTCTTTTAAATTGGAAATATAAACACCATTTTTTCTCAAATTAGGTATGTGGGAATATTTTATATATATATATGTTTGCTACTGCTTTATGTAATTTTTATTTTACTGTAATTTATTTTGGCAATAAAAAGGTAAAAATAAAGTAAACACCAGAACCCTTAATTCAGGATGATGGAGTGCTCAGATGAAAAAGTTGACTGCACCAATCAATCCAGAAGGTCCAAAGCCCCTAGGGTAGAATTTTCACAAAGATCTGAGAAGTTTTGGTTCCTCAATTGAGAAGGGATTGATTGGACGGTCCAAACGGACTGTCTGATCTCCCGATCGGACGGACGATGTCTCGCGCGCATCCATGGACGCCCCGTGCAGGTGCTTCCTCATTTCAGCACAGCAGACGCTCCCGACTCATTCCGCCTGGCTTGGTTTTTCGCCCGAACGATCTGGGCCGTCCGTTCCTTGGGCCTAGATCAAATATAAGCCTTAGGAAAGACTGTGAACTTCCAAATCCAATTTTGGAGTCATCTGAACTCCAAATTGAGATTAGAAAGAAGTTATGGAAAGCTTGAAACCTCTATTTTTTGATGAAATGAAAAAATGGACATGTTATTCAATAAAAACTTTCTGTATTAAAGAAACAAGTTTTCAATTACCTAGATCTTCAAGATCTGAGATGATCAGATCTTGAAAATATATTTTAATAATGATATAATATTGAAATAAAGTGAGATCTATGGTTTAATTGGATATATATGAGATATCTTAAGGGATCTACCCATTATGGTAGAAAAACCCTAAAAATACAAAGGGACCCACTTGGTCAATGAGATCAAGTGTGATCAGATCCTTGGGATGGAAAGAATAAATGTTGATATGATGAAATCCAATGAAATCATGGATGGATTATGACAAAAATAGATCAATATGATCTTTTGATCTTAATAAAGAAAATTCCTTAAATATAACTAAATTCCTTAATCAAAGGAAAAGATCTAAGATCAAATGGTTGGATCATAAGTAAAGGTTTCTAAAAATGTTAATGTAATTAGTTCATTTTATATAATAACATTTTAAATATGATTATGTTATAAAGCATGCTAGTATAACATTTAGACTTTAGCATGATATGTGATTTCATTGTTATCATAAGGTGCTAGATTTAATTATTTTAAGTACCTTGCCTCATTATCATTAAATGTTAAATTATGTAGTTTTATGCTTTAAATTTATAATTCATTTTTGGTTAAATGTTATTAGCAGATTTACTTGTTATGAGATAAAGAGCATAAAACATCAAAAATGTATTCTAATGAGAAAGTAGAGTTTCATGACACAAATAAGAATGGAGTACTTTGGACTTAATTAGTAAGGGCTATAGCTAGTAAGACAATATAAGGATTATCAAATCCTTGGCCCAAATTAGGAAAAGAATAATAAACCCCATGAATGACATTATAAATATTCATGGACTTAATTAAAATCTATTAGAAAGAGTACTTAGGGTAAACATGCTTATAGGAACCTTATGAAAGGTTGAGCTATGGTCATTCTAGTGAATGATGAACATAGTGGTTAAGGGGGTTGTCTAATAGAGCCTCGCTCTTCCCCTACCTTCCGTTGACATTTGTGAGGTCTAAACGCCTCCTTACATGAGGATTGAAGTATGTTCACCCATTCAGCTAGTAAGCCTTAGCCAATTGGAAATAAGAGGAGCAGTCTAGATTTAGGCTTGAATAAGCTACCTTCAAATCATGTTTCAAAAACCCGGGTCGTCACATTAGTTCCTTAGTGGATAGCGAGGAGACATTGGTGGTTTCCCATAGTAAGTTCACACCAAATGAGGTTATTACTATTAGTCAAGTAATATGAACTTTGTTGAATGAAGAGATAAGAAGAAAGTGATTGGGTTCTATTCAAGGAGAAGTTATTGTTAATGGAAATGAAGGTAGATGCAAATTAGAAATAGTAACAAATGTGGGGGATCTAAAGAGAGATCTCAATTTAGAAAAGGAGATGCTTTTATTACATCAAGCTCGGTCACATGAAAAGTAGTAAATGAGATTGAAAAATAAAGAAGAGTGTGATGAAAAATAAGAAGAAAAGGAAATCATTGCTTTTGCTTCACATGGAGAGATTATCATATCCTTAGGTGTGAAAGATCATGTTACAATCTCACTTGTTAGAACATGGATTGAGTGATTGACATATGTGCTTCATGTCATGCTACTCCTCAGAGAGATTTCTTCACATATTACTAGTCAAGTGACTTTAGAGTTGTGAGGATTGGAAATAATAGCACATAAAAAATTGTGGGAATGGGTGATGTGTATAGGAAGACCAATGTTAGTTGATATTGATTCTTGAGGATGTGAGACACGTGTAAGATCTTTATATGAACTTGATCTCCTCAAGGAAATTAGATGAAGTGGGTTTTACTAATTGCTTTGTTAATGAGCAATGGAAGCTCATCAAAAGGTTCCTCTTTAGCAGTGAGTGGTGCTATGTGCTAAATTTGCATAAGAATCAAGCACAGATATGCAAAGGTGAAGTGAATGCATAATTTAGGTCCTTACAGAATGCAATGTAAAAGGATATCTCTACTAATCCATGACATACAAGATTAAGTCACACGAGTGATAAGAGAATTGAAATCCTTTCAAAGAAGAATCTCCTCCTTGAAATGAAAGGTATGCCTTTACATACAAGAACTCATTGCCTTATTTGGAAAACGATCTAGCATTACATTCTACAAAAAGTTGTTAAGCAGAGAAGTAAATGTGCTAAAACTTGTTTATTCTAATGTTTGTGGCCTATGGAAGTTGAATACTCTTGGTGATGCTTCTTATTTTTTTATTTTCATAGATGATGCTTATAAACAAGTGTGGTCATATATGTTGAATTCTACATTTAGGTTCTTAATGTATTTAAGGATTTTCATGCTACGGAAGAAAGAAAAAATAGAAAAACCTTTAAAGCATATTTGCATAGACAATGGTGGTAAGTATGTAGGGCCATTTAATGCATATTGTAGGTCCCATGGAATTTAGCACGAGAAGATAATTTCCAAGACACCACAACATAATGTGTAACAAAAAGGATAAATCCACATGGAAAGAATCATGTGCATCATATTACATGTACATTTACTAAAAGCATACTAACATCAAGCTATACATGTTGCATATTACATGATCAATCTATCTCTATTAGTTCATTTAAATGGAGATGTGCCAAAAAGGTTGTGGTTAGAAAAAGATGTTTCTTAGTGTGGAAGTTCCATATATTTACAAGAATTGAAGTATAAAGGAAATATTTCAAATTTTCCCCTTGGATTTTCTATCAAATAAGAGAAAGTGAGTACATATATCCAACCCTTTATGTTGTTAATTGTATGTCAATAATAAAACTCAAACCTTTAATTATCTCCAACATTCCTTAAGTAGGAGCAATGAGCTATAGGTTAGAATGAGCCACAAGTTATGTTTATGGGGCCATGAAGTGCCAATAGAGAGCTAGAGACAAGTTATGACTAGCCATGAAAAGTCCAAGTGATATTCTATCACATTGTTCCTAAGAACACATGCTAAAGTTGGATGACTTGAGGATCATAACTTACACCTTTTCTAGATAGAATATCCATTTAAGTGTAAGGAATGAATACTATCCTTGGTTATATGGATAGTATGTTGGCATGAACCATGCATAGTTTTAAACTAATGGTAAAAGTAAACCTAATTAGTACAAGCTTGGGTGGTCAAACCCTTAGGCAAAAGCCTAATCATCAAAACCAAGGTGCTTCTAGACACACGATTGTTAGTGATAGGAATCACCATAAATGAAAAAGGACCTATGTGGTCCAAGCCAAAACTCTAGTGAGCATAGACCAGAATTCGGTCATAGCTTTATCCCCAAGAGTCAAGTCTGAGTCAGAGCTTTGGAATTAAAGGCTTGGACCAGAAATGGGTCATAGCATTATCTCTTAGAAAGCCAAGAAAACATTTGAATTGAGCATTGGAGAGATATTTGCTATAAGAGCAAGATTTGCTCATGGAGTGACTTGACGGAGACCAATGCTACCTTTTATTCTAGTTGACCAACTCCACTTGTGACCAGTGCCAACAAGGAGTGCATTGGCATACATGTAGTGTGTATTTGCAAAGAAAAATTATTTATATTTTAATATCATTTTTATTCCACTTACCTTAGACATTATAATTAATTCTCTATTTATAAAATGCTACAATGTAGGTGTTTAATGAGGTATATATATGCAAACATGGTTGAACCCACATTGAATTACTTTAAAACTTATGGATTTTAATCAAATCCAAATTAAATTATTCTAACCTAGCCAAGCAATGTGAAAATTTTGAGATAATTAATTAACTATAAATTACACTAAAAATGAATACATTTATCAAAGTATGAAATCTAGAGATTTAGAATCCACCACATTACTAATCATGAATATTCATAAACAAGTATAATTGAATTAATGAATCACATGTTAATATAATACCAATGAAATACTAGCATGGAAGATATGTAACTTAAAAGTCCTAAGTTATTGATTTTCTATATTCAGATGATTTACTTAGCATAATAAGTATGTATGTAATGCATAACATGTATTTTTAAGACAAAAAACTATATAATAATACATAATTATCAATCAAACATCAAGGTAAAGAACATATTATAATCAGTCCCTACAAAATCACATAAAAGTTTCCATGAAAAGAGTACTAATTATGGACATTAAACTATGCAACAATCCATAAGAATTGATAATTCTTTCTTTTTAATCTAATGATAACTCATATATGAATGGAATTACTAATTTAATGTGGCTTCATCATTACCCTAGATGGGAGATTTAGCTACTCATGACGATGGAAAAACATGTCTAAAAATCAATATAAATCTAGCTTAAATCTATCCTAAAATAAACATCTTAAAATTATGGCAAAACACGTTCCTACAGTATAGAAAAAATGTGTCTTAAAATTAATAGAAATAGCACCTAAATGTATCATGGCATACTTCTCACATTAGCAATAGCATGAGACTATCCAACATTTCTATCTCGATCTTGGAACTAATGCATCCAAGCTCTCTATCTCAACATAATCTCATACTAAAAGTCACATTCTATGATTGGGGTTATTTGTTTATTGGACCTCTTACTCATTCTAAATTACCTATCCATAATAAAATGGCACCTAAACTTAGCTTCGGCTAGCAAGTTTTTTATCTATGCCTTGAATTGGTGAAAACTCATCCTATAGTGGCCATAAACTTTACATAATCCTATGTCGAACTTAACACAAAACAAACAAAGATAAAACTAATAAATAAGTGCTAAAATATAAAAATAGATCCACTTTAAATATATGGAATAAAATTCATTGAGTCATGTAAACTAGACTTTAAAATAGAATATTAAATAACAAACTAAACTTCAAAGATGAAGAAAACAAAAATGAATTTCATTGAGATCAATTTTTGAATCATTAAATGAACATGAAAGAAATAAAAGAAAACAAATATTAGACTTCACAAGTTTGGATTGAATACAAATGCCCTAAAGCTTACTGAGGTGACATGGACCAAGGATTTGCTTTAGGATTTACTCCTCACACTACTACACATGAGAGTTTTAAAGTCGACATAAAGAAGTCACTTATTTTAGTGCCGACTTAGTAAATATTTTATAAGTCGGTTAAAAATAAATGACTTTAAAAATATAGACTCAAAATTCGTTTAACTGTAAACTACTTTAAAAAACTAGTGTGAAGAGGAAATTTTTAGCAGGAAGGACTTTTAAAGTCATATTCAATTAAATGAATTCTTAAGATGATAACTTTTAAAGTTGCTTAAACCTAAGTGACTTTAAAAGTAAACAACTTTTGAAGTCATTTAATATAGGTGACTTCAAAATATGCCAATAAATTTGGCAAGAAAATTATATTAAGTGGGAGTGAACTTTTAAAGTTGTTTGTGTCTAATCAATGTTAATTACTTCTAAAGTTGTTTATACCTAAACAACTTTAAAAGTCAACAGTTTTTGAAGTTATTTATTGTAATCAACTTTAAAAGTATGCCAATAAATTTGGTGAAAAAATTATGTTAAGCAGTAATGGACTTTTAAAGTCATTTATTTTTAAACGACTTCAAATGTTGCTTACTTTTAAAGTCATTTATACCTAAATGACTTTGAAAGTCTTCATTTATTGTAAGGGACTTCAAAATTATTGGCAGGAAGATTACATTATGCAGGAATGGACTTTTAAAGTCATTTGATTGTAAATGACTTCAATTGTTAATAACTTTTGAAGTTGTTTAGTTATAAATGAGTTTAAATGATAGTCACTTTTGAAGTCACATGAGTGAAACGACTTTAAAAATATATTCAAGTGTATGCTTTTAAAGACATTTAGTATTAAACAACTTCTAAAGTCCTTGTTCATTTTTAAATAGCCTACCACATATCATTTTTTCTTATATCCTCTTCTTTTCTCGAGTAGCATGATGGCTTCCTCCTTGGTCCTTATGCTTCTCTCTTTTTCCTTGTTGTTTTCCATTTTGGATATGTTGACTATTTGTGTCATGAAAAAAAATGCAAGTAAATCATAACATCTTTTGATCACAAATTGCTTTCTTATTACTAACTCTCTGTTTTCATTTTGTAGATCCTGCAGGTTTTCCCATTACAGATGATGGGGTTAAGAAGCCTGTTAGATCATCTTGATTTCACAAAAATCATGTGATTTAATTGCAAATGACAACTAATTCTCTCTCTAACCCTCAATATTGAAGAAAAGAAGAACATTACAATGTGTTTCTCACCCAAAATTAGGATTCGATGAAGAGTGGTGGTTATATCATCAACTTTTTGATGAGAAAAGTGAAGCGTGCACACACACACACACACTCTCTCTCTCTCTTTCTATCAAGTGGGTGTCACCTAAATACTAGGTCAGATTTTGATGAAAAGACTAGATTCACTATTTGATCTTATATTAATAATATGTAACATTGGATGTAATCAAATAAAAATTTGATTTTATTGTTGAAGTGTTTGTTTATGTATATATATTATATATGTTTGTGTTTGTAAACTGGTTTCCTTGTGTATTTATCTAAGGTAAAGGAAAAAAGTAAATAAATATATATTTAATGTGAAAATGTAAAGATTTTTTAAGTTGTTTTTTATAATTGACTTTAAAAGTCCATACTTTTAAAGTCATTAAGAGCAAACAACTTCAATTGTATGTTAGTTTTAAGAATTATTTCGTCGAGTTCTACCTTTACTTTTCTGTCTGCTTTTATTATCTATACACAAAAAATAAGCCAGATTTTTGTTTCACTACACTGAACCAAATCATACTTGTGAATTGGAACTTCATTCACAAATTTGTGGTTGATATTGATTTTTGAGTGTTGGTTAGTATCTCTTTGTTTGTCTCATATTTATTATGCATACTTGAAGAAATTTTTACAAGGTTATGGGTTAGAAATTTTCCTTTATGAAGTTAATTTTCTTCTTCAATGTGTTTGTCGTATTTTGCATCTTTTTCATTGTTAATTGAAAATTTTCATGAAATGTAGTTATTTCAAATACTTCTAATTCTTGTATACCTAGTGTTTGGTAAAATGCCTAACTTAATCTTTTCATGTATAACACATCTCCACACAGATTTGCTTCAATTTCTTGTCTTTTATTTCATTGTTAATTGAAAATTTTCATGAAATATAGTTATTTCAAATACTTCTAATTCTTGTGTACCTAGTGTTTGATAAAATACCTGGCCTAATCTTTTCATGTCCAACATGTCTCCACACAGATTTGCTTCAATTTCTTGTGATAATGGACAAGTATGATTGGATGACTATGATAAGAACATCAAAAGAATATGAGGAGGGAACAGAAAATTTCATATAGTTCACACTTAGGGCAAGTATTGATTGTAATCACATGCGTTGTCCATACTCAAAATGTGGAAACTTGAAAAAAGTAGCTATAGGGGTGTTGAGAGAACACTTGTGCTTCAATGGAATCGATGAAAGCTAGCACCCATGGATTTGGTGTGGAGAACAAATTTTGCATAGGCCCTCGACAAGGCCTAAACTATATGACACTGTAGGAAGTGTTGGAGACAGTATAGCTATATCGATATTTCTTGATGCATATGATGACTTCAAGATGACCCTAAATAATTTCATACTACATTAGAGGAAGCTGATGAGTTGTTGTACCCTATGTGCAAAGATTATACCAAGCTGTTTGTAGTGGTAAAACTTTACAACATGGAATCAAGATTTGGTTTTTCAAATCAAGGTTTTGCAAAAGTCTTAACAGTAATGGGTAAAATGTTATTGAAGGATAATAAATTATTGAGGTCCACATGGGAGACAAAGAAAGCCTTGGCTGCACTAGGGTTAAAGTATGAGAAGATACATGTGTGTCCCAATGATTGCATCTTGTATAAGAAGGAGCACAAGGATAAAACTACATGCCTGACTTGTGGACTACCATGATGGAAGTTAAAGAAGAATTCAATTGAGATAGTTACAGGCATTCCTACAAAGGTTCTGTGGTACTTTCCCCCTATTCTAAGGTTCAAAAGAATGTTCCATATAACTAAAACAATGAAGAAATTAGTGTGACATGCCAAGCACAGAGTAACTAATAGCTTTTCATGACATCCAATAGATAGCCCATCATGGAGGCTCGTAGGCTTCATGTGGCCTAATTTGGGTGCAGAACCTAGAAACCTATGACTTACATTATCTATAGATGGGATTAGTCCTCATGGTTCTATGAACAACAAGTATAGTTGTTGGCCTGTTATATTAGTTTGTTACAACCTTCCACCATCTCTATGCATGAAGAGGAAGTTCATGATGCTAATTATGTTGATATCAGGTCCAAAGTATCCAGGGAATGACATTGATGTGTACTTGTCTACATTGATTGATGATCCTGAGACATCATGGGACGTAGGTGTTGAAGCATATTACACATACAAGAAAGAGTCATTCACCCTAAAGGCTATAGTATTGTGGACAATAAGCGACTTCCCTATGTACAGTAATTTGTCTAGGTGCACGGTGAAGGGATACAATGCTTGTACTATCTGTAGTGATCAAACATATGTTGTATGACTTAAAGATGGTAGCAAAATGCATTTCTTGGGCATAGAAGATGGTTGCATAGAGACCATCCATATAATTTTAAAAAGAGAGAATTTAATGGGAGTGTAGAGACAAGGACACCTCCAAAGATATTGATAGGATGACAAGTATTGGAGCAGGTTGAAAACACTAATGTCTTATATAAAAAGAAGAAATCAAGTAAATGTATAGGTGAAAGTAATTGTAGAAGTTGTTGGAAGAAGAAATTAATATTCTTTCATTTAGTATACTGTAAATCATTGCATCTATGCCATGTACTTGATTTCATGCACATTGAGAAGAATGTATGTGAACGCTTGACCATTACCTTGCTTAATATAGTAAGAAAAACAAAGGTTAGACTTGCAGCTTGAATGGATGTTATGAACATGGGTTTGAAGAGGAGGTAGCACTAAGAGGATAAGGGCTGTCAAGGAACATACCTGCCAAAGGAAAATTATGCACTTGATAGAGAGGAGAGGAGAATAATGTGTAAAACCCTGTTCGAGCTCAAAGTCCCAGATGACTACTCTTCTAATATTAAAAACATTTTCTCCATGGAAGAGCTAAATTTGTTGAGGATGAAGTCCCATGATTGCCATGCATTGATGCAACAACTATTGCCCATAGCAATATGTTTAGTGTTACTGGACAAATTTAGGGGAGCTATTACAAAATTTTGCTACTTCTTTAATGTTAAATGCAAGAAGGTGGTGGATGTTTCAAAATTATAGGAAATTCAAGGTCATCTAGTGACCACTTTATGTGAGATTGAGACAATGTTCCCACCATTCCTTCTTTAACATCATTGTACTTAACAGTGCACCTCATTGATGAGGTCAGACTTTATGGGGCAGTTTACATTCGATGGATATACTTGTTTGAGAGGTACATAAATTTTTTAAAAGGGTATGTACATAATCACAATCAGGCAGAGGTGTATAGTCGAATATTATATTGTAAAGGAAGCAGTAGAGTTTTACATAGAGTGCTTAGTAGGAGTGGATGCAATTGGAATCCCTATAAAGAAACAATTAGTTGCATTTCATGATCCCAAGGTTGGCAAACCTCTATCGAGTGGTCGTGTATCAACTGTTGACTATAACAAACAGGACCAGGTGCATCTTTATGTATTGTAAAATATTGACAAACTCCAACCATACATTGAGTAAGTTGATCATGCATGCACTTATGTAAAATTTAATTCCTAATGGTTACATTTTCTTTCATTACTCTATTATTTCATGTGTGTGGACATAGTAAACTCATGGATGTACTTAAGGCAAAGAATCCAAGTTAGCAAAGAAACAAAAGAGGCTACAATTTGAGCATTGTCGCACTTTCAATAATTGGCTATGTAAGAAGGTAAAATGAAAGAATTCTCACTTAATATTAATTAAAAAAATACATTTTGTATATATTGTATATATATATATATATATATAAACTTACATAATTAGTTAATATGAATATACATAGATTTAAGGTCAAGAAGAAGTAGCAGGCAACGGTATATCAGAAACCCTGGGTTGGATGGCGATGGGACCATGACCAGAAGTAATAAAATATGTCAGATATGCCACCAATGGTTATTGTTTTTACAAGAAAGACCATGATAACTCAAAAGTACAATAGCATAGTGGAGTTAGCTTAGTTGCCAATGCTACATTCTTTTCCAATTCAAAGGATAACAGGCCAATAGTGGAAGATGAAATTTATTATGGGGTTATAAGAGAGAATTAGGCCTTTAATTGTACTTTCAGAACTATGGTTGTGTTTAAGTATGATTGGGCACAAAGACAACATCAAAATTGATGCCCTTAAATTGATATTGGTTGACCTCAACAGGATCGGTTATAAAAATGATCAATTTATTTTGGCATCTCAAGCAAAACAAGTATTTTACATGCAAGATGAACATGATAAGAGATGGTCAATTGTTTTATCATCTCGTATGAGGGATTTTATTATGAAAATGACCTAGGAGATACTAAAATAAATTATCCTTCTATTACCAAAACAATCCCATCAATTCTAGTAGTATTTGGTGAGAATGTGAATTATATGCGTGATAATGGTGAGGAGGGTGCTTGGATTTGAAAACAATATACAGTTGGGGGTATGTGAAATAATGTATTAGTTAGTTCCAATTATATATATATATAATTCTATATATATAATTAGCACATTTGTCATGAGCTACATGGATTGATAAGTAAGCTATATGTGTGTACAAAGAATGCATAAATCAATATTGACTATCATAAAAAAATTAGTTCCATTATGTATTAATTGTTAGATAATGTAAAGTACTAACATAAAAGATATATATATATATATATAGAATAAAAAATAAATTTTAAAGTCATTTACAAATAAAGGACTTTAAAGGTATATACTTTTAAAGCCATTTACCCTAAATGACTTTAAAAGTCTGCACTTTTAAAGTCATTTATAACTAAACGACTTCAAAAGTTGACATTATTAAAGTCATTTACACTAAACGACTTATTTATGTACATCAAAATTTACCACCAAAAAACTATCTACCCAAATTTACACTAATCATTATGTATCATCTTTGATTTTTAAATAACAATTTTACAAAAATTTTGAATTATTGAAATTTGTGTCAAGTAAACTTTAATTTAAGAACTACTCTCTCTCTCACACACACACATGTTTCCCACCTCATGAAATGGATAGGGAAATTTAAGCTAACACACACACACACACACACACACACACACACACACACACACACACACACACACTTCTCACCTCATAATTAATTTAATCATCTTATTTTGTTTAAGTTCTTTTATTACTACAGTTTTTGTACTTCTTTGGTCATCACATTCAATTAGTTCTATAAGTGTGTTTCTACAATATTTTGTGGTGCAAGTAAACTTTGGAAGCATGGTGTCAATCAAATACATATAGTCGTTTAGAATCAAGAAGTTCAATGCTTAAGAAGTCTTATGAATGATCATTAGCAACCTAGTTATGTGATCAGACTCAGTGTGGGATGCAATTTCCCACTAAGAGATGTGAACTTGAAGCAGTGGCTATCCAACACCCAAGATTGATCGGGATGAAATTGAAGATCAAGATCAAAAGATTGAGTCAAAGCCTCAAACTCACCACTTCAACATAAACGAAAGGCATGCTGAGGTGAACAATCATAGGGAAAATTACATATTGAGGTGAAAATGGCTAGGATTGGTGATCCAAGCCATCCATTGTGTTCCTCTCGATGTCACGAACAAAATCCAAGTGATTCGACAATTGGGGTTAATCTAATAAAGATCCTAACACAATAGTATTATACGACTATGATTAGGAAGATCCATGACCATCCAACAACAATCTAATGTTCTTAATGATCTATTAGACATGGATTAACATGAATGTAAGTAAGATCGTTACCTATCTTCTCTAATTTACTCTGTATTTCAATTTGAGTATAATGTGCATTTCAAATTATAAAATCCCTAGAAATTTCATGCAAACTTGAACAATTAGATCCCCCACGATCTTAGGTCAAATTGAAAGACTAGTCATAAACTAAACCTTCAATTTCGAAGATTGATATAATAGCATTATATGTAAATATCTCAGATCAGCTACATATCATAGTTTAGAATCTTACATCAGTGATTTAAATTGTAGATCAACGCTGAAATCAATCACTAGTAGACATTAGTGAATCAGAATGGTCGATATCAAGTAGGTGGATTAGTACTAGCACCCCCCACCCCACCCCACTTAAGAAAAAATGACATGAGGAAAAACTTGATAGAGAGTGAGGAGAAGAAGAAGAAAGAAGAGAAGGGGAAGAAGAAGAGAGGAGAGAAGGAGAGAAGGAGAGGGAGCATGAGCGAGAGCCTGCATGCCAGAAAAAACCCAGACTAGGCTGACTTTTAGGGTTTTCATGTGATTGAGAAAAGGGGTACTCATTGGCGAGGAGGACTACTCAGATTTCTAGTTTGACCTGTTCATCCTACTTAGCTTAAGGGCACAATCAAAATCTCTTTGGTTCCAATGTGATCAGAGGAGATTTCATTGGATTTTTGGAAGGAGTTTGCAGGCCGTCGCTAGAGACGATGATAGCTTGGATCATAGATCCAAGCCAGTGATCTTCCACAGCTTGCCCAGAAGAACCAAAGCCCATCTTTCTACATGGAGCTAAGTTTTTCACGTACCTATCTTTGTTTTATCTTGATTTGTCTACTGTTTGGGTAATACATGTAGATATAGCTATTTTACTGAGATCTGAGGATGATTTTTAATATCACCATTGATCAGAGATCGATTGGAACTTCAGAGTCCTTTGTTGAGTTTCAATAGTCAATTTGGGACAGGTTATGAGAAATGGGTCCACAACAATCATTTAAATGAGAAAAATGGGTTTTAGTAGTAAGAGTAAGATATAGTGGAAAGAAAAAAAATTCAAGAGCCCATGGGAGTGATTGGTTTTGAGTTTATCAAATACCCATAACATGTTCAATTTTCCCACTATAGTGGCACTTCCCATTGAGTTGGTTGTGGGTAAGTTTGGAGCCATTCTTAAGATGATTCTAGCTAGATTTAGCCCCTATTGTGTTTAGTTTTTAGCATTATTGAACTATCCTTGGTGTTCTGTTTTTTTCTATGAATGAGCTGAGATGTTCTCGATCAGAATTTTTTTGCGATCTCACTGTATCATTTAGTTGATGGAACACAAGCTCCTATTAGATTTTAGTTCTCTGTGTATTATTTGAATGGCCGAAAGATTTCAGTTTTTTTGTTTGTTAAATGCCTATTTTTTTCACTTGTGTAATAGGATATAAGATGTCTTTGGTTTCTTATACAAAAAGATAATTTTTTGCATGCTTGAGTCTTTTAGAAATTTAACCTTGCATATGCCTGGCTTTTGGATTTCTTTTGTTAAACTTGTTGTCAACAACTAATCTGCATTGTTGATTTCCAAACAATGAGTTTTTAGCAAAGTGTAAAGCTTACATTCTAGTTGTACACAATATTTAGCAATAAGTGTGAATACTATCATAAAAAGCATTTTTTTTTTCTTTTAACAATTTGGAATGTTATTGCCTGAAGTATGGACTTACAAGTATGCCCATGTCTTAATCTAAATATATTACATTTCTCAGAATGGGATGAATGGAATGTGAAATGTGAAGTACAATTCTCTAAGGTTTCTAGTATCACTGCTATTTGCAAGTTTGTGGTATGGGATGAAAATGAAATGTGGATCTATGCTCTATGATTGGATTATTAAATATGTGGCATTAGGTTGGTCGATGTGACATTGGTGTGAGTCTCATGGATGGTATAAGCAATTGAATTTTTGTGTTGGAGCTCCTAAGAACTAGATAAGGGTTAATCATAGTGGGATTAAGGCTCAAATGAGGCTCAACTATGATTGAACTTCCTATGTGGAGCTGCCGAGGTTTGGATGAGGCTTAGTGAGCATGGACTAAGTCTCAGTCATGGATTGGTTTCTATGTAAATTGAGGCCCTAGTGAGGTTAAAAAACAAGTATTTCATGGTAGAAAGCCTTCTGACATGTGGTGATGGTTTGGAGGATTGACAGCTTGATATTGATGCTTCATTATGATTATACTTAGATATTGAAAATAGTGTGACTCTTAGATTTAATTGTAATGTTGAATTTGCAAGAATTATTGTTTCTAACTTGCTTGTAGTGTTCATTTAAAGTAGATTTGTGTTATTATGTCATCCATGTGATATACATCTTTGGTTGTTTTGAAATTCTCTCAACCTATCTTATCAAGTATCCTTAGCTCACCCCCTCCTCTTTCCTTTCAAGTGAATTGAGTTGTCTTGTCCCTTGCCATATGAGCACATAGGAACTAGACTAAGTATCATCTCTTCTAGAGTTCATTCATCATCTCATCTCACTTGGGGTTGTGGGAAATATTTCCAATCAAAATTTGGGCTTGAGTCATTTGATGATGGTTGGATTGACTTTTGTCATAGATATTCATATCATGAGTGGTTTATCCTATTTAGATTTAAGTCAAACTTGATATTGTTGAACAATAGCTTTTTTAATTACTTCCAACAATTTATTGCATTTTAATCTGTGCCTAAAACTATCATTAAAATGCTTATGAACAATATAAGTTGGTTGAATCCTAATTACCACTGCTCACTAATGCTGACCTCAAGGATTAGTGTGTGGAAGCAATTCAAAAAATAAAAATGGTCGGAAGTAAAAGATTGTTCTTATTCCAACACTATTGCTGATTATGCATACTTTAATATTTCTTGGATGTTTCCTAACATTATTATAATTATGCTAGAGTTGGAGCTATTGTTAAATTTAAGAATTTATGAGATTATGCGTACTTTAATAAAATCATGTAGCATAGTTCTCTCTACATTTATGTCCTTAGACAATGATTTCCACCAATGGATTTTGATGCATATATACATAACAGTGTATATACATCAATTCTTTTCGACTGATGGTGTTTTTAAGGATTGACTTATAAATGAATTGGATTAAATTGAGCATTATTAGTAGTTATGCATGATCATGTACTCAATCATATATGAATTAGAAACGTATCATGCTCATAAAGAAAGTAGGTGAGATGGATACATGTGTACACAAGCACATGAAATTTTGTGCAATTAATTAGATGTCATGATCTTATCTTTCTAATTAAATTTTGCATGACATTCTTACTCAAGAAAGAACTACTACAGGAACTCTAAGCAGCACTGCTGCTAATGAGGAAATCTTGTATAGGGTTATGAGCATAAGAAGGTCCACCCTAGTGGAGTTAGGGGCATGGATTGTGGTATTGTTACTTCTAAATTCTTTGGTAAAGGACATTTACCTAAAAGTTCAAGATGATGAGATGGCCTATAATGAGCTCATTGCGAAAATAAAGACTAATATATTTTGTCAGCTACGTAAGTGAGGTTTGATGATTGTTGCTCCATCCCCTACTCACAATTCTTGTAGTGTCCCTGTACCTCTAACAAATGCTAGCTACAATTCCCCAACTAAAGAAGATAATAAAGGACATTTGGAGCCCTTCAAAAAGGAAAGTCCTACCCAGGAGGTATGTATATATATATAGACAAAATTGGAAATTTTCATTGTCCTTCTATAATAATTATGTATTTCAACCTCTCTATTGTATATTTGATTTGTAGGTGGGTCAATGCCTGTTGGCATTGGATTCTTGTCAAAACATCGTGGTAGTTGGTTCATGCTATGAGCACGAGTCAAACATTTTGCACAGAATTAGTATGCCACCACTTACTAAGTGAGTTTCCATTACCATAGCTTTGAATGCCAATGCTTTCCTTCCATTCCCATTAGAAATGGAAAATATTATAACTGTTGGGTAGGCAATTGCATAGTACGTCACTTGGTTGAGGACACTAGTCATTCCCATAGAGTCTACAGTATGCATCTTATCATGCTACCTTCCTAATTAATATTTTTTAGCTAGAGACATCACTTAATTGTTTAACAAATACTATTAATCAGCAACAACATGCATCACCAAAATTGCTCACCTTTCTAGTGTCACCTATTGCTATTGCAGTAATGGAACAGGTACTTGTATATATCTTTGTTTTTTATTTCATCAAAATTTAGGTCCTCTACATTGATTAATATTATTTAGCTAAAAAAATTTATATCTTTTATAGTAGCCGTCCAAGGAGCATGTGGAAGTCCCACCTAACATGCCTTGATCCCTATGGTTAATCTATGGTCTCATCAATGACGATATGGCAATCAATCCTATATGAATCAAGCAAGGAGTGCTTGTCGAGCACATTGTTGAAGGTTCACTTATGGATGAGGACCTATTATGAGTTTGCCTATGGGATCAACTTGAGCACCCTCACATTGTCTCCTACACGGGGTATATGCACATACTTGCTTATAAATATCATTTGACATTTACATGTTATATTTTAATAGTATATGTAATAATTATTTCTTTTATGCAGCTTCTTGAATGATGCGACTAGCCTTTCTGAGGGTAAGGATACACTTTACCAATTCCTTGACCTTGGCATCATTTTTGGACCGACGGAGTAATGGATGATAAAGAGGCTTGTTAAGGATAGGGCTTAATGATTCCCTACAATAGTGGGTAAGTTTTAACTTTTTTTATTTTTTTGCCAACTTATTCTATACTTAGGGATTGTCAACTTCCATTACAATCCATATGGCTGCTATGTAGGTTTGATTGGATGCTGCTCGTTTTGACTGTGCATGCTGGGTATGCTTTCTCTTTTGATTCTTGTGGATCACACATCTATCCTGCCCTCATAGAAATTATAAATAAGCATTTTTTTTTTCATGTGTTATGTGTAGATATGTAATTTATAATTTATCTATAATGCATTTGAAATTTAAATTTGTAGAGTTTAGATTGAGTGGGCTAATATCACCGAGATTGTACAACCAGCAAAACTCATTTAAAAGACTGTCAAGGTATATAAAATAGTTAATTACTCTAAGTTACTACTAATTAAACCTACATTATTGCACATGATATTCATGGGTTCTTTTTTGTTGTCCTTGTTGTACAGTGCCCTAAACAATGATCTGATTGGGAGTGTAGGTATTATGTCCTCAAATATATGAGGACCCTCATATTCGACGGTATTCTTGTCTCCCATTTAAGGAAGGTAGAACACTTTTTACTTCTCATAATCTTATATTTTTCTATAGTTTTTATGGATCCAGCTAAAAACTTTGGACTTAATTAAATATGTTGTATTTAAAGTTGCTGTGCTTTCTAAGTGGACAAATAAGAAGAGTTACTCCAGAGTAAATATCAATGAAATATGAATTGAATGGGCTGAGTATGTAATTAGTTTCCATTAGATCACTTGGAGTAACTACATGAACCTAAAATACATAATAAAGTATTTTTTTCATTAACTTATGTGTGTTCCTTTACATTTTTTTATTTTCTTTGGATATTTGGATAGTGGGAATAAATTAGTATAGATGAAGTGAATTTGGAGATTGTTGTATTGGATGCTTGTTATTTGGATGGTTTTTCTTTTTTTCATGTTTATAAAGATTGTTTGAAGTATCAGGTGTATAGAATGTTTTTTATTCAATGTATACACAAGTAGTGTGTTGAGAAAGTTGTTGATGCATTTTGGTAGATGTTGGTTTCGATTGTGTATGGAGATTAAAGTATTAGGTTTATATAATATTTGGTTTTGCATGTTTATAAAGATTGTTTGAAGTATTAGGTTTATAAAATTTTTATTATTCAATGTATACATAGGTGGTAATGTATTAAGAAGTGGATAATTTTGTATTGGAATAGGTTTTCAATGCTTCAAAAGTGGATAACTTTTAAAGTCATGCACAATGCCTTATTCAACATTACTTACATTTATATTATGATATGGACACAGATTCTTATTGCTTTTGATGGATGCATATCCATGTGTTGCTCATGCCTTGCATGCCATGATGATTAGATTTGATATCGATTTATTCAGACTTATGATTTTCATGCGTTATTCATTATGGACGTATGATGATTTGACATTCCTTGTACTTGTTTTACCTTATGAGATTTTCCATGGCATTGATATTTCATGCCACATGATTTCATTGTATTTTTCATATTGAATGTGATCACCTACAGAAGCGATAGCTTGCTAAGGTATTTCTTTGTTTTGTAATGCCTCAAATTTATAACACGATAGCGCTAAGGGAAAGCAGGTGGAGCAACATTGATTGAGCAAGGACCTCAAGGACCGTCTACAATTTGTATTTTAGAGACATATTTAGCATATGTCTCTTGGATTTGTATTTTGACTCCTTTAGGCTGTACATGGATGTTGATATTTTGTAAAGATTGGACCCACACTTTTGTATAGTGCACATTTACTTGCACACATCTGTATGATGTGGTGATCATGGATGGAACCCTGGGGATTTTGGACATGCTATTATTACTATCTTTTTCATGGCTGGCTTTGATTTGTCATGGTTTTAGATTTGATTTTGTTTATTGCCATGGTTTTAGATCTTGGATGACCCTCGAGGTTTTCCTTTTAGACATTTCTCTTGAACACTTGTGCTATTATGTTAATTGCGAGTTTTCTATTTTAGGGATCCTACCTATTTTATAAAGCATATTATTATTATTCTTATAATGTTTGAAAAAGGTTTAGAAAACCTAGGGTGTCACAGTTTGGTATAGAGCCAGGGTTTATTCCATCATCATCACTTTAAGGGTCCAATTAGATTAACAACCCATGAGTGCACATTGAACTCAAGATAGAAGGGAAAATTTATACTATGTGATATGGGACTTTGACAGATGGTTCCTCGAAAGAAGACTAAGACCACCCCCACTCCACAAGTTGTCACCCCTACCGAGTCATTAGGGCAAGGGGACCATGACATAGACTCAGTGGCCCAAGTGGTATAGGGCCTGATATCACATATACAGTCCACTGAGTGAAGTAATTCTTAAGTATGAGTTACAAAGAACTCATGTGGGAGATATTGTTGATTGTGAAATAGTTGATGTCGAGAAGATTGACAAACCTTCTTTAGTAAAGATGAGACCTTAATCCTCGTATGATTATGAGGAAACACACTCTCAAGGAAAGTGTGTGATTCTTATACTATAGAATAAAAATGGAGAGTATAATTGATAATTGCAAATGAGAACTTTATTATATGATGGAAGGTCTATTCACATGGACTATCTTATGAGAGATCAAGTCCAATTTTAGGGCAGTAAGTATGAACATGTGAAGAGGCATAATGACTATTGTACGAAAATCATGAGATATTAATGGAAAAGGATTTGAAATGATTACAACTAATGAGAACTCGAGCATGTCGTATCCTATAAATTTAAACTTGAAGTGGATTTATTTGACAAATAAATTGTAATATGGTGAAAATTATTGAAAATTTGATGAGGTAGGATCCTAATATTTTGTGGATGAATATGAACTATGAGATGAAACTTAATGAGTTCTTGTGCACATAGAAATATTGATAGCTAGTCATCAATGAGAAGTCAATACTTATGAATTATTTTAATGATTGTACTTATGATTTGTAGATACATAACACTTAGAGGATACAATAGCTATCTTATGATAATAGTTAGTAGTAATGATGGTAATCAAGCAATGAGAAGGAAATGATATCAAACAATCTCCTAGTTAAGGGAAGGGATCACATAAAAGGTTAAATTAAATACCACACTATATATGGGTAATTGATAACATCATTTATTTGATCCCAAAATCAGAGATGTCTATTATATGAAGGGAATGAGATCAGATGAAATTGATTATAAATGATTCACTTCCAACATGGATAGAATTGATAATGTGATCCCCAATGGCTAGGAAAGTTACTGTGAAAGATCAATTCCATTGGATTTGAAATAGATAGAGTTGTAATTGATTTTTTCTTTTTATGATCATTGAATGAATTATCAATTAAAGGAAATCAAAGGATAAAGATGAGTATGCCTAAAATGTAATTACGAGGATTCTAATGATAATTGTGTGAGAGGACATGTTTTCCTATGTTCGAGATTTTTAACTAGAAGGCTCTTGGGAAGGCCTGTAATGATTAGTATTTTGTCATATGAGCAATTCGTGATATTGTTAGAAGGTGCCATTGTAGAATTGAGGAGTTTGATGATGTAATGGTATTAAGCCTGTTTACACTACTAAAAATAGATTCCTTAGCCCCATCATGAAGAAGAGACTACAAATAGAATTGTTGATGATTGACACCTGGATTGTGGAAATAGTTGATCTTAGCGTGTTGCATATTAGTGATAAAGGCAACTGACATAGCTTTTATGTTGAGGAAAATTCTCTTAGGTCTAAGAGGGTCAACCACAGGGATGCAGACATGGATAATTCGAGTTAGCCCAGTAAGGGCAAGAGACTCTTTTATCAATATAATTACATAGGTCATTGAACTAGTGACATCTGAATGGGCAATGTTGGAATGTGGACATGAGAAGGCGCACTAGTTGTATGGATAGGCACCTAGACAATGTTGTACTAGAGTGATAGACCACCACAGTAGCGGTAATAACATTAGTAGCCGTTATTACAAAGGAAAGCTTGGAGATACTATGATTATGACTGTTAGGACATTCTTTAAAGACTATCTTAGAGGATAATGTGTCTGAAAGACTGACATTGAAGATAAAAGCAGAAATGATTATACAATGGTAATGAGGAGTATTACCATTACTTGAAGCAACTACAAACCACAACCCAGGTTATGGAAGGTGCTCTTTTGGTGATTGATGGACACACTAGAATCCTCCTTGATTTAGGATCCAATCATCCATGTGGTTTGAGTGTTGGCACCCTGATGAATGTGCTTTTTTATATATGAGGCAGTCCTTGGGTTGGATGTTATGACACTGATGGGCAAGTTATTGAAATTTGTAAGTACATCAAGGGAGAACTGGTGGAAATGATGAAGAGTGAGAGGATAGATATTGATCTTATCCTACTCAATTGATTAATCATGATGTCATCCATGGGATGGATACTGATTGTAGAAGGAAAGTGGATTGCTGCGAGGCAAAGATTACTTTATGTGTACATGGACAATCAATGACCTCATTTTTGTGTTGGAAGAGCATCACTAACATTTGTGTTATTTTTGCCTTGGAGGCAGTGCAATACTTTCCTAAGATGTCAATTCCTCCTTGTTAGTGTGATAGTGGATGACAGAGAGTAGGCACAAATTGAGCACTCATATGGTGTACGAGAATTCATAATCTTCCTGAGGAGGTTTTAGGATTTTGCACCATGGGAGATTGATTATTAGATTGATTTAGCATCAGACATAATGCCATTTTCTAAGGTGTCATATTGGATGGCCCTAGCTGAGCTTGAAGAGTTCAGTAATGAAAGCTTACTGACGAGAGTTTGTTAGACCAAGTGGGTCTTTATGAAAGCTAATAGTTCTCTTCAGGAGAGAGAGATAGAACCTTGCTATTATGAATGGATTTGTTGTTTGATAAAATAACAGTGGAGAACTAATATTCTCTATTGTGTACTGACATTCTAATTGATCTATTTTGATTGGTGCATGATGTTCGTTGAGATTGAATTGAGGAGTGATCACCAGTAGTCAGTGATTGTAGAGGGAGACATCTCTCTAGATGATATTGATTGGTGAAATTGATGCACTGACATCGTGTATGGATATGACGGGCTAAATTTATAAAAGTTACTAAGATGAGTCGTGATTTTATAGTGAATGATATTTTTTAGGAGCACAAGAAACCCTTATGCTTTATTATGAGTATCTAAAAGACTCTTCTTTTGCAGTAATGTATGTGAGTATAAGTTTTGGTCAAAGAAGATGAATTTTTTTGACCATGACATCTCTATTTTCAGAGATATCAAGATTGTGATGAATTAGGACTAGCTAAACTAGTAATTAAGGTTGATAGTCTCCTTAGTTTGGTGAACTATTATCGATAGATTATTGATTTCTCCAGGATAGCAGTGACATGAATACTAATTATGTTACGTGTATGGGCCTAATTTCTCAAGAAGGTGAGAAGTGTGATAGTAACATATGTTTAATACAAAATCATTTTCTTATGTGTAATGTAGTTCTGGATTATGGCTTATACTTGTGAGTAGCTGATGAGGGAGAGTGCAAGAGGCACTGGCAAGCTTCTAAGTGGCAAGCTTCTGGGTACTCACAATATAACTGTGTTATTAACTGATTTTGATTGGTATATGATTGCCTGTTAGTGAGCTATTATGTTTGATTTTGATTGGCATATGATTGCCTGTTAAAGAGCTGGTTGTTTAGTTAAAAATGCCTTCTTTTGAACATTTAGTTTTCTTTTTATGGTGTAAAGGTCTTTTTTGAATTTGGCATATGATGGGATTTGTTTTATTGCATTTAAGATCAGTATGTTGATCTTGAGATGCTTGAAAATCTCTAAAATCTCATCTTTAGAGGTAGATTTTGGAGCTTGATGCAACCTTTGACGAGGACATGGTTCAATAGGTGAAGTGGGGTCCTTCTATTTAGAATTTTCTTTAACATTGGTTGATTTTTCTACATATTCAATCTTTTGTGGCTCATCCTTTTGAATTCTTTTATCACTCCTAAGAATGGTAATAGCCTTAGTCTGTTCCATGGTAGAACTAGATGATGCATTAGTACTAATTGCATGTACTCCTTTAGGGTTTGCTTGAGGTTGAGCTAGAAACTTTCCTTTCTCCATATTTTACATCAATTGATTCATCATATTTTTTTATTTCATTAATAAACTAATTGGTTTGTTTTGGATGGACTTCTAATAAAGAAGTTTTCCTCTCCTAGTTTTGAATGAGTTGATCGATATAATCCTCTACAAGACTTTTGGTTGGGGGCAAGTAAAGTCCATAAGAAGGAGGTTGATGAGTTAGGTATGGGGGGTAGAGCAAGTAGTCCTTAGTTTTGTTGGTGAGGTTGGTATTGGCTTGGTTGTGAGACATTGGCAATAGGTCTATTTCTCCATCTAAAAACAGGATGGTTTCTATAGTTGGGGTTATAAGTCTTTGAGTATGGGGAGAAAGGTCTTTTATAAGTATTAAGTGCATTAGCTTGACCATGAAGTACCTCTTAGAATGCTGGAATGGTGAGACATTCTTGAGTAAGATGGATAGTATTTTCATAGAGGCTACACACTTGTTCATCCTTATTCGAGTTTTTCATTCCCATTTTCATGGCTTCTACTTTTCTAGCTAGGGAAGCTACTCTGGTATTAATTTCATATTTGTCAAACATGGCATACATGCCTCTCCTAGCATGGGTGGTAGTGGGCTTGGCCCTATCTAGGTATTCAACTCTTTCTAAGTCAGCCTAGGTCTGTGCACTTTCAGGTAGCCATTCTAAATACTCTTTTGCCTCATCTGGTTGCTTGTTCATAAAGTTGCCATTGCACATCATCTCTACAACTTGGCAAATGTTAGAATTAAGTCCTTCATAAAAGAAGCTGATGATGCACAATGGTTCATAGTCATGATGTAGGCAAGTGAATAAAAGATCCTTGCACCTTTCCCATCATTAATAAAATGATTCTTCATCTTTTTGGGCATTGTTCATGAACTTACAGTGAAGAATATTTGTTTTATGCTTGGGAATTTTTTTTTTTCAAGAATTCCATAGTGATATCAGTCCAAGTCCATATGGAACCTACTGGTAGTGCATTAAACCACCTTTTAGCATTTTTAGTTAAAAGAAAAAACAGAAAAAGTTAAAACCTAATAGTATCTGGACCTATATTTTGTATTCTTTGATTATTGTAGACCTCATCAAATTCTTTAAGGTGCAAGTAGGGACTTTCACTGTCTAACTCATGGAATTTAGGAAATAATTGAATTACTCCCATTTTTAATTCTAAAGCACTAGCATTCTAAGGAAGAATGACATAGGATGGAGTACTAATGAGTGTAGGTTGAAGGTAATCTTTTAAAGTTCTGCCATGAAAGTTTTGATAATCATCATTATCTCTATATTCACTCTATTGGTCTCACCCCCTATTATTATTTCTTCTCCAATCTCTATTTGGTAGATGACTATTCATCCATGGTGGAGATTGATATTCATCATCCATTAGAGGTGGTGGGTTCTCATCCACGATGAGTGGATGGCATTGACTACGATGGGGTGAATTACCCCTTGATCGTTGATCATTCATTAATGTGGATTGTCCTTGCTGTATGTCATTTTGGTCGTACCTGACTAACCTTCCGGTTTTGTTATGTCTCCAAAGTGCATACAACAAAATCCTTTTTTCATTTAGGAAAAATTAAACTAAATGATGCAACCTAACTTCCTAGAATGGTGCACAAGCAAAGGGCACAATCAAGTAATCCTGGAGGCTAATAAGCAACAATATTTTGATTTTATTGAATTTGTGTGGGAACAATGCTTTTAGATTAGCCTAATCTAACGCTTCTCCTCTCTTTCAGATTTGACTACTACTTACTAGTTATGTTGCGCCCTAAGATGGTTAATACACTCCTCATGATAGGTGGCGTTTAAACCTCAATTAGCATCAATGGAAGGCATAGGAAAATCACTTGGATTTTAAGCCACCCATTATAACCACAATACTCAAAAGCCACTAGAGTGACAATAGATTGCATCCTATTAAGAGGGTCCTACAAGCATGTGATGGCCGCTATAGGTATTTTCTAACTAATTTTATATGAATTTGAAAGGTAGGGTTATGTGCTCATGGTGATTATCCTAGGTAGGCCAATGGGTGGTCATTAAATCCACCCTTGATCTTGTGGGGTCGGGTGCCCTTAGTAATTAATTTTCACACTCCATGGTAGTTACATTAACATATAAATCACCTTAAAACAATAAACGTGTCTTAAGAATGCAATTAAAAAATAAACAAATGCAAACCCTAAAAATGTAACAATTATCAAGTATGCTCTCTATATGCAATTACACTACTAAACAATGCAAAATTATTCTAAATGCAACTAAACTAAGAAAATAAAAAGAGTGAGGGAAACTTACAGTGGTGTTTCTGATGAAAATCAAATGTGGGCCACCTTATCCCACACTTGTCCCATTTTAATACAAATCTTTTAAAATTGCAAGTTAGAATGTGCCTCACTCTAAGATTCACTAAAAGAAAAGGAAAAGTCATATTTTAGTAATGCAAGGAAATTCTATTTATTTGATGGAGCTCCACTTTCGAATGTCCTTCACTTTCCAATTTCCTAAAAAATAAAAATGGCAATAAGTACCAAATTTAGGAAATAGAGTGATTTAGTAATAGGAAAAGTTGAAAATGCACCTAAAAATGTCTAAAATTCTAAAAAAATGCAATTATTAAAAAAAATCATTATTCTAAATATTTAATTTTGTTATTTTTTGAATTTTTTTGGATTTTTATTAAATTTTATGAAAACTCCATTACAAGTCCCTAACAACAGAGCTAAAAACTTCCTGACTATTTTACTGTAAGTGCACGGGCTAGTATAGTATAGCTTATGCAAGTACAGGTCCATCCAAGGGGACTCGATTTAAAAAGATGGAGCTTCAATAAAATTTAATTGTCCAAAGATTAAAAGAAATGATAAAAATTAATTAACAGTGAAAACAAATTTCATATCTATTTAACTGATGAAAATTACACAATTTTATATTTAAAAAGACAAAAAATTAACTAAAAAACATAGAAAATCTACTTTCCTTACTTGATCACAACTAATTTCTTCAAATCTGATATCATCAACATCGATTAGCCTTCAGTAGATTCCCCAAAAATAAGAAGGTTTGGACTAAGGAAAAATTTTGGGTTTTGGATGGCTTTGAATGATTTTTGGATTTCAGATTGAAGATCAAAACCACTGAATCAAATAGGAGATGTCTTGAGAACAAGATCTTGAAGCTGATTTGAATTTTGAGGTGAAGTAGACCATGAAATATATTGATTTTATTTGGTAAGGCTAACTATTGATTGGGGTAAGCCTTAATCAAATCAGTTCTAGATTATATAGTTCCTAGATAGCCAGAATAGGGATAAAGCAAAATAGGGAAAATACAAATAGGATGTAAGTGGAATTAGAATCAAAGGCTAAAGGGTAAATGTGGAATTTTCCCTTAAACTTCCTCTTCTTCTTCAATAGAGAAAATCACAACTCGAATAAGGGATTGTATGGACGGCTGGGAATGGCTAAATGCTAGTGAGGCATAGAGAAGAGTGGCGGAGTAATAGGGGTGTTGCTAGTCTCTTCTGGTAGCTTGTTAGAGCCAGTTAGTGAAGGGGAAAGGTGTAGTGTGGTGTGGTGTGGTGTGGTGTGGTGTTGACAGAGGAGGTGAGGAGGGGCTACTAGTTTTGGTGGAGCAAGGAAGAGGGAGAGATGAGGAGGAGAGGAGATGGGTGACGGTCTAGGTGGTGGTGAAGAAGAACCTAAGAAAGAGACTGGAAGTGTAGGCTGAGGTGTAACTATTGAAAGGAGAGAGGTGCTGACCAGTGAGGAAAATGGCTGAGAAATAAGAGTGAGAGAGAAGAGAGGGGACAAGTAGAGAGAAGTCAAGAGACAAAGAGTTGCATGTCTATTTGGGCTTAGTCTCTCTATTGTTTGGGTTGTCAAACTAAAGGAGAGAAAGAGGGAGGTGGGTACAGGAGTGAAACTGAAGAAGAGAGGGATGGCTCGGTCATAGAGTTGGGGATAGAGAGAAGAAGGTACTAGCAGCCATGATAGGGGAGAGAATGAGAAAGGCGCGGCCGGCAGAGAGGAGAAAGCAAGTGACAGAAGGAGAAAGAAGGAAGGACAAACAGAGGCAATGCATGAAAGAGAATGGGGAAATAGGGAGAAATTGTAACACCCCGGATTTTTAAGACAAATTTTTTTTTTTTTTTAATGGCAATTTAAATAAGAACATTTGGGATCCCATGAGAAAAGATTTATTTAACATTTTACTAAACCTATCTTAAAACTCCGGGTGTTAATTTTTCCTTTCTCAAAATGACGTATACGTAATTTAAACATAAATAAATGATCCGCGTATAAATCAACGTCAAATAAATAGGCGCCTTTATTTTAAATCAAATAAACATCCAAAAGACAGTAATAATATGGCCCAGGGTCTATCCATCATAACATCCCATATAAATGTCCAATATATGTCCAAAGATCTAAATCACATCCAAATATAAAGTATGCAGTCCATAATAAAAATCCAAATGATAATCCTGTTTAATGACTCACATCAGCACATCTAATACTATAGAAAAATGGTCTTCACAGCTCTCACGGCTTCTCAACAAATTTCTCGACCTTGCCTTTCACGTTATCGCGCTCGAGATCTAAGGCATTGCAAAACAAAGCAATGCCTCGACAAGCTATCGCTTGTGTAGTACATAGACAATTAATGTAATAAATGCAAGAAATAATGAACAAAGCATTGATGAAAAGTCTAACATTTATGGAAATAGTGATATCATAATGCCATGTTCAAATAAATGCCAATTTATTCCAAATGCTAAAACATGAAGTTCACTGAGTTAAAACATGACATGAATCAATAAATGGAGCATACAACAAGAATAAGGGCACCCTAAGGTAATGGGTCCCACCACATCGCACGAACATCACGATCGGGAGTACACATAGTCAACCTCTCGAGTGTCGTCACACCTGTGCATACCATCTATAACCATGCTCATCATACATGCACACATAACAAGAATATGGGCCATCATGCTGCAAGGGTGGCAACCCTCCATGGGTATCAACCACCGCCGCTCCCCGTCGACACCGTAGCACGGAGACTTAACGTCGTCCCCATGGAAAGGCTCGGACCGTGGTGTGGACTATCCATGTTACCAAACCCCTACCGAATGCCATCTATGGGCAGGTGTCTATCATATCACAAACTCATCACATCATAATCTCGGAAGGTGGGTGGCCGGCCCTATCCCTCCTAGCATGACGCCCACTCGGCCAGAGCACCCGTCATCAAATATAAAACACGGAAATCATATGTATATGCTAAAACTCAAGAGCACTTATAGCTTGAAATCCCCAAGACATGCCCCTCATCCTGGGGTTAGCCTATAAAAGGACCAGCTACTAAGCCTCTATACTCATTTCCATGTAAATCCATGCATTTTCTATATATATAATAAAAAATAAGTCTCTAATTAAGCATAACTAATTAACATCATGCTTGTAAAAGCATTTTAAACAAGCTTTATTCAAGAAAAGAATTCAATTTGGAATAATCATCCTGTACGCAATGTCGCATGAAATCCATGGTAAATAAAAATCGCAATTTAAAACACAATCACACATGATGCTATGTTTAAACATGGTTTAAAATCAAGTCAAAACATTAGTTGTCGTCACCTACCTCAAGGTGAGATCACTAGCTTGCCAATAACTCCCTTTAATTGGTATATTCAAGTACACCCGTACATGTCACATCACTATTTTAAAATTTTTCTAAATAAAAAGTGGTCATTTCTAAGTTTTTAAGTTAAAACTAGGTCCCGCGTCGTCAATACGGCCACAACGCCTCTTCCGGATCGTGATTTGGACCTCTCTAGCTCCCAAAAATCAAGTTTTAATGAAAACTACGCAAAAGGGGGCCCACCACCATAAGGTGGTTTTAAACCGGCGGCACCCTTCCGCCGGTTTATACCGACGTACTCTGGCGCACGAAGACGCACGGCGTCGTAGACGCCGCACGGGACGCGCGGCGCGTGCCAGACCGTGGCACGCGCGCGTGCGTCCACGGTCGCCGGGCACGCGCCGCGTCCCGGTCCCACCGCGAGCAGCCCAACGGCAGGGGCGTCGCACGCGCGCGTCGCCGCGCACGCGTGCGGCACGCCGACGTCATCCGGCCGTCGTCCTGCTGTGCGCGTCCCGCGTGCGTCATGGCGTCGGCGCCGAGGCGCCCGGCGTTGACAACGCCGAGAAGACGGACCTGAGGTCGCCTCACGGCGAGCTCTGTAGCTCCGTTTTGCGCGATTTTTGCGCCATTTTCTTCAGAATTCTCTCTAGAATCCATTTATGCCCTCCTTTTGCACTAATTTTCTCAAAAACCATGGTTTTTAAATGATTTTTTCCAAGTTCCTAAAAACTTTCCTAGGTACTGGTTTTTGAGTTTTCTAGGCAATTCCACCGTTGGATCACTCCCAAATTTAAAGGGTTTGCTCTTGGGTGTCTTTTGCACTAGTTGGACGGTGCGATTTCCAAACGGACAACGTTTGGTCTATGAAATCACGCTCCAACAGTAGCGTGCACAAAGCCCCCAAAAATCCGATTTTTTTCCTAATTTTTTAAATGGTTTTCTAATTAATTTTCTAATTAATAAATATAGAAAAACATAGGTTTTGAGGCTTACCTTGCACCTGGCCGGAGTTGCTCGTGTTGCCGGGGCTCCACTCGCCGGAAAATTCAAGTTTTACGGGGCTACGGTTTTGCGTAAATACTCAGAGAAAACGCTCAAAGTGGAGCGTTTTGGCAACCTAGGGAGGGTAGATATAGGCCTAGAGTCCCAGGGGAAGAGAACCTCTTCCATTCACGCCTCTTTCCACGTCTCTCCGGCGATTTTTCCGGCACTGGTAGAGACGTGTGGAAGACGGGGGTGCCAGTATCAATTTGGGCCCCTGTGTTACACGTTTCTGTCAAAAGACCATTTTGCCCTTACAACTTTGACGGCTCATAACTCCCTCGTTTGAGCTCCGTTTCTCGCGTTCTTGGTGGCGTTGGATTCGTATCGACGAGCACTTTCTAATTATTATGTTTTCAGGAAATAATTTCATCCATAAATTTTTATTTTAATTTATTTAATAATTTCTTATTTTTATCTTAAAAATTAAGGATATTACAGAAATTGAAAGAGAGAAGCGGGAGGAGAGAAGAGAGGGAGACGGAAAGGGGCGGTGATGGTGAAGTGTGGGATCTTGAGAGAGAGAGAAGGAGAGTGAAAGAGAAAGGGGGATGGTTCCTAGTGCTATGATGAAGAGGCCTCCACTCTTTAGCTTGGTAATCCCTTATAGATAGCTTGTCTCTTCTTCTTGCATGGAAACCCTAGGTACCCTTATATATGTGGTTTGCTATCTAATTTGATAAAATTCTATTTGAAGAAAAGGGGAAAGAGAAGAATTTGAACTAGAACTCTAGGATTGGAAGGTGAGGTAACTGAGTAGGAAAGGAGATTAGAAAGTGGGATGATGTGAAAACTCTTAAGGTGGAAACCCTAGAAATAACCATATTTTTATAACACATACTACTAATTGGTTACTTTTAACATAAAATTGGACACATATCAATAGCGTTCAAATACTATATACAGGGTCCATGGTTTTACTTGAGAGAACCCTTCAAAACTTAATCAATTTCACCTAGAAAACAACTAGTTTTCTCACATTTTTTTAGAATATGATACAAGCATTCAAAACACAAAAAATTGGAAAGAATTTCAAAGAAAAATGTTCTCATATGCTCATGAAAGTCCATCCATAATTATAACATGTCAAAACAAGGGCTAAAATTGCATATGTTGATATCAATCTCTCTTTTCACCCCTTAAACATATGATCATGGATTGAAACTATATGATAATCAACCTTTTACATGACTTATGATAAGGGTTCAATTTTGTATAAAAAATACTAAATTAGTAGTGGATGTGTTAAAAACTATAGTTCACTATGATAGGTTTTTCTAAAATTTATAAAACCTACATTTGTAAGGTAAGGATTTAAAAATGATATTTTATAGCTTCAGAAGCTAATCCAAAGTAAGTATGTGAATTATCATAATTTTCTAAGATTTAATTAGGATTTTTAATTTTTTGTAGGTATTGAGATGATGACCTAACGGCTAAGATTGATCAAGATGAGAATTGAAAATTAGGATCAAAAGAGAGAGCCAGGACTTAAAATTCATCATTTCAAACCTCAATCAAGGTTCAAAATCATCTTAGGGCAAGTAAGAAAGCAATTAGAAGACCAAAGGTGACTAGAACAGGCCCATGTACAATCAATGCAGTTCCACTACTTTTGCATGGGAAGTGGTGCCATGCATGCAAGCCACCTTAGCCATACAAGCCTCGAAGAAAAGGGACTAAGCCACTCAAGCCATCAACCAAGGAGCCATCAAAGTGTGCCATGAAGCCATATTAGCCAAGCCACATGGAACCATACAATTAGAGGACGATTTCATGCAATTATCCAATGATAAAATTGTGGATTTCAAGGGAAATTAGCAAGCATTTGTTGGATATTAAAACATGGGAAGATATCCATGCAAAGGTGGACCATTGAGGGAAGATCCCACAATCTTTTAAAACTTTAATTCTCTCTCTATCTCTCCATCTTTAGCGCTCTTGCCTTCCTCTTTCTTCTCTCTTTCCTACCCTTCCACGTGAAACACTTTTTAAGGAAGGGAGTTCCACACCAACTTACTTGGAATATAATTCTATTCATTTAGAAAGTCCATCATCTATAAAGCATCTAGCCATCCATGCCTCCTCCAAAAGTAATACCATGCCATCCTCCTTAGTTGGTTCTTCCACACCCCAACTCCCTTCCATTCTTCTCCACGCCTCAACACTTAGTGCAACCTTAGGGTTTTCCACATTTTTATCATGTTTGGTGCAGCCATCCACACCTCCTATTTGGTGAATCTTGGTCTTCTTCCCCTTAGTTTGCTCTATGTAGAGGTTGGTGCTCTTAATTTCTTATTTATTCCTTTCATCATTGCCTTGTTTTCTTCTTAGTTTATTGCATTTCATTCTTGCTTTGATTCCTTTGTTTTCCTTACTTGTGTGAATTTAGTTTATAGCCTTAGATCCTTGAATCCAAGGCAACTAATCTCGTGTAGTGACTACCAAGAGATAGTAGCCTTTGGATCAAGTTATTTGTCCTTGAAGTTCTTTGATTCCTCACCTTTCCATTGATTTCATTACTATCTTTTCACTCTTTCTCTTTTGGGTTTGACATGCATGCATTATTAGATTGGACAATGAATGTTGGTCTTAGTTTTAGGTCCTTGAAGTTGGCTCAATGTTCTTTTCTATTTTCCATGGATTATGCTCACCCTTTTGTATAAAATTCAATTCAATAAAGTTATATACTTGATGGACAAATTTTCATGCTTGATTTAATTTTTTTAAATCTTTCTTATCATGGTTAATTGAATGATGCTCTTCATGGTTACTTTTCCATGCGCAGTTTTCATAGCTTTATGCATTCCACTCTAGTTTAACTCATGGATTATTTCCATCTTAGCCTCATGTGCCCCATTCTAAAGTAGTTGAATCCTAACATTTCATTTGCACATAGCTTATTTTCTACTACATGTTTCATGCACACCAATCTTGATGTTATTCAATTAGTTTTGCATGTTTTAAATTAAGGTAGTCAAGAATAAGGTTTCTTTAATTGTTGTTCCAGTTATTGCATCTTTAGATTAGTTTTTGTTAATTTTTAATTCTAGTTTTAGAAAGTTTTATTTTTAAAAAGTTTCCATTTAGTTCATGTTTCTAAGTCCATGCATGTTTTCTTTTCCATGTCATTTATATTCCTAGTTTAATCAAACTAATATCTCTTTGGCTAAACATAAGTGATTTAAACAAGTATACTTAATTAAAAATCCATGAGATTCCTCAGGGGATCGACCTCTCTAGGGTGCAAATTACTATGCTGAATTTCATGGGCTTGCGAGTAATATTAAAGCTCCACTACGTTTTTTGGTGTCGTTGTTAGGGAATCACAATGGATTAGTGGTTGGATTCTAATTTAGATTATTCTTCTCTAGTCGTAGTTTTAGGTTGAATTAAATATGGTTTTTTGCATAATTCGTACACACTTTTGCTAATTCCTCAAAAATTAACATATTTCTTTGTTTTTGTGTAAGGAGAAAGTGGCAAAAAGGAGATTCTGTGATCTTATGGGCTAAAGCTTCATCGACATAATTAGGATTTCCTAGCTTTCCTAGATTAGGTTTTTTCATTTTTGAGAGCACTTGTAGTGAGGACCCATTATAGTCTTAATTTCATTTATTTATTTTAAATAGTTTGTACTAATACAGGCCAAGTGTGGGGTCTGGTGGCCCATACTTAATCTTCATAAAAAACCTTAATGTAAGTTTCTCTCACTCTTTTTATTTTTTTAGTGTAGTTGCATTTTGTTTAATTTGCACTATGGATGGTAGTGTAACTCATTTAGCTTAGGGTCATTCATTATTTCTTGTTGCATCTTGTTTAGGGTTGTTGCATTATATTGCACCTATTTACCCAAGGTTAGCCTGAGCTTTGGTATAAGCAAGGCATAGGCTCTCTAGTTATATTGTCTTGTTTATTAAGGTATGGACCCTTTGTTAGATGGCATATAGGTAGGCATTAGTTTCCTTTCCTTGTAATTTCATTACATGTTTAATTGCTTTATGGTGGACATTCACATTGATAGTAAGAGCCCCACATGAACCTGCATAAGATTAGGACTGAATTTGATCACTAGATCCTTGGCCGACCGAGGTAATTAAATCAATTCCTTGTATGTTCATAATCCTAGTCCTCAAAGCTTAATTTAAAATAAAGTAGTAAGAGACTTAGGGTATTGAGCTCTTAGGACCCTTTAGAAGGAAGATATCTTTTGTCTCTCTAATGGCTTCTGAGCGTCATCATTATAGTGGTTATGCAAAATCCAACTAATTTTTCCCTGCCATTCATTGACATTTGATGAGATCTAAACATGAGAGAATTGTATCAACCACTTTAGAGTAAAAAATAAACTACTAAGTAGTAGCCAAGATTGGAAGAAAGGAGAGCTGTCTGGATTTAGGTCTAAAAGCTATCACCTTGTATATTAACAAAGATTATCAAAACAACTTGTTAATGGACTATCAGGATTGATTGCACCTCAAACTGAGTTATGAGTAACATTTAGACTTATATTACATCATTTAGATAGTTTTTCATTTTAGTGCATGCAAAGTCATCAATCTAAGAACATAGACCTAGTACCATTTGATCTTAAGATTGAAACAACCCATAGGCAAGGGGTAAGAAATCAAATTCCTAACCCAATAGTAGACTCACCATCTATAGTTAAGCACAAGGCCATATGACATTTCTATTCTCCACTTCAGTTGAATCCTCCATCATGCATTGGCCACCCAACGATGTAGACCATTTTGAACTTAAACCTGTAGTTATGTAGTTACTCCCAACATTTTATGATCTAGAGAGAGAGGATCTAGACCTACATATATAGGAATTCCTTGATATTTGCGCTACATTCAAGTTCGGATATGTTTTGGATAATTCTAATAGACTTAGGTCGTTTCCCTTCTCATTGAAAGATATGGCCAAATCATGACTGAATTCTCTAAAGGTCAATTCCATTGCCACATTGGACCAGATATCTAAAAGAGAAGATGAGTAATATTATGAATGCTAGAAAGATGGAATGCATTTTTACAAAAATGCCCTCACCATGAATTTGAAAATTTGAAGCAAGTTCAATCCTTCTCTGAGCCATTAACACCTCAAAATAGATAGATGGTAGGCATAAGTAATGGAGAGGACCTCATGTTAAAAAATGAGAGAGAGCATAGGAATTTTTTAAGACTTTAGCTAAAAATTCCCAGCAGGGGATTATTCCAATAGGAGAGAGAGAAATACCTAGCTTAAAAGAAATGAGACTTTAATGAAATAGGAGTAACCACCAAGATGTCATTTAAGCTTGACTTAAATCAAAGAATGGACATGGTTGCGAATATGTTGTAAAAAATAGATGCAAGATTTGAAGCCTTCACGGATAGCAATGCATCCACAAAACCTCCGTAGAGGAGGTTTGTTTTATTTCTTCTAACCTAGCACATTAAAACTTCAACATGTCCATCTAATAGTGTGTTTGCTAAATACCTTTTAGAACAAGTGAATGCAATAAATAATAATCCTTATTCTAATACCTACATTCTAGGATGGGCTAGGCATCCAAATTTCTCATGGTCTAAGAATAACATCCAAGGGGGTCTACTTAGGATTCTATTGACCAATCCTCATGCTCTAATTCCATAGCTACCACTTCCTCAATAGTTTTTACCACAATCAAGGAAATCATCCATTGAGGAAACCTTAAATCTGTTTATATAGAGTTCTATATAGTTCTAGAATGATACTAAACAAACCATGCATTCCAACTCACAATCCATTGGAAAGTTGGAATATTAGATGGGTCAATTGTCTCCCGCCCTAAGTGAAAGGGAGAAAGGAAAATTTCCTAGTTAGCCTATTCCAAACCCTAAGGGACAATTTGAAATTGGGTCAAGTTCAAATACCAAAAGACCTCCTAAGCAAGTGAAGTCCATAACTACCCTTAGGAGTGGCCATGAAAATAGATAATAAAGTTGGGCAGACTGAGGAAGATTTAGAGGAGAATGAACTAGCTAAAATTTAAGGAGAAAGAGAATAGGTGGAAACCTCCTACTCCATCTACTTATACTAGAGGCACCTTATGTGCACAACTCCCATTCCCTCAATTGTTAAACAAGGTTAAGAAAGGAACTAATTTCCATGAGATAATGGATGTGTTTAATTAGGTGCAAATTAATATTCCATTACTCAGTGCTATTAAAGACTTTATTGCTTATGCAAAATTTCAAAAAGAGCTTTGCCAGCAAAAGCACAAGCTTAATGTACAAAAGAAAGCTTTCCTCATTGTGCAAGGGAGCTCTTTGACCCACACTAGATCCCTCCCAAGTTTAAAGATCCAGGTTGTCATACTATCTCTTATGTTATTAAAGACTATGTCATAAATAGGGCATTTTAGATTTAGGGCTAGTGTAAACCTTTTGCCATACTTTGTCTATGAACAACTTAGGCTTAGTGACCTTAAGCCAACTAATACCACTTTACAATTAGATAATAGATCTATAAAGATTCCACGTGGTATGGTTGAGGATGTTTTAATATAGGTGGACCAATTTTACTTCCTTGTAGATTTTATTGTCTTAGATACCCAGCATGTGTTAGACCCCGAAAAAAATTCAAACCATACTAGAATGCATGGTACAAAGTCTTCAATCTTCTCATATTTTTTGAGAACTTCCAACTATCAAGGAGACAAAAAGCTATGTGAACTAAAAGAAGAAAAAGGCTTCTAACTACTACTAAGAACCTAATAGAATTTTTAAAAATGTAGGTTCTAAAACCACATTATAGGTCGACGCTGAGAATTAGGGGGCCTCGCCTTAGCTTCCTTGGACTATATTTACTTTCCTTTTTGGGTATATGTCTATAAGTAAAAAATACAATGAAATAAAAAAAGACCTATAGGTCTGCATTTACAAAATAAGAATAAAGCGACAGAAAGATCTCCTATCAGTATCCTTATTTGTATAAGGATAAGGTAATTATATAGAATAAACATACAATACATCACATTCCTCTCAAACTCAAACAAATGAGAGGTCAACAAGTGAGAGTTTGCCCACCAAGAATTCATGCCAAGAAAGAGTGTGAGACTTAGTGAATAAATCTAGTATGTGTTCATGGTGGAGGAACTTAGAACTCCCTTAGACACACAATTGGGCTCTTTACAAAAGTCCAATTGGACTTTCAGATGACCATTTTTAGCAATGTCCAATGCCATCATCAACTATAGAAATGGTGTGAAAAAATTATCTTTTA
Organism: Warburgia ugandensis; assembly: GCA_035236585.1. Taxonomy (NCBI): domain Eukaryota; kingdom Viridiplantae; phylum Streptophyta; class Magnoliopsida; order Canellales; family Canellaceae; genus Warburgia; species Warburgia ugandensis. Next base: position 42,303,966 of record CP141128.1, on the reverse strand, counting down.
GTAATATGAAAGTAAAGCTTAATATTTTTAATGTCAATTATCAGCATCAAGACCTAGATGAATTTTGCATAGTAAATTTCATTGAGGATCTAATTCAAGATGTTAATCCACCATCATCTATTATAGGCCCATTTGAGGTATGTTTAGCACACTTTAAATGTGATTTTGATATAGACAAAATCCATTGATGAGATAAATAATCTTTTAGATGCTGAGCCAAATGGGGACCTTTAGTGGGGACCTTTAGTGGAACCTCTTAGTCCTTCAAATTTTGTCCCTATACCTCTAGTAGAAAAACCACCTAACTTGGTGATTAAGTCACTCCCTAGAAAATCTAAAATATTCTCTCTTAGGACTAGATGAATCCTTACTTGTAATTATAGCCTTAGATTTAGATAAAGAATATGATGGTAAGCTTCTTGAGATTCTCAGAGAACATAATACAACCTTAGCATAGACCATAGCAAATGTTAAAGGGATTAGCCCTGATGTGTGTATGCATAGAATTCACCTTAAAGAAAATGCTAAACCATCTAGGAGATACAGAGGAGATTAAACCCTAATATGAAAGAGGTAGTGAGAGAAGTAGTGATAAAACTCTTAGATGTTGGAGTCATCTACCCTATATTTGATAGCACTTGAGTCAACCCAATTCAGGTTGTACTCAAGAAGTCTGGGGTCAAGATAATCTAAAATTTAGATAACAAGTTAGTTCACACTCGTATGACCATCGGGTGGAGAATTTGTATAGATCACCAGAAACTAAACTCGATCACTAGGAAAGACCACTTTTCTCTTTCATTTGTCAACCAAATGCTGGAAAGGTTAGCAGATCATAGTTATTACTACTTTCTTGATGGATAATCTAGCTATAACCAAATCCCTGTGGCACTTGAAGATCAGGAGAAGACTACATTCACCTATCCTTTTAGGACCTTCGCCTACCATCGTATACTTTTTGGACTTTTTAACGCTCTAGCTACTTTTTGAAGGTGTATTTGAGCATATTTTCTAATATGGTGGAGAGGTTCTTAAAGGTGTCTATCAATGATTTTTCAATGTTTAGTTCTTCATTTGTTGAATCCATTTAAAACCTGTCCTTGCTAGGTGTCAAGTAGACATAGCTAATATGGATTTAATATGTAACCTTCCTCCTCCAAGGACAGTGAAGGAAATCCTCTCATTTTTAAGCCATGCTGATGCTGATTTTTATAGACGATGCATCAAGGACCTTAATAAAATTGCTAAGTCCTTATGTAATTTACTTTCGAAGTTAGAATGAATGTTGTTTTGGGGAAACCAAAGAATTCTACACTATACCAACTTAATATGATCATGAAATTCTTAGCACAACTCACTATGGTAACTAATGCGAATGGGTGAGCTGAACTAACTTCTACACCCATTATTCAACCACTAGATTGGGATGCATCATTTGAACTAATGTGTGATGCTTTAGACTACGTGATCAGAGCTATGTTGGGGTAGCATATTGATAAACTTTCCCATGTGATAAATTACGCTAGCAAGACACTCAATGATGCCTAAATCAATTATTCCACTACAAAAAAGGAGTTGTTGGCTGTTGTATTTGCCTTAGATAAGTTTAGATCTTACTTGTTAGGATTTAAGGTCACTGTTTATTAGGATCATGCAGCATTAAAATACCTTCTTTCTATGAAAGATGCTAAATCAAGGCTGATCTAATTAATATTATTGCTACAAGAATTTGATCTAGAAATTTGGGATAAGAAATTATTTGAAAATGTTGTAGCCGACCACTTGTCCAGATTAGTTGTGGAGTGTACTAGGAAGAATATGCCTATTGTAGGAAGATGAACAATTGTTGCACATTTCTCACTTGCCTTGGTATGTAGATATAATCAATTATCTTGTCATAGGTCAAATTCCTAATCATTGGTCTGAATAAGATAAGAAAATATTTATTGCAGAGATCAAACATTTTACATGGGACAATCCATGCTTGTTTAAGTATTATCCTAATCAAGTTATTAAAAGTTGCATACCAGATAGTGAACATCATAAATTCATTTTCTTTTGCCATGACCACGGATGCGAGACCCATTTTAGTTCCATAGAGACAATTGCAAAGATTTTGCAATGTAGTTTTTATTGGCCATCATTTTCAGGGACTCACATGGTTACTGCATAGCATGCATTAGATGTCAACAATTAAAGAGCACAGAAAAAAGAAATATGATGCCTTTGAACCCCATTCTTATCATTAAGCATTTTGATGTTTGGGGCATTAATTTTATGGGGCCTTTTCCTAACTCCTTTGGTTACCTATACATCCTAATGGGAATTGACTATGTGTCCAAATGGGTAGAAGCCATACCATGTAAGACCAATAACCATAAGGTGGTGGCCAAGTTTTTAAAGGAAAATATATTTGTACGCTTTAGTACCTAAGGGCCATAATTAGTGATGGTGGAAAACACTTTTGCAATAGAGTGTTTGATCATTTAATCAAGAAATATGGTGTTACCCATAGGGTTGCTACCTCTTATCACCCTTAAACTAGTGGACATGTAGAAGTGTCAAGTAGGGAGATAAAGCAAATCTTGAAAAAGGCAGTCATTACAAATAGGAAAAACTAGTATTTAAGACTTAATGACACTATACAAGCTTATTGCACTACATACAAGACCCCTATAGGCATGTTACCCCATTGCTTGGTCTATGGAAAGGCCAGCCACCTACCAATAAAACTTGAGCGTAAAGCTTGTGGGTCATTAAAAATCTCAATTTTGACTTAGATAGTGTTGGAAACCATAGGAAGCTCCAACTCAATGAGTTGGATGAACTGAAGAAAGATGCATAAGAGTCCACCAAGATATACAAAGATAGCATGAAAATCCTTCATGATAAAAATATTTTGAGAAAGTCTTTCACCCCAAGACAAACGGTCCTTTTGTATAATTCTATATTGCATCTATTTCCTAAAAAACTTCGATCTCAATGGTCTGGACCCTACATAGTACATATTGTCTACCCTCACAGAGCCATCAAAATATAAAAGGAAGGAGAGATTTCCAAATTCAATAAGCAATGGATGAAACCCTATCTAGAGTTTGTAAACTTTGGAGTATAAGAAATCTTGCTAGAGGAACCAATTTACCAGGACCAGCCTTAGCATGTCCCATGACACTTACATCAATCATAGATACACATTCATCATTACCTTCTATCACAGCATTGGATGTTTGGTTGAAGATGTTGAACTTAGTGCTTATTGGGAAGCAACCCATGCAGTTTTTTAGAGAGTTTCATTATTTTGCATTACCCATTCATCATATAGGGTCCTCTATTTCAAAACATTGGGAACAATGTTTAGTTTAGTTGGGGGTGTAGATATGCTTGAGATTTCTAACTTTTTGTTATACTTAAAAAATAAAAATAAAAAGAGTTTTAAGGTAAAGTTCCTTTACTGTTATAATAATTGATTTTTTCAAAGCTTAGTATTTCTTTGGATTTAACTTTTTAATAGTTATGTATATGGTTAATTCTGAATCTTATTCATATCCTAAAATATATTATGAAAGTTAAATATTCAAATATACTTACACACAATGCATAGTCTAGATTTATAGATGGTTATGACTTAGAGACCTTGATGAAAATCAGTGGAGACCTATATGCCTAAGTGAGTATTAGAGACTATCATTTTTCTAAGGGATATATGTAATTCCATCTTTTCTTTAGCATACATTTACTTAGAAAGATCCCAGTATCTTTCTTTTGGTCAAAATGCCAAGAACTAAATGGAGTACTAACTTTTTTTTTCTGAATATTTATTGAATTTGATAGGTTTCAAGAAAGTTGGAAAATAATATAGGCATCCTTGTTTCAGCCCAGAGACATAAAACCTACCCAGTAATTATTATACCAGTAGTTAGACCGTTTGAGCCTTTTGTTTAAGACTTTTTCTTCTCAAAACCTATTTACCTTAATAAAAATCTAATTCCCTAGCTTAAGTACTATCCAATTCTTCAAATTTGCTATTAAAAACCTTGATCAGACTCCATCAATATATTCAACATGTCCTTGATTAGTGATTTGATGGATGAATTTGTTAGATTCATCAAATTTTTAGAGATCTAATCTAATTAAGGAAATTAAGAATTAATGGCTTAGATCTGTTTTTAGAACCCAAATTGAAGATCAGGAACTACAATTAATCTAGAAACTATCCTAAGAACATGTTATAAATTTAATTGAAATTCTGAACTAAAACAAATAAGAAATTAGAGTTTTCCCGTGGTTAAACCAGAACCCTTGATTTGGTTAAAGAGGAAAAGGTAAGATAGTTCCTAGATTAACTATGGAATAACACAAAATGCGAATAATCAAAATGGAAGTAACATAAAATGCGAATAGTAACAGTAACGGGACAGAACATGTAATTTGAAATATTCTAATAAGGGCAAAACTAGAATTTTTTCCAAAACATCCTTAAAACTCCTATAAAAGACTTTGTCGGAGAAGATCCCTAGAAAAAATGAGAAGTACAAGCATCTAGGAATCATCCTGTTCTAGTTTCATGCCTGACCTGATCTATGCAAACTTTTACCATCGTGTAGTGGTGGAGTAGAGCCAAACGATCTGGGTAGACATCGCCCATGAAGAGCAGGAAGCAGAGGATCCTGGACGTCGTCTAATGTGGGCAATGATGCATCTAGATTGGATGGTGATGAGAGAGCTCTGGGCTGGTGCTAGTTTAAGCAAACACCGAGGATGACAAGTGATGTGTGCCTAGGTTTGTGCTGGAGTAGACGAAAGATGCCTGGGCATGTGGAAGAGATCTAGGCAGACTTTTACCATCGTGCGGTGGTGGAGAAGTAGTGGCTGACGACGACCTGGTGAATGGAGATGAATAAGAAAGTGGAGGTGGATTGGGCTGTGTGGTGAATGAAGGAGAACGATGGAGGAGATCTGGCAGAAGAAAATGACGCCTGCTAAGCAGGCTGGCCTGGGATTTGGGTGTTGGGTGAGAACTTGGAATGGTGAAGATAAATGCGAATAGAGGAATGGAGAATAGGGGCAGTAAAAAAACAAGATATGTGCATGAGATGGGATGGCCAGCATGGATGTGCGATGGAGGGTGGGGTGAGCAGTAGAAAGGGAAGATGGTCTTTTGCAGTGAATTGGAGAGTAGTGAGAAATAATGGTGAGGTTGAAAGAAGAAGTAACGTGAGAGAGAGAGAGAGAGAGAGAGAGAGAGAGAGAGAGAGAGAGAGAGAGAGAGAGAGAGAGAGAGAGAGAGAGAGAGAGAGAGAGAGAGAGAGAGAGAGAGAGAGAGAGAGAGAGAGAGAGAGAGAGAGAGAGAGAGAGAGAGAGAGAGAGAGGGAAGGAAGGAAAGGTATTGCTTCAAAGGAAAACATAACAAGGAATAGAGAAAGAGGTAAGTGGAAAGAACAAGAAACAAAATTCAAGTAAGGGAAAGCAAAATAAACTCCAAAAAGACTCCCAAAACCTCCGAAACTCTCCAAACTCCAAAACTTCCCCACTCCCTACAGTTCCTCCTCTTTACAAACTTTCCACTTACAAATTTTCCTCCAACTATTTCCTTTAAGAGTTAGTTTCCTATTAGGAAACTTCCTCTTCTTGCAATTTAGGACTCCTCTTCCATTAAGACACCTTCTTCTTTTAGGAACTCTCCATCCCTTGTCTTATTGATCTTCAAACTATTTTGCACCATTGACATTAAATCTGAGCTATCAAACCCTCCTTTAGTTTATTTGCAAAACCAAAGACTAGATTAGAGTCATCTAAATGATACATTAAGCATCCACTTAGCTCAATTGATCATTTGACCATTAATTTTGACAATTTACGGTTGGATGGTCAATTTGAGCTAATTTTTATATTTTATCCAAAAAATTACCAAATTAATGAGTTAGATGGCCTAATTAAATGCTAAACTAGGGGTCTTTTAGCCAAAATTAAACACTTAACGCACCCCTCATCCAGCATTTTGCTAGTCCCTAACAAAACATGCAGAAAACTATTTTACACAAAACTGGTACAAGGTGCCACTTTTAGGTACTCACGATTGCAGTTGACACATGCAACAAGCCCTTGAACCCCTAGGTTACCCCTAGTAGACGAGTTAGGCCTCGTAAGGGTTTGCAGTGAATATACCCACAAAATTCCATAAGGTTAGGTCCCCTATTTTATCTCAGAGAATCCTTATTTATTAGTAATTTTACTAGTTTCTCACAACTTAATGAAGAGGATTTGACAATTTTACATATCATATACATATTAAAGGCATTTTATTTGAGCTATTTCTCAGAGTGCATATGTGTGTGTACAGGCACATAAATCTTGATTTCTAACTAGATATGCTTACATTGTAGTGGAAATATGCCTTAACCTCAAATCCTCACAGGTATACGCTTAGAAATAAAACTCTCATATAAGGGGTTTAAACATATTTCTCTCTTTATGTGACCAAATCCAATAAGCTAATGGTTCACATAATTCTTTTAAACACTCATGAGACAAAGGAAAGTGATCCATAAGAGTGGATGTTATCACCAAGAATATTAGGGGTCTTTTACCTTAATTCTGTCTTTTTATCTCCTCTTTAAAGCTATGTCCACCTCAGATCAATAGGTCTTTAACTAGGACAAAATGTAGGCTTAGGACAGGTTTAGAAAAGAAAGGTATAAAGATTTCAAAGGTTTAAAATTGAGTAGAAGTCTTCGATGAATTTCTACTAGGACAACTTTTCTTGAAGTGAAATTCTCTTTCAAAATTTGGTCTTCTTCTTTTTCTTTTTCTTGTTTGGAAGAAAGTCAACTAATTTTTCTCACTTCTTTGACTTTTTGTCCTATTTTTGAATTTTTTCTACTCTACTCATTTTGAAGATGGGTAGTGGTTATTTCTTTTACTGGGTTATTCTGGGTTAAGGTGAATGGGATTAAGAAAGAAAAGGCTTAATAATAGGCTCAAAAGGCTAACTAGTGGTATATTATATTGGGTAGGCTTTATGTCTCTAGGCTAAGCAAGGATGACCTATATCATTTCCTACATTTCCTAAAGCTTATCAGATTCAATAAATTTCTGGAATTAAATCTATTACTCCTATTTATTCTTGATGTTTAACCAAAACAATGATAACAGGATCACATTAATGCATGTACACTAAAGAAATTATGGAATTACTTATAACTCTCTAAAAGAAGATAGTCTCAAACTCTCACTAGGTTATAAGTCTCCACTGATTTTCCACAAGGTCTCTAAGTCATACCTCTATATTAGTCTTGATTATGTGTTGACATGAATGATATGCAAAACTAATCATATGCATTGTCATTAAGAGGTGAAAATAGTATGCTTACTAAATTCTGAACATCCAGTTCTCATCATAGTAAGGGGACTTTACTTTAAAAGCTTTTTTTTTCAAATATTGTTTTCAAAAAAAAAAAATTCAATTTTTTTTTTTTAACTCAAGAAAATTCAAAATCTCTATATGCATCTACACCTCCAACCTGAATGAAACATTGTCCCCAATGTTTGAAAACATAAGATTCTATATGGAAGTTGAGTGATGTAGAGTTTAAACCCTTACGTTGCCTCTCAATAAGCACTAAGTTTAACATCTTCAGCAGACATAATGATGAGTGCAATGATGATATGCTGCAAGGCTCTTGGAGTGGTAATCTAAGGTGAATCATGATACTCAGGCGTCTCTAAAAGTCTCTCGTCAATTTCAAGGTCCGGCAGTGCTAGGAAAGGTTTTAACCTTTGACCATTGACCTTTTGGATTTCTCCATCATTTTCAATCTCGATGGTCCCATGAGGATAGATTGTGCATACTATATAAGGTTTGGTCCATCTAGATCTAAGTTATCCTAGGAATAGATGCAATCTAGAATTATATAGTAAGACCTTTTGACCTGGTGAGAAGGATTTTCTTAAAATATATCTATCATGTACAACCTTCATTCGGTCTTTGTACAATAGTGCAGACTCATATGCATCTTCCCTCAATTCTTCCAACTCATTGAGTTGGAGTTTTTTGTGAGTTCCAGCAAAATCTATGTCACAATTTAGCTTTTTGATAGCCCAATATACCTTGTGCTCTAACTCTACTAGTAAGTGGTAGGCCTTTCCATAGACCAAGCAATAGGGTGACATTCCTATAGGAGTTTTATATGCTATACGATAAGCCCATAAAGCATCAATAAGTCTCACAGACTAGTCTTTCCTATTTGGATTGATTGTCTTTTCTAGAATCTACTTTATTTCCCTATTGGATACCTCTACTTGACCACTAGTTTGAGGGTGGTATGGGGTAGCTATCCTATGGTTGACACCATATTTTTTCATTAAATTCTCAAACACCTTATTACAAAAGTGTTTTCCCCCATCACTTATTATGGCTCTGGGAATACCAGATCATGTAAAAATATTTTCTTTTAAAATTTTTACCACTACCATGTGGTCATTGGTTTTGCAAGGTATCGCCTCCACCCACTTGGACACTTAGTCCACTCCCACTAGGATATACAAATTTTCAAAAGAATTAGGAAAAGGTCCCATAAAATCTATGCCTCAAACATCAAAAGTTTCTATAACAAGGATTGGGTTTGAGGGCATCATATGCCTCCTTCCTAAACTTCCTAACCTTTGGCACCTTACACATGCTTTGCAATAAGTATGTGCCTCCTTGAATGTGGTAGGCCAATAAAATCCACACTACAAAATTTTTGCTGCTGTCTTTCTATGCAGAAATGTACCCCACATACATGATCATGAAAAAGGAGATAATTTGATTATGTTCACTATCTGTCATGCTTCTCCTAATTACTTGGTCAGGACAGTACTTGAATAAGTACGGGTCATCCTAAGTAAAATATCTAAGCTCAGTTAAAAATCTCATTTTATCTTGTTTGGTCCAATGATTAGGCATTTGTCTTATAACAAGATAATTAACAATATCTCCACACCAAGGTAACTAGGAAACATGCAATAACTGTTCATTTAGGAATGTCCTAGTTATAGGCCTTTGATCGCTAGTGTGCTCCACCACTAATTTGGATAAGTGATCTGCTACTATATTTTCTGAACCTTTCTTTTCCTAATTTCTAAGTCAAACTCTTGTAGCAGTAGTATCCAACGGATCAACCTAGGTTTTGCATCCTTTTTAGAAAGGAGGTACTTTAAGGCCGCATGATCCGAGTATACTATAACTTTAGACCCTAACAAGTAAGATCTAAACTTATCCAAAGCAAACACTACAGCTAAGAACTCTTTCTCAGTAGTGAAATAGTTGAGTTGCGCATCATTAAATGTATGTTACATGGGGAAGTTTATCAATGTGCTACCCCAAAATAGCTCCAATGGCATAATCCGACACATCACACATTATTTTGAATGGTGCGTTCTAATCTGTTGGTCGAATAATAGGTGCAAAAGTCAATTTAGCCTTCAGTCACTCAAATGCTTTCTTGCAGTCTTCATCAAAGTCAAAAGTAGCCTCCTTTGTAAGTAAAATACATAGGGGCTTAGAAATTTTGCTAAGATCTTTGATGAATTGTCTGTAAAAGCTAGCATGTCCTAAAAAGGAGCAAATTTCTTTTACCGTCCTTATTGGAGGAAGGTTGGCTAGTAATCTACTTTTGCCTTATCGACTTCTATCCCTTTGGATGATATTATGTGGCCTAATACTATCCCACTCCGCACCATAAAATGGAACTTTTCCCAATTTAAGAAAAGATTCTTCTCATGACACCTTGCAAGGACTAACTTCAAATGGTGCAGGCACTCATCAAATGATGACCCAAATATTGAGAAGTCATCCATAAACACCTCAAGGAATCTTTCTACCATGTCTGAGAAAATGCTCAACATACACCTTTGGAATGTAGCTGGTGCGTTACAAAGCCCAAAAGGCAAACGTCTGTAGGCAAAGGTTCCAAAAGGGCAGGTGATGGTGGTCTTCTCCTAATCCTCTGGTGCTATAGGAATTTGGTTGTAACTGAAATATCCATCCAGAAAATAGTAATATCTATGTCCAGCTAACCTCTCTAGCATTTGGTCAATGAAAGGTAGAGGAAAATGATCTTTCCTTGTGACCACGTTCAACTTTCGATAGTCAATACAAACTCTCCACCCAGTGGTCATGCGGTTGGGGACTAGCTCGTTATCCTCATTTTTTACTACCGTGACCCCAGATTTCGTAGGTACAACCGAAATGGGGTTGACCCAAGTACTATCAAAGATAGGGTATATGACGCAAACATCTAAGAGCTTTAGGACTTCATCTCTAACCACATCCTTCATGTGGGGCTTCAGTCACCTTTGAGTTTCCCTAGAAGGTTGATGGTGGTCTTCTCCTAATCCTCTGGTGCTATAGGAATTTGGTTGTAACTGAAATATCCATCCAGAAAATAGTAATATCTATGTCCAGCTAACCTCTCTAGCATTTGGTCAATGAAAGGTAGAGGAAAATGATCTTTCCTTGTGACCACGTTCAACTTTCGATAGTCAATACAAACTCTCCACCCAGTGGTCATGCGGTTGGGGACTAGCTCGTTATCCTCATTTTTTACTACCGTGACCCCAGATTTCGTAGGTACAACCGAAATGGGGTTGACCCAAGTACTATCAAAGATAGGGTATATGACGCAAACATCTAAGAGCTTTAGGACTTCATCTCTAACCACATCCTTCATGTGGGGCTTCAGTCACCTTTGAGTTTCCCTAGAAGGTTTTACATTTTCTTCTAGATGTATCATATGCATGCATATGGCTAGACTTGTCCCTTTTATGTTTGTTATTGTCTACCCTAGAGCAGTTTTATGTTCCTTAAGAACATTTAAAACTTACCCTCTGTTCGTTATCTAAGTCTGATAATATTATTACAGGTAAGGTTTCATCTGGGCCTAGGTATGAATATTTCAAGTTATCAGGCAAGGGGTCCAAAGACGGTGGTTGCTCTATTGTGGGTATGGGGACAGATTTAGACTATGGGAGTGGTTCCACATAAGGACCCCACTTAGAGGTATCCATGATTGGTGCAATTTAAAAGAGTGTTTACTCCTTAATAGACTTGTCTATATCAAATTCTCCATTAAAGTGCATCAGACAAGCCTCTAGTGGGTCTGAGATGGACAATAGTGAATGAATCTCATTAATTAGACTCTCTATCAAGTTGACATCACGGGGATCATCAAGGTCTAAATGTTGTTGATCGTCATTAAAAATATTAAGCTTAACCTTCATGTTGCCAAATAAGAGTTTCATTACACCATTCCTATAGTTAGTAATGGTGTTGGACATTACTAAGAATGAACATCCAAGGATGACTGGATTTGACTGCCAAGATTAGATACAGGTTGGGTGTCTAGCACAATGAAATCAAAGGTTAATAAAACTTATCCACTTGTATCAAGACATCTTCAACCAAACCACGAGGTATCTTGACAAATATATCAACTAATTGCAGCATTGCAGTGGTTGGTTTTAACTCACCAAGTTTTAGTTGCTCATAAATAGAGTATGGCTATAAGTTAGCACTAGCTCCTAAGTTAAGACGTGCTCTATCTATGACATGATCTCTAATAATGCAAGTGATTGTAGGACATCCTGAGTCTCTAAACTTTGGTGGGGTCTTATGTTGAATCAAAGAGCTCACCTGTTCGGTGAGGAAGGCTTTCTTTTGCACATTAAGCTTTTACTTTGTTGTGCAAAGCTCTTCCAAGAATTTGGCATAGGCAGGGATGTCTTTAATTGCATTGAGCAATGGTATATTGATGTGTACATGTTAGAATACATCCATTAACTAAATGATGTTTCATCCCTTCCTAGCTTTATTCAATAAATGGGGAAAAGGGGCTTTAGGCACATAGGGTGCCTCCACTATAGATTCTATAAGTTTGTTCTGTCTTTTCTCTTTTTCTTATATTTTTGTTGCCTCTTTTTCCTCTACAGTTTCCTTAGCCTGCCCTTCTTCGTTATCGATCTGACAACTGCTCCAAAGGGTGGTTATGGACTTGGCATGCTCATAAGGGTTGCGATTTTGCGAACTTGACCCTATCTCAAATTAACCCTTAGGGTTAGGGATGGGTTGACTAGGAAACTGACCCTTCCTCTATTATGTCATTCAACAGACAATTGGCTTACTTGCATTTCTAGTTTGGCCATGGCTTGAGAGTTGACATTGGCTGACTATCTGCTCTCATTTTGCAATTGGTGTAAGGCCTTTTTAGTGTAATCATTACCTTTTACAATTTGTTCCAGCATGGTATGGATATTTTCCTCTAAATATGGTTTCTTTTGTTATAGAGGTTGTTGAAAGCCAAGTGGCTAATGGGAAATTATAGTTCTAAGAGGAAAGTTTTGGACAATCCCCCTTGATGGTTATTCTTTCACCAAGACAAATTGGGATGCCTAACCCATCCAAGGTTGTAGGTCTCAGAATATGGGTTGTCGCTAGGTTGGCGATATGCATTCAATGCATTCACTTGTTCTATAAGATATTTAGGGAATACTTTATTAGATGGACACACTGAGGTTAAATGGGCTGGACTAGAACAAGTAGCGCATGCTTCTTGTGGAGGTTTTTGGAATAATATAACAGCCATGAAAGATTGAAACATAGTTTCAAGCTTGTCCATTCTTCCACCTAATTTTTCAGTGACAGAGTCGAGCTATTGGATAGATCATTATGTGATCCTATCTCATAGATACCTCCTTTCTTAGTGGGCTGGTTAGTTCTTTCTCTCATATTTGAATAATCCCATTGCTGAGAATTATCGGCTATAGTTTGAAAGAATTCCCATGCCTGACTTTCATCTTTTAACATGAGGGTCCTTCCACTCTTTGCATCTATCATTTGCCTATTTTGAGGCATCAATGCCTCATGGAAGTATTGAACTTGCTGCCATTTCTCAAATCCATGGTGAGGGCATTTTTGCAACAATTCATTCCATTGTTCCCAACATTTGTAATATTGTTCATCATCCCTTTTTTGGAAATTTATAATTTCACGATGCAGGGCATTTGTTTTGTGAATAGGGAAGAACCTATTTAGAAACGTCTTAGACAATTGGTCCCATGTATGTATGGAACCTACCTCCAAGGAATTAAGCCATGACTTGGCTTTGTCTTTAAGTGAGAATGGGAATAACCTAAGCCTAATTGATTCATCCAAAAAATTGTGGAACCTAAATGTGGTACAAATATCAAGGAACTCCTTGATATGTAAGTATGGGTCTTCACGCTCTTGACCATAAAAAGTAGGGAGTAATTGAATTACTCCCGCCTTTAACTCGAAGTGGTCGGCATTAGTGGGAGGTAAAGCTATATAAGATGGGGTATTAAGTTGAAGCAGTGCATAAAAATCTCTAATCGTCTTGCGCTCAATCTCTGCTGGTGGTTCAACCATAGGGATAGGAACTATATTTCTTTCCCCTTGGTGTTGGATGCATTGAATCTCTCAGTTTAAAGACAGTAGCTCTGGCTTCTGAGATCGATGCCCTTGCATGACCTATTCCTGGTCTAAAATGTCCTACTGTAAATGCTAACTCTAACTCTATGTGATGCAACTAAAAGGCATAGTCAAACACCTTAGGCTAATAAGCAATATATTTATTTTCTTGAATTTGTGTGGGGACAATGCTTTTAATTAACCTAATCTAGCGCTCCTCCTCTCCTTTAGATTTGACTATTGCTTACTAGTTACATTCTGCGCAAGGTGGTTAATACAACCATCATGTAAGGAGGCATTTAGATCTCACAAATGTCAATAAGAGGGGAGAGAAGAGCGAGGCTCTATTAGACAACCCCCAATATCCACAGTGCTCAAAAGCCACTTGAGTGACGATAAATTGCTTCTTAATAAGAGGGTCCTACGAGCATGTGATGGCCCTATAGGTCTCTTTTGATTGATTTTAATTTGAGTTGAAGGGTAGGGTAGCACGCTTAAGGTGATTATCCTAGGTGGGTGAAGGAGTGGTGATGAAATCCACCCTTGATCTTATGGGGGTAAGGTGCCCTTACTAATTAAATTCCATACTCCATGGCAGTTCAATCAGCATATATATATATATATATATCACCTTAAAGCATTAATCATGTCTTAAGAATGCAATTAAAATAGTAAACTAATGTAAAACCCTAAAAATGACAATTATAAAGGATGCTTTCTATATGAGTTACACTACCAAACAATGCAAATATACTCTAAATGAAAACCCTAATCTAGGAATTAAATAAGTGAGGAAACTTACAGTGGGGTTTCTGATGAAGATCAAGTGTGGGCCACCTTACCCCACACTTGCCCTGTATTATACAACCCTTTAAAATTAAAATGAAAACTGCAATTTACAAGGTTCCTCACTGTAAGATTCACTCAAAAGAAAAAAGTCCTATTCTAGGAAAGTAGAAATTTTTTCATTTTGATGAAGATTTCCTTGCCAATTTCCTACACTTTCCTATTTCCATGAAAAAGAAAATTAAAAATAAGTACCAATTTTAGGAAATTAGGTGGTCGTGCACTAAAAAAATTGAAAAATGCACCTAAAATTTCCTAAAATGCTAAAACTCTGCAATTCCTACAATGTTTTATTTTTTTGGATTTTCTAATTTTTGAAGTTTTTAGAAATTTTTTAATTAAATTCTATAAAAACTCCATTGTGGGTCCTCGGCAATGATGCCAAAAACTTGTTATGTATTTCGCAAGTGCACGGGCTATTGTGGTATAGCTAATGTAAATACAGGTCTATCGCACAGGGACGGGCTTTAGGATTTTGGAGTTTTTAATAAAATTTAATTATTTTAAATTAAAATTAATTGACAAAAATTAATAGAAAGAAATAAAATTCATCTTCAGTTTAACAGTAAAATTCCAGAGGTCTAATTCCGAAAAGAACATAAAAAAGAAACAATAAAACCTTAACTAAACTAAAACTAGAAAAGATTAATAAAAATCTAATTCCCTAGCTTAAGTATTGTCCAATTCTTCAATTCTAGTATCACAAACCTTGATCAAACTACATCAATATATTCAAAATGTCCTGGATTACTGATCTGATGGATGAATTCGTTAGATTCATCAAATTTTTAGAGATCTAATCTAATTAAGGAAACTAAGAATTAATGGCTTAGATCTATTTTCAGAACCCAAATTGAAGAGTAGGAACAACAATTAAACTAGAAACTATCATAAGAACAAGTTATAAAATGTAATTAAAATTATGAATTAAAATACATAAGAAATTTGAGTTTTCCTGTGGTTATACTAAAACCTTTGATTTGGTAACACAGGAACAGATAAGATAGTTCCTGGATGTACTATGGAATAACACAAAATGCAAATAATCAAAACAGGAATAACATAAAATGCAAATAGTAACAGTAACAAGACAGAACATGAAATTTGAAATATTCTAATAAGGGAAAAACTAGAATTTTTTTCAAAACATCCTTAAAACTCCTATAAAAGACTTTGCCAGGGAAGATCCCCAGAAACGATGAGATGTGCAAGCATCTGGGCATCGTCCTATTCTGTGTTCGTGCCTGGCCTGATTTGTGCAAACTTTTACTGCTGTGCAGTGGTGGAGGAGCAAAGCCAGATGATCTAGGTAGACATTGCCGGTGAAGAGCAAGAAGCAGAGGATCCTGGATGTCGTCTGATGCAGGCAATGATGCATCTGGATTGGACGGTGATGAGAGAGCTCTTGGCTAGTGCTGATTTAGGTAAACGCCAGGGATGACAAGTGATGCGCACTTATGTTTGTGCTGGAGTAGATGAAAGATGCCTGGGTCTATGGAAGAGATCTGGGCAAAGAAGAAAGCAAAGGTGGACTGGGCTATGCGGTGAATGAAGGAGAATGATGGAGGAGATCTGGCAGAAGAAAACAATGCCTACTAAGTAGGCCAGCCTAGGATTTGGGTGTTGGGTGAGAGCATGGAATGGTGAAGATAAATGGGAATAGAGGAATGAAGAATAGGGGCAGATGAACTTAGGTAATAAAAAAAATGAGATATGTGTGTGAGATGGGATGGCCGATGTGGATGTGTGATGGAGGGTGGGGTGACCAATAGAAAGGGAAGATGGGCTTGTGCAGTGAATTGGAGAGTAGTGAGAAATAATGGTGAGGCTAAAAGAAGAAGTAACATGAGAGAGGGGGGGAAGGGAGCAAAGGTGATGCTTGAAAGGAAAACAAAACAAGGAATAGAGAAAGAGGTAAGTGGAATGAATGAGAAAAAGAATACAAGTAAGGGAAAACAAAATAAACTCCAAAAGGTCTCCCAAAAACTCCAAAACTCTCCAAACTCCAAAACTTCCCCAACCCCTATGATTCCTCCTCTTTATAAACTTTCCACTTCCTAATTTTCCTCTAACTCTTTCCTTTAAGAGTTAGTTTCCTATTAGGAAACTTCCTCTTCTTCTAATTTAGGACTCCTCTTCCATTAAGACGCCTTCTTCTTTTAGGAACCCTCCATCCCTTGCCTTATTGATCTTCGAATTGATTTGCACTGTTGATATTAAATCTGAGTCATCCAACCCTCCTTTAGTTGATCTACAAAACCAAAAACTAGATTAGTGTCATCTAAACCATACATTAAGCATCCACTTAGCTCAATTGATCATCTGACCGTTAATTTTGACAATTTATAGTTAGATGGTCAATTTGAGCTAATTTTTATATTTTATCCAAAAAATTACCAAATTAATGAGTTAGATGATTTAATTAAACACTAAACTAGGGGTCTTTTAGCCAAAATTAAACACTTAACAATATAAATGGTAAGGAATTAAGGTGAAGTACCTCTACTAGTCTTGGTAATGGCATCCATTCTTGCAAATCATATTCCTTTGTCTCATTTATGCTCATAAGATTATGTAAATCATTAAATTATTGGATCCATTCACGTAGTGAGAGAATTTTGTTTGACCCCTTTTCTCTCAGAGCTTTATTTCTAAGTGTATACTAGTGAGAATTTGAGTTCAAACATTACACCAATGGAGTATAAGTATATCTATTTAAAAGTCTAGATTATGTAGCATGTACACTTAATGCACCCTAAGATATAAATGTAATAAAATGGCTTTGGTATGTGGGTAACTTGTAAAATTTCTCATTCATCTATATTAAGTTGTTAAAGCCAATAGAGTGTTAATGGAAGATAATTCTTTAAGATAAAATAAAAGATAGTCTTATTGAATTTTGTGGGTATATTCACTACAAATGCTCATGAGGCCTAACTCATCAATTAAGGGTAACCTAAGGGTTTAAGAGCTTATTACATATGCTAAATGCAATTATGAGTACCTATGAAAACTGCAACCATTTCTTTTTATGATTTTCACAAGTTTTCCTCCGGAATAGAAACATGCTGGTTGGGGCATTTGAAAAGTATTTAATTTTGTATAAAAAACAAATATCCTATTATAGTTTATTATCATAGCATTTTTCCAAAACTCATAACACACGCATTTCTGAGATAATGATTCAAAAGTTGATATTTTATAGGTTGGTTATTGTGATTTAAGTCTTAACTCATACATGCATGAATCATTTGTACCAATTTGGAATCAAACAAATATGATATTAGTGGTCGTTACTTAAATTATCTAACCTAGACAAATTAAGTAGATCTTTGTCCTAACTACAAATGGAAGACTAAGATAGGAAAGATGGAATTACACTAAAACCAAAACATGTTATACTTAACAATTTTCATAAAACACACTTTCTAACGACAAAAATTTCCTAAATGAAAATTTTCTAAACTTATAACTTTCCTCATTTTAAATGAAATTGAGTAACTTTCCTAACTCAAACTTTCTAAACATGAATTTTAACATCTATTGTAAAGAAAGAAATCAACTACTTTCCTAAACTAAGAATCAGAAACAAACTAAGATGCAAACTAGTAAACAATGGAATCTCAACTAAAATACAACTAAGCAAGAAAACTCAATGAAAAAAATCACTAATCAAGCAATCCAAGGAGAACTACCCAAGTGTCATGCGTACGACCATGGAATGGTATGAATAATTCATGGGATAAGAATTAGATCTGCTTAACTAATTTTAAAAACTAGCACATGCAATCTAAATGAAGCATTGACTTAGTAATCTAATACTCTAATTGGGTCCTTGAAAAATCAAGCAAACATTAAGTATGGAGTGCTAAAAATTAAACATAAACAATCCATTCCAAAAATTCTAGTAGCATGCTATTTTGATCATTCAATTAATGGGATATGCAAAGAATATAATTAAGCACTTCTAATGCAATCAAACATTCAAGAATTAAGATCCTTAACTACTGGAAACAAGTATGAACCAAAAGTTCCAAATCACTTCATTGAATCAAAGCAACGTCCATCAACAGAGTAAGCACATACATGTAATCCAAATCTGAAATTTTTATTCTATTACAATGAATGATGCTTATTCTTAAGCAACCAAAAAATACATGATAAAACCTTCTTCAATCATCTCACATCAATCATAAGTAAGCATGCATTTAGATCAATAGAAAATCCACTAAAAAGTAAATGCAAAGCTTGAGGAATACTAAGGAAAGCAAGAAGGATATTAATGAAACCAAGGGAGATCTAATGGCAATAAAAACAAAGGAAAGAATAGATTCAATGTAATAACCCCCATTTTTGTAAATTGATTGAGAAAATCAATAATGTTTGAGTTTTAAGAAATTTTGAGCTGGAATATTAGGTTATTGGAAATTCTCTTTTTATAGAGATTAAAACAAGATTTAAAACTTATAAACTATGAATGAACTCTAAAACCGATCGAAATGACACTAAGTACATTCAATTTTGAGTTAAAATGAAAAATCCCTAATTTTCTTTATTTTCTGAATAAAAGGGTAAAATGGTAATTTTACCCATAACTGAGATCTAAGACATCAATATTTAGAATGTACTCAAAAATATAATTCCAATGCCACTAAGTATACTCAATTTTGATTTTAGGAGAATAAAAAGATTTTTTCTCCATAAAAGGGCAAAATGGTCCTTCCACACCCCATGGGGCCCACAAACGAATCCAATGCCTAGAAAACATGTAATGAGTGGTCAAACCACTACTAACTGCTAGTGGAGAAGGAGGTGGTAGTAGAGGATCCAATGTTAATTTAATATTTAAAAGAATTAAAACATAATTATTAGATGTAATCATGAAAAATGCAAAACACCTATAAATACCCCTCCAAAAATGTTCATTAAAATTCCCACAAAATCATTTTGCTTACTCTAAAAACCCAAATCTAGATTCCTTTCCGGAATTCCAAAACTCCCAAAAATCTCCCTTCTTGCACTTTCTCTCTCCTCTCCCTAATTGGAACAAGAGACCTAAATTCAATTAGGCACTCTGTTCCAAGTTGAATCTCACAAATCCCAATGTCCATACTATCTTAGAATACCTTATCTACATAACCCCAAAATCAATTTCAAGATCCAACGTTGCAATCAACGTGAAATCACAAAACAAGGGACTCTCGGGCTATCTTATCATCAAAAGGTATTTATTTCAAATTGGGGTTCAAATCTATGTTCTTTCTCTAATCAGGTAGGTGGAACCACTTCTTATACTTATCAGGTAGATGGAAAATCTAAGCCATTCAATCGATCTAGAAGGGTCCTAAAGCCCTAGGGTAGAAATTTCAAGAATTTTTATTAAGTTTTGAGCCCTTAATTATAAAGGGATTGATTGGACTGTCCAAAACGAACTGTCCCATCTCTTAAATCAAAGCGGGATTGCAAGATGCACTGCAAAAACGTCATATGGAGACACACATTGTGGGAGCATCTCCATGGCAGCTGCCTCGTGTGACACCGTTCTAATGGAACAGTCGTGCGACAGTGCTGGTCTCGAGGGGACCGCATCACGCGTGCGTCCCCATGATGGGCACATGGCGACCGTTCCACCCTGCCCACTCCCCCCAATCAATCTGGGTCGTTCATTCTGCAGGGCTCAAGTCAAATCTGGACCCTAGGAATAGCTGTGAACTTCACAGTTCAATTGTGGAGTCACCTGAACTCTAAATTGAGATTGGAAAGAAGTTATGGAAAGCTTATAAATTTTATTTTCTTTTGAAATCATAATATTGATAAAAAAAAATTTAGAAACTTTTTGTTTTCAAGAATTAAGTTTCTAATTTTCATGATCTTCAAGATCTGATTTACGGATGATATAATATTCAAATAAAGTGCTATCCATGATTTAATTGGACAGATCTATGATAAATTGAGGGATCTACCCTTTATGCTAGAAAAACCCTAAAAATACAAAGGAACCCACTTGATCAATATATGATCAAGTATGATCAGACCCATGGGATAGATGGAATGAATGATATTATGATGGAATCCAATGAGATCATGGATTGAATACGACCAAAAACAAAGGGTCATGATCTTAGACCTTAAGAGAGTAAAAGCTCTAAAATTAATTAAAACCCTTGATTAAAAGGAAAAGACCTAAGATCTAATGGTTGGATCATAAGTAAAAGCTTTAATAATAAGAAATGGGTTAGCTTGAGTTATGCATTCATTTCATTTGATTTATTTCATGAATATGGGATCCATGATAAATTATTTTAGTATAACTTCATTTCAAATGTCCATAAAATTATTCATGAATGATGAATTGTAACTGAGGACCATGTTAGTATGACTTTATGCAATTGTAACTTAGGACCATGCTAGGATTTCATGTTAGACTAGACTATGGTATGAGATGGTACCTTAGGCCCATGATAGTTTAATTTGAGTTTATTAGATAAAGTACATTAGTTAGAAATCATGCTAGTATAATCTTAAGTACCTTTTACCATTATCAGTAGGTTATTCAATTATGTAGTTTTATGCTTTAAAGTTATAATTCATTTATGGTTAAATTTTATTATTAGATTTAATTGTTAAAGTAGTTATGAGATAAAGAACATAAAACACCAAAAATAAAATCTAATGAGAAAGTAGAGTTTCATGACACAAATAAGAGTGAATTATTTGACTTGGACTTAATTAGTAAGGGCTATAGTTATTAAGAGAATAAAAGGATTATAAAATCCCTGGCCCAAACTATTCATGCTCATAGGAACCTTATGAAAGGTTGAGCTAAGGTCACTCTAGTGAATATTGAACATGGTGGTTAAGGGGGTTTTCTAATAGAGTCTCGCTCTTCCCCTACCTTCCATTGACATTTGTGAGGTCTAAATGCCTCCTTACACGAGGATTGAAGTAACCGCTTTGTGTTCACCTATTCAACTAGTAAGCCTTAGCCAATTGAAAATAAGAAGAGTAGTCTAGACTTTGGTTGAAATAAGTTATCTTCAACTAGTAAAACATTAATTAGTTGAATAATAATAATAATAATAATAAGAGCACAAAAGGTTAGTAAATTATCTAACCTTAATAAAAATTGGAAGGAAGATGAGAATGATCAAACAAGATCCATTGGATATTGAATGATCAAGAATAATAAAAAGAAATAAATACTTCTTGATGATGATGATGATGATGATGATATATAGTCCTTACAACTTAGATCAAATAGAATTGAAGTTCTTAGATCAAATAGAAGATCTGAACCCTTGATCAAATATGATTCAAGGAAGAGAACCAAGATCATCTTCCTTAGGGATGATCAAACAACTAAACTTAGATCAAAGAAGATCTAGATGATAGAAGATCTAAGTTCTTAATCTTTAGCAACAAGTATAAATTGTTGATCAAAGGATCTATGAAAGATCAAGATCAAAGAAAGGAATACACAAAGACTTAGAATAGAAAATACTTAAATCTGAAAGATTAGAAGACCATTCTAATCATCAGATCTACTAATCAATAGGATAAGCACTATCTAAGGAAGATAGATCATGATAGGACAAAAGATCTAGATCCTTTATATTAAAGAACAAGATTAGACAAAGAATGTAGATAGGATTATTCAGGTTGTATATGTATTGACAGTGTGTATGGATTTACATATTTCATTCACCAGTCAGGATCATGGAGGATAGAGATGGATCACTACTTGAAGGTAGGAGGATTTTATGAATGCATCTACATGAGATGTACATGTTGAAAACATGACCTTATGTTGACAAGTGTAATGTTAATACTTGTATTAAATCCCCTAAAACCCTTATGATCCAACTTAACATATATGAAATTGTTAAGTTAGAATTGAGGACTAGACTCTAAGTGAATATAGAACTAGAAGATATTCTAGCCCTAAGTATACAAACATATTGTTTAATATGTATGAAACCTATTTTACATACAAGCATGGAGGCTTGTAGTTTTGTTTTAAATAGGCATAAGCCTAGGAATGCTATGCTAGGGGAGTTATGAGGGTTTGGTCACCTGCTCTCCGAAATTTGAGATTTGAAGATACCTTGCCCTATGAGAGGCTAAAAGTCAGGTGGGGCAATTATGGGAAGGCCACCACTGTGAAAGTCATGTCTCCCCATGTGGGCAGTGACACAATATTTTTCCCCAAGGTATTAGTGGTGAACAGGGCTATTATTCGAGTGTGCTAGTACGGATTAGACTGCAACATGGTAGTCCTTTTATTATTTTACACTATGATGTATATGAGATAGGCATAGTGAAATGCCTTATGTTTTGGCATGATGAAATGCCATGTAATTGTATATTACCAGTATTTCCCAAGAAGGAAAATTTGCAGTATAGGACTGGCTGAAATACTGATTTCTCATAGTGGAAAGAATTGATCAGCTTAGTTGGAAATGATATTTGACTACTTTCATAAATTTGATGAATTTATCCATGTACAGTATGTATGTATAAGGATGCACATATATTACAAAGTAAAGAGTTAGGTACATGAGTATGTTTATGAATAACTGGATTATGAAGTATTGGAATTATATTGTCAAATTATTATGCTTCTTGAATCCCATACCAAGCATAGCTTGCTAAGATATTGTAAATGTTTCAATGTTTACAATATCCCAAATATAGAGAAGGAGAGTTAGGAGCTCAAGACTGGAGAAGACTTGAAGAGAATAATCATCAGCGTATACCCCTTGAAGACATGTATTTTTTTTTTGTTTGAGAGTATTGTATTGTAATGAGAGTTTCATTGTATGTTGAGCTTTGAGTTTTGGATTATGTAAGTTGGACAAGTATTGTAATGGATTTGGGCTGTACTATGAACTACTAGATGGATTCTGGAATTTAATAAAAAAAATATTCCTTCAATGGAATTTTATCTTGTACAAAATTTCTACTTATGTTATGTTTGATGTAATGACATGGGTTTTTCAAAACAAGTTCTAAAGAAAAGAATTTTTGCTGCTTTGTTTTACGAAACTTTTTTACTACTAAGGGCCCTGCCTGTGAAAATGTATTACAAAATGTGTTACAAAAACCTAGGTCATCACAGTTAGTATCATAGCCATTCATCCAATCACAGTATAGTACAAATATGTCCAAAGGAGAGATGATAATCCGATTCTAGATTAAGATAGAAATAGTTGTATAGAATGCTGATAGAAATTTTGGTTTATGAGCAGATGCCACCAAAGAGTCATAAGGCAGACAACTCAAAATACTTTAAAAGACAATATAGAGAGATTAACCATGAAATGTGGAAGAGATGGTAATAAGGGTATTAAGGAACCTTCTTCCTCATATTCAACAAACCCAAAGTTCATCACCTCCCATAGAGATACTAAGTACGCAGGCTCAGGCTCAGCCTGAAGTGAGACACAATACACCAACACTAATACCAGCTACTCCCACACTAGTACAGGGGCAATCTTCCCTTGTACCAAGTGAAGAAGTTAGAAAGTCTACATTAGCACCAGAAAAAGTTAACAAAATGATGGAGAGATTTCAAAAGATGGTTATGGTGTATAATGGTAAGGGTGAAGCTGAGAAGGCTAAGGAATGGATGTATGAAGTAGAAAGGACTTTCGGTGCAATATGTACTCCTCTAGAGTTGAAGGTGAAATTTGCTACCTATCTATTAAAACTAGAAGCTACATTTTGGTGAAGATCAACTAACAACACCTTCTTCTCAAATTCTGAAGATACTACATGGGAAGAATTTAAGGAAGTCTTTAACCACAAAAATTTCCCTTCTCATGTACAAGAAAGAAAGCTAATAGATTTTTTAGAACTAAGATAAGGGAACATGTCAGTGGTAGAGTACGACAACAAGTTTACACAGTTAAGAAGATTTGCGACTCATGTGTGTAAAACTAAAACACATACAATGAATTGATTAATTGAAGGATTGCACCTAGGGCTGAAAACAAAGGTACTTAGTACTAAACCCACGAGCTTGGTGGAATGTGTGGAAATGGCTTCCAACTTTGAAGAAGAATACAAGAAGACTCAAACCACCAAGTTTAGAGGAGGAGGAAATAATAACCCAAATCCCTTCTAGAAGAATAATAGACCTTGGAACAATTTTAAGCCCCAAAGAGATCAGAGGAACAATGCACCAGGGCAAAATAAACAGCCTTGTCCAAGATGTAGAAAATTTCACCAAGGCAATATCTGCCCTAGTCCTGGACAACAGCAACCACAACGGTTTTTGATCAAGTGCCATAATTGTTAGGAGTATGGACACATCGCCACCTACTGTCCCAAACCACTGGCGGCTAAGGAGGCAAAACCAGAAATTGCCCCTTGACACCAAGGGAGGGTCTTCACCATCACTGATGGCCAGGCTGGACCATCTAATATAGTGATGGAAGGTACATTACTTGTAGCTGACAAGTATGACAAAGTATTGTTTGATTCTGGATCTAAACGTTCATTTATATCTTGCATATTTACATCTAGTATACAACTGTCAGTGAAAAACTTGGGATTTAATCTAGATGTAACAACTCTAGTAGGAAAAATAGTTAAATTACAAGAATACTTGCATAATGTACCTGTAGAAGTATTTGGCAAAAGAATGGACATAGACCTCATTTTACTGAACATGGTGGACTTTGACACCATACTGGGTATGGACTAGTTAGCAAAATACTAGGTAGCTATGGATTATCACAAGAAGAAAATCACATTCATCATACCAAGTGAGGAAGTATTAGTACTATATGGGAAACACAATGACTTAGACAAATCCATTATCTCAGCTATGAAGGCAGTCAAGCATATGTTCAAGGGGTGTTAGGCATTTCTAGCAACGGTAATTTCTTTAGATGTTGAGCAACCCAGGATAACAGAAAATGAAGTAGTCAGGGAATTCCAAGATGTTTTTCGAGAAGAACTACCAAGATTACCTCCACATAGAGAAATTGAGTTTACCATTGAAGTAATTCCTTGTACAAATCCAATTTCCAAAGCACCTTATAGGATGGCTCCAGTAGAGTTGAAAGGTCAGTTATAGGAATTGTTAGACAAAGGGTTTGTTAGACCAAGTAGTTCATCATGGGGAGCACTAGTAATATTTGTGAAGAAGAAGGATGGGTCCATGAGATTGTGCATTGATTATAGAATGTTGAATAGTTTCATAGTGAAAAATAAGTATCCCTTACCTCACATTGATGATCTCTTTGATAAACTCCAATCTACTAAGGTCTTTTTCAAAATTGACCTTAGATCAGGATATCATCAATTGCGTATTAAGGATGAAGACATACCAAAGTCAACATTCAGAACTCGGTATGGGCATTACGAGTTTCTAGTCATGTCTTTTGGGATGACTAATCACCAACAGTGTTTATGGATCTAATGAATAGAATCTTCAAGAAATTTTTGGATAAATTTGTGATTGTATTTATTGATGATATACTGATTTACTCTACCTGTATCAAGGAACATCAAGAACACTTACAAATTGTACTAAATATCCTGAGAACGCATAAACTATTTAGTAAATTTAGTAAGTGTGAATTCTAGTTAGAGAAGGTCAATTTCTTGGGTAATGTAATTTCCAAGAATGGAGTAGAAGTGGACCCCACCAAGGTTGAAGCAGTAATGAATTGGGAGAAACTTAAAATAGTAATAGAAATACATAGTTTTCTTGGACTGGCAAGATACTACCATAGATTCATTCAAGGATTGAGAATGTGAAAATAGTTTCCAAGAGCTAAAGAAGAGGTTAACTACAACACCAATATTGACTTTGTCATCTGGAAGTGGGGGATATTAAATATACTATGATGCTTCAGGTAAAGGGTTAGGAGGTGTGTTGATACAAAATGGGAAGGTCATTGCTTATGCATCTAAACAATTGAAGAAGCATGAAATAAATTACCTAGTACATTACCTAGAATTGGCAATTGTAGTTTTTGCATTGAAAATTTGGAGACATTATTTGCATAGAGAAAATTTTTAGTGTATTCATAGATCATAAAAGTCTTAAATGCATCTTCACTCAGGTTGATTTGAACATGAGACAAAGAAGATGGATGGAGTATATTAAAGACTACGATTTAGCCATCCAATACCATCCTAGAAAAGCGAACATAGTAGTTGATGCATTAAGTAGACAACTAAGAGCTATACTCATACACATCACCATTAAATCAACTTTTGTAGAAAGAGTCCTTAAAGACTAAAAAGAAGATACAGTAACTCAGGAACTGTGTAAAAAGGAAGGATTTTGTAAGGGTACAGATGGGAGTATATGTTTTCAGAAGAGATTTGTGATTTCTTTAAATATAGACTTGAGAAAAGAACTGTTACAAGAAGCCCTTCAGTGAAAATTTTCCATACACCCTGGGGGTCCAAAGATGTATCGAGATTTGAAAAGAAACTTTTGATGGGAAGGCATGAAAAGAGAAATAGGAGAATTTGTGGCTAAATGTCTAAATTGTCAACAAGTAAAAGCTGAACACCAAAGAACAGTTGGAATGTTACAAACATTGGAACTTCTAGAATGGAAATGGGACAACATCACTAAGGATTTTGTAACGAGATTGCCAAAGACCTAGGCAAGTTATGACATGATTTGTGTGGTTGTGGATAGGTTAACAAAGTCAGCACATTTCCTTCCAATTAGGTAGAACCAGTCAGTTGACAATCTACCTAAGTTATACATCAAACAAATAGTAAGTCTTCATGGGATTCCACTATCCATCATCTCTAATAGGGATGGAAGATT
This sequence comes from Warburgia ugandensis, assembly GCA_035236585.1. Classification (NCBI taxonomy): domain Eukaryota; kingdom Viridiplantae; phylum Streptophyta; class Magnoliopsida; order Canellales; family Canellaceae; genus Warburgia; species Warburgia ugandensis. Next base: position 42,276,853 of record CP141128.1, on the reverse strand, counting down.
TACTTCAAGATGTTGGAAGAGTGTACAACAAGCCTTCGGAACCTCACTTAAATTCAGTATAGCACTTTACCCCCAAATAGACGGTCAATCAGAAAGGACTATTCAGATTTTAGAAGATATGTTGAGAGTATGTGCATTAGATTGAAAAGGGAATTGGGATGAACATCTTCTGTTAGTGGAATTCACGTATAACAATAGTTTTCAAGCAAGTATTGGTATGGCACCATATGAAGCATTGTATGGACGACCATGTCAATCACCAACCTATTGGAGTGAAGTTGGAGAAAGAAAGCTAATAAAGTCAAAACTAGTGGAACGGTGTATAGATAAGGTTAGATTGATATAGAAGAAGTTATTAATAGCACACAGTTGGCAGAAGAGTTATGCAGATAAAAGACGTAGAAACCTGGAATTTGATGTAGGGGAGCATGTATTTTTTAAAGTGTCACCAGTCAAAGGAGTAATGAGGTTTGGAAGCAAAGGAAAACTTAGTCCTAGATTCATCAGTCCATTTGAAATCCTAGAAAGAGTTGGTCCAGTGGCTTACAAATTAGCCTTACTACCCCAACTCTCAAAAATACACAATGTCTTTCACGTATCTATGCTATGGCTATACTTACAAGATGACATGCATGTACTTCACAAGGTGCCAGAAGAGCTAAAGCCAGACCTAACCTTCAAAGCCACATGGGAAACAGAAATAGAAATGAGGAAGACACACCCTAGTCTATTTGATAAAGTTATTGTATTACAAATTTTGAGGACGAAATTATTATAAGGGGGGAAGATTATAATAACCCCAATTTTTGTAAATTGATTGAGAAAATCAATAAAGTTTGAGTTTTTAGAAATTCTGCACTGGAATATTAAGTTATTGGAAACTCTCTTTTATAGAGATTAAAATAGGATTTAAAACATATAAATCATGAATGTACTAAAAAAACTCATTGAAATGACACTAAGTACGTTCAATTCTAAGTTAAAATGAAAAATTCCTAATTTTCTTTATTTTATTAATAAAAGGGTAAAATGGTAATTTTACCCATAACTAAGATCTAAGACATCAATATTTAAAATGTACTCAAAAATACGATTCCAACGCAACTAAGTATGCTCAATTCTATGTTCAAGAGAATAAAATGAATTTTTCTCTCTAAAAGTGCAAAATGGTCCTTTCACACCCCATGGGGCCCACAAACGAATCCAACACCTAAGAAACATGTAATGACTAGTCAAACCATTACTAGCTACTAGTGGACAAGGAGGTGGTAGTGGAGGATCCAATGTTAATTTAATATTTAAAAGAATTAAACCATAATTATTACATGTAATTATGAAAAATGCAAAACACCTATAAATACCCCTCCGAAAATGTTCATTAAAATTCCCACAAAATCATCTTGCTCACTCTAAAAACCCAAATCTAGATTCCTTTTCGAATTCCAAAACTCCCAAAAATCTCCCTTCTTGCACTTTCTCTCTCCTCTCTCTAATTGGAACAAGAGACCTAAATTCAATTAGGCACTCTGTTCCAAGTTGAATCTCACAAATCCCAATGTCCATACTATCTTAGACTACCTTATCTACATAACCCCAAAATCAATTTCAAGATCCAACATTGCAATCAACGGGAAATCACAAAACAAGGGATTATCAGGCTATCTTATTATCAAAAGGTATTTATTTCAAATTGGGGTTCAAATCTATGTTCTTTCTCTATTCAGGTAGGTGGAACCACTTCTTATACTTATTTCATGCTATTTTATGTAATTTTTATTTTTCTGTAATTAGTTTTTGGTTAAAATTTATAAAAATAAAGGACCAGAACCCTTCAATTCTAGATGATGAAAGGCTCAAATGGAAAATCTGACCATCCAATCGATCTAGAAGGGTCCAAAAGACCTAGGGTAGAAATGTTAAGAATTTTTATTAAGGTTTGAGCCCATAATTGTAAAGGGATTGATTGGATGGTCCAAAATGGACTATCTGATCTCCCAAATCAAAGCTTGCTTGCGTGACGTGCCTTGTGGGAGTGTCTCCACTCGCACGCATCATTTGTGATGCCATTTTGATAGAATGGTCAGGTGGCAGCAGTGGTCCTGGCGGGAGCGCATAACGCATACGTCCCAATGACTGGCACATGGCGACTATTTCGTTCGGCCCACTCCGCCCGATCAATTTGGGCCGTCCGTTTTGCTACGCCTAGATCAAATCTGAACCCTAGAAATAACTGTGAACTTCACAATTCAATTGTGGAGTCATCTGAACTCCAAATTAAGATCGAAAAGAAGGTATGGAAAGCTTATAACTTTCTAAAACCATAATATTGCTAAAAAAATTCCATAAACTTTCTGTTTTCAAGAATTAAGTTTCTAATTTTCATGATCTTGGAGATCTAATTTATTGATGATATAATGTTAAAATAAAGTGCTATCAATGAATTAATTGGATAGATCTAGGATAAATTAAGGGATCTACCCTTTATGCTAGAAAAACCCTAAAAATACAAAGGGACCCACTTGATCAATAAGATCAAGTATGATTAGACCCTTGGGATGGATGGAATGAAAGATATTATGATAGAATCCATTAAGATCATGGATTGAATATGACCAAAAACAAAGGGATATGATCTTCGACCTTAAGGGAGTAAAAGCCCAAAAATTAATTAAAACCCCTGATTAAAAGGAAAAGACCCAAGGTCTAATGGTTAGATCATAAGTAAAACCTTTAATAATGAGATTATTTTAGTATAACGTCATGAATATAGGATCCATGATAGATTATTTTAGTATAACTTCATTTCAAATGTCCATAAAATTACTCATGAATGATGAATTGTAACTTATGATCATGTTGGTATAATTTCATGCAATTGTAACTTAGGACCATCCTAGGATTTCATGTTAGATTAGACTATGGTATAAGATGGTACCTTAGGTCCGTGATAGTTTAATTTGAATTTATTAGATAAAGTACATTAGTTAGAAATCATGCTAGTACAAGCTTAAGTACCATGTACCATTATCATTAGGTTGTTCAATTATGTAGTTTTATGATTTAAAGTTATAATTCATTTATGGTTAAATTTTATTAGTAGATTTAATTGTTAAAGTAGTTATGAGATAAAGAACATAAAACACCAAAAATGAAATCTAATGAAAAAGTAGAGTTTTATGACACAAATAAGAGTGAATTATTTGACTTGGACTTAATTAGTAAGGGCTATAGTTAGTAGGAAAATATAAGGATTATCAAGTCCTTGGCCCAAACTAGGAGAATAATAAACCCCATGAATGACATTTTAAATGTTCATGGCCTTAATTAAAATTAATTAGAAAGAGTACTTAGGGTTAACATGCTTATAAGAACCTTATGAAAGGTTGAACTAAGGTCACTCTAGTAAATGTTGAACAAGGTGGTTAAGGGAGTTTTCTAATAGAGCCTCGCTCTTCCCTTACCTTCCATTGAAGTTTGTGAGGTCTAAACATCTCCTTACATGAGGATTGATGTAACTACTTTGTGTTCACCGATTTAGCTAGTAAGCCTTAGTCAATTTGAAATAAGAGGAGCAGTCTAGACTTAGGCTAAAATAAGTTATCTTCAACCAGTAAAACATTAACTGATTGAATAATAATTATAAGAGCATAAAAGGTTAGTAAATTATCTAACCCTAATAAAAATTGTAAATAAGATAAGGATGATTAAACAAGATCCATTGGATCTTGAATGATCAAGAACAATAAAAAGAAATAAATGCTTCTTGATGATGACATATATATATATATATATTGCTTGCAACTTAGATCAAATAGAAGATCTGAACCCTTGATCAAATATAATTCAAGGAAGAGAACTAAGATCATCCTCCTTAGGGATGATCAAAAAACTAAACTTAGATCAAAGGGGAACTAGATGATAAAAGATCTAAGTTCTTGATCTTTATCAACAGGTATAAGTTTTTTATCAAAGGATCTATGAAAGATCAAGATCAAAGAAAGGAATACACAAAGACTTAGAATAGAAAATACTAAGATTTGAAAGATTATAAGATCATTCTAATCATCAGATCTATTGATCAATTAGATAGACGCTATCTGAGGAAGATAGATCATGATAGGACAAAAGATCTAGTTCCTTTATATCAAAGGACAAGATTAGACAAAGAATATAGATAGGATTATTCAGATTGTATATGTATTGATAATATGTATGGATTTACATATTTCATACACCAGTCAGGATCATGGAAGATTTGAAGAGATGGATCACTACTTGAAGCTAGGAGGATTTATGAATGCATTTACATGGGATGTACATGTTGAACACATGACCTTATGTTGACAAGTGTAATGTTAAAACTTGTACTAAATCCCCTGAAACCCTTATGAACCAACCAAACACATATGAAATGGTTAAGTTAGAATTGAGGACTAGACTCTAAGTGAATATGGAACTAGAAGATATTCTAGCCCTAAGTAAACAGATAGATTGTCTGATATGTATGAAACCTATTTTACATACAAGCGTGGAGGCTTGTGGTTTTATTTTAAATAGGCATAAGCCTGAGGATGCTATTCTAAGGGATTTATGAAGGTTTGGCCACCTGCTTCCCAAAATTTGATGACCTAAAGATACCTTACCCTATGAGAGGTTAAAAGTTAGGTAGGGCAATTATGGGAAGGCCACCACTGTAAAAGTCTTATCTCCCCATATGGGTAGTGACATGATATTTTCCACCATGGTATCAGTGGTAAATAGGGCAGTTGTCCAAGCGCGCTAGTATGGATCAGACTACAACATGGTAGTCCTTTGATTATTTTGCATTATGATGCATAGGAAATAGGCATAGTGAAATGCCTTATGTTTTTACATGATGAAATGCTAGGTAAATGTATATTACCAGTATTTCCCAAGAAGAGAAATTTGTAGTATAGGACTAGCTGAAATACTAATTTCTTATAGTGGAAAGAATTGATTAGCTTAGTTGGGAATGATATTTGACTACTTTCATAAATTTGACAGATTTATCCATGTACAGTATGTATGTATAAGGATGTACATATATTACAAAGTAAAGAGTTAGATACATGAGTATGCTTATGAATAACAGGATTATGAAGTATTAGAATTATACTGTCAATTATTATGTTTCTTAAATCCCCTACCAAGCATAGCTTGCTGAGATATTATAAATGTTTCAATGTTTACAATATCTCAGATATAGAGAAGAAGCCTTAGGAGCTCAAGAGTGTAGAAGATTTGAAGAGAATAATCATCAGGGTATACCCCTTAAAGACATATTTTGTTTTATTAGAGAGTGTTGTATTGTAATGAGAATTTCATTGTATGGTGAGCTTTGAGTTTTTGATTATGTAATTTGGACAAGTATTATAATGGATATGGGCTATATTATGAACCACTAGATGGATTCTGAAATTTAATAAAAATATATTGCTTCAATGGAATTTTATCTTGTACAAAAATTCTACTTATGTTATGTATGAAGTGATGACTTGGGTTTTTCAAAACAAGTTCTAAAGAAAAGAATTTTCGTTACTTTGTTTTGTGAAAAAAATTTACTACTAAGGAACCTGCCTTTGAAAATGGATTAAAAAATGTGTTACAAAAACCCAAGTTATCACATACAAGGTGACTTTCCCTTGGCTATCACTTTAAGGAAAAAATAACCTTTGATCTAAACAAGAAGATTCTAAAGAATGGAAAAGCAAGACAACACTTCCTAAGCATGAAACTAAAAGGATTCAAAAGCAAAAAAGTTTAAAAGATAAACAAGTAGCCTTTAATGGGGAATTAGAGGACAAAGGCCTGGAATCATGCATGGAGAACTAGGATAAGGAGAGCAGCCACCATAGGAGAAAATATGGAATGCGAAAAGGTAAGGGAAGAGGTGAAGAAAAAGGATGCCTACGCTATTTGCAGTAGGCATTCTTTTCTTCCTCCAAAAAGTTGTTGTTGTTGAATCCTTTTTGGGCTCCTTTATATTTTGTTTCCTAAATTTTCTAGGCTGACTAAGGTAAAGGTAGGGTTGGGATGAAATAGGAAGAGGATTGGACGACTAGAATTAAGATATGAAGTGGCTAGCTATAATTTTTCAAAGAGGAAAGCAAGTGGGGTTTTGGGTAAGAGTTAAGGTGAGAGACGCCATTTTTTTAGGAGGGGGCATCTCCCCCTTGTAAAAATTATTGAATCTCCTTTTGATATGGCAAGTTGGTTGTAGATATGAGGTAAGAGAGAGAGGGTGTGGTGGAGAGTAAAAAAATGGTGATTGGTTAGGCTAGAGAGAAATAAGAAGGGTACTAGAGTGGAAAGAGATGATTGGCTAGGTAGTTTCCTAGGAAGTGAGGATTGGTTAGATGGTTAGAATATAAGTTTAAGAAGGTGTGAGAGTCTTAGAAAGGTAGGACTCTTCAATGAAAAGCGAAATTCGTAATGCCCCTTAATGGTGAGGTGGAAAGTGAAAAAAAAAGGTGGGAAATAAAAATAGAGAAGTATCTTCATATTGGTCTACATGTGACCTTATCATAGTGGATTTTCCTTCAATTATCATCAAAATATCCCCATAAATTCCAAGGATAATTCTTTGGGTTCTCCTCCAATATGTCCTTCCATGTAGCTTGGCTTACGTGGCTTAATAGCTAACTATGATAGCTCAATTGGCTTGGCTTCATAGCTAGCTTAGATTGCTTTCTTGGCTCAGCTTAATAGTTTAAATCTATCCTTTGGTGGCTAGCTAGGCTCCTTAACTTTTCACCTTGTTAATGGCTTAAATATGTGTTAAGTGGCTTAAGTGGAACCCATGCAAGGATGGTGGACTTTGCATGGCTTGTGCATGGGCCCACTTTGGCCATCTTTGACTCCTCCCATTCCATATTAAATTGATCTAAAGATGATCTAGACCCTAGATTTCATGTTGATGTGATGACTTTGAGGCTTTCACTCGATCTTTTGATCTTGATCGTCAATTTTTATCTCAATCACTCTAGGCCATTAGATCCTCATCTTGCTTCCTACAAAAAGTGAAAAATGCTAATTAAATCCTAGAAAAATATCATTAATCTCATAATTACCTTGAATTAGCCTATGACCTTATAAGATATCAAATTTTTTATCTTTTTGGTCAAAAATGCATGTGTTACAAATTTTGACCCAAAACCCTATTTTACCCTTATTACACATGGGTAACTAATTGGGTGATTTTTGTGAAAAATTAAACACTTATCATCAATATAAAATAAGTAAATTAATTGTATTAATATTTTAGAACTTAATTAAGGTTTTTAATTTTTATAGGTATTGAGATGATGATCCAACAACCAATATTGATCAAGATAAGAATTGAAAATCAAAAACAAAAGAGAGAGTTAGGACTTAAAATTCATCATTTCAAAGCTCAATCAAGGTTTAAAATCATCCTAGGGCAAGCAAGAAAGCAATTGGAAGACCTAAAGGTGACTAGAATGGGCCTATGTAAAAGCATGCAATTCTACCAGCTTTGCATGACAATTGAAGCCGTGCATGCAAGCCACCTTAGCCATATAAGCCATGCATGCAGGCTAGCTTAGTCACCTTAGCCATACAAGCCTTAAAGCTAAGGGAGTAAGCCACTTAAGCCATCAAGGAAGGAGCCATTAAAGTGAGCCATGAAGCCATTGTAGCCAACTAACATGGAACCATATGGTTGGAGAAAGATTTCTAACATTTATCCTATGATAAAATTGTGAATTTCAACTGATAATTAGCAAGTATTTGTTAGAGATTAGAATAGCGGAAGATATGCATGCAAAGGTTGACCAATGAGGGAAGAGCCCTTAATCTTTTAAACTTTCATTCTCTCTCTATCACTCCATCTGTCCCTCTCTTTCCTTTCTCTTTCCTCTCTTTTTCCTACCCTTCCACATGAAACACTATTTAAGGAAGGGAGTTCCATGCCAACTTCCTTAAAAAGTGGCACCTTCCCCCTTTGTAGTTCCTAGGGTTTCCACCCACTTTCCTATTTCCAACTTCCACACTCCTTCCTAGAGTTCCTACTTCTAATTCCCATCCTATGTTACCTATTCCATTCAGCTACCCTTCCCCCCTCCTTTATCCCCTGTTTCCTATCTTCTTATATAGGATATAATTCTATTTATTAGAAAGTCCAACATCTATAAAGAATCTAGCCATTCATGCATCCTCCATAAGGAATACCACGCCACCCTTGTTGACCAATTCTTCCATGCCCCATCTCCATTCCATTCCTCTCCATGCCTCAACCATTGATGCATCCTTAGGGTTTTCTTTCATGTTTGCTACAGCCACCCACACGAAATCTTTGGTGAATCTTGGTGTTCTTGCCTTTAGTTTCCTGTATGTTGAGGTTGGTGCTGTTAATTCCTTGCTTGTTCTTTTCTTCATTGCCTTGTTTGCTTCTTAGTTTATTATGTTTAGTTCTTGCTTTGATTCCTTTGTTTTCCTTTCTTGTTTGAATTAATTTATTTTAGAGCCTTAGAACCTTGAATCCAAAGGGTCACTAATCTATTGTAGTGACATCCAAGAGATAATAGCCTTTGGATCAAGTTATTTGTCCTTGAAGTTTCTTTATTCCTCACCTTTCCATTGAATTCATTCCCATCTTTTTTACTCTCTTCCTTGTGTTCTCTTTTTGGTATCAAATGCATGCAATATTAGATTGGATGGTAATGTTGGTATTAGTTTTGAGTTAGTTTCAGGTCCTTGAAGTTAGTGCAATGCTTTTTTCTATTTTGCATGTATTATGAGCACCCTTCTGTATGAAATTCAATTAAGTAAAGTTACATGTTTGATGCACAAATTTGCATGATTGATTTAATTTTTTTAATCTTACTTATCATGGTAAATTGAATGATGCTCTTTGTGGTTACTTTTCCATGCACAATTTTCATAGGTTCATGCATTCCATTCTAGTTTAACTCATGCATTCTTTCCATCATAGCCTCATGCACACCACTGTAGAGTAGTTACATTCTAAGATTCCATGAGCACATTACTTATTTTCTAGTACATGTTTCACTCACACCAATCTTGATGCTATTCAATTAGTTTTGCATGATTTAAATTAAGGTAGTTCAAATTCAAGGTTTCTTTAATTGTTGTTCAAGTTATTGAATCTTTAGATTAGCTTTAGTAAGTTTTGTTTTTAGAAATTTTCCATTTAGTTAATGTTTCTAATTCCATGTGTTTTCTCTTTTTCATGCCATTTAATTTATAGTTTAGGAAAACCAATATCTCCTTGGATAAAGATAAGTATTTAAATAAGATACAATGAATTGATAATCTATGAGATTCCTCATGGGATTGAGCTCTCTCACATGCAAATTACTACATCAATTTGTGCACTTGGAAGTAATATTAAAGCTACGCCACCTTAATTCATCATATAAAAACTAGGATGATCACACAATAGAATCAAATAAAAAACATTCGCAGAAAAACACTTAATTCACATGCACAAAAATCTATCTCTGGAGACATCATGAAAAGAACTTTACATTTTATCTCTAATAACTCATGGTTGATTTTAAAACCTAGTTCAGGGAATTCTCAAATCTCCCCTATAGGAAATTAGTAACTCCTAGATATTCTATAGCCTTCTTTTCCATGTTGAATCGCACACGAGTGAACTGCCTTCAAATATCCAACATTTTCACCAATTCTCAACTACTCTTCTCTATTCTCCTTGATTTGCTTCCCACAATTTTTATCTACATCTATCTTTCTTTATCAAATGGATTACAATCAAAGGAAAAAATCCTCTTAGGACTGGATGTCCAATCCTTTTAATAAAACTACAGGTGTTTGTAAATTAGTAGCATGCTTAATGCTTAAGTTATAAGCCACTTACCCACTTTGATTTGGTCTCTAATTCCCTTCCTCTAACCACCATTGTCTAATATGATTTTCTCTTATAATATAATTGTAATAACCCCAATTTTTGTAATTGATTGAGAAAATCAATAAAGTCTGAGTTTCAGATATTTCGAGCTAAAATATTAGGGTTATTTAAAATATACTTTTTATAAAAGTATAATAAAATCATAAATACATGTAAAATTGAAATTAAACTTAGCAAACCCTTCAAAATGACTGTAAGCACAACAAATTCTGAATTCGGATGAGAAATCCTTAAGTTTCTTCATTTCTTGGACAAAAGGGGTAAAATAGTAATTTTACCCAAAAATCAAAATCTCCCAAAAATCAAAATATGAGACATCAAAATTTAGAATGTACTAAGAAATATGAATCCAACGCCACTAAGTACACTTAAATCTGAGATCATGGGAATAAAACTCAAAATTTTATGCATAAATGGCAAAATGGTCTTTTTACACCATGTGGGGCCCACATGGGGCCCACAAGGGACCCAAAAACCAATCTTATCAGCAACCCACGTGAATTCATGGGTCAAAAAAAATCAGCTGGTCTTGGGGAAGAAAAATGGGGCATGGGGAAGAAAAAATGGAGCATGGAAGACTTTCATGCCATTTAATAATAAAAATAAAATATTATAATCATGAAAAAAGACCCAAAATGCCTATAAATACAACCCCAAAAATCCTCATAAAATCCCCAAAAAATTTTCTTCACTCTCCCTGAAAAATTAGACCTAGATCCCTCCCCAAAAACCTAAAATTTCCAAGAGACATCTCTCTTTTCAATTTGTTTTTCTTTTTAGATTGGAACAAGAGACCTAAAATCAATTAGGCACTATGTTCCCGACTCATTTGATCAATTCCACCATCCAAAACTTTCCAACATATCTATTCTACAAAACCCCCAAAGAAATTTCAAGATCCAACGGTTCAAACAACGAAAATTTGCAAGAAAGGTGGATCTTGGGCCATATCTTCATCAAAAGGTATTTCTTTTAAATTGGACACATAAACACCATTTGTTTTCAAATCAGGTATATGGGAATACTTTATATAGATGTTTACTACTTCTTTATGTAATTTTTATTTTACTGTAATTTATTTTGGTAATAAAAAGGTAAAACTAAAGTAAACACCAGAAACCCTAATTCAGGATGATGGAGTACTCAAATGAAAAATCTAACTCCACCAATAAATCCAGAAGGGTTCAAAACCCTTAGGATAGAATTTTCACAAAGATCTGAGAAGGTTTGGTCCCTCAATTGAGAAGGGATTGATTGAACAGTCCAAACGGACTGTCCGATCTCCCGATCAGACGGACGACGTCCCGCACGCGTCCATGGATGCCCCGTGCGGGTACTTCGACATTCCAGTGCAGCAGATGTGCCCGACTCATTCCGTCTGGCTTGGTTTTCCGCCCGAACGATCTGGGCCGTCCGTTCCTTAGGCCCAGATCAAATCCAGGCCCTAAGAAGGACTGTGAACTTCCAGATCCAATTTCGGAGTCATCTGAACTCCAAATTGAGATCGGAAAGAAGCTATGGAAAGCTTGAAACCTCTATTTTCTGATGAAATGATAAAATGGACATGCTACTTTCTGCATTAAAGAAATAAGTTTCCAATTACCTAGATCTTCAAGATCTGAGATGATCATATCTTAAAAATATGTTTTAATAATGATATAATATTGAAATAAAGTGAGATCTATGGTTTAATTGGATATATATGAGATATATTAAGGGATCTACCCATTATGGTAGAAAAACCCTAAAAATACAAAGGGACCCACTTGATCAATGAGATCAAGTGTGATCAGATCCTTGGGATGGAAAGAATAAATGTTGATATGATGAAATCCAAGGAAATCATGGATGGATTATGAAAAAAATAGATCAATATGATCTTTTGACCTTAATAAAGAAAATTTCCTAAATATAACTAAAATCCTTAATCAAAGGAAAAGATCTAAGATCAAATGGTTGGATATAAGTAAAGGTTTCTAAAAATATTAATGTAATTAGTTTCATTTTATATAATAGCATTTTAAATATGATTATGTTATAAAGCATGCTAGTATAACATTTAGACTTTAGCATGATATGTGATTTCATTGTTATCATAAGGTGCTAGATTTAATTATTTTAAGTACCTTGCCTCATTATCATTAAATGTTAAATTAGGTAGTTTTATGCTTTGAATTTATAATTCATTTATGGTTAAATGTTATTAGTAGATTTACTTGTTATGAGATAAAGAGCATAAAACATCAAAAATGTATTCTAATGAGAAAGTAGAGTTTCATGACACACATAAGAATGGAGTACTTTGAACTTAATTAGTAAGGGCTATAGTTAGTAGGATAATATAAGGATTATCAAATCCTTGGCCCAAATTAGGAAAAGAATAATAAACCCCATGAATGACATTATAAATATTCATGGACTTAATTAAAATCCATTAGAAAGAGTACTTAGGGTAAACATGCTTATAGGAACCTTGTGAAAGGTTGAGCTATGGTCATTCTAGTGAATGATGAACATAGTGGTTAAGGGGGTTATCTCATAGAGCCTCGCTCTTCCCCTACCTTCCGTTGATGTTTGTGAGGTCTAAACGCCTCCTTACATGAGGATTGAAGTAACCACTGTGTTCACCCATTCAGCTAGTAAGCCTTAGCCAATTGGAAATAAGAGGAGCAGTATAGATTTAGGCTTGAATAAGCTACCTTCAACCAGCACATTAACTAGTTGAATAATAATATTAAGAGCATAAAAGGTTAGTAAATTACCTAACCCTAATAAAAATAGTAAGTAAGATAAGGATGATCAAACAAGATGCATTAGATCTTGGATGATCAAGAACAATAAGAATAAGAACACTATATTGTAGTTAGTATGCATGTTTATTAGTATACTTGTTATAGTTCATTATATTAGATAATCCAAACCCTTGATCAAAGATGATTCAAGGAAGAAAACCAAGATCATCCTCCATAGGGATGATCCAATAATTGAACTTAGATCAAAGACAAACTAGATGATAGAAGATCTAGGACCTTGATCTTTATCAACATATGTAGATTGTCAATCAATGGATCTATGAGAGATCAAGATCAAGGAAATGGACATACAAAGACTTAGAGATAGAAAAAATACTTAGATATGAATGATCTAAAGATCATTCTAAACATCAGATTTAGTGATCAATAGGATTGCTCATAATTTATATATTGACAATATGTATGGATGTACAGATTACATACATCAATCAGGATCATGGAAGATTGGGGGAAAGAGATCAATCCGTAAAGGTAGGAGGATTTGATGAATGCATACATGATTGTACTCATGATCTTATGTTGACAAGAGTAATGATAATACTTGTATTAAATCTCTTGAAAACCTTATGATCCAACCAAACACATATAAGATGGTTAAGGACTAAACTATAAGTGAATAGGGGACTAGAAAATATTTCAGCCCTAAGTAAACAAACATATGGTCTGATATATATGAAATCGATTTTACATACAAGCTTGGAGGCTTGTGAGTTTGTTTTAATAGGCATAAGCTTAGGGGAATGCTATTGCTAGAGGAGTCATGAGGGTTTGGCCACCCGCTCCTTGAAATTTGATGATGTGATGATACCTTGCCCTAAGAGAGGCTAAAAGTCGGGTGGTGGCAATTATGGGAAGGCCACCACTATGAAAGTCTTGCCCCCCCCATACGGGCAGTGACATAATATTTTCCACCGTGGTAGTGGTGAACAGGGCAGTTATCCGAGCGTGCTAGTACGGATCAGACTGCAGCATAGGAACCTTTTTTATTATTTTGCATTATGATGCATATGAGCATAGGCATAGTGAAATGCCTTATGTTATAGCATAATGAATTGCTAGGTAATTGTATATTACCAATATTTCCCAAGAAGGGAAATTCCCAGTATAAGATTAACTATAATACTAAATTCTCAAAATGAAGAGAATTGATCAGCTTAGTTGGGAATGATATTTGACTATTTTCACAAATTTAATTGGTTTACCCATGAAGGTTATGTATGCATATAGATATACATAACTTACAAAGTAAAGAGTATGTTTAAGGATAATGGGATTATGAAGTATTGGAATTAAATTGTCAATGTTATGTTTCTTGAATCCCCTACCAAGCATTGCTTGCTGAGATATTGTAATTGTTGCAATATCTCAGATACAGGGAAGGAGAGTTAGGAGCTGAAGATTATAGAAGGCTTGAAGAAAATAATCTTCAAGGTATACCCTTGAAGACATGTATTTTTCTTTGTTGAGAGTTTTATTGTATGGTGAGCTTGAGTTTTGGATTATGTAATTTGAACAAGTATTGTACTAGATTTGGCTGTACTGTGAACCACTGGATGGATCCTGGAGTTTAATAAAAGTATATTCCTTCAATGGAATTTTATTTTGTACACAAATTGTACTTATGTTATGTATGAAGTGGTGACTTGGGTTTTCAAAACAAGTTCTAAAGAAAAGAATTTCCGCTGCTTGTTTTGCGAAAAAAAATTTACACTCTTAAGGGCCCTGCCTTTCAAAATACTTTACAAATCATGTTTCAAAAACCTGGGTCGTCACAATAATAGATGGTTCCCACATGTTATTAGTGTTTTTTTTAACATATGGAATTCTTAAATTGTACCATATAATGACATCTTGGGTCATAAGATGAAAACGCCATTAACTCCTTTATCTATCTAAGCCACTATTAGCTAGCTTATAATGGTGTACTTTAGCTAGTTTTCCATGTAGATTTCATGCTATACAATCTTCTTAAAATGGCTTATTTTTAATGATATTTATAACATATTTTTACTTTCCTTTTCCTAAGGTTTCAACGTGATTTCTTTACTAAATCTTGCATCATTTGGCCATTGTTTTCTTAACTAAATCGGATCACATATCCACCAGTTATCCAAGTTAGAAAATCACATATTTATCCATAGATCTCATGCAACTATCTCAGAGATCCATCTATGATAAGATTTTGGATGTTTTTGTGAAGTATATCCTTGCCATTAATCAACCACTTTTGGACCTTAGCTCATCATGTGCAACCTCACCTAACAATCCATCTCATTTTAATTAATAAGGTCATATCTTAGAAATTTACTCTCCTTAGAAATATAACTTCTCACATTCACATAACGTCATTATCTAGAAACATGATTTCTCTAAAAAACTTAATTTCTTATAATGAACTTATAGAATTAAAAATTCACTATTTTACATTGAATGGAAATTAATAAGTTCCTAAGGCTGTAGAGCACACTCACTAAAATCAAAGGGTAGGAATTTTTTACTAGTCCACATTGGACCCATTAACCAAGTTAGCCTTAGAAGAGGCTTTTATACTTGTTATGCTTAGGAATACTTGCGTGATCCTTCCTTAATCACCAAGGCATAGATATGGAATTTCCAAGCCATCATCTCCAATAAAATTATTTTGATTTAATCCAAGTCATCCAACAAAGCCTGAAATAGACATCTTTTGATTATCGCTTGAAAACATTGATTTTGAATGGTCCCAATCATTGAACACATCCATATTGATGATACCTTAACATCCATGATTAGTCATGCTTAATGGTGCCACTTTCAAAGAGATTTTTAGAGAGATCCTGACCATTCAAGCCTATATCACAATTGATCTTCTTCAATTTGCCACTAATCTATGAAATTTTAAATACTCCCATATCACTTACAAAATGTGGGTCTAAGGCTTTGCATGGATGATGGACTAGCTTCCTTTTAAGACTTCAAATCACCAAAAATGCATAAATTGTTCTTTTTAAACCTAATCCTACACAATACATAATAAACCTAATTAATTATGAATTGAATGATGCAGGGGTTTTCAAATGCAATTTCTATAGGTTCTAATTATAATAGTTATGTGCATATCAAATACCCCCACACTTGCATCTGACTAGTCTTTAAGCAAAAATACAAAAGAGAAAATAAATATGAAGGCAAAAAATCCTAACCACTTTTCCAAGTACTTTCATCTGCATTTTGTGTATGCAAAAAACCATTAAACCCCTGGGTTGCACTTAGTGGATGAGCTATAGTATTATTAGAAATGATACTCACAAGCATTAGACTCGAATTCAAAAACTGACCAAAATTGTTTCGAAACACAATACTTGCATGGTCATTCCTTTATTTCTCTTGGAGAATTTTTTCTCATTCAATGCACATTAAATATCCAATTTTAACAATTTTAAACTTAAACTCTCAAGCACATGAATCATTTGTCATATTCTGTACAAGGTGGTCAATCCCATGAGAAATCAAATGATTGTGATGCTAATAGTCCCTACTTTAAACTACCTAACCTAGCCAAAATTTAAGAGATCTTTAACCTAAACAAAGAATGAAAATTACACGAGCTTGGAAATCAATCAAAAAATAGAAACATGTTAAATTAAAAACATTCCCAAAACACACTTTCTAAAAATAACACTTTCCTAAATAAAAAAACTTTCTAAATTTATGACTTTTTGAACTAAGGATTTTCCTAAAGTGAAACTTTCTAAAAATGCAACTTTTAACAACTTTCCTAAATCAACTTTCTTAAATAGGAAATTAATCCACTAACCTAAGAACATGCACTAAGCAACTATTTTCTAAATCAAAAAATTCTAAAGAATGCAATGGAAATTATGAGAATGAACTTTAATAACAAACAAAAAATTAATAGCATGCTAACAAACTAATTAAGATCAATAAACAAACACTAATTAAAGTACTTTTCCTAACATAAATGAGTGCAACAACTTAGATCTCAATCACTCAAAACCTTGTGTTCCAACCATGGGTTGCAAACATGGTTTCAACATGACTTTGAGAATGAACTTCACACTTGTTGAGATGAGGTATTAAACTAAAGGAACATGAGTGGCCAATTGAGTTAACAAAGCTATGCAAACTTCTGTCGTAAAAGCCTTCAAAACCATGCGGTCCACTGAAAGATTGCACACATTGTTTTGATTTCCTTTTATGTGCCTGGAACAATAATCTAAAATTAACTATTCAACCATGTGATAAACATGAAAATTAAACATCATCATCCATAAAATAATAAATTGTATTACATAAACAATGTTTACATGGATGGTGTGTTCCACCCTGGGTGAGTATGCACCATTCTTTCACCCAAACTAAACCCAAAACTAGATTTTAATGATGTCTTACCCTATAACAACCTTGGGATTCATGGGCAATTCTAATGGAATAATAAGGAAATAGTAGAAAGAAAACAAGGAAACAATGCTAGAGTTCAAGGAAACTAAAAGAGATCTAAATGGTAATGGAAAGCAAAGGGAAAGACTAGATTCAAGGTGACTTCCCTTGGATGTCACTTCAAGGTAAAACCAACCTTGGATCTTAGTCATTAGACAAAGAGAAACAAAGGAATTGCAAGCATCAACTAGCACCAAAGTAACTAAGATCAAACAAAGAAAAGCAAGGAAGATGAAATAACCTTTGAAAGGCAAAACAAACACCCAATGAACAGGCATGGAACACTTGAAGAGATGCAACACACCATAGGAAAGAGTAGTAGCCACCCAAAAGGAGAGAAAGTGCAAGCAAAAATAAGGAAGAAGAGGGATTAGGAAGAAGACATCCGCCTCTAAGTGTACGAGGTGTCTTTTTCTTATGGGTGAAAGAGTCCCCATCTTAGTGTTTTATGGATATTTTATAATTTGTCGCCTAAATTTTCTAGAGTAGCCTAAGACTAAGGCAAGGTGTGGATGAAAATAGGCCATTTGGATGGCTATGATGGGTGGATAAATTAGGGTTTTAAAACAAGAAACAAGGTAGGATGGTGGCTATCTTTTAGAAGCAACAAGGTGGGGAGATGCCTTTTTTTTAGGGGGAGGCATCTCTCTCCTTCAAAAATTATTGAAAACCTTAAAAAACATGGAAAGTGGGTGGATGGATGATGTAGGAAAGAGAAAGGAAAGTGGGAGGAAAGAGATGGGTAGGAAAAGGATAGGAAAATGAGATGAGGTTGGAAAATTTGATTGGTAACATGATTTCCTAAGCATTGGGGATTGGTTGGGTGGTTAGGATGGAAGTTTAGGAAGGTGGAGAAGTCTTGGAATGTTAGGACTTTTGAATGGAAAGTGAAATTAGTAATGATATTTGGTGGTGAGGTGGAAAGTGAGAAAACGGTGCGAAAAATATGGAAAACATGAAAAATAGAAAGGTCTCATCCTGCTAGCCCACATATTGACTTATCCTAATGAATTTTCCCTTATTCTCTTCAAAATATCCCTTAGCATCTCATGGACAATCCTCTTGATTTTCCTTAAATCCTAGCCTTCCATGTCACATGATTTATGTGGCTGAGATGGCTAACTTTAAAGGCTTGACTTCATGGTTGGCTTTGAAAGCTTTCTTGTCTTGGCTTAGTGGTTGGCTTGGCTGCTTAGCTTTTTACCTTGTTCATGGCTTGAATATGGCTTGGTGGCTTATATGCAACTCATGCAATGGTGGTGAAAATGTATGGCTTACTTCATGGGCCCACTTTGACCACCTTTAGCTCCTTTGATTGCATCCATTGCATGTCTTAGAGGTGATATTGACCTTGATCTCATGTTGGATTGATGATTTTTAGGCTTGTACTTGATCTTTTGATCATGATCTTCCATTTTTATCTCGATTGATCCTGATCATCGAATCACCATCTCGTTTCCTATAAAAAGTGAAAAAATCTAATTAAGTCTTAGAAAAATATGATTATTCACATAATTACCTTAGATTAGATTTTGGACCTATAAAATATCAAAATATTTTTGTCTTTACGTTAAAAATCAATGTGTTACAAATTTTGGTCAAAAGCCTTATTTTATCCCTATAAGTTGTAACACATGGGTAACTAAATTGGGTGTTTTTTTATGCAAAATTAAATGCTCATCACACCCACCAACCAACATTTTGGTAGTCTTGAATAAAACATGCAAAAAATTATTTTACAAAATAATATATAGAGTGCTACTTTCGTAGGTACTCACGATTGCATTAGCGCATGCAACAAGCCCTTAAACCCCTATGTTACCCCTAGTGAACGAGTTAGGCCTCGTGAGGGCTTGCAGTGAATATACCCACAAAATTCTCAAAAAATTTATGACAATCCTTTATTCATCTAAGAAAAATTTATCCTATTCATCTTATATTAATTCCTAACTTTAGTTTGCTAATAAAGATGAACAAAAAGGTTCAAAATCCTACCCTTAAGCTAAAGATACCCTATTATTTCATTAACCCTCAGAAGGTGAGTGTGTACTATAGTTGATATATAATTATAGTCTTGAAGTTAAATATAACCTAAATTACCATCCAAATGTATGCTTTAACTTCAATTCTCAGAGAATATACTTGTCACTCAAAAAGAAGCCACTTAGAAATTGTAAATCTCTCATTGATATGTGAGCAGAATATTGTTCATCAAATCCAAAAATCTCACATATTCCATACAAAAGAATGATATCTTAGTAAGAATGATAATAATGATCTCATTAAAAGATATCAACTAATAAGAATGAGACACTCTACCAAACTAAATATTCATTTATAACCATATCCAAGCCATACTTCTCCTAAGATCATGTTAGGACTTCTAGTAGGCCAAAATGTAGGCCTAGATAAGAGTTAACAAGAGAATGAATATAAAGGTAAATAAAGGTTGTCTAGAAAATATGTAAAGGTCTTCTATCATTGTATTCACAATTTTTCCCTTTTTCCTTAAAAGAGTGAACATTCTTCTTTTTAATGGCTATCTTTTGTTTCTTTTTCACTTGACTTTATATATAGCCTATTTGAAGTTTTACATCTTTTTAACCTTGATGTTCATCTCTTGAATTGTATTGTTCATACTTTTCCAAAATATTCTTCAATATTCTCTTCATATTTTCAAAAAAAATGTGTA
This sequence comes from Warburgia ugandensis, assembly GCA_035236585.1. Taxonomy (NCBI): domain Eukaryota; kingdom Viridiplantae; phylum Streptophyta; class Magnoliopsida; order Canellales; family Canellaceae; genus Warburgia; species Warburgia ugandensis. Next base: position 42,256,974 of record CP141128.1, on the reverse strand, counting down.
ATGGATATATATTGGGGTTCAATATACGTAAAGGTTGTTTGGCTAACAAAGAAAAGGTTTACATTTTAAAGGGTCAATGGGCTAACTAGTGAAAAATAATATATAGAAGGTTAAAGGCTCTAAGTTTAACAAGGATGGCCTTTATCATTTCCTAGATTTCATATGACTTAAGAATGATCATAAAATTAAGAGATATATGGTATAGTCTTTTTTGTGATTTCTCAATAGTTGACCAAGATGAAAAATAATGTAGCGAACTAAGAATTAATGTTCACTAAAGAAAATTTTGAATTTATGTATAACCCTCAGAAAAGAAAGAATGGCACAAAACTCACTTAAGTCTCCATAGATCTTCTTCAGATTCACTAAGTTATATTTTTGTCTTCAACTTAAACTATATATAGCCATTTTTTGCAATTAATGTTCTAAGTTTAGTTTTTCATGAGACACTTTTGAAAAGGAATAAAATAGTGAACTAATTGTATGCAATTATATTAATAAGCTGAAGTTCAAAAGATAGATGAATATTCAGAAGATCTAAATTCTCATCTTCATAAAGGACTAATCACTTTTCTTTTCTTTTCAAAAAAGCAAGAAAAACTTAGAAATATCAAGTATATCTACACCCCCCAACCTAAACTAAACATTGCCCTAAATGTTTTAAAATGTAGGACAGCTAAATGATAAATGAATAACACAGACTAAGAAGACTTTCTAAAAAAATCCTAGGTTGCTTCCCAGTAAGTGCTAAGTTTATCATCTTCAGCTAGACATGCCCTATATATAACATAACCATCTAAACCTACACCTGGCCAGTTCAACTGATTCTCCTAATCCTAACAGTAACAATGAACTGACAAGATTTCTCCCACCACTTTAGAACCTCATGGAAGTCTATATATTTCCTTCACCTAGAGATTTTTGGTAGTGGTAACACTATGACATAATAGACCACCACGATTTTAAATTTAGTGGGATCACGTTGATGATCCCCCATCTTCAAAACTTCATAGTAGTTAATATAATTCCTCCACCTTATATTTTGAGGTGGTGGTAACATGATGACTTCGTGTACTAATGTGCATTGTTTTGGACTATATAGAGACCAATGGTCCTCTTCTTAATCAAATTGAGGGATAACATTAACCATTGTATTCAATTTATATTTTTTGTCCATGTCCCTTACATTGTCCTGAAATTGGAGTATAAGTTGACTATGTATTTCCCTAAAAGGTGGCTCTTATATTATTAAAAGTAAGATGTAGTTAGGCTTAAATCCTTAGTATCTTATAATGTGTACCTAGAGTTGGTTTATGTAGGGCTAGTATATCAATTGAATTTTTTTCCTCATATTCAGCTGGCATGGGTAAGGTTTCAAATGGGCCTATATTACTATCTGATGTTTGTTCAAATAAGGTCAATAGGTCTCAATCAAGCGCATCGTCTACATTACAATGCTTAGTTTGAATTTTAGGCTCTATAGGGGGATCTACTCTAGCTTACCATTGAGAAGTGTCCATCAAAGGCACATATCCAACAACTCTTTTACCTCGTCAATCAATGTGTCTTCATCAAAGTCATAGAAATAAGTAGGACATGATTCTAAAGGATCGGAGTTGGATGTTTCTACAGCTTCATTCTCTTCATCAATGGAAGTCTCTCCATCATAATCGTAACAAGGGGCAGGACATGGTTTGAGTAGATCGAAGTTGGAGGCTTCTCTGGATTGTTGTGGACTTTATGGCTTAGAATGATCATAATAGATTTTCATCCTATTATCAGTAATAAATGGCTCTTCATTATCCCTAATTTGTTTTATTTTCTTAATCCATTTTGTAAATTTAGCAATGTTTCTGTTAGTATTTTCCCATATTGATTTTATTTCCTCTTCCCATTCCTCCACCTCTCATTTCATTTCCTCATTCACCTTTTAAATGGCAGTCATGCTTTGTTCTATTATCTCACAAATATGTTATATATTCTCTTCCATGGTGTTTCTTCATGTTGTAAAGGAAACAAATTGTAGGATTCATATAGCTGTGGCATTTGGGTCTTGAAAAAGAGTTGAGTAAGTTGAACCCATGATGATTGACCTTGATATTCTTGATAATCATAGTAGTGTTGATCAGGGTGACACCATTATGGATCTTTGTGATATTGGTAATCTTGAGACCATGGTTGTTCATGATGCCTAGCCTATCCATTATAATTTGTCTTAGGATAATAGTCATTATTAACGTATGTGGAGCTTGATGGCCATGAAGGAGTGTGATAGGGATGCTCAAAACAGGTATAATTATTAAGGTACTGAGGTTGTGGTGGAGCTTACCTAGAAGTTATTATCATATGCAATTGACTTTTCATAATATATACCCTATTCATTAGTCTATCTAATCTATGAAATCTATCCCCTTCTTAATAGGTCCTTGTTCTTAACTTTGCATACAATGAAACAAGTTGTAATAGACCACAAATGAGTTTTCTTTTATGGAAAACCCTAATTATATATTGTAACCTAATTGTTAATCCTAAGCTAAATGATGCACAATCAAATCCTAGTATCCACTAATCGAGTAGTGTCTTGATTATCTTTTCTTAATACGTAGGTGGTAGCTTTTTAAACCTAGATTTAGACAGCTCCTCCTTTTATCTAGATTAGACTACTACTTACCAGTTGAGTTTTACTTAAAAGTAATTAATACAATTCTTGTGTTCAGAGGTGCCTAGACCTCAACTGATGTCAATAAAAGGCATGGAAAAATCATGTGGATTTTAAGACACCCACTATAACCATAGTGGTCAAAAGCCACTCGAGTGATAATAGACCATGTCCTTCTAAAAGGATCTTATGAGCTTAATACCCTAAATCTCTTTCTACTTGATTTTAGAATAGCATTCAAGGTTTGGGATTGCAACATACAAGGATGTTGATTGATTCCTAAGTAGGCCAAGGAGTTGATGATGAAATATAGTCCTTATCTTATAAGAGTTCTTGTGGGCCCATTACTAGCATTAAGTTCCATTTCACCATAAAGATATAAACATGCAATGCAAAACAAAAATAAAACTAATGCCTACCCATACGCTATTCAACAAAGGGTCAAGCACCTTAACAGATGGGATACTATAACCATGCAATTTATGCTTTGGTTATAGCCGACCTCAGGCTAACCTTTATTAAATAGGTGCTTGAACTAATGCAACAATCTTAAGTATTATGCAATAGGTATAAATGATGACCTAATCTATACAAATTATACTACCATTACAAATGAAAAATTACACTAAATACACTTTATCCTAAAAATTAAAATTTGGCCAAGGATTGTCATAGGGAGGGGTCTGATGATGATCAAGTGTGGGCCACCATACCCCACAGTTGCCTTTTATTATTACAACTCATTTAAAAATTAAATTAAAATTACAATTACAATTACAATGGGCTTCATTACAATTTCAGTCAAATCCTAATCTAGGAAAGCAATAAAAACTTTATCTATGTTGATGAAGCCGTGGCCCAGGGGATCATCATCGCTCCTTTGCCAATTTCCCTCACACAAAAATTAAACAAATTGGTTAATATGAGGAAAATAATAAATAAATACAAAATTAATAATAATAAACTAAACTAATGCACCCTAAACCTGGACTGGATGTAAATAATCTAAGGTATGGTCCACTATATAGAAAAACAAAAAGCAACTCCTCTATAATGGTGCCAAAAACTTATTGTGATTTTAAAGTTAAACTTCCAAGCACACAAATTGATTGTAGTATTCTCACGTGAGGAGGTCGATCCCATGAGGAATCAAATGATTGGAGTGATTAGTGGTCCTTACTTTAAATTCTCTAACCTAGCCAAATCAAGGAGATCTTTTAACCTAAACTTAGAATAGAAATTAACATATGGAAATGGAAATTATGCAAAAAAAAAAAAGCTAAAATTGAAAGTTTCCTAAATAAACACACTTTCTAAAAAGAAAATTTTCCTAAATTAAAAACTTTCTAAATTTATGACTTCCTAACTAAGGAGTTCCTAATGTGAAAATTTCAAAATTGCAGTTTTTAACAAATTTTCTAAATCAACTTTCCAGAGTAGAAAATTAAGCAACTAAACTAAGGAAACATGCACTAAGTAACCATTTTCCTAATCATGAAAATTCTAAAGAATGTAACAAAAATTAAGAGAATGGACTTTAATAACTAACAACAAATTAATAGCACACTAACAAACTAATGAAGATCAACAAACAAACACTAACTAAACTAATTTTCCTAATATAAATGAGTGCTATATCTTAGATCTCAATCACTCAAATCCATGCATTCCAACCATGGGTTGTATGCATGGCTTCAACATGACTTTGAGAATGAACTTCTCACTTGTTGTGATGATGTATTAAACTAAAGGAACATGAGTGGCCAATCAAGTTAACAAAGTTATGCAAACTTCTACCCTAAAAGCCTTCAAAACCATGCGTTCCACCAATTGATTGCATGCATGGTTTTGATTTCCTTTTAGGTCAAATTGGTTGGAATGGCTAGAACAATAATCTAGAATTAACTATTCAACCACAAGATAAACATGTAAATTAAACATCATCATCCATCAACTAAAGAAATTCCATGAACTATCAAATTGTATTACATAAACAATGTTTACATGGACGGTGCATTCCACCCTAGGTGAGTATGCACCTTTCTTTCACCCAAAACTAGATATTAATAATGACTTCCCTTCCAACAAGCTTGAGATTCAAGGGCAATTACAATGGAATAATAAGCAATACTCAAAAGAAACCAAGGAAACAATGCTAGAGTTTAAGGAAACTAGAATAGATCTAAATGGATATGGAAAACAAAGCGAAAGTTTAGATTCAAGGTGACTTCCCTTGACTATCAGTTCAAGGGAAAAACCAGCCTTGGATCCTAGTCTTTAGGAAAATAGAAACAAAGGAATTGTAAGCATCAACTAGCACCAAAGTAACTAAAATCAAGCCAAGAAAAGCAAGGAAGCTGAAACAACCTCTGAAAGACAAATCAACAACCAATGACCACATGTGGAACACTTGAGAAGATGCAACACACCTTAGGAAAGAGTAGCAGCCACCCAAATGGATGGATGAAGAGGGAATAGGAAAAAGACGTTCTCCTCCAAGTGCAGGAGGCATCTTTTTCCTATGTGTGAAGGAGTCCCCAGCTTAGGGTTTTGTGGGTATTTTATTTTGTTCTCCAACATTTTCAAGGGTATTCCTAAGAATAAGGTGTGGTAGGGATGAAAACAGGTTGTTTGGATGGCTAAGATGGGGGATAAGTTTGGGTTTCAAAATAGGATACAAGGTGGCATAGTGGTTGTCTTTTGGAAGTAACAAGGTGGGTAGGCACCTTTTTTTTTAGGGGGGGCATCTGCCCCCTTTAAAAATCATTGAAAACCTAAAAAAAATAGAAAGTGGGTGGATGGATGAGGAAAGAGAAAGGAAAGTGGGAGGAAAGAGATGGGTAGGAAAAGGATAGGAAAGTGAGATGAGGTTGGAAATTTTGAAGGCTCCATTGGCTTGACTTCATGGCTGGCTTTGGAAGTTTTTTTGGCTTTGCTTGGTGGTTGGCTTGGTTCATTAGCTTTTCACCTCGTTCATGGCTTCATGGCTTACATACAACCCATGCAAAGGTGGTGAAAATGCATGGCTTACTTCATGTACCCACTTTGGCAACCTTTAGCTCCTTTGATTGCATCCATTGCTTGTCTTAGAGATCATCTTGACCTTAGTCTCATGTTGATTTGATAAATTTTAGGTTTGGACTCTATCTTTTGATCTTGATCTTTCATTTTCATCCTGATCGATCGTGACCATCGGATTACCATCTCGTTTCCTACAAAAAGTGAAAAACTCTAATTAAATACTAGAAGAATATGAATAATTATATACTTAACTCATATTAGCTTATGGACCTACAAAATTTTGAGTTATTAGGTCAAAAATGCATGTGTTACAAATTTTGGTCAAAAACCCTAATTTTACCTTATAAGTTGTAATATATGGGTAATTAATTGGGTGTTTTTTATGGAAAATTAAACATTCATTGTTTAACATGTTTATAAATATGAAAAATAGTTCAACCTAGCCTTATGGTACCTCAAAATGTGTGTGCGTAAATAGCTAACATATACACATTTTTGGTATCTAAGCAAGCAATAACCTAAATTTTCATCCCAAAATATGCTTCGACTTCAAATTTCATAAGATGCAGTCAACACTTAAAATGAAGTCACATTGAATTAGGTAATGATATTTCATCAATATGTGAGCAGAATAATGTGCATCAAAGGAAAACTATCTCACATGTTTCATAAGGAACAATGATAACAAGTCTCATGGAAAGGATACCAACAATTAAGGATGTTGTATTCTTCCAAAATCCCTACTTATTGATTTTCACATCAAAACAATACTATTTTTTTTAAATAAAAATCCCAACCACACGAGTCCTTTGCAATATAGTATGCTACATCCCACGAGGAGTTGAATTAATGTGATGCTAGTGGTTGCCACTTTAAACTATCTAATCTAGCCAAAATTCAAGAGATATTTTAAACCCAAACTAGAATTGGAAATTAACACATGAAATTGGAAACCATGAAAAAATAAGAAGCATGCTTAATTTAAAGTCTTTCCTAAAACATACACTTTCTAAAATGAAAACTTTCCTAAATTTAAAACATATAATTTTATAAATTTCCTAACGAAAAACTTTCCTAAAGTGAAATTTCCTAAAATCCAATTTAGAAACTTTCCTAAACTAACTTTCCTAAAATTGAAATTAACAACTAATCTAAGGAAAACATGCTTTAACAAACTACTTTTCTAATCATGCAAAACTTAGAAAATTAAGCAACCAAATCAACTACTTTAGCAAGTGTGACAAAATTAATTACTTTCCAAACTAACAAAAATGCAAAATAATGGAATCTAACTACAACTAAACAAGAGAAATAAAGGAAATTTACCACTAACAAACAATGAAAGTACCCAAGCATCACGCATGTAACCATGGAATGGTATGCATGACTCATTGGATAGGATGGATCCAATCAACTACTTTGGAAACCTAAGCATGCAATCTTATTCTAACATTAAGTAAGCTATCTAACAATATAGTTAGGCTCTTGACAAATGAAGTGAACATAAGTTCCATGGTTCTGGAAATTAGCATAAACCATTCATGAAAAGAAATTTCAGCAGCATAGTAATTGAATCATTCAATGAATAGAACATGAAAAACATGAAATTAATCACTTCCAGTGCATTGAAATATTCAATAACAATGATAATTAACTGTTGGACACAAACATGAATTAAAAATTCCAACTAACTTCATTAAATCAAATTGAGAGGTCATCAACATAATACCCTATACTTGTAATCCAAATATGAAATTTAAATGCTACTACAATGATGGTCACTTAATCTTTATCAATCCTTAATTATAGGTCAGTTCCTTCTTCAATTGTTACAACAATCATTCAAGAACAAGCATGATTGAAATCAAAGTAAAATCTGATGGAATGATAAGGCAACAACTAATGGAAACTCAAGCAAACAAAGCTGGAAATCAAGATGGCTGAAAGAGAACAAAGATGCAATGAAAGGTAAAGAGAAAAACTAGATTCTAGGTGACTTCCCTTGAGTGTCACTTCAAGGAAAAACCAGACTTGAATCTTAGTTTTAAAATCTCAGAAAGATGAAGGAAAACAAGGCATAAACTAGCATGGAAAGAAGTAAATTCAAGAAAAAAGAACAAGGAAGGTAATCCAACCTTCAAAGATGAATCAAACACCCCAAAAAGCATAGGTTGAACACTTGAGGAAGAAGAAAACACCTTGTAAGGGAGTGGCAGCCACCCAAACAAAGGGAATCCAAAGCAAAAAGGAGAGAAGGATGAGCTAGGAAGAGGACATCCTCCTCCAAGAGGAGGAGGCATCTTTTTCCTAAGTGGAAAAAGTCCTCGAGCATTGGTTTTTGCTATGTCTTTTTGTTTGTTCTCATATTTTTTCTAGGGTAACCTAATTCCTTGTGGGGATTAAAGTATGTCAATTTGAATAGCTAGGATGGGGGCAAGGTATGCCAATTTGCATAGCTAGAATGGGGACAAGCCTAGGATGTTCAAAAGAGGAAGTCGTTGGAAGGTGGTTGTCCTAAGGAAGAGGAGTAGGTGGGAGATGCCACCTTTTTAGGAAGGGGCATCTCCCCCCTTCCAAAGTCATTGAAACAACTTCAAAATAGGAAAGTGGGTGGGGATTGGATGTCAAAGAGATGGAGGGTGTTGATGGAGAACTTTGGTTGGTTGGGAAGTTTCTTAAGAGGTGGAATATGATAGGGTTTTGGAATGATGAAACTCTACAATTGAATTTTATAGTGCATCTTAAGGGTGAGGTGGAAATTAAGGAAAAAGTGAGAAAAACACTAAAAATGGAATGCTATTATCCCATTGGTCCCCATGCCATCATATTCTAATAAGATTTCCCTTAATTATCTTCAAAATATCTCATGGATAATCTTCTTGAATGTCCTCCAATCCTAGCCTTCCATTTAGCTTAGCTTGATGGCTAAATTTGAAGGCTCCATTGGTTAGGCTTCATGGCTGTCTTGGCTTGACTTCTTGGTTCATCCCTTCACTTGAGTAGCTTGAATGGTTTGGCTTGAACTCCTTAGCTTGCCACCTTCTCTTGTGGCTTATATGGCTAAGGTGGCTCAAGTGGCTTCCATGCAAAGGTAGTGGGAATGCATGACTTACTTCAAGGGTCCACTTTGGCCATCTTTAGCTCCTTTACTTGCATCCATTACAAGTTCATAATATGATCTTGGCCTTTGTTTTTATGTTGAGGCTTTGGCTCAATCTTTATTGCTTGATCTTCAATTTCATCTTGATTGATCTCAGCTATTGGATCACCATCTTACTTCCTACAAAAAGTGGAAATCCTAATTAAATTTTAGAAAAAAAAAAGATTAATCACACTCTTACCTTGGATTAGCTTCTAGACCTACAAAAATATCAAACTTTTGGGTTATTAGGTCAAAGTCCCTATTCATTCATAACCATTTCCAATCCATACAGTTAGGACATCAATTAGGATAAAAAGTACCCTTAGGTAAGGATTATCAAAAGAATGGATATAAAGGTAAACAAAGGTTGTCTGAAAAATATATAAAGGTCTTTTATCAGTGTATTCACAACTATTCCATTTTTCCTCACAAGAGTAAACATTCTTCTTTTTCACTGGCTATTTATTTATTTGCCTTGACTTTATATATATCCTCTTTGAATTTTTCTTATTTTACACCCTTTTTGTTGTTTATCTCATTAACAATTGAATTGTATTGTTCATACTTTTTCTCAAGATATTCTTTAATCGTCTCTACATACTTCTAAAACAAATGGGTAATGGATATATATTACAATTTTAATATAGGTAAAGGTTGTTTGCTAACAAAGAAAAGGCTAATATTTGAAAGGCTCAAGGGGCTAACTAATAGAAAAAAATATAGGGAAGGATAAAGGCTCAAGTTTTGTGAAGGATGGACACTATCATTTCTTAGGTATCATAGGACTTAAGAATGTTTATCAACTTAAGAGATATATGGTATAGTCTTTTGTAATTTCTTAATAGTTGACCAACATGAACAATAATAAGACCAACTAAGAAATATTGTCTACTAAAGAAATTTTTTAATTTATGTACAAGCCAAAAAAAAAAAAAAAGAATGGCTCTAAACTCACTAAGGTTATAAGTCTCCACAAATCTTCTTCAGGATCTCTAAGTTATATCTTCTCTTCAACATAGATTATACATAGCTATTTTGTGCAATTAATGTTCCAAGTTTAATTTTTCATGAGATATTTTACAAAAAGAATAAAATAGTGAACTAATTATATATAACTCTATTAATAACCTATAGATTAAAAGTTGGGTGGATATTTAGAAAATTTAATCTGATCTTTATAAAGGAACTTATCCAAAAAAAATTTTAATTTCAAAAATGTATGAAAAAACTTAAATGTCTCATTTCTACACCCCTCGACTTGAACGAAACATTGTCCTCAATGTTTTAAAATATAGGACACCTAATTGATGAATGGGTAATGCAGTCTAGTAAGACTTTCTAAAAAATTCTTTGATTGCCTCCTAGTAAGTGCTAAGTTCAACATCTTTGGCTAGTTAAACTAATTTTTCCTAATACTAATCCTAAGAATAAAATGGTAAGATTTCTTATGCCACTTCATAACCTTGCAATAGTCTATATATTTCTGGCACCCTAAAATTTCAGATGGTGGTAACAATATGACATAGTAGACCACCATGATTTTGAATGTATTGGGACCATATTTATGATCCCCCATTTTTAGTATTTCACTGTAATCAATATAATTCCTCCACCTTGTATTTTGAGGTGGTGGTAACATGATGACTTCATGTACTACCGTGCATTTTATTGGACCATATAGAGGTCCTCTTCTTAATTAAATTGAGGGATAACATTACCCATTATATTCAATTTATCTTTTTCCTTCATGTCCCTTACATTTTCCTAAAATATGGTTATAAGCTAATGTTGCCCTTTCCTAAAGGTGGTTCTTGTATTATTAGAGGCAGAGACATGGTTTTTCTTAGACCTGGAGTATCTTTTAATGTGTACCTTAGAGTAGGCTGATGTGAAGTTAGTATATCAAGTGACTTCTTTTCTCCCTGTTTAGTTGGCACAGGTAAGGTTTCAATTGTGCCTAATATTGCTACTTGACGTTTGTTCAAATAAAGTTTATAGGTCCCAATCAAGTATGACTTCGACGTTGCAAGGCTCAATTATAATTTTAGACACTATGGGGGTATCTACTCTAGCTTGCATTAAGAAGTTTCTGTTAAAGGAGCCGTATCCAATAACTCATTCACCTCCTCAATGGATGTGTCTGCATCAAATTCATTAAAATAAGTAGGAAATAATTTTAGATTATTTGGATTGGGTGTTTCTACAATTTCATTCTCTTCAGCAATGGAAATCTTTTTCATCATAATCGTCATAAGGATTAGGACATGGTTGAGTAGATCCGAGTAGGAGGTTTCTATGGATGGTAGTGGACTGTGTGGCTCAGAATGATCACAAGGGATTTCCATCCTATTATTAATAATAAATGGCTCTTCTTTATCCCTAATTTGTTTGAATTACTTAGTCATTTTTATAAATGCACCAATGTTTCTTTTAGTAGATTCCCTTATTAATTTCATTTTCTCTTCCTATTCCTCCCATTCTTGTCTCATTTCCTCATTCTCATTTTCAAAGGCAGCCATAGTTAATTCAAATTTTTCACAAAATTACTGCATATTCTCTTTTAATAATTGTACTTCTTGCTATAGAGGAAATGACTTTCATAGGGTTATTATTGTTGGGGCATTGGGGTGTTGAAAAAGGATTGAGCAGGCTGAACCCATGATAGTTGACCCTGATATTCTTGACAATCATCGCAGTGTTGATCAGGGTGGGACCATTGTGCTTCTTCTTGATATTAGTAATCCTTAGATTAAGGTTTTTCATGATACCTAGTCCATCCATTGTAGTAATGGTAATTTGTCTTAGGATAATAATTTCTAGAGTATGTGAATGCATTAGGTGCATCCACTAGCTTCTGATAGTATTCATTATAATTGGAGCTCTATGAAGAAGGGGGATATTTTGGGTTAGAATAAGTACAATTATTATTATATTGATGGTGGTGATGTGACTAAATGTTGGAAGGATCATACTAGGTTTGTTAATATGTCCATTTGACTATCTAGTCTGTCCATCCTAGCTATTATCTTATCACACTTACCAATTATCTTATCCAATTTATTGGACAGATTAGGAGTATATGTTGCATCGATCTCATTTTTATCCTCATGAGGTAATGGTTTAGGAGTAAAATTGTGGAATAATGGTTTTTTATCCACTTCTTGATAGGCCATTTTACTCAACTTTATATACAATGAATGAGTACATTTTTTAAAAAAAAATTGAATTGAAAAACCCTAACCATGTAAATCCTAAATGCTTATCTTAAGCTAAATGATGCACAATCAAATCCTAGTATAGACTAATCAAGTAGTGTCTTGATTAACTTTTGTTAATGCATAGATGGTAGCTTCCTAGACCCAAATCTAGACAGCTCCTCCTTTCATTCAGATTTGACTATGGCTTTCCAGTTGGGTTGTGCTATAAAGTGATTAATACAATCCTTGTGTCAAGAGGTGTTTAGACCTCAACCAACGTCAACAAAAGGTGTAGGAAAATCACTTAGATTTTAAGACACCCACTATAACCATAGTGCTCAGAAGCTACTAAAGTGGCAATAAATCCCATCTATCTAAAAAGATCCTATGAGCTTGGTACCCTAAGTCTCTTCCTACTTGATTTTAATTATGTTCAAGGGTTGGGATCGCGACATACAAGGATGTTGATTGATTTATAAGTGGGCCAAGGAGCTTGTGATAAAAATCAATCCTTATCTTATAAGGGTTCATGTGAGGCCCTTACTAACATTAACTCCATTCCACCCTAAAGCTGTAAATATCCAACACAATACAAAATCAAACTAATAGCTACCTATATGCTACTTAAGAAAGGGTCAAGCACCTTAATAGATGTACACTATGACTATGCAACCTATGCTTTGGTTATAGCCGAGCTCAAGCTAACCTTTGTTAAATAAGTGCACAAAAAATGCTACAATCCTAAGTAAGGATGCAACAGTTATCAATGAATGGTCATAATTTATATGAATTATACTAACATCCAAATACAAATTATCTTTAAAATTAAAATTTGAGTGAGTGATGCTCAAAGTGAGGGGTCCAATGATGCTCAAGTGTGGGCCACCATACGCCACACTTGTCTTGTATTATTACAACCCACTTAAAATTAAATAATAATAAATTACAATTTACAATAGGCCTCACTAGAAGTTTCACTCAAATCCTAATCTAGGAAAGCAATAAAACCTAATCTAAGATGATGAAGCCATGGCCCATAAGATCGTCATCGCTCCTTTGTTGATTTCCCTTGCAAAAAAATTTAAGAAATATGGTCAATATGAGGAAAATAGTAACGAGTGCCAAAAGTATGCAAAGATTATACAAAAATCCTCCTAATGCACCCAAAACATAGACGAGAGAAAAATAATCTAAAGCATGGAACACTACACTAAAAGTCGCAACTCCCCTGCAATGCCACTAAAAACATGTTGTAATTTTAAATAAAACTCACAAGCACACGAATCCTTTGCAATATAGTACACTAAATCCCATGAGGAATTGAATTAATGTGATGCTACTGGTCCACACTTAAAACTATCTAACCTAGCCAAAATTCAAGTCAAGAGATATTTTTAACCTAAACTAGAATTGGATATTAACACATGAAATTGGAACCTAAGCAAAAACAAGAAACATGCTATGACGACCCAGGTTTTTCAGCACTTTTTTTTATAAAACTTTTTGAAAGGTGGGGCCCCAAATTTTATAAAAACCAAAATAGTGAAAAATAATTTCAAACAATTTTCATTTCTAGAAAACCCCTAGGGTCAACCATCGACTCAAAACTCAATCAATTTTCTTTTTCAAGTAAATATTTTTAGAATAAATTTACTACTCCAAGACTCATCCAATCAACAACCACATTCCCACAACAATATAATCAAGTGCAATAAGATAGATATACATACACAGTCCATGTGGAATCACAATATGCCTCCCAATGGGACATCTCAATCACTATTCATCTAACTCCTCATCAGTCCTATCTTTCTCTCAATATCTGAGGCATTGCAACAATAATGCAATGCCTCAGCAAGTAATGCTTAGTAGGTACATAGACATTTAATGTAATAACAATGGAATAAAATCGAATAATAGTGCTGATATAATACGTAGATTGATTTTCCATGAAAATATAATTATTATAAGCAATGCTAATAAAATCTTAAGATATCATATACAATAAAACATGCATCTCATGGATTTAAGACATGATATGATCTAACATAAATGAGCATACAATAACAACAGGGCACCCCAAGGTACGTGGGTCCCACGAGTGTCCCATACACTCGTATCACAGATCATAAGTACTCATATCCAACCTCTGAGTGTCGTCACACTCAAGCATATAATATCATCTCCATGCTCCTCATGCAAGCATACAGAATAAGAGTATGGATCGTCATGCCACAGTGACAACCCTCTAGGGTCTCAACCACCGCCACTCCCCGTCAACACCATAATGAGAGACTTAACGTCCGTCCCCATGGAAAGGCCCAGACCAGTAGTGTGGACTATCCATGTTACCAAACCCCTAGCGAAAGCCATTTGTAAGTAGGTGTCTATCATATTACTCCCTCCTAGCATGACATCTATCGGGTGAGAGCACCCATCATAAAACACAAAACATGAAAATTGCCTATCTCGAAAACCAAGAGCACTCATGGCTCACAATCCCCAAGGCATACCCCTCATCTCAAGGTTAGCCTCTCAAAGTACTAGCCACCCAGTCTCCACTGTCTTCCTTATGAAAATTCATCAATTTCAGTGGTGCAATAAAGAAAGATAATTTCTAATTATGCATAAATACGTAGTATCAATTTCATGAAATCATCAGCCATAAATCCATTCAAAACATTCTTGAAATCTAATATCGATCATATCATAAAACTTGGAGTCTCACAAAATCGTAAACTAAGTAAACAAGTGCAAATTAAATCACAACCAATCATGATGTTATGATAATGCAAGGGTTTTTAAAATCAAAACATAACATTAAATGTCATCACCTACCTCAATGTGAGATAATCCACTTCAAGAGTGTAATCCTCTTAGCTCGTACGATCAGATGTACCTGTTAGTGTCATAGTACCATTTCGTTTTATTCATTTCATCATAGTGAAATCTATGGCAAGCCAACCATTGGATCATTCTCTAAGATCTCTAATTATGATTTGGTCCTTAATCCCAATGTTACTTGTTATTAATTTGTCCTATCTCATGTTCATCTATTCATTTCTGTGTGTATCTAATGTTTATACCTTGATCTAACAGTCAGATCATTCTCAGACCAATAATTTCCCAAGATCTAGTTCAGAATAATAGTCTAGATCAATTTCTACAATCATCACACCTAAAATGACCCATAGAACCCTAATTTATTATCATACGTTATCTCGTTGTTCAAGTCTTGGGGCCTGATCACCCTTTGATCTGCTGGTTATAAGTTATTGGATAATATTTTATAATTTGACTAATTTAAAATTAATCAAATGTAAGTTTTCAAGTCAAATCTGGGTTCACTTCATTAAGACAATCGCAACAGATATTTTTTATGGTGATTTGGACCTCCATAGCTCCCAAAATCAAGCTTTTTGTGAAAAGATTTTATAAATTAATATATTAATTTATAGTGTTCGGGCGAGTGTTTGCACTGATCCACACTGGCAGACGGGGTTTACACTAGCATACATTAGCGTCCCCATACTGCACTGTCACCAGGACGCCCGGTGCATTCCGGACGTCCAGGACAATGTGTGTGAGCATCCTGTGCACACATGCATTGTGTGTGCGTGCATGCAACAGAGCACCCATATGCGCAGTTTGCATCTATGTGTCCTGATGGGCATCTTGCATGCACTGTCCATGGGGGGACGATGAACCCAATCCATCCACCTTGTTTTGGCGTAATCGGAGCTCTAGAAGCTCTGATTTTTTATCTGTTTTCATTGTTCCTAGGGTTTTAGGGTCCAAAGATCGCAATGAATGGCTTAGAATTCTCATTTGAGGTGTCCTTAACATGGTTCTAACCTTGCTCCACAGTTTTGAATCCCTAGGCTATCCAACGGCTATTCTAATCAAATTTAACCCTAATCTGTGAGGGGAAAGTTGGAAAACAAAGTAAATAACAAGTTAAAGTGTGTAGCTTACCTGATTAGAGTCGAAATTGAGATATTGGAGCCCTCTAGCATGTGCAAACTTCAGTTCGTTTTCACAGTATGCATAGGGGAAAACGAGGGTTCTCCTTTGGTTGTTTAGCATGGGAATGGAAGGGAAAACTTGTATTTTATAGGCTAAGACCTGATTTTCCTGAATGGAGGGTAGATCACTACCTTCCTCCATTACAACTCTAATGGAAATGGAAAAGGGGTGTCGTTATCAAAATGACTCTCTTTAATTAGCTTCCCTAGCAAATTACCAATTTACCCTTATACTTAAAATGGTCATATCTCATGCACCCAAACTCCATTTTCGACATTATTTATACCGTTCAATTCCTATCGATGTGTACTTTCTTGTTTTAGTGATTTCAAAACCAAATTCCATACATAAAAGTATTAATTAATTTATCTTATTTTATTACTAATTTAGGGTTAAAAATTGAGGTTATTACATCCTTCCCACCTTATTAAAATTTTGTCCTTAAAATTTCAATACATGCCTCTATGTAACTAACTCTGGGTGGACCCTTCTCATCTCATCTTCTGTCTCCCATGTGGCCCCTAGCTATGAACGACGTTCTCAATGGGCTTTGACTAATGAAATAGTTTTAGTCCTCAACTCCTTGACTTTCTTATCCAATGTACACACAGGTCTCTCCTCAAATGTCATATCAGGCTGTAACTCTCTTGGGATCTACTCAAGTTTGTGAGATGGATCTGATATGTACTTCCTTTGAACAATTCTAGAGTCATCCTCACATTGCAATATATGATAATCATGATAATAATTCCAAAGTTAACATCAATAAGCGATTCTATGACATGTCATATCTTCTTATCTCAATCCACCATATAAATCGATGCCTATCAATCCTCTCTTTATATAATCAAACACATCATAACCACATATGAAGAAATTAGCACAAACCAAACTTCCATCTAAGAGTTGATTACTTATGTACAACTTAGTACTAGTAATTTCACTATATATACTCGATTCAAAGCCTCTATGTTAACATATAGGAAATCATTTACCAAATCAAAACTGAAGCATATAGCTCACCAACAGGAAATCATATGCTAGTCACAACAACAACTTATCAACTCACCAACAGGAACGCTATGCCAATGAGAACCAATTTGCAACATGATTGTACTATAAGCACTTAGGAGCTTGCCACCTAAAAGTCTACCAATGTGTCCAGCACCTACCCTCATTAGTTACTCACCAACATAGATTGTAAATTCAAATTTAATTAATCATAAGGGAATAATCTCACATAATATTATATATTACTAATATCTTGATGATACTCAATTATACAGTGCCCGTAGTTTATAAGACTAAGGAACTATGAACGTCAGTCACTAATTTGGCTAATCTCAGCCCATCACAGTCTCAATAAATGACTCCTCTATTATTCAAGGTGTTTCATAAAGGGAATTCACTTCCTCTAACCATAACTCAGGCTATAAATGTTTGCAATATATGATGAGCCCTTAGACATTTTGAATTTATGCACAATAATTCCTTGTGCTCCTCTATGTTCGTGAAGTATTCAATAATAGTATCTATTAACATAATCATGGCTTATCAAAATAACATTTGAAGATTCAACCCATCATATCCATACATTCTATCAGTGTATTGGTTCCATCAATTTGTACCATCCAGAACTAGTAACAATCATAACAAGTTCTAAAATCATCTTAAAGATGTCATACTTAGAATCCTAGGCTGGGTATAACCACACCCCAAATCACTTTCTACAAACACCATGTACCATTAGGAATAAATCAAATAAACCATCAATATATGATTTAAGGTATTAGTTTTCTACTACAGTATTATCAAACAGACAAAAACATGTACATAATAATAAAGATCTAGCTCTCTTCTCATGAAGAAGACTAATGCACTTCATGAAGACCCACTAGGCTTATCAAAACTCTCATCAAAAGCTCATATAATTGAAACTCTTTCAGCTCAATTAGGAAGATCTCACATGGTATTCACAGTAAGTAATGTTATACCTAATGCCTAATTAACATCAATATCAATTTCTTGTGGCAAAAACATGAAACTCCTTAGGCAAAACCATGAACTCTTGCACATCGTCTTTGTGCTCATTCCATAGTCACACAATTAAGAAATACTTAGTAACCTCTATAAAGTACCGCACCACCTTTAAGATAGAAATAACACAACTCTTAAAGATGCATCTTCTTACACATGTGAGGCCAATAGCTATCTAGTTACACCAGAAGTAAAGCTATCTAGTTACACCAGAAGTAATCTTCTTCTCATAGAAATCACCATATCCAATTTAAAGAGTCCATTCTAAGCAAAATATTACAATTAATCAAATCGAGTGGGATGAAATCAACATTCATCCTATCGTTCGTTATCTCTACCACTCATCCCTAATCATACTTATAAGTTTCCATAACCCTTTCACCAGTATCCTTACATCTAATCCCAGATACTGCCATATATTTACAAATATATTCCTCACAACACTAATACATAAAGTCCAAAATCACTAGACCCTAAATCATTAAGTATTCGAGCATGTTTGGCAGAAATTGAGAAAATATTTTCTACTACCCAAATCAAGGTCTATACTTGCCTCCAAATAATGACAATGACTCATCACTACTAATGTGGAGCCATTTCTTCCCCATTTCCAATGTTAATTAGTCTGACTCATGGTCTTTTGGAATAGTCTGTATCTAATACTCTGTCCCCACAATCAACGCAATTAAAGGATTGCAGCTATAATGGCAGTTGTTGATGTCATTACTAATATTGTGCTAGTCTACTAACTCTAGCACATAGCTATCCAGGTGCCTATTCTTTTACTAATGTAATTTCTCTTGTTCACATCCCAATCCTGTCTAACCAAATGTTACTAGCTTAGTGGCCCTTGTAATTATGTCCGAGTTTCTACGCTCAGCTCGAGTCCCAAGACGATACCTCTCGATAACATAGAGTCCAATTCTATTGCCTTTGTCACCAATGTAGGATGCACTACCATCACCTGATTTCTCAATCCAGGTGTCAACATATCATAATCTATTTGTAGTCTCCTTACCCAACATAAAGAAGTAAGGGCCTATCAATCAATTATATATTCTAGTTCAATACTGTTGAACGATTTAATTTCAGTACTCCATAGTAACAAACTCTCACCGTGTCACCAAATGCTCATAAGACAAAGATACTGATCATCACCAGCCTTTCTAAGAGTCTTTCATATAAAAGTCTCAGTAGTGGAGGAACATGATCTCCCAAGCAAACATAATTAGAATTCTCATAATCACATTTTTGGTGTTCTCACTTCCACTATTTCATTTCCTTTAACTAATCAAATATTCCATGGTCATATTTATCAAATCATTTACAACTATCAACCTCACATCCAATGTGATTGATATTTCATAATGACTTTCTTAGCCATTTTAAACCACATTATAATCAATATTTAATAAATATTCTCATAAAAAAAATTGTCACATCCTCCAGGGCTATGCACTTCCAAATCATAATTAAAACCCCAATAAAATTAACTTTTCACCGAGGTCTGGTTATCAGTATTTTTGTGTGCATAAGGACTTATGAATTTCAACTCATAGATCAAGTAATTCATCTATAGAATATTAAATATTGTTCCATCAATTGTCAGTGATTTTCATTCATACTATAATTTATTCCTCAACTAAATCCACTTCAAGTTTAGATTAATACAATACTTCTTTTAAAATTCTTAAGTTCTCATTTGTTGTAACCATCACTAATCTTGCTTAATTATAGTTACAATAGCCTTTATAATCTTTCAAAAATTTATAAACACAGTCCAAGTTATAACTTGAATTCTCAAAAGTAATTTATATGCATATATCTTCTATCATATAGTAAAGTTTTCACCCACAGAATTGATTCACAATCTTTATTCTAATTCTTTACTTACCATTAACCATTGTACTCTCTAAAGCGTCATACCTACTATTCTCACATTAGATATTATATTCATAGTATGTTTTCTCCATTAACAAATAATCTATCAACACGAATGTTCTTAGTTAGAGACATTAACTAATGCATGTCACGTAGTGATTTCTTACCCTTAAGAGCTTCACTATTCTCATAATAATTTACTTTTCCTTTAGTTAATTGTTTTCCTTTTTCCATGACTATTCATGTTTCCCACTTGAATCATTGTCTATTAATGATATGATTCAACTCTATATAAGATTTTCACCCTATCCTTACATTATTAGTTCAACTCCCAATGCCATTAGATGGTGTTTATTCTAGTTTCATAATTTACTAAATGATTTACTTATTTAGCTCCTACCAGTTATAATTCTCACCTTGGACTGTCATCTTCACATGGACTTTTGGGATTGGTTGTGAGTGGATGAACCTACTCTGATACCAACTGTGACGACCAATGTTTTTCAGCACTTTTTCCTTTTTATAAAAATTTTCAAAAGGTGGGTCCCCAAAATTTCAAACAATTTTCATTTTTAGAAAACCTCGAGGGTCAACCATCAACTCAAAACTCAATCTTTTTTTTTTCAAGTAAATATTTTTAGAATAAATTTACTGCTCCAGGACTCATCCAGTCAATAGCCACATTCCCACAATAATATAATCAAGTCCAATACGATAGATATACATACACAGTCCATGTGGAATCACAACATACCTACCAATGAGACATCTCGATCACTGTTCATCTAACTCCTCATCAATCCTGTCTTTCTCTCAATATCTGAGGCATTGCAACAATAATGCAATGCCTCAGCAAGTAATACTTGGTAGGTACATAGACATTTAATGTAATAACAATGGAATAAAATAGAATAATAGTGCTGATATAATACGTAGATTGATTTTCCATGAAAATATAATTATTATAAGCAATGCTAATAAAATCTTAAGATATCATATACAATAAAACATGCATCTCATGAATTTAAGACATGAAATGATCATACATAAATGAGCATACAATAACAATAGGGCACCCCAAGGTATGTGGGTCCCACGAGTGTCCCATACACTAGTATCACAGATCATGAGTACTCATATTCAACCTCTGAGTGTCGTCACACTCAGCATAAAATAACATCTCCATGCTCCTCATGCAAACATACAAAATAAGGGTATTGGCAACCCTCTAAGGTCTTAACCACCGCCGCTTCCCATTAACACTATAATGGGAGACTTAACATCCGTCACCATGGACTATCCATTTTACCAAACCCCTATCGAAAGCCATCTATTGGAAAGTGTCTCTCATATCACAATCACATGACAAATTTTAGAGGGTGGGTGGTCGTCCCTACTCCCTCCTAGCATGACAACCACTAGGTGAGAGCACTCCTCATAAAACACAAAACATGAAAATTGTGTATCTCAAAAACCAGGAGTACTTGTGGCTCACAATCCCCAAGGCACGCCCCTCATCTCGAGGTTAGCTTCTCAAAGGACTAGCCACCAAGCCTCCACTGTCTTCCTTAGGAAAATTCATAAGTTTCAGTGGTGCAATAAAGAAAGATAATTTCTAATTATGCCTAAATATGCAGTATCAATTTCATGAAATCATCAGTCATGAATCCATTCAATACATTCTTGAAATCTAATATCAATCATATCATAAAACTTGGAGTCTCACAAAATCATAGACTAAATAAACAAGTGTAAATTAAGTCACAATCACTCATGATGCTATGATAATGCAAGGGTTTTTAAAATCAAAACGTAACATTAAATGTCGTCACCTACCTCAATGTGAGATAATCCACTTCAAGAGTGTAATCCTCTTAGCTCGTATGCTCAAATGTGCCTATTAGTGTCATAGTATCATTTCGTGTTATTCATTTCATCATAGTGAAATTTAGGGCGATCCAACCGTTGGATCGTTATTTAAGATCTCTAATTATGATATGGTCCTTAATCCCAACGTTACTTGTTATTAATTTGTCCTATCTCATGTTCATCTACCATTTTTGTATGTATCTAATGTTAATACCTTGATCTGAAGGTCAGATTATTCTCAGATCAATAATTTCCCAAGATCTAGTTCAAACCAATGGTCTAGATCAATTTCTAAAGTCATCACACCTAATATGACCCATAGTTACCTTATTTATTATCATACGTCATCTCATTGTTCAAGTCTTGGGGCCTGATCACCCTTTGATCTGCCAGTTCTAAGTTATTGAATAATATTTTATAATTTGACTAATTTAAAATTGGTCAAATGTAAGTTTTCAAGTCAAATCTAGGTCCACTTCATCAAGACAATTGTAACAGATATTTTCGATCGTGATTTGGACCTTTGTAGCTCCCAAAATCAAGCTTTTGTGAAAAGACTTCATAAATTAATATATTACTTTATAAAGGTCGAGCAGGTGTTTGCACTGATTTACACTGGCAGATGAGGTTTACACCGACGTACACAGGCATACCCATAGTGCCCTGTCGCTAGGACACCCGATGCATTCCAGTCGTCCAGGATAGCGCGTGTGAGCGTCCTTCGCACACATGCACTGCGCGTGTGTGTGACAGAGCGCCCGTATGTGCAGTTCGCATCTGTGCATGCCAATGGGCATCTTGGGCACACTACCCATCAAGGACAGTGAACCCAAGCTGTCCACCTTGTTTTGGCTTAATGGAAACCCCAGAAGCTCTGATTTTTTATCTATTTTCACCGTTCCTAAGGTTTTTTAGGTCCAAAGATCACAATGAATGGCTTAGATTTTATATTTGAGGTGTACTTAACATGGGTCTAACCATGCTCCATGGTTTTGAATCCCTAGGCTATCCAACGGTCATTTCGATCAAATCTAGCCCGTATCTGCGAGGGGAAAGTTGGAAAACAAAGTAAATAACAAGTTAAAGTGTGTAGCTTACCTGATTAGAGCCAAATTTGAGAGATCAGAGCCCTCTAGTGAGTGTAAACTTCAGTTCGTTTTCGTGGCATGCATAGGGAAAAATGAGGGTTTTCCTCTGGTTGTTTAGCATGGGAATGGAAGGGAAAACTTGTATTTTATAAGCTAGACCCGATTTTCCCGAATGGAAGATAGATCACTGCCTTCCTCCATTAGAAGTCTAATGGAAATGGAAAAGGGTTGCCGTTATCAAAATGACTCCCTTTAATTAGCGACCCTAGCAAATTACCAATTTACCCTTACACTTAAAATGGTCATATTTCACTCATCCAAACACCGTTTTTGACGTTCTTTATACTGCTCAATTCCTATCGATGTGTACTTTCTAGTTTTAGTGATTTCAAAACCAAATTCAATGCATAAAATTGTCAATAAATTTATCTTATATTATTACTAATTTAGGGTTAAAAATTGAGGTTATTGCACATGCTAAATTGAAAACTTTCCTAAAACATGCACTTTCTAAAATTAATATTTTCCTAAATTAAAAAATTCTAATTTTGAAACTTTCCTAACTAAAAACATTCCTAAAGTGAAATTTCCTAAATTGCAATTTAGCAACTTTCCTAAACTAACTTTCCTAAGCATAAAATTAATAACTAATTTAAGGAAAACATGCTTTAACAAAGTACTTCTTGAATAATGCAAAACTAAGAAACCAAATCAACAACTTTAACAAGTGTGACAAAATTAATTACTTTCCAAACTAACTAAAATGCAAACTGATGGAATCTAAATACAGCTAAATAAGAGAAACAAAGGAAAAATTGCCCCTAACAAACAAGGAAAGGAAAACTACTCAAGCATTATGCATGTAACCATGGAATGGTATGCTTGATTAATTGGATAGGAGTGGATTTAGTCAACTACTTTGGAAACCTAAGCATGCAATCTTATTTTAAAATTAACTTAGCTATCTAAAAATCTAGTTGGGCTCTTGAAAAATCAACTGAACATGAGTTGTGTGGTGCCGAAAATTAACATAAACCATTCATGAAAATAAATTTCCACAGCATGGTAATTGAGTCATTCAAAGAATAGAACATGTAAAAAATGGAATTAATCACTTCTAATGTAATCAAACATTCAATAACAAAGATAATTACTACTAGACACAAACATGAATTGAAAATTCCAACAAACTTCATTGAATCAAATTAAATAGTCATCAACATAATACCCCATATATGTAATCCAAATCTCAAATTTAAATTTTATTGCAATGATGTTCACTTAATCTTAATCAATCCTTAATTACAAGCTAATTCCTTCTTCAATCATTCCAACTATCACTCATGAACAAGCATGCTTGAAATCAATGAAAAATCATGGGGAATAACAAGGCAACAACTAATGGAAACTCAAGCAAACAAAGGTGGAAATCAAGAGGGCTGAAAGAGAAGAAGATGCAATGAAAGGTAAAGAGCAAAACTAGATTCAAGATGACTTCCCTTGGTCACTTCAAGGGAAAACTAACCTTGAATCTTAGTTTTAAAAGAAAGGAAAGGTAAAGGAAAACAAGCCAGAGACTAGCATGGGATGAAGTAAATTCAAGCAAAGAGATTAAGGAAGCTAATCTAACCTTCAAAGATGATTCAATCACCCCAAAAAGCCTAGTTTGAACACTTGACGAAGAAGCACACACCTTAGAAGGGAGTGACAACCACCTAAGTAAAGGCAATCCAAAGAAAAAAGGGAGAGAATGATAAGCTAGGAAGAAGGCATCCTCCTCTAGGTGGAGGAGGCATCTTTTTCTTAAGTTGGAAAAGTCCTCTAACATTGGTTTATGCTAGGTTTTTACGTTTGTTCTCTTCTTTTTTCTTGGGTACCCTAATGCTAAGGTGTGGGTGGGATTATATTCTATCAATTTGGATGGCTAGGGTGAGGAAAAGGTTCAGATGTTCAAAAGAGAAGTGGGTTGAAGGTGGCTGTCTCAATGAAGGGGAGTAGGTGGGAGAGGCCACCCTTTTTAGGAAAGGGTGTCTCCCCCCTTCCAAAGTCCTTGAAACATCTCTAAAGTAGGAAAGTGGATGGGGATTGGATGGGAAAGAGATGGAGGGTCCTATGTGGAGAATTTTGGTTGGTTGGGAAGTTTCCTTACAGGTGGAATATGATAGAGTTTTGGAATGATGCAACTCTACAATGAAAATTTGTAGTGCATCTGAAGAGTGGGTTGGAAAATTGAGAAAAAAGTGGAGAACGGTGACAAAAACACTAAAAATGGAATGCTATTATCCCATTAGTCCACATATCATCTTATTCTAAAAATATTTTCCTTAATTATCATCAAATTATCTCATGGATAATCTTCTTGAATCCCCTCCATTCATACCTTTTCATTTAGCATAGCTTGATGGCTTGGATGGCTAACTTTGAAGGCTCCATGGCCTCAAAAGCTTTCTTCGCTTGACTTTTTGGCTCATCCCTTGGCTTGAGTGGCTTGAATAGTTTGGCTTGAATTCCTTAGACTGCCACCTTCTCTCATGGCTTATATGGTTGTGGTTTAAGTGGCTTTCATGCAAAGGTAGTGGGAATGCGTGCCTTACTTTATGGGCCCACTTTGGCCATCTTTAGCTCCTTTAATTGAATTCATTACTAGTCCATAATATGATCTTAGCCTTTGTTGAAGTGATTATTTTGATGCTTTGGCTCAATCTTTTGTTCTTGATCTTTAATTTCATCCTAATTGATCTTGGCAGTTGGATCACAATCTTACTTCCTACAAAAAGTGAAAAACCCTAATGAAATCTTTAAAAAAAATATTATTAATCACACCCTTACCTCAAATTTGACTCTAAACCTACAAAATATCAAACTTTTGGGTTATTAGGTCAAAAATACATGTGTTACAAATTTTGATCTAAAAATCCTAATTTACCCCTATAAGTTGTAACCCTGGGTAACTAATTATGTGGTTTTTTTGAAAAATTAAACACTTATCACACACTCAACCAGCATTTTGCTAGTCTTGAGCTAAAAATGCAAAAAATTATCTTATAAAAATGAACACAAAGTGCCACATTCATAGGTACTCATGATTGCATTTAGCACATGCAATGAGCCCTTAAACCTCCAAGTTACCCCTAGTGGATGAGTTAGGCCTCATTAGGGTTTGCCATTAATATACCCACACAATTCTCAATTTTTTTGTGGAAGTATGCTTTGACTTCAATTCTCATAGGATATACTAACACTTAAGGTTTCAATTGTGATCTGTATTACAGTCTAATGTTTGTTCAAATAAAGTTTGTAGGTCTCAATAAGGCACGTCTTCCACATTGTAATGCTCAATTAGTATTTTAGGCACTATAAGGGTACCTAATCTAGCTTGCCATTGAGAAGTGTCCATTAAAGGCACCATTTTGTACAACTCGTTCATCTCCTCAATGGATGTATCTTCATCAAATTCATAAAAATAAGCAGAACACAAGCTTAGAGGATTTGGACTGGATGTTTCTGCAATTTCATTCTCTTCATCATAATCATAACAACTCTAAAATTTAGGTCATTTTCCATGATTTTAAATTATAATTATAATGGGCATAAGAAATTTGAATTAAATTTCATGGAAGTGAAGTTCATGAAAATGACCTCTTTGTGGGCTTGAAATTTGGACTTGAGATTATCAAATTTGGAATGTACACATTGATACGATTCAAACAACACTAATTTTACGCAAATAGAAAAACCCACAAGTTTTACTAATTTAAAGGGGGTTTAAATTGATAATGGCACCCCCTTACTTTATTACCTTTTGGGCCGCGGGTGTAGTGCCACGTGTGAAGTGGGCGTGACACGTGGGCTATTAGTCACCATGCATCACCCCCTCCCCAGTGATGGGCTGTAGTAGGTGGGAAGAGTCTTTTATGAGTGGATGTCGGAGAAGAAGGTAAAAAACCCCAGGATCTGCCCAGCTTCCCCCATCCAATCTCCCCTTTCCCCCAACTCCGATGCAGTTCCCGTTCCCCATTGGTTTTTTCGAAGGCTGTTACCCTCCCCAGAAACCCCTCTTTTTCCCAGTGACAGAGAGAAACCAAATCAAGGTTTCTCCAGTGAGCCTTCCCCACTCCTCTTTTCAAACCACAATTTTGCATATTATGGGACCATGTTTATAATCCCCTATTTTTAGTATTTCACTATAATCAATAGAATTCTTCCACCTTGTGTTTTGAGGTGGTGGCAACATGATGACTTCATGTACTACCGTGCATTACGTTGGACCATATAGAGATGAATGGTCCACTTCTTGATTAAATTGAGGCATAACATTGACCATTGTATTCAATTTATCTTTATCCTCCATGCCCCTTACATGATCTTGAAATAGGGATGTAAACTACTGCTACCCTTCCCTAAAAGGAGGTTCTTATATTACTAGAGGCAGGTACATAGCTTCATTTGAACCCTTAGTATCTTCTAAGGTGTACCCTCGAGTAGTTTGATGTGGGGTTAGTACATTAAGTGACTCTCTTTCTTCTTATTTAGCTAGAACAAGTAAGGTTTCAATTGTGACCTATATTGCTATCTAATGTTTGTTCAAATAAAGTTTGTAGGTCTCAATCAAGTACGTCTTTAACATTGCAATGCTCACTTAGTATTTTGGGCACTATAAGGGTATCTACTCTAGCTGGCCATTGAGAAGTGTACATTAAAGGCACCATTTTGAACAACTCGTTCATCTCCTCAATGGATGTGTCTTCATCAAATTCATAAAAATAAGCAAAACATGATTTTAGAGGATTTGGATTGGATGTTTCTACAATTTCATTCCCTTCAGCAATGGAAGTCCCTTCATCATAATCATGACAAGGATTAAAACATGGCTCGATGTAACAACTCTAAAATTTAGATCATTTTACATTATTTTAAATTCTAATTATAATGGGGATAAGAAATTTGAATTAAATTTCATGGAAATGAAGTTCATGAAATGACTTCTTTATGGGCTTGAAATTTGGACTTGAGATTATCAAATTTGGAATGTACGCGTTGATACGATTTGAACAACACTAATTTTGTGATCGAGGTAGAAAAACCCAAAAGTTTTACTAATTTATAGAGGGTTAAAATTGATAATGGGACCCCCTTGCTTTATTTCCTTTTGTGTTGTGGGTGCAGCGCCACATATGGAGTGGGCGCAGCACATGGGCTGTTACTCGCCACGCATCACCCCCTCCCTAGCGATGGGTTGTGGTACGTGGGGAGAGTCCTTTATGGGTGTACACCGGAGAAGAAGTTAAGAAACCCCTGCATCTGCCTAGCTTCCCCCATTTGATCTCCCATTTCCCCTAACTCTGACGTAGTTCCCCTTCCCCATTGGTTTTCCCAAAGGCTGTTACCCTCCCCAGAAACCTCTCTTTTTCCCAGTGACAGAGAGAAACCCGATCTGGGTTTCTCCAATGAGCCTTCCCACATCCCCCACTCCTCTTTTCAAAACACAATTTTGAATGTTATGGGACCATGTTTATAATCCCCATTTTTAGTATTTCTTGATAATCAATATAATTCGTCCACCTTGTGTTTGAAGGTGGTGATAACATGATGACTTCGTGTACTACCGTGCATTATGCTAGACCATATAGAGATGAATGGTCCACTTCTTGATTAAATTGTGGGATAACATTGACCATTGTATTCAATTTATCTTTATCCTCCATGCCCCTTACATGATCTTGAAATAGGGATATAAGCTATTACTACCCTTCCCTAAAAGGTGGTTCTTATATTACTAGAGGCAAGTACATAGTTTCATTTGAACCTTGAGTATCTTCTAATGTGTACCCTCAAGTAGTTTGATGTGGGGTTAGTACTTTACCTGACTCTCTTTCTTCTTATTTATCTAGAACAAGTAAGGTTTCAATTGTGACCTATATTGCTATCTAATGTTTGCTCAAATAAAGTTTGTAGGTCTCATTCAGGTACGTCTTCGACATTACAATGCTCAATTAGTATTTTAGGCACTATAAGGGTATCTACTCTAGCTTGCCATTGAGAAGTGTCCATTAAAGGCACTGTTTTGAACAACTCATTCATCTCCTCAATGGATGTGTCTACATTAAATTCATAAAAATAAGCAAGATAAGATTTTAGAGGATTTGGATTGGATGCTTCTACAATTTCATTCTCTTCAGCAATGGTAGTCTCTTCATCACAATCATGACAAGGATTAGAACATGGCTCAATGTAACAACTCTAAAATTTAGGTCATTTTCCATTATATTAAATTATAATTATAATGGGGGTAAAAAATTTGAATTAAATTCCATGGAAATGAAGCTCATGAAAATGACCTCTTTATGGGCTTGAAATTTGAACTTAAGATTAACAAATTTGGAACGTACACATCAATACAATTCGAACAACACTAATTTTGTGCACAACGAAGTTCGAGGTAGAAAAATCCAAAAGTTTTACTAATTTAAAGGAGGTTGAAATTGATAATGGCACCCCCTTGCTTTATCGTCTTTTGGGCTGTGGGTGCAGCGCCACGTGGGAAGTGGGCGCAACACATGGGCTGTTAGTCGCCATGCGTCACCCCCACCCCAGCGATGGGCTGTGGTAGGTGGGGAGAGTCCTGTACGGGTGGACATCGGAGAAGAAGGGAAAAAACCCCAACATCTGCCGGCTTCCCCCATCCTATCTCCCCTTTCCCCCAACTCCGACGCAGTTCCCCTTCCCTGTTGGTTTTCCGGATGGCTATTACCCTCTTTTTCCCAGCAATAGAGAGAAACCCAATCTAAGTTTCTCCAGTGAGCTTCCAACCCCACCCCCCCCCCCCCCCCGCTCGCCCAACTCTTTTCAAACCACAATTTTGAATATTATGGGACCATGTTTATAATCCCCCATTTTTAGTATTTAACAATAATTAATATAATTCTTCCACTTTGTGTTTTGAGATGGTGGTAACATGATGACTTCATGTACTAACATGCATTATGTTGGACCATATAGAGACGAATGATCCACTTCTTGATGAAATTGAGGGATAACATTGACCATTGTATTCAATTTATCTTTATCCTCTATGGTCCTTATATTATCTTGAAATAGGGATACAAGCTATTGCGACCCTTCCCTAAAAGGTGGTTCTTATATTACTAGAGGCGCGCATGTAGTTTCATTTAAACATTGAGTATCTTCTAATGTGTACCTTGGAGTAGTTTGATGTGGCGTTAGTAAACTAAGATGACTCTTTTTCTTGTTATTTAGCTAGCACAAGTAAGGTTTCAATTGTGACCTATATTGCTATCTAATGTTTGTTTAAATAAAGTTTGTAGGTCTCAATCAGGTACGTCTTCAACATTGCAATGCTCACTTAGTATTTTAGGCACTATAAGGGTATTTGCTCTAGCTTGCCATTGACTAGTGTCCATTAAAGGCACCGTTTTGAACAACTCATTCATCTCCTCAATGGATGTGTGTTCATCAAATTCATAAAAATAAGCGGGACATGATTTTAGAGGATTTAGATTGGATGTTTCTGCAATTTATTCTCTTTAGCAATGGAAGTCTCTTCATCATAATCATGACAAGGATTAGAACATGGCTCAATGTAACAACTCTAAAATTTTGGTCATTTTCCAGGATTTTAAATTTGAATTATAATGGGGATATGAAATAATGTAGCAACTCTAAAATTTTGGTCATTTTCCAGGATTTTAAATTTTAATTATAATGGGGATAAGAAATTTGAATTAAATTCCATGGAAATGAAGTTCATGAAAATGACCTCTTTGTGGGCTTGAAATTTGGACTTGAGATTATCAAATTTGGAACGTACGCATTGATATGATTCGAACCACACTAATTTTGCGCAAAACAGAGATAGAGGTAGGAAAACCCAAAAGTATTACTAATTTAAATGAGTTAAAATTGATAATGGCACCCCCTTCCTTTATCGCCTTTTGGGTTGCCGGTGCAATGCCACGTGTGAAGTGGGCGCGACACGAGGGCTGTTAGTAGCCATGCATCACCCCCTCCCTAGTGATGGGCTGTGGTTGGTGGGGAGAGTCCGTTACGGGTGGACGCCAAAGAAGAAGGGAAAAAACCCCAGCATCTGCCCAGCGTCCCCCATCCAATCTCCCCTTTCCCCCAACTCCGACACAGTTCCCCTTCCCCGTTGGTTTTCCCGAAGGCTATTACCCTCCCCCAAAACACCTCTTTTTCCCAGCGACAGAGAGAAACCTGATCTAGATTTCTCCAATGAGCCTTCCCCACTCCTCTTTTCAAACCACAATTTTGCATATTATAGGGCCATGTTTATAATCCCCATTTTTAGTATTTCACAATAATCAATGTAATTCTTCCACCTTGTGTTTTGAGGTGAAGGTAACATGATGACTTTGTGTGCTACCGTGCATTATGTTGGACCATATAGAGACGAATGGTCCACTTCCTAATTAAATTGATGGATGACATTGACTATTGTATTCAATTTATCTTTATCCTCCATGCCCCTAACATTATCTTGAAATAGGGATATAAGCTACTGCTGCCCTTCCCTAAAAGGTGGTTCTTATATTACTAGAGGCGGGTACATATTTTTGCTTAAACCTTGAGTATCTTCTAAAGTGTACACTAGAGTAGTTTGATGTGGGGTTAGTACATTAAGTGACTCTTTTTCTTCTTATTTAGCTAGCACAAGTGAGGTTTCAATTGTGACCTATATTGCTATCTAATGTTTGTTCAAATAAAGTTTGTAGGTCTCAATTAGGTACGTCTTTGACATTGCAATGCTCAATTAGGATATTAGGCACTATAAGGGTATCTAATCTAGATTCCCATTGAGAAGTGTCCATTAAAGACACCGTTTTGAACAACTCTTTAATCTCCTCAATGGATGTATCTTCATCAAATTCATAAAAATAAGAAGGACATGATTTTAGAGGATTTGGATTGGATGTTTCTGCAATTTCATTCTCTTCATCAATGGAAGTCTCTTCCTCATAATCATGACAAGGATTAGAACATGGCTCGATGTAACAACTCTAAAATTTATGTCATTTTCCATTATATTAAATTATAATTATAATGGGGATAAGAAATTTGAATTAAATTTCATGAAAATGAAGTTCATGAAAATGACCTCTTTATGGGCTTGAAATTTGGACTTCAAATTAACAAATTTGGAACGTATGTGTGACTACGATTTGAACCACACTAATTTTGTACAAAATAGAGATCAAGGTAGAAAAACCCAAAAGTTTTACTAATTTAAAGGCAATTGAACTTGATAATGGCAACCCTTTGCTTTTGTGATGACTTGGGTTTTTGAAACACATATTTTGTAATACATTTTTCAAAGGCAAGGCCCTTAGTAGTAAAAAAATTTCACAAAACAAAGCATCAGAATTTCTTTTCTTTAAAAGTTGTTTGAATCACTTTATACATAACATAAGTAGAATTTTTGTACAAGATAAAATTCCATTGAAGGAATATACTTTTATTAAATTCTAGAATCCATCTAGTGGTTCATAGTATAACCCGGTATTAGTACAATACTTGTCCAAATTACATAATCCAAACTTCAATCCTCACCATACATGAAAAACTCTTAATATAATACAATACTCTCAAATAGAATACATGTCTTCAAGGGGTACGCCCTGATTGATTATTCTTTCAAGTCTTCTTAAGTCTTGAGCTCCTAATTCTCCTTCTCTGTATCTGAGATATTATAAACATTGAAACATTTACAATATCTCAGCAAGCTATGCTTGGTACGGGATTTCAAGAAGCATAAAACTTTGACAATATAATCCTAATAGTTCATAATCCCATTATTCATACTCATGGAGCAATCTCTTTACTTTGTTATATATGTGCATCCTTACACATACATATGGTATACTATGTATAGATATATACATACAGTAAAAACCATGAAAATAGTTAATATCTAAAAACATAATCATATCCCGCTTATGCTGAGTTGATAAATCATCCAAACTTTGCTGGAAATACTCATCAGTAATCTACGATTACCTAGCATTTCATAATGCCATATCATAAGGCATATCACTATGCCATGCATCATAATGCAAAAATAGTCAAAGGACTACTATGCATGCAGTCAGAATCTGTACCAGCTCTCCTGAATAACTGCTCAATAATCCACCCATACCATCCTTGGTGGAAATCACAAATTCCATGTCCGTATGGGGAGGACCATGGTTGTCACAGTAGAGGCCTTCCTATAATTGCCCCACCTAACTTTTAGCCTCATTTAGGTTTGATATACATTGGATAGCAGGTGGCCAAACCCTACTAACTCTCTTAGCAGAGTATCCCCAGGCCTATGCCTATTTAAAATAAAACCACAAGCCTTTATGCTTGTATGTAAAATAATTCTCATACCTATCAAATGATCTATCTGTTTACTTAGGGCTGGAATACTTTCTAGTTTCCTATTCACTTAGGGTTTTCCTCATTTCTAACATAACCATTTCACATGTGTTTTAGTTGGATCATAAGGGTTTTCAATGGGTTTAATACAAGTATTTACATTATACTTGTCAACATTTTCAGACATAAGATCATGTATACAACATGTACTTCTCATGTAGATGCATTTATAAAATCCTCCTACCTTCAAGTAGTGATCCATCTCTTCAGATTTTCTATGATCCTGACTGATGTATGTAATCTGTAAATTTATACATACCATCAATATATATATAGTCTGAATAATCCTATATTTTTTATCCTATCTATATTCTTTATCTAATCTTTTCCTTTGATATAAAGGATCCATACCTTACGTCCTATCTTGATCTATCTTCCTCAGATAGTGTTTGTTCTATTGATCAATAGATCAGATAGTTAGAATGATATTCTAATCTTTCAAATCTAAGTATTTTATATTCTAAGTCTTTGTGTATCCATCTCTTTGATCTTGATCTTTCATAGATCCTTTGATCAACAATCTATACTTGTTGATAAAGATCAAGAGCCTAAATCTTCTATCATCTAGTTCTTCTTTGATCTAAGTTCAGTTATTTGATCATCCCTAAGGAGGATGATCCTGGTTCTTTTCCTTAAATCAAATTTGATCAAGGGTTTGGATGATCTAATCTAATAATCTATATTTGATCTATAGCATACATACTAATAAACATGCATACTAAGTACAATAAAATGTTATTATTCTTATTGTTCTTGATCATTCAAGATCCAATGGATCTTGTTTGATCATCCTAATCTTACTTACAGTTTTTATTAGGGTTAGATAATTTCCTAACCCTTTATGCTCTTATTATCATTATTCAACTAGTTAATATTTTACTGGTTGAAGATAATTTCTTTCAGCCTAAGTTTAGACTGCGCCTCTTACTTCCAATTGGCTAAGGTTTACTAGCTGAATGGGTGAACACAAAGTGGTTACTTCAACCCTCATATAAGGAGGCGTTTAGACCTCACAAACGTCAACAGAAGGTAAGGAAAAGTACGAGGCTCTATTAGACAACCCCTTTAACCACTATGTTCATCATTCACTTGAGTGACCTTAGCTCAACCTTTCATAAGGTTCCTATAAGCATGTTAACCCTAAGTACTCTTTCTAATTGATTTTAATTTTGTCCATGAACATTTACAATGTCATTCATGGGGTTTATTATTATTCTCCTAGTTTAGGCCAAGGATTTGATAATCATCATATTTTCCTACTAACTATAGCCCTTACTAATTAAGTCCAAGTCAAATAATTCATCTCAATTATCCAGAAAAATCTACTTTCTCATTAGATTTTATTTTTGGTGTTTTATGCTCTTTATTTCATAACTACTTTAACAATTAAATCTACTAATAAAATTTAACCATAAATGAACATTAAAGCATAAAACTACATAACATTTTACACTAACATGCTTCCTATGTAACTTATCTTAATGAAATGAAACTATACTTAAACTAGCATGCCCCTAAGTTATAAATTACAATAAATTTTGCTACTAATCTAATGGAATCATGCTTAAACTTCAAATATAAACTAACATGGTCCTAATACAATTAAATCTATCAACCTAATAAAACAATCTAGTCACATAGCATGCTAAAATTTAAGAACTACCATGCATCATAATATGAATAACATTTACAATACTATTATCAAATAAAAGAAAATGAAACTAATTACATTAATATTTTTAGAAACCTTTCCTTATGATCCAATCATTAGATCTTAGAAATTTTCCTTTTACTTAAGGGTTTTAATTACATTTAGGGTTTTTACTTCATTAAAGTTCAAAGATCATATTCCTTTGTTTTTGTCATAATCAATCCATGATATCCATGGATTACATCATATTATCCCTCATTTGATCCATCCCAAAGGTCTAATCACACTTGATCTTATTGATCAAGTGGGTCTCTTTGCATTTTTAGGGTTTTTCTACCATAAAGGGTAGATCCCTCATTTTATGCTAGAACTGTAAAAATAAATAGTGGATATTACTTAATTTTAATATTATATCATCATTAAAATTGATCCCCAAGATCTGATCATCTCAGATCTCGAAGATCTTGAAAGTTGGAAACTTACTTCATAAATACAAAAAATTTCCTAAGGAATTTTCTATATTTTATGATTTCAAAAGAAAATAGATGAAATAAGATTTCCATAGCTTCTTTTCGATCTCAATTTGGAGTTCAAATAACTCCTTAATTGAGATTTGAAGTTCACAGTCATTCTAGGGTCTAATTTGATCTGGGCACATCGGAATGGATAGCCAGATTCTTTCGGGCGGAATGGGCCTTGCAGAACTATTTAGTTGGGTGGTAGTTGGGCGGATAGGTTGTGCGTGACTTGGTTGCTTGCGCGCCTATCACCGAGACTTCTACGTGATGTGTCCTCTCGGGACCATTGCTGTTGCGTGGTCGTCCTACCAGGACGACGTCGCACGAGCACTGTGCATGCAAAAATGCTATTGAATGGTGCATTTCCACGATACATTTTGTGCTACATCTAGGGGACCCCATCCAATCCAGAGATCTGACAGTCTATTTGGACCTTCCAATCAATCCCTCCACAATTGGGGGACTTAAATGTTCTAACCTAGGGGTTTTGAACCATTCTAGATTGATTGGATGGATTAGATTTTCCATCTTAGTCCTCCATCATCTAGAATTGAAGGATATGATCCTTACTTTATTTTTACAAGTTTTAACCCAAACCTAATTACAGAAAACTAAATTTTTTATAAAACAATAATAAATAAGTTTAGGAAGTAGTTTCACCTACCTAATTAGAGAAACAATTTAGATTTGATGCCCAATTTGAGAAAAATACCTGTTGATGATAATATAGATCGATAATTCCTTGTTTTGTGATTTTCAATTGATTTCACCATTGGATCTTGAAATTGATTTGGGGGTTTTATAGATAAGGTAGTCTAGGTCAATTTGGACTGTGGGATTTATGAGATTTGATCTAGAATAGAGTGCCTAATTGAATTTAGGTCTCTTGTTCCAATCTAGAGAGAGGAGAGAGAAAGTAAAAGAAAAGGGTTTTTTGGGAGTTTTGGAATTTGGGAAAGGGATCTATGTCTACTTTTGTAGGTAAAGCAAGATAATTTCATGGAAAATTTTATGAACATTTTTGGAGGATTTTTGGGGTGCACTTATAGGCATTTTTGGTGTTTTTCAGGATTATGTATAATTATTATGTTTCAATTCTTTTAAGTATTTAATTAACATTGGATCCTCCACTACCACCTCCTTCTCCACTAGCAGCTGGTAGTGGTTTGACCACTTATTACATGTTTTCTGGCCTTTGGATTCGTTTGTGGGCCCCACAAGAGTGTGAAAGGACTATTTTGCCCTTTTATGGAGAAAAATCCATTTTATTCTCCCGAACTTGGAATTGAGGGAACTTAGTGGCGTTGGATTTGTATTTCCAAGTACATCATGAATATTGAGGTCTTAGTTCTTGGCTATGGGTAAAATTATCATTTTACCCTTTTATTCAGAAAAATATAGAAAAGTAAGGATTTTTTATCCGAATTTAGAATTTGCCGTGCTTATAGTTATTCTGAAGGGTTTGTTGAGTATGGTTTCAATTATACATGTCTTATAATTTGATTGTACTTATATGAGAAGTGCATTTTTAATAACCCTCATATTCTAGCCCGAAATTTTTGAACACTCAAACTTTATTGATTTTCTCAATCCATTTACAAAAATTGGGGTTGTTACAATCTCCCCCCTTATAATAATTTCACCCTCAAAATTCAAATTTCAACTTACTTATGAGTTTTTATTAACTCATTCATAAGTTTTCTCATGTGACCTTGCCACTTAAGGAAACCTCCATTTCCTTTCATCCATAGTTCATGTTATTTGCTCCTTATAGGTAAAACTCCTATTTTTAGGTCATAACACACATCTCACTAATAATGCTAATGCATTAATCACTTATCTTGATTCTTTGCTAGACCTTTTAGAAGGATAAAAAACTCCAAAATTGATTTATCCTTCCCCTTTGGTTTTCCCAACGACTATTACCCTCCCCAGACTCCTCTTTTCCAACCACAATTTTGAATATTATGGGACCATGTTTATAATCCCCCATTTTTAGTATTTCAAGATAATCAATATAATTCTTCCACCTTGTGTTTTGAGGTGATGGTAACATAATGACTTTGTGTACTACCGTGCATTATGTTGGACCATATAGAGACGAATGGTCCACTTCTTGATTAAATTGACAGATAACATTGATCATTGTATTCAATTTATCTTTATCCTCCATGCTTCATACATTATCTTGAAATAGGGATATAAGCTACTGTTGCCCTTCCCTAAAAGGTGGTTCTAATATTACTAGAGGTAGGTACATAGTTTTGCTTAAACCTTGAGTATCTTCTCATGTGTACCCTAGAGTAGTTTGATGTGGTGTTAGTAAACTAAGTGACTCTTTTTCTTCTTATTTAGCTAGCACAAGTAAGGTTTCAATTGTGACCTATATTGCTATCTAATGTTTGTTTAAATAAATTTTGTAGGTTTCAATCAGGTACATCTTCAACATTGCAATGCTCAATTAGTCCTTTAGGCACTGTAAGGGTATCTACTCTAGCTTGCCATTGAGAAGTGTCCATTAAAGGCACCGTTTTGAACAACTCGTTCATCTCCTCAATGGATGTGTCTTCATCAAATTCGTAAAAATAAGCAAGACATGATTTTAGAGGATTTGGATTAGATGTTTCTGCAATTTATTCTCTTCAACAATGGAAGTCTCTTCATCATAATCATGACAAGGATTAGAACATGGCTCGATGTAACAACTCTAAATTTTAGGTCATTTTTCATTATATTAAATTATAATTATAATGGGGATAAGAAATTTGAATTAAATTCCACGGACTTGACGTTCATGAAAATGACCTCTTTATGGGTGAGCCACTGTGCTAAGACCCCCTCCCACTCCTATGGTGGGGATCGGCCGGTGGCAACCCCACAGTTACCACTGGCCACCGTTTCTCCTCTTCCCCTATTTGTCTCTATTCTAATGAGTTAGGGCAAGGTTGACTCGTTGAGTCAACCCGCTTCTAACTTGTTTGGAAGGGGTTGAGTTGACTTAGTTGACCCAGTGACCCTTATTTTATCCTGAACTTTGAACCTTGATTATGACTAATCCAAGAAGGATCTCAGAGATTTGAGAGTATCCTCATGATCCTGGCAATGTGAGAAACAACACCCATTTTCTCGTCTCTTGATCCAAGAAGATCCAACTATAGATTTTAGCTGACCTTTGATCAGAGGTTAGATCGTCTAGTATGTGATGCTCTGACTTCTTTTTTCTTATCCAAGTAGTTTGTAGTGATCCTCATGAAGTGTAGATCAAGGATCTATAGAAGAATGTGGGGTTTGAAGTGTTTATGGAGATGATTTAGCTGATCATGATCAACAGTTGAGATTAATTGAAGATCTAAGTATGAAATTGGATCCAATTAGATGATCCGAACTGAAAAAAATTCTTAGTTGGATTAATTGATTAGAATTACTAAGTTGTTATGTGATCTATGGAGATCAGGTGAGGATCTTTGATGAGATCAATGTGGATGTTTGATGATCGGGCACAATCAAGACAATTAATGGACGATTCAACCAAGCAGACAGCTAGAGGTTATTCAAATCGACTTGTTTAAGTAAGATCATTGACTTAATTATTTGAGGGATTAATTTGATTATAATTAGATATGACTGAGCATGAGAGTCATGTAATAATGCCCGATTAATTGATTCAAATGATAAATTACCTGAAATTGATATGATCTAAGCCTAATAGCTCTAAATATGCATTGATGTAATTAAGAAGAACTAAATGACTATGAGTGGGCTTGATTAAGTATGATTTGAATTGTTATCCAAATAGGGTAGCCCCCATCTTGAGATTTCAAGGCTGGGGATCATTGGGCTATCTTGAATGCTATGTAATTAATATGAAAGTGAAATGTCATGTAATTGAGAATCCATGTTACATAAATTGGATTCTAAGTATGACTAGATATGTTATGTATCCATGTGAATGAAATCATGGTGGACCATGCTAGAGATGGGTTCATTGTTTTGATGGATGTATATCCATGTATTTTTCTCATGCTTTGTATGCCATGATGCTCAGGATTGATATCGATTTGTTTAGATCATGATTCTCTTATATTATTCATCATGTATGACTGTTGTTTGTGTGCTTTGTAAATTCTCATCTTATGAGATTCACCATGATCTTGATATTTCGTACCTTATTATTTCATCATATTTAGTTTTAAATGTGATCACCTACATAAGCATAGCTTGCTGAGGCATTGCTTTGCTTGCAATGCTACGCACTGATAGAGCAGACAAAAGTGATGATAGTTTTCATTGGAGATTTGAGGATATTTCAAGGATGACAAGGTTTTTTCAAGACCTCACTTTGATTATTGTTCGTGGACTGTACGCTATTATATTTACAATGTGACCTAATTGTGAGGATATGCATTCTAGTTGGATGTGATGGCTGTATGGACAGACCTTAGGTATTTTGTCATGACTTAATTTTCTTATCCACTATTGGAATACACATTTTTATTGAAAATAGTATTTGATTCGGATGAATGGTCGTGGAGACTAAGTCTCCCATGTGTCATGTCTTATACTGTGTTATCAGGAGATTTTGTATTGCACATGTTATGTGCAATGGTCCAAAATACAGAGGAGATTCTGTCGATTTTTTGGTAGGAATGAGATTTCATTTCACTATTAAATATGTGGTTTTGTGGTTGTATGACTCCCAAGACTTTGAAATAAATTCTTTTATTTGAGTTTTATTTTTGGTCACGCTTAAATCAAAGTTTTTAAAATAGGGATCCTGACTCATTTTATAAATTATCATTTTATTATCAATAAAACTCTGGGTGTTAGACTCGAGTAGATTTGAGTAGGAGGTTTTTATGGATGGTAGTCAACTTCATGGATTAGATTAATCACAAGGGATTTCTATCCTATTATTAGTAATAAATGGCTATTAATTTTTCCTAATTTGTTTGGATTCCTTAGTCCTTTTTATAAATGCAGCAATGTTTCTTTTAGTAGATTCTCTAATTAGTTGCATTTTCTCTTCCCATACCTCCCATTCTTTTCTCATTTCCTCATTCCCCCAATTTCTTAAAAAATTGTCGCATATTCTCTTCTAATAGTTGTTCTACATGTTGTAGAGGAAATGCCTTGTAGGGTTGGTATTGCTACGACATTGGAGTGTTGAAAAGAGTTGAGTAGGTCAAACTCATGATGTTTGACCCTGATATTCTTGATAATCATGGTAGTGTTGATTAGGGCAAGACCATTGTGGATCTTATTGATATTGGTAATCCTAAGACCAAGGTTGTTCGTGATGCCTAGCCCATCCATTATAGTCTTGGTAATTTGTCTCAGGATAATAATTGCTAGGGTGTGTGAATGCATTAGGTGCATCCATTGGATCTCGATAATATTCATTACTATTAGAGCTCGATGAAGAAGGGGGATATTTTAGGTCAAAGTAGGTATAGTTATTATTGTGTTAAGGGTGGCGATATGACTCAATTTAGGAATTATCATACTAGGGTTGTTGATATGCCTTAGTATTTTGCTTAAGGAACCTATCAATTTGACTATCCATTCCATCCATCCTAGCTATTATCTTATCCCACTTACCAATTATCCTATCCAATTTATTGGACAGATCATGGGTATATCTTACTTTGGTCTCATTTCTATCCTCATGAGGTAATGGTTTAATATTAAAATAGTAGCATAATGGCTTTTTATCCCCTTCTTAATAAGCCATTATACTCAACTTTATATATAACAAATGAGTACTTCTTCTTTTTTTAGTTTGAATTGAAAAACTCTAACTATATGAAACCTAAATGCTAGTCCTAAGCTAAATGATGCATAATCAAATCTTAGTATCGACTAATTGAGTAGTATCTTGATTATCTTTTGTTAGTGCATAGGTGATAGCTTCCTAGACCTAGATCTAAATATCTCTTCCTTTTATTTAGATTTGACTACTGCTTACTAGTTGATTCTACTCTAAAGTGGTTAATACAATCCTTGTGTCAAGAGGCATTTAGACCTCAACCAACATCAACAGAAGGCATGGAAAAATCACTTGGATTTTAAGATAGCCACTATAATCACAGTGCTTAAAAGCCATTGAAGTGGCAATAAATTGCATCCTTCTAAAAGGGTCTTATAAGCTCGATAACCTAAGTCTCTTCCTACTTGATTTTAATTATGTTCAAGGGTTAGGATCACGACATACAAGGATGTTGATTGATTCCTAAGTGGGCCAAGGAGTTGATGCTAAAATCCAATCATTATCTTATCAGGGTTCCTATGGGGCCCTTACTAACATTAATTCCATTCCACCATAAAGCTGTAAATATGCAATGCATTACAAAAGCAAACTAATGGTTACCTATATGCTACTTAACAAAGGGTCAGGCACCTTAATAGATGGGACATTATAACCGTGTAGCCTATGCTTTGGTTATAGCCGGGCTCAGGTTAACTTTTTTAAATAGGTGCACAACTAATGCAACAATTATCAATGAATGCCCTCATCTATATGAATTATACTTGTGATGACCCAGGTTTTTGTAACACGTTTTGTAATGTATTTTGAAAGGCAAGGCCCTTAAGAGTGTAAAAATATTTCGCAAAACAAAGCAGTGGAATTTCTTTTCTTTAGAACTTGTTTTGAAAACCCAAGGCACCACTCCATACATAACATAAGTACAATTTGTGTACAAAATAAAATTCCATTGAAAGAATATACTTTTATTAAATCTCCAGGATCCATCCAGTGATTCACAGTACAGCCAAATCTATTACAGTACTTGTCCAAATTACATAATCCAAAACTCAAGCTCACCATACAATAAAACTCTCAACAAAGAAAAATACATGCCTTCAAGAGTATACCTTGAAGATTATTCTCTTCAAGACTTCTATCGTCTTCAACTCCTAACTCTCCTTCCCTGTATCTGAGATATTGCAACAAGTACAATATCTCAGCAAGCAATGCTTGGTAGGGGATTCAAGAAACATAATAATTGACAAGGTACTTCCAATACTTCATAATCTCATTATCCTTAAACATACTCTTTACTTTGTAAGTTATGTATATCTATATACATACATACCCTTCATGGATAAACCAATTAAATTTGTGAAAGTAGTCAAATATCATTCCCAACTAAGCTGATCAATTCTCTTCATTTTGAGAATTTAGTATTACAGCTAATCTTATACTAGGAATTTCCCTTCTTGGGAAATATTGGTAATATACACTTACCTAGCATTTCATTATGCTACAACATAAGGCATTTTACTATGCCTATTCTC
Organism: Warburgia ugandensis; assembly: GCA_035236585.1. Lineage (NCBI taxonomy): Eukaryota > Viridiplantae > Streptophyta > Magnoliopsida > Canellales > Canellaceae > Warburgia > Warburgia ugandensis. Next base: position 42,214,137 of record CP141128.1, on the reverse strand, counting down.
ATATGCATCATAGTGCAAAATAATCAGAAAGGTTGCCATGCTACAGTCTGATCCGTACTAGCGTGCTCGAATAACTACCCTGTTCACCACTGATACCACAGTGGAAAATATTATGTCACTGCCCGTATGGGGGGGCAAGACTTTCATAGTGGTGGCCTTACCATAATTGCCACCACCCAACTTTTAGCCTCTCTTTGGGCAAGGTATCATCATATCATCAAATTTCAAGGAGCGAGTGGCCAAACCCTCATAACTCCTCTAACAATAGCACTCCCCTAAGCTTATGCCTATTAAAACAAACTCACAAGCCTCCAAGCTTGTATGTAAAATAGATTTCCTATATATCAGACCATATGTGTCTGTTTACTTAGGGCTTAAATATTTTCTAGTTCCCTATTCACTTATAGTTTAGTCCTTAACCATCTTATATGTGTTTGGTTGGATCATAAGGTTTTCAAGAGATTTAATACAAGTATTAAAATTACTCTTGTCAACATAAGATCATGAGTACAATCATGTATATCTCATGTAAATGCATTCATCAAATCCTCCTACCTTTAAGGAGTGATCTCTCTTCCCAAATCTTCCATGATCCTGACAGATGTATGTAATCTGTACATCCATACATATTGTCAATATATAAATTTGAACTATCCTATTGATCACTAGATCTAATGTGATATAATGTTTAGAATGATCTTTAGATCATTCTTATCTAAGTATTTTTCTATCTTTAAGTCTTTGTGTGTCCATCTCCTTGATCTTGATCTTTCGTAGATCCATTGATTGACAATCTACACATGTTGATAAAGATCAAGGTCCTAGATCTTCTATCATCTAGTTCTTCTTTGATCTAAGTTTAGTTATTGGATCATCCCTAAGAAGGATGATCTTGGTCTTCTTCCTTGAATCATCTTTGATCAAGGGTTTGGATTATCTAATCTAATGAACTATAACGAGCATACTAATAAACATGCATGCTGAGTACATTATAATATTCTTATTCTTATTGTTCTTGATCATCCAAGATTTAATGGATCTTGTTTGATCATCCTTATCTTACTTACTATTTTTATTACGGTTAGGTAATTTACTAACCTTTTATGCTCTTATTATTATTATTCAACCAGTTAATGTGCTAGTTGAAGGTAACTTATTCAAGCCTAAATCTAGACTGCCCCACTTATTTCCAATTGGCTAAGGCTTACTAGCTGAATGGGTGAACACAAAGTAGTTGCTTCAATCCTCATGTAAGCAGGCGTTTAGACCTCACAAACGTCAATGGAAGGCAGGGGAAGAGCGAGGCTCTATTAGATAACCCTCTTAACCACTATGTTCATCATTCACTAGAATGACCATAGCTCAATCTTTCATAAGGTTCCTATAAGCATGTTTACCCCAAATACTCTTTCTAATGGATTTTAATTAAGTCCATGAATATTTATAATGTCATTCATGGGGTTTATTATTCTTCTCCTAGTTTGGGCCAAGGATTTGATAATCCTTATATTGTCCTACTAACTATAGCCCTTACTAAATAAGTCCAAAGTACTCCATTCTTATTTGTGTCATGAAACTCTACTTTCTCATTAGAATACATTTTTGATGTTTTATGCACTTTATCTCATAACAAGTAGATCTACTAATAACATTTAGCCATAAATAAGTTATGAATTCAAAGCATAAAACTACATAATTTAACACTTAATGATAATGAGACAAGGTACTTAAAATTACTCTAACATGATTTCCAACTAATATACCTTAATAACTCAATTTAAACTAACATGGACTTAAGGTATAATCTCATACTATAGTATAAACTTATATGAAATTCTAGCATTGTCCTAAGTTAGAATGGCATGAAATTATACTAAAGTGCCCCTAAGATAATTAAATCTAACACCTTATGATAACAATGAAATCACATATCGTGCTAAAGTCTAAATGTTATACTAGCATGATTTATAACATAATCATATTTAAAATGCTATTATATAAAATGAAACTAATTACATTAACATTTTTAGAAACCTTTACTTATGATCCAACCATTAGATCTTAGATCTTTTCCTTTGATTAAGGGTATTAGTTATATTTAGGGAATTTTCTTTATTAAGGTCCAAAGATCATATTGATCCATTTTTGTCATAATCCATCCATGATATCATGGATTTCATTATATCAACATTCATTTTATTCTTCCCAAGGATCTGATCACACTTGATCTCATTGATCAAGTGGGTCCCTTTGTATTTTTAGGGTTTTTCTACCATAATGGGTAGATCCCTTAATATATCTCATATATGTCTAAATAAACTATAGATATAACTTTATTTCAATAGTATATCATTATTAAATCATATTTTCAAGATCTGATCATCTCAGATCTTGAAGATCTAGGTAATTGGAAACTTGTTTCTTTAATATAGAAATTTTTACTGAATTTTATGTCCATTTTATCATTTCATCAAAAAATAGAGGTTTCAAGCTTTCCATAGCTTCTTTCCTATCTCAATTTGGAGTTCAGATGACTCCAGAATATGATCTAGAAGTTCACAGTCCTTCCTAGGGCCTAGATTTGATCTGGGCCCAAGGAACGAACGGCCTAGATAAGTCGGGCGGAACGAGTAGGTTTGTCAGGCGCGTTCATTGCGATGACATGCGGAAGCGCTCGCACGGGGCTTCCAAGGACGCTCGCAGGACGTCGTTCATCCGATGGGGAGATCGGACAGTCCGTTTGGACCGTCCAATCAATCCCTTCTCAATTGAGGGACCAAACCTTCTCAGATCATTGTGAAAATTCTACCCTAGGCATTTTGGACCTTCTAGATCTATTGGTTAGTCAAAATTTTCATCTGAGCACTCTGTAATCCTGAATTAAGGGTTCTATTATTACTTTATTTTTACCTTTTTATCATCAAAATAAATTACAGTAAACTAAAAATTACATAAACCAGTATTACAAATCTATAGAAAGTATTTTCACCAACTTGATTGGAGAAAAAACCTTGGTTATATGCCCAATTTAAAAAGAATACCTTGTTGATGAAGATATGGCCTAAGATCTACCTTTCTTGCAAATTCCTATTGTTTGAACTATTAGATCTTGAAATTGCTTTGGGGGTTTTGTAGAATAGATATGGTGGGAAGTTTTGGATGGTGGAATTGATGAAATTAGATCTGGAACAAAGTGCCTAATTGATTTTAGGTCTCTTGTTCTAATCTAAAAAGAAAAAGAAATTGAAAAGAGAGATATCTCTTAGAAATTTTGGGTTTTTGGGGAGGGATCTAGGTCTAATTTTTGGAGAGTTTTTGGGGTTGTATTTATAGGCATTTTGGTCTTTTTTTCATGATTATAATATTTAATTTTTTATTATTAAATGGCATGAAAGTCTCCCATGCTCCATTTTTCTTCCCCAAGACCAGCTGATATTTGTTGACCCATGAATTCATATGGGCTGCTCATAAGATTGGTTTTTGAGTCCCTTATGGGCCCCATGTGGGCCCCACATGGTGTAAAAAGACCATTTTGCCATTTATGTATAAAATTTTGGGTTTTATTCCCATGATCTCATATTTGAGTGTACTTAGTGGCATTGGATTCATATTTCTCAGTACATTCTAAATTTTGATGTCTCATATTTTGATTTTTGGGAGATTTTGATTTTTGGGTAAAATTACTATTTTACCCTTTTGTCCAAGAAATGAAGAAACTTAAGGATTTTTCATCCGAATTCAGAATTTGTCATGCTTACAGTCATTTTGAAGGGTTTGCTAAGTTTAATTTCAATTTTACATGTCATATTATTTGATTATACTTTTATAAAAAGTATATTCTAAATAACCCTAATATTTTAGCCCGAAATATCTGAAACTCAAACTTTATTGATTTTCTCAATCAATTACAAAAATTGGGGTTATTACAATACTAACATCCAAATGCAAATTATATTAAACTAAAATTATCCTGAAAATTAAAATTTTGAGTGAGAGATGCTCACAGTGATGGGTTCAATGATGATCAAGTGTGGGTCATCGTACCCCACACTTGCCACGTATTATTACAACCCATTTAAAATTAAGTAATCAAGAAATTGCTATTTACAATGGGCCTCACTACAAGTTTCACTCAAATCCTAATATAGGAAAGCAATAAAACCAAATTTAAGATGATGAAGTCATAGCCCATTGGATCGCTGTCTCTCCTTCTTTGTTTTCTCTCCCATAAAAATCAAGGAAATATGGTTAATATGAAGGAAATAGCAAAAAATATGCAAAAACCCTAATCTAATGAATCCTAAACCAAGACTAGAGAAAAATAATCTAAAGTATGGAACATTACACAAAACGTTGTGGCTCCCAAGCAACAATGCCAAAAACTTGTTGCTATTCTAAATAAAAATCACAAACACATGAATTGTTTGTAATATAATATGCTAGTGAGGTCATCCCACGAGTTGAATTAATGTGATGCTTGTTGTCCTTAGTTTAAACCATCTACCCTAGACAAAATTCAAGAGACACTTTTAACCTAATCTAGAATTGGAAATTAACACATGAAATTGGAAACTAAGCAAAAATAAGAAACATGCTAAATTGAAAACTTTTCTAAAACATGCATTTTCTAAAATTATAAATTTTCTAAATTTAAAACTTCTAATTTTATAACTTTCCTAACTAAAAACAATCATAAACTAACTTTCCTAAACATGAAATTAACAACTAATTTAAGGAAAATATGCTTTAATGAACAACTTTTCTAATCATGCAAAATCAAGAAAACTAAACAACCAAATCAACTACTTTAGCAAGTGTGACAAAATTAATTACTTTCCAAACTAATAAAAATGCAATTAAACATGGGAAATAAAGGAAAAACTACCATTAACAAATAATCAATGGAAAACTACCCAAGCATCATGCATGTAACCATGGAATGGCATGCATGATTCATTGGATAGGAGTGGATGTAATCAACTATTATGGAAAACTAAGTATGCAATTTTATTCTAACATTAACTAAGCTATCTAACAATCTAGTTAGGCTCTTGAAAACTCTAGTGAATATAAGTTGTATGGTGCTAGAAATTAGCATAAACCATTCATGAAAAGAAACTTTTGCAACACGGTCGTTGAATCATTCAATGAATATAACAAGTAAAACATGGAATTAATCACATCTAATGAAATCAAATATTTAATAACAAAGATAATTAACTGCTGGGCATGAACATGAATTGACAATTTCAGCAAACTTCATTGAATCAAAATTAAGCTAAATTTCATATTTTATCTAAAAATTATCAAATTGATGGTTAGATGATCTAATTAAATGCTAAATTAAGCGTATTTTAGCCAAAATTAAATACTTAACAATAATCAACTTGCCATTAATAGGGTTATATAACCTATATGCCTTAGATTGAGAACTATAACTAACAAAAATGCATTTCATAGATTTCTCATCAAGTTTTTGAGATTGTGATTTTGCCAAACCATAGACTATAAAACCAAAAACTTTTAAGTCTCTTACCAATGGCTTTCTACCTCTCCAAGACTCATATGGTGTTTGATTAAATACAGCCTTCATAGGTGAAATGTTGAGGATGTACACAGCAATTGCAACTACTTCTGCACAAAACTTATTTAGAAGACCTTTTCTCTTTAATCATGCTTCTTGCCATTTCAACTTTAGTTCTATTCTTCCATTCAGCAACACCATTTTCCTACAATGTGTATAGTGTAGTAAGTTCCCTGCAAATTCCATTTTCCCCACAAAACATATTAAATTTGATTGAAAGAAATTCCTCTCCTCTATCTGTACGAAGTGTCTTTATGTAGTGCATGCTTTGCTTCACAATAAGTGCTTTAAATTTTTTGAATTTAGATAAAGCTTCAAACTTGTATTTCAAGAAGTAAACCCAACTCATACGGCTAGAATCATTAGTAAGAAGCAATCGATTACTGCCAAAAGTCTTCATACTCATAAACTCACACAAATCAACATGCAATAATTTAAGACAAATAGATGCTCTCCAAGACTTGCCTACTGGAAAAGTGTGACGACCCGGGTTTTCCCATGCATTTGAAAATGCAATATCTAATTCCTAAGGTAGGATGCATCCCTATTTGAAGAAAAAAAAATGCAATGAAAACCATGCAATGCAGCAGAAAATCTTTAGTTTTAAACTCGTTTTGAAAACCCCGAGTGTCATTTGCTTTCACAACAACCAAAGTAATTTTTGAAAAACTTTAGAAACCATAAATGTTTTTCCCCAGGTCTTTCCAATCACAAAGACACAAATTCAACTGTAAATTAATACAAATACATGTCCAAAGGGTAGAGAGTTTACTTACATGTATAATTGTCTCCTATTTGATTCACTTGCTCGTAGCACTAATATCTCCTAAGACGTCTTCTATTTGTGAGTGGAACTATCTTGAAAAATGTCGAGGATAGGGTGCGTACATACTATACTCAGTAGGAGTCTATCACTATTAGTTTTGCAATGCATGCTATGTTTAAAATCATATGCTCTTTCAAAACATGTGCATGTCTAAACACTCAAGTTCAATATCGAGATTAAAAACCATCATCGAATTGGAATATTGACGACTTAAGGAAATCACATAATCCAAGTCGAAAGTATCATATGTATATCATAACATAATGGTGTGCACAAGATGCCCCACTGAATCCAACTCATGGATATATGGTATGGTCAACCAACCTCATGTCATGCCACATGCAATGCACATAAATCCTCAAACCATAGGGTCCAACTATGCCCACGACCTCATCGCCGTGTGGTCCCCGGGTACCTAGGGACACAAGATCATATACCTCCACGGGGCATATGACACTTCAACCCAGTGCCGTGACACCAGTTGTAGCCCCCTGTACCACATGCAGTCAAAGCAAGGACATGCCCTTTTTGGGCGTGGTACCCATCCACCTAATAGTGGTAGAGGCTAGGAGGCCACCCCAAACCTCTCGACATAGTGCCCACGAGCTTATCAGCCCAAATCATATCAGGTCAAACAAGCGAAAACCTCTTTTTCAAACCCTGTCCTCTTTGGGTCCCTCACAACTGCCTACCTAGCGTCTTTTGGTAACCCTCAAGGACATGCAATCTCTAAAAAACTCAATGCTCATAAATCATGCAATATATGCATTTGTTTGCAAAACATATCTGTGCATAATGTATATGCAATTATTTGCAAAACATATCTGTGCATAATGTATATGCAATTATTTGCAAAACATATCTGTGCATAAAGCATTTATCATATGCATGCTGAATTAAGTCATGCTAAACAAGTTATATAACTTATACTTGAAACATGCATAAAACAATCATGGCTCTTTCAAAAAGTTTAGTAGCAATAGAGCACCTACCTCAAAGTCTCCTGGAGCCGCGTCCTTTAGCACTCAACCCGTCCCTGGGTCTCATTTATAAACTCCTAGGTATGAATGGATATAAGGAGTCCTTATTAATTTTAATCTATTAGACCGCTAAATCTACTGTTTAGGGTCAATGGTCCTTGCCTAATTCATTGCCAGGTTAGATCCTATGACATGGATCTACTTTCCAATAGTTAAACTCTGTAATTTATCCTTTAATCCTAATTTTTAAAGTCTCATTGGGTCTGCGTGTCCTAGTTCCTAGGACACTTCGTCCAACCTGGTTGGACCGCGACCACCTCACGTGCATGTGCGCCTAAAGGGCGTGCCAGGGACCACATTTTGCATGCGCACATGCATGCTCAAGTGACGCGCTATGATGCCCATTATCTCATGGACGCACCTTGTAGCATGGCGCGTCTCAGCTCCCAGGGCACCCTATGCACCCTGGTCAAGCCAGGACCTATGCCCCATGTCGCGTGCGCACCTAAAGGCTGCACCTGGGATAGTGTATGCACTGTCGTACGCCCGGAGCCCATCCCTGGGACCCTGTCCCAGGAGCACATGGAGCAAGGCGTCCCTAGGACGCCTGGCTCATGCAAGGTTGTCTGAGCCCTTTTGGGACGTTTTTCGGCCAGGAAATCTGGCTGGAAAACGTCTGAGAACGCTAGATCCAGCCTGGATCTAGCCTGAAAGGGGAAGAACCAAGAGAGAGAGAAGAACAGGCTTACCTAGGCAGCTTGGGGACGCCATTGCCGGTGGTGGAACCCCAGTTCCATCTGAGACCCTATCTCGCCGGATTTTTGTGTTTGTCCGAACCCACGAAGGGGAAAACCCCAATGTCAGACTAGAACGAGAGGAGAGAGGGGAATGGAAGAATGGCCGGCCCGACTAGGGCCTGGCCGTTGCCAAAAATTGCAGAAAGATGGGTTTTCGGTTTTTGCCGAAAACCCCAGTCTCAAACGACTGGAAAAACGCGATTTGAAGAGGGGGGGAGATGGGGTTTTTATAGAGGAGTGAAAGGTGGTGCCCCTCAATGGCTGTGCCGCCATTTCCCCTAGTGTATTCTAGAGAAATCATGAAAAAATGGGTTTCTTGGAGGGTCTAGAGGTTGAAGACGATAGGGGGTGCCGTTATCAAAACGCCCCCTGCGTTTTTCGTCCTTTTTCGTTTTTTTGTTTAATTTCCAGAAATACCCCTATCTTTAAATGGCTATAACTTCTTCATACGAACTCCGTTTTGGGTGATTTTTGAGGCGTTGGATTCCATTTTTCGAGTACAATCTAATGGTACTAAGTTCCCTCACAAATTCATTCATTTACTATTTTAAATAAAGTGAAACATTTAACTCAGTTTATTTCCTATAGAATGTTCAATTTTCGTTAAAAATAGTGTAAATTGCTCAGACATTACATTATTACCCCCTTAAAAGAATTTAGTCCTCAAAATTCCATAAATTATCATCTTCAAGGTATTTTGTCTCTTAGATAACTTCTTGGTGAATGCATTCTCCCCTTAGGAATCAAATCTAGGCTCAACCTCAATTTACCATTTTTATTGTTCCTTCTACAAGGCCTTACCTATAAGGGCCACTTTCACTGCATGCTCTGATGCACGCTCTTATACGTGCCAGTTTAACCATAGTGGTTTCTAACTGTAATTCATCGATCTTGAAATCCTTAGATGCCCATACTTTTCTCATCGTGCATAGGATAGTCTCCTCGTAGGATCATGCTTCTATATTCATGTATAAATTACTCCATACTTCTTTGAGATTGTATGATCTTATTTCTCCTATTTTATTTTGAATATCATAGGAGAATCCTTTTTCTTCTTGTCTTTCATCTAGTGATCTCTTCATCATCCACATCTCCTTCTAATGGTTGGTTATATGTCATTCTATTGTGTCTAACTTTGCTTCTTATCTTTTACCTTTGTCCCCAAGATGCTCCACTAGCAATTATGGTATTATGTGCTCTACAACCAAACCCTTGATTAACTTCGAATGACTTGATTCCTTGACCACAATTACATTCAAAATAAAATCATGAAAGCCAATTAGTAGCATCTTCCATCGAGGACCTTATCATATACTGAAAGTAAAATGTCCTAACTCTATATCCAAACGAATTCATTAAATGCTTTTCTCATGTCAAATGTTAATGGTCGATTCATTATCATGGGTCACATGTTCTCGTCCAGAAGCCTGTCTCACTATTCACATCAATTTGTCATTAGGAGTTTCAATAATGTTCCCATTTATGTAAAGCAAAAAGTCTCTTATTTATAACCGATTATCCTTACTAGGTCATGGTTGAATTCCTTGGTCATCATCCTCTTTGTCCTTTCTTTTCTTGATGGTTTTCTTTGTAACCTTTCAGTCTAAAAGTTCTATACTTAATCTAGTAGGGTTAGACCTTAAGAAATTCCTTCAATTGATTTTTCGTACTTGGTATATGCTCATAACAACTAACTATTTGTCTAAAGGCAATGTAACATCAAATCTCACCTTATAGTGTGCTAGCCATCTCACCTTTTCTCCTTCCATCCCCTATGTCAATATATTGTTCAATCTTTTACCAAGGCTTTATCGTCAATCATGCAGTCTGTATTGTCAAGAGGTATCCTCATAAGTAGTGATTTTCTCAATTCCTCAAAATTTATTTTCAAGTGCCTCCTCATACTTGGCTTATATTAATAGTTCTCATTCAATAGCTACTACATTAAGTTATGCTGAAGCTGTTCAACCATCAAGTTTGAAAAACACTCAGGTAAGCATATAACATGTTCGTAGACATATAGAAAGAGAATTTATTCGATTACCCATTGATCTCTATCCAAACATAAAGGTCATAAGCTCAAGGATTTCTAAAGTGATCGATACTTATCTGCCTTCCTTTTCAATCCAAGTCAGCAGTTTTTTTTTTTTTTTTTTTGTTCAGACTCAAAGTAATTTCTTCACCTTGTCATGGTAGCTATTAAGGTTTGAAAAATCTTTCACATTGGTTTAGATTACTTCTTATTTTTGCTCTTATCTCAGTCGTTACTGTCCTCCTCAACTGACCTCATACCCTCAATTGACTTAGTCTAACAAGTACTTTTCTTTTCAAGGAAAACTCAAGTCTAAAGACTTATAACATCCCTCTGAGTATATAACTTCGACTACTAACATATTTGATCAAATAGGGTGGGATACCTTTAGTCAATAGTGCTCTAAAGGTAATGGCTAAATAATGGTCTTAAGATATTGCTCTTCCAATCTATGATAGTAAGATCTCAATTTGATCCTTGATGGTACCCTACTTGCTAAATGGACAAGTCCCTGTCCCAGCTTAATTCCTTTTTCAATATACTTCATTGGCCAGGTGGAATATCACCAATTTTTCCTTTTTTATGGATTATATCCATTGGTGTTCCCCATAAGCTAATGAATTCGATAAGAATCTAATTGTAATAATTGATATTAAACCATTTGTAGAATTTAATTTTTAATTAGTCACCATTCTTCTTTGAAAATTTCTTGTCACATAATCTCTTGAAATTCGATACTCTACTCAAAGTCTTAAACCTCATATGCTTCCTCTCTTTTATACTCTTTTACAATAAGATCATCAACTCACCTAGTATTATTCCTTTGCATTTGTTTGATCTTCCTTCCTATAGGATTCAAGATGATAGAATTGTATGTATCTTCATAGAGTCATGATCTTCTTCTTTTGATTATTCAATATTCATCGAATACTTATAGTTACATCTCTATCTCTTTCTCTCTTTTCTTCAACATCCTCATTTGGTCTACCTAGATCAATGTCTCCATATGCTTTGTTGCATATAATTGATACTTCATCATAAACTGAATGCTTCGCAAAAATTCTAAACCGTCTTAAGATCATTGAAATCCTCAATTGCCTATAGCCTCAATAAAATTCATACAATGTCTTAATAATGGTATTGACGTTTTGGTCATGCTATACTTCTCTTACAAGTTCATGTTAAGATCAATCTATTATCATCCTTAGTATTACCAAAATCTTTTGATAACTCGGTCGAATTCATTTCTCTATCATATTCGTGTTATGTCTCTCTTAATCACATAATATGTCACTTGTATACATCTTCTGTTTTGCTCCATAATACTCAGGTAGTTTTTATTCAATATCACTTCATTCTTTATAAGACTCCAATCAAGGTAAAATTGAGCTAAGTCCTTCAGGATTCATACCTTTGTGATCTAGTACGAGTCATAGTTATCTCCTAATATCATCTTGCATTCTCATCCCTCTTAGCTTATCATCAATATCTTCTCAAAGTCTATCTTTTACATCCCCTATCATACTTATATCATATCCTTGTGATAGTGTACTCATATTCGGATATTCTTTATGATGGTAAGATAGCCATCTAAGTTCTTTGATTTTCTCACCTTTGATAAGATTTCTTTATTGCAGGTCAGAACTATCTCCTAACATGTTCACTAACATCCTCATTCATCATTCTCATCATAATATGATCCTTATATGAGTTTTCATCTTTGCACCACTGCACAACAATCCTTATTGATAAGATTTAAGCCATCCAATATCTAAGTATTTGCTAGACCCTTCTCCTTTTTGACCTATTGGTTTATGGTGAAATGCCTTGAGCATTAATATTGTGATCCTCAAATAGAAGTAGTCATCTCTACTACTTCAATTTTTTCTACTTCTTCTTGATTTTCTCTATTGTCTATGACCCTTGGACATGCTGGACTAGCTGTGAAAGGATAAAACTGGGCTCTTTAAAAAAAAAGTTTAGTAGCGATAGAGCACCTACCTCAAAGTCTCCTGGAGTCGCATCCTTTAGCACTCAACCCATCCCTGGGTCTCATTTATAAACTCCTAAGTATGAATGGATACAAGGAGTCCTTATTAATTTTAATCTATTAGACCTCTAAATCTATTGTTTAGGGTCAATGGTCCTTGCCTAATTCATTGCCAAGCGAGATCCTATGGCATGGATCTACTTTCCAATAGTTAAACTCTGTAATTTATCCTTTAATCCTAATTTTCAAAGTCTCATTGGGTCTGCGTGTCCCAGTTCCCAGGACACTTCATGCATCCTGGTTGGACCGCGACCACCTCACGTGCGTGCGCCCCTAAAGGCCGTGCCAAGGACCGTGTTTTGCATGCGCACATGCATGCTCAAGTGACGCTATGAACCGCATCATCGCATGGACGCACCTTGTAGCATGGTGCGTCTCAGATCCCAGGGCACCCCGTGCACCCTGGTCAAGCCAGGACCCGTGCCCCATGTTGCGTGCGCACCTGAAGGCCGCACCTGGGACAGTGTATGTACTGTCGTACGTCCGGAGCCCATCCCTAGGACCCTGTCCCAGGCGCACATGGAGCAAGGCGTCCCTGGGACGCCTGGCTCGTGCAAGGTTGTCTGAGCCGTTTTGGGACATTTTCCGGCCAGGAAATCCGGTTGGAAAACGTCTGAGAACGCTATATCCAGCCTGGATCTAGCCTGAAAGGGGAAGAACCAAGAGAGAGAGAAGAACAGGCTTACCTAGGCAGCTTGGGGATGCCCATTGCCGGTGGTGGAACCCCAGTTCCGTCTAAGACCCTATCTCGTTGGATTTCTATGTTTGTCCGAACCCACAAAGGGGAAAACCCCAATGTCAGACCGGAACGAGAGGAGAGAGGGGAATGGAAGAATGGCTAGCCCGATTAGGGCCTGGCCGTTGCCGAAAATTGCAGAAAGATGGGTTTCTGGTTTTTTCCAGAAACCCCAGTCTCAAATGACTGGAAAAACGTGATTTGAAGAGGGGGGGAGATGGGGTTTTTATAGAGGAGTAAAAGGCGGTGCCCCTCAATGGCGGTGCCTCCATTTTCCCTGGTGTATTCTAGAGAAATCGTGAAAAAACGGGTTTCTGAGAGGGTCTAGAGGTTGAAGATGACAGGGGGTGCCATTATCAAAATGGCTCCCTGCGTTTTTCGTCCTTTTTCGTTTTTCTATTTAATTTTTAGAAATACCCCTATCTTTAAATGGCTGTAACTTCTTCATATGAACTCCGTTTTTGGTGATTTTTGAGGCATTGGATTCCATTTTTCGAGTAGAATCTAATGGTACTAAGTTCCCTCACAAATTCCTTTGTTTACTATTTTAAATAAAGTGAAACATTTAACTCAGTTTATTTCCTATAGAATGTTCAATTTCTTTAAAAATAGTGTAAATTGCTCAGACATTACAAAAAGATTTTTTTATTTTTCTTTCCATATACATAGCATTCACAAAACTTGAGTGCATCAAGTTTAGGTAGCCCAAAAACCATTTCCTTTTGGCTCAGAAGCTTCAACCCATTTATATTTAAATGACCATAATGCAAATACCACAAATTAGACTCACTGCATCTTTTAGCAATCAAAGCAGAATCTTCAATAGTTGAAACTTCAAGTGGAAACATTTTATTACTAGCCATTTTAACAGTAGCAATAGTGTGGCCTATTTTTAATCCTTAAATAACACAACTCATTATCAAACAAAATACAATACTCACTAACCATTAACTGCCCAATACTTAACAAGTTATGAGTCAAACTAGGAACAAATAATACATCGGACAATAGTTTGACTTTACCATGGCTAGTGATTGAAATTGTACCTTTTCCTTCAACTTGAATCTTCTTATTGTTTCCTAACCTCACCTTTGACTTCCGTGACTTGTCAAGCTCCTTCAACAATGACCTTGTACTCGACATATGTTTAGAATATCCACTGTCTAAGAACTAGACATCACCAGTGATTACATAATCACAAAAATGGGCCATGAAAAGCTTACTTTCTCTCCATTTGTCTTTTCTACAAAACATTCTTGATTGTTTTTCTCTTTTGGTTTAGCCCAACAAATAGCTTCCTTATAGCCAAATTTCTTGCAATAGCAGCATTGAAGTGAGCTCTTATACTTCGTATGTTTACCATATTGTCCTCTTCCTCTACCTCTACCATGGTCTCGACCACGAAAACTACCTCTACATTGTCTTTTTCCAATTGAATATTCTGCCTTGCCTTTCTGGGATGATGCCTCCTTTACCTAGAATGCTCTTTCCTCATTCTTTTAATGTGTCCCAATCAACCTTTCTTCTGAGCTTGCAAAGAACTCATTAGTTCATCAAAAAAATAATTGGATAAATCATGTGCTTCCTCAATTGTAGCAACTACATGTTCAAACTTTGGAGTAAGACTTCTCAAAAATTTTGCAATAAATATTTCATCAGTAATATATTCACCATATGACTTCATTTGATTAACAAGAGTAGAGACTCTAGACAAATAATCTTGCATAGATTCATTATTTTTCATAGACAGTTTTGAATTCATGATGGTAAGTTTGCAATTTTACCGTAATCACCTTGGTGGAACCTTGAAACTCCAAAATTTGCCAAGCCTCTGTTGAAGTATTTGTTGTTGCAATTCTTGAGTAGATTGTCTCATGTACTGCTTGTTGAATGAAGAGCAAAACTCTGGCATCTTTCTTCTTGGTTTCTCTTAATTATTTCTACTCTACTAGATTAGGCTCTTCCACATCAATATACCCGTATTCAACCAAGTCCTATAGTTCTTGAGACTTGATCAAAGTCTTCATTTTGATACTCCAAAACTCATACTTTTCACCATTAAAAATAGGTATTTGAGGCTGTGATGAGGTTGAAATTCCATTTGCTGCCACTTGGGTATAATCGCTCTCTTATTTCACTTCCTTATGTGTTTCACTCTTTCTTTGTATGCGTAGTCAAAGATTGAAAACTAGGCTTTGATACCACAAATGTAGTATTCAATGGAGAAAGACTAAGGCCAAAGAAAGAAAGAGATAAAGGATAATAAGATACATTTCAAAGAAGATGCTCTACATGATTTATACACTATTGAATGAATTGACATGCCTTTTATAAGCTTTCATGAGTAGTTACCTTTCCTAATTTTTCTCAAGCATGATTTACACCACTCCTTTACATGCACTACAAAATAGCAACTAAGAATAAATGTAAAAAAAATAAAATTGAACAACTGAACTTATCCTCAATAACTAAAAAACTGTTTTGAATCATTCTTTAACAAAAAGAATACTAAGGTACGTCAAAGGTACTCTAGGTCTTGCTATATCATTTCAATCGTCAAATAACTATAATCTCTATGCCTATACTGATATTAACTGCGCTGGCTCACCAGAAATCGTTGGTCTACAAATGGAAATTTTATATTCCTTGGCACAAACTTAATCATGTGGTGTTCCCGTAAACAGACAAGAGTCTCCAAATCAAGTACAAAAGCTGAATACAGGGTACGCGTATCAACAGAACCTGATCTTTGTTGGGTGCAATATCTTCATGAATTCAAGATCAAGCTTTCCACTGCACCTGCTCTTTATTTTGATAACATTAGCTCCATTTACATGGTAGCTAATCCCACATTTTACTCTCCAACAAAGCACATAGGAGTGGACTTTCATTTTGGGCCAGAACGTGCAGAAAAATGACTGGTTAAAGTACTCTACGTTGCTACTAATGACCAGCCAGCAGACGGGCTCACCAAAGGGATTTCCATCAAGAAGTTTCAGCGGGTTTCGCAGCGAGGGCTTTCCTTGCCACAAATTTAATCATGCGGCAGTGTGTAAAGGATAAAAATGTATCCTTGACCAATTCAAATTCTAACAGGGAAACATTCTTTCTGTACAAAAGTTGACCGACGATTGATTCTAATAGACTCCTTTACGATAGCTGTAACTAATGCTTATCAAGAGCTAATTACCATACATATAATCCCCTAATTAGGAACCATTGACCGTATCATCTGTAAATACAATATTGTAGAGAGAAATAATCGTCGAATTGCCATTGTTCAATTCTCCCTATTCCTTTTTATCTTTACTGCCTGCTGTAACATTAAGAACAATCAGGTTAAAAAAAGAGTAGAAAAAGTAGACCAATAGGTTAGAATGAGAGCAAAATCTCGGGGAAACAAATAAACTGCTACCCTAGGGCAGAACATCTATTTACTCCATGACGAGACAATATAAAGCTGTAACATTGTACATAAACCTCAAACATGCAAGAAAAAGGGAATTAACTGGCCTATCAACTTTAGATTCTCTCAGTTGCTGATATACCTAACAAATTCGAAGGAAAAAAGATTCTACCCATTTGAAACAAATGCTCAGTTAGTTGCTTGTCTCATGCCCGCCTATTTTTGCATGTAAGTTTTAGAACGAATTCAAAAGATAATAATGTAGAGCAAGTTAGATTTCACCAGCCATTTTCCAACTACATTTCCTTCATGTCGTCATGCATCGCCTTATGTGTTGGAGTAAAGATTTAGGGAGAGTGAGCCATTCTTTGTGTATCTATGCATGAGGCAAGACTTATTATACGATGCATCCAGATATTTAATTACAGGAGGATATTGGGAACATGCCATTGCTATCTGCTTGTTTCGTGAACCAAACCATTGTGTGCTATGCACCCATTCACAGTAATCTCACAAATCTCAAAATAAATATGGCGTTTAAATGGTCTCTTAGAAAATTAAAAAGCAAATCAGTCTACATCCATCAGTAAAGCCTCTCTACATAACGTCTTACGTCAACTAGGCATAGGAGTAAAAACAGCGTCTCTAGCAACTCTCACAACAAGGTACCCAGCTTTATTGGTAACTGTTGAACATGTCTAAACAAAAATGTAGCGACTATTAATAATACCGAGTCTTACTAATCTACTGGTAAGAGTCGCAGCAAGCTCTCCCCAGACTACAGCAACTTAAGCACCAGAAAGTTCCATCCTTAGAGGCTATTGAAGCTTTCAGCTCATAACGAAGGTCATCACTTTAGCCTGAATTAACCGAATTGGCCCAGAATAAAATAAACCAAACAAACTTTGTCATTATCTTAAACATAATCGCTAATACCATCTAGCCACAAATGCAAGATCCACTCAATTAAGTTTAAGACAACCATCTGTAGGGAAGGATAATCTGGAAGTGTCTGTAGGCGTCAACCAAGCTAGAGATGCAAAACTTTCAACCTCTTCTACAACTGGCAGATCTTAGTTTTGAATCTTCAATTAAAAACCCATGTAAATCCTCCCAAAGGGGCCCTAGAACTGCTTGAAGACAAAGATCCCTCACTATATTCCAAACCATTTGATCCCCATCAAAGGTTTGATGGAATCCCTTACGTCCAGTAAGCCTAAGAGACAAAATCCAAGAAGGATCAGCTAAATAACAGTTATAACACACGGAGCCAGTATTCCCAAACAAAAACTTGAAGACAAGATGTCCTACTGAGGATAAGCAAGCGATCAACGACTGTGTCATTTGCAGTGTATATGGAGAATTTATTGATAATCTAGAAACCATGATCATTGAATGCCTTCAGCGTCTAGCTTTTTAGTCATAGAAGCCAATAGTTCTAATTATAAATCAAATCAGCATGGACTAAGACACCCAAGTGTGATTCTTTTTGTGTAGCCTATCTAATGAATGACTTAATTATGAATGGTTTGTGCCACACAAAAACTAGTTGTAAATATGCTTTCTCTGATTTGACTACTCCTATAGCAATATGGAAAGATATTTCATTATCTCTTCGTAGGCATGTGAAAGATCTCCTTCCATACATACTCACAGTATTCATACAGCGAAGAAGTTTTATATAGGACTTAAAATAATGCACAATTTCTGTCGATAACACATAAATCTTATTAAATAGTACAAATGAAACCTCACTAGATCAACAGAAAAACTTTCAATGAAATTTATTTATCAAGATTCTGCAGTAATTTTTTTACCATACTAACAAGTGTCTTATTTCTTTGGGTTGATGACCTTATCTCGTACTTTGAGGAAGGTAATCGTGAATTATAAGCATCTAGAATAAAGTTCTTATGAGCTAATAGCATATAAATTAGTAATCACGCTAACATAAAATAAGATCTCCACTCCCAACTTCAGTTAATGTGGTAAATAAATGATCTCAACAAACTTAAATGATAATACATTTTCAAAATCAAAGACCTATTGATTACAGACGTTAGTAATTTATGTAGTGAAAAGAAAAGAGTCGCTATTGGCTTAGATGTGACAAGCTACGAATCTCTCTTCAATTGATTGATGGCAGCCGTTGCCTTTTTATTAATAAAACCATACAATGAAACTCTTTGACCGTTCAATAATAACTCAAAAATACATTGGTTGGGATCATCTAATGGATTAGTATTTTTTAACGTTTGTACTCATTATAAATCTTGGCCCGGCAAAAGTTAAGCCGTTTGACGTTTTATTAAAGAGCTAATCAATAAAAAATAAAGAATGGGCCCCTAATATATCACTTCCCCTGCGATAAAATTCTAGCTAAACTAATAGCGGGCCCATAGGTTTTTAATTTACAAGATATCTACTGTAATTTTGGCTCCCAAAGTCTCTTATTTCACATAGACTCTTGCTCTTGATAAAATCTTGACTTATAACAATCTGGTTTCAAGAGGATGGTTGGGCCATCTTGTTGCTACTTGTGCTAAAAGGCGCGAGAAGATCGTGACCATATATTTATTCATTGTCAAATTTCCGATCTCATTTGGAACGCAAATTTTAATAAGTTCATCTTCAGCAGGGTTCTGTCAAGGGAATTCATAAGTCTCCTTGATCAGGAGATCTAAAATACTCTGGAGACTTTTATTCTTTGCTGCTGTTTGGTGCATTTGGTCTTACAGAATCTTAGTTTGCTTTGAAAATAACAGTGTTGACACTCATATCATAGAAAAAGTTTTGAGATTTGTAGCGCGATGGCATCAATTCTCCCAGAATTCAAGCATTACTCAATTGATGAGATAATTAGAAAGAGGGATGAAATTGCAGGCGGATCTAGTTATTAGGGTAAAGGAAAGCTAAAATGGAGTCCTCGAAAACCTGCCTACTCTAAAGTAAATTTTTATGGGGCGTGGTATAGGAGCGATAAGAGACGCTTCTGGCCTCGAATGTGGCAGAGCTTAGGTATCAGAATATGGAACAACCAGAGGTAAACACCACTTTATTTGAAGGCGATCCGCTAATGTCATCTCATGACTTAAAAAGGAAAATTGTACTGCCCATGGCGTTTCTGGCATATCTTAGATAAAATCAAGACCACTATAGGTAATTCAGAATTTGAATTCGTCAGGCTAACCACTGGAATTATGTTGGCATTTGTGCTAAATTTACTTAGGGAATCCTTCTAATGATCATAAATAAATCTTAGTCAACTAAGTAGTAGTTCTAAATTTAAAACCTTTATCTAAACCAATTCCTACAGCAATATATGCAGAAAGTACTGCTTTCAACGTGCAAGAAAACACGGTCACTTTCTCTACCAATTTGTATTGGTATTAATTTTGAAGACAAATGCTAAAACGAAGACACTGTATCAAGGCTATTGGACTCTAGTACCAAGGCGGCCAGCGTGAAGGTTAACAAACTTGAGATGATCTGACTTATTTATCTAATTACAAGATTATTACATATCTGGTAAATAAAAGGGCAGAATGATCGGACGACTCCAAACTGTTGTTGACTTTAGACTTGTTAATACAAAATTTTCAAAACCGTCCATGAAAAGTACAACTTTTGAAATACTTTTTGCACGAAGGGATTTACCTTGGGCAAAAAGTAGAGTGCGTTAAGTAAAAGTGCTTGTCAGCGGCTTATGCTGAGCATTCCTCAAATTTGAATACAAAATAATCATTAGCAAACCGAGGCCCAACAAGTTAATATGGTGTGATTAGGCAGTGAGGCAGGTAGATCTACCTACATAGCCTTCCGGGGTTTAAATACGAGCAAATGACATTGACGTCTGACATGAACATCTGATAGCGCTGTGTAATTTTGTCATGTTCAAGAGAACTTACTGATATTATTTATTTTTCCAGTTTTTTTATCTTTGAATACTAATAATTATCTCCAAAAGGCTGAAATTGTTAATTTGGTGTGCCTAAACGGTAAGGCAGGTATACCTACAAAGGGATTCCTGTGTCGGGCAAAACTTTGTATTGGGCCATGGCAATGTGCTGATGGAACCTCTTGATCTGGTATCCCATGGATGGTTAGATCATCCAATGTGGCATCTGCTGTGCACAACTGTTGAATTGTGTAGACCTTATATATCTATATCTATATATATAGATATAGATATATAGATAGATAGATAAAAACGTATAATGAGATCTAATAAAAGACCCGATGGTCCTCACAGTCTCAATCACATGTATGCCAGGTGGAACTCAAGGTTGATGGTTTTGATTCCATCCAAACTGTGATTACAAGGGTAGAAGGTCTCTTATTCACTGACTTTTTTCTCTCCACCCCCTTTTTTTTTTTTTTTTTTCCATTTTAAATGTCTCTTGTTTCCTGAACTTGGAAGTGCCAATATTAAATTGAGCAATTATGAGAATTGATGGAATACCGTGCTTTCCAGCCTAAAATGAATATTATATTAAAACTGCTCAACAATGTGGTCTACAAAACCCTATACACACAGACAAGCAACCCGCTACATATTTCGGGTTAGCAGAGAAAACGATAACTGAACAGAGGTATGGCCTTCAACCGGCTCTTGTTAGCCATCTCCCTTACACTGGCAATCAGAGCTTCTACTGCAGTTGATTACAAAGGCTACGAACGAAAATTCACCCAACTGCCGAAGTTGGACGAGAAATCTTATGGCTATAAACCCCAAAAGTCAAAGTTCGAGGAAGACAGGAATGACCAATATCCAAAGCTCGAGGAGCCAAACGCAGAGGAAGAAAGCCAGCTTACCTCGATCGGCGTCCAAGGACTTGTTTATTGCCAGTCAGGCCCAAAACTCACTCCTTTACAAGGTAAAATTGTCATTGTCTATTGCGTTTAGCTAGGAATATTTATGGTCTGTAAAAGTTATTTTCTAATTATGCTTCTTTTTTTTCATGAGTTCCGGTAGGTGTAGATGCTCAAGAGGAGATGCAGTACACATTTCATTTTTAATGCATGCTAAAACTGTTTTTGCGAGATCGGGTAGGTGTAGATGCTCACGAAGAGATGCAGTACACGTCTCATTTTTAATGTATGGTAAAATTGTTTTTGTGAGATTTGACCTATTCATCATGATATGAATGGGAAGGAGAGCCTTGGCGCAATGGTAAAAGTTGTCGTCATGTGACCTTGAGGTCACGAGTTCAAGGCGTGGAATCAGCCTCTTGCAAAAATGCAAGGTAAGACTGCCTACTTTAGGCTATTGTGGCCCGCCCCTTCCCTGGACCCCACATAAAATGCAAGGTAAGGCTGCCCTTTTATCATGCTATGAATGGCTTACATGGGCTAGATATGAAATATCATGCCCATAAAATGTTTCTACCTATCTCTATAGATTAAAAATCATGATCATCCATTTTTGTTAACATTTTCAATGATCTAAACAAGTGGTTGGGATTTTTTTAATCTATTTATTTTTCATGGTTTACCTATTTTTGGTATTCTAAACATGGTGAACAGCTTAGATTTGCAGATAAATATTATATCATGTATAGAAAAAGGGGCGTCTAATGCTTTTCTTCCTATTGAGCATGTAAACTTACCAAAACTCTTTTTCGGTATATTTTGATCTCAAATTTTTATTTCTTGGGCAGGAGCTGTGGTAAGAGTAACTTGCTTGACAACTGATGCATACGGGAATGAATTAACTCCCTTCTCCATATTCAGTGAACCAACTGACAGTAAGGGCAACTTCTTCGTCACAATGGCACTTTCAAATTTGAGGCAATTGGGGAAAGTTTCTGTGTGCAAGACATTTCTCAACTCATCACCATCGGATACATGCAATATTCCCACTGACGCCAACAATGGGTTAAGGGGTGCTCGTCTCAGTTCCCAGCGCTTCCTCGCCCAACAGAAGATGAATTTATGCTCTGTAGGACCTTTGATTTACACATTGAAGCCTGCTTCGATCAACAATGGCTATTAGTGGAGTAGGAATTTACTTTTTTCTTATGCTTGCTTGCTAAGCACGTTAATTCCTTTTCATTTTTCTTTTCGGTTTCCCTTTCTTGGAGATTATATTAGAATGATATTGTTGATCTACTCGTTCATTGAACATAAGACACTCCATATATGTACTAATAAGTAGATATAAATAACGGTTAAAGGTTCTCTACCTCTCTTGACACTTGTAGTTTGTTCGTCTGCTCTCGTTTTGGTAACATGTTTCCCTTCAAGGACTTTCTTTGGAATGGAATCTAGTTATTTGAGTTGCTTCCACTGGAGTCCTCCTTTTCAGTGTGTTATGAATTCATTAGAAAACAACAATTTTGGTTCAATTTGGGGAAAATAAACTTTTTTTTAGGTTTAATATAAGGAGAATCTGGATCTACTAACTCATGATTTATATAAGTAATAATTTTTCCATTAATTGAATTTCAATAAACTACATGCCTCATTTGTAGAATCTAGGTTTCTAATAACATCAACATGAAGGATTCATCTTAGAAATCCACCAGCTCTAGTCTATTCAAAGGCGCGAGTTTCTACATCACTTCGAGCTTTTAGGTTAACAATGGATGATCAAAAGTTTGATTTTTTTAACAAAGAAAAACATATCGATGAGGCTAATCGTTGTTGGGGCCTTCTCAATAGAATCTTCGGATCAAAAAGAGAAGGCCCAGGCTCATCAGCAATTCATGATATTCGTAAAGTGGATTTGCATTTCGTAACGGATTGCAAACCAGTAATGTTGATAGGCATTGCGATCATCTGAAGCGGGTTGCAAAGTTGAGCGATCTAGGAAAGATCGAAGAGTCATCAAGGTTTTCCATGCATGGGAAGATGCTAAACGATACAACTGTGAAGTGTGGAGATTGTGGCGTGGTTAACTTTCGATATCGTTTTATATGTTTTAGATGCAAAAAGCAACGGGCATCATTGGTTCGAACCAGGTTCCCGAATGTGGACTACAAAAGAAACATGTTAACACTACTATAGTGGGGAATTTTAGGAAAACAACAATGAAAATTCTCAAAGAATTATGGGGAAGATTGGATTGAGTTTTAAGATTGAAACTAACACATACAAAGAAGACCTCACTTCGATATCAATCAATGGTACATCAATTACTTGCTCTACTATTTCAATGCTAGCAACGAACTCATCTGAGTTCAATGAAAGGATGGAATCAATAGGTAAAACACTGGTGTGTGTTGTTTCAAATCATAACAATGAAGTTCATTGTTCAAGTCATTGATTTGAAAAGGAGAGGAAAATTGTGGGTGGGGTGAAGATATATGTTGCAGCGAATGAGGATGTGTCATTTATTTTATATTAAAACACTTGGCAGATCAACTGATAGCTTTTATTAAAAAAAAAAAAGAAACACTAGACCCTTGAAAAGATTGTCAAGATGATTCCTTTCGTGAGGACGAAACTATACCAGCTATTAGGTTAGGTTCATTTTTGGGGCGTTCCCTTTCATATTTAGGATTCTTCTACATTCTAAACTTGAATTTCTAGAGGAAAGTTTTTCAACTGGATAGGTCCTGTTATTTTGTGAAGAAACGACATGAAACTCTTTTGTTAATTCAATTGTTTGGATTGGTTTCTTTTCAAATTTGGCGAATGGTTCTTAATTTTAGATTGATGTTTTGTGTTCTTGGTGAAGTTATAGTTGGAATTGTCATCTGCGGAGGACTACATTCCAGTCAATCCCGAAGCACAGGATTAAAATTAAAGTTTGGAAAGTTTAGACGAGTTTCCATTTTGTATAGAAATCTATTGACAATCCTAAAGCGAAAGAAGAAGTTTTATCACTTAATTTCATGAAGTGAATCAGGATGGTAAGAAAAGTGAGTGAGAAGGAATGTTAGCTTAGCCAACCTTCCATTTTGGTTGCCAACAATGAAGGGGAGATTGCACATACCTCTCATTCCAAGTCTACCTCATAGGAGTTACATTTGGCCCCAGAAGTTCATATCAGTATGAGCGATCCATCTCTTGAGATTAAGGGTTATCCTATTATCATATGTTTCATAATTCTTTGGTCCCGCAACATCATTCTTTCTTTTTTTCTAATTGAATGCTAAACCAAGCAACTAAACGAAGTTCCACGTTTTGCATGAAGACCCCCACATTTGAATGATCCAACCAGTTCATCTGATTTCTCTTGCTTTGGATGATTCCTAACCAAAACCACATGAGCTTTAGATGATTCTAGCATTTTCAAAAGTCCATTTTAGGTCATTGAATTCGAACCATTGTTTATTAATGTTTCTAGCTGTCCATTTATCACTAAGAAAGGTACTTTCTTCTACCAAATGTTAAAAAAACCAATCAGTAAGATTTATTTAGTAGGAAAGATGCAAAGTAAGAGGAATCAGATTAATTGGTGAGATCATCCAAAAGTGGTGCCCTTTTATGCAAAAAGTGGTGCTTTACTTTTGATGCTTTGTTTGTGGCTTAGCATTCCTCTTTCTTTTTCTCCTAAGTGTTAAAACATCACTCTCTCTCTCTCTCTCTCTCTCTCTCTCTCTCTCTCTCTCTCTCTCTCTCTCTCTCTCTCTCTCTCTCTCTCTCTCTCTCTCTCTCTCTCTCTCTAACTTTTTCTTTTTTCATAATGGGAGGTCTAATTATGACTCACTTATTTTATTTTCTTCCTTTCCTAAATGTGAATATTTTGATAAATTACTTTTAAGTGTGTCATCTCACTATTCTTGTCCTAGTTGCTCTCATTTCAACAACACAATTTCTCTCACTCATCCACCCTTACCATTTTTCCTCTCCTCTTTGCTCAATCTATCTTTGTCTTCTATTTCACTTTTATTAAAAAAAGAAAGAGAGAAAGAAAGAAAGAAAAAGTGGGCCCTGACTTTCAATCAAAAGTACTAGCTGGATAGACAAATTTGGCATTAGATGCACCAAGGTAGCACTAAATGCATGGTGTTGTCCAATTCGAGTACACTCCAACAATAAAGTCCAGCACCATTAATACCATCCGCTTTCAATTTACTTCAGAGCAATGTTTAGGACAAGGGGAGTCAAATAGTCTTTAACAATCACAATAAAAGAGTAGTGGCAATGAACATCCTCATTTACTTTAATGAATGGAATCTGGGACCAGTGGCACTAGAAAACAATTTTCACTCAATGAGACATTGAACAAGATGGCACCAAACAAGCTCCTCTCCAAGTGTTGGCATCAAACATCCATGAATGGTGCAAGATGCTCTTGTTTTAATGCAAATGAAAACCTAATATGTGGGTTGTCCAACACTACTCCCATGGAGATGGTTACATAATGGTACCAAATGGTCTTATTATTTTTCCCCAGATCAATCATAAGGGCACTTCCATCCTACGCCATCACTAGGGAGGTTATAGATGTGGTGTCCCACCAGCATTCGCTATCCTAAATAACTACCTTAGAACCCAAAGTTACAAATAGGGGCTCTCTCCTCCATTCTGATACATTGAGTTCAAGTCGAATTTTAGAATCTCATCACAATTTCTACTTTAAGAACTTTAGTTCTCTCTCCCTATACACTCTCTTCAATTTTCCTACTATTTCAAGGTATTTCGAAGATAAATGTAATAACCCCAATTTTTGTAATTGATTGAGAAAATCAATAAAGTTTGAGTTTTAGATATTTCGGGCTAAAATATTAGGGTTATTTAGAATATACTTTTTATAAAAGTATAATCAAATAATAAGACATGTAAAATTAAAATTAAACTTAGCAAACCATTCAAAATGACTGTAAGCACGACAAATTCTGAATTCGGATGACAAATCCTTAAGTTTCTTCATTTCTTGGACAAAAGGGTAAAATAGTAATTTTACCCCAAAATCAAAATCTCCCAAAAAACAAAATATGAGACTTCAAAATTTAGAATGTACTGAGAAATACGAATCCAATGCCACTAAGTACACTCAAATCCGAGATCATGGGAATAAAACCCAAAATTTTATACATAAATGGCAAAACGGTCTTTTTACACCATGTGGGGCCCACAAGGGACCCAAAAACGAATCTTATGAGCAGCCCACATGAATTCATGGGTCAACAAACACCAGCTGGTCTTGGGGAAGAAAAATGGAACATGGGGAAGAAAAAATGGAGCATGGGAGACTTTCATGCCATTTAATAATAAAAAATTAAATATTATAATCATGAAAAAAAGACCCAAATTTCCTATAAATACAACCCCAAAAATCCTCCAAAAATATTCCTAAAATTCCCACAAAATTGTCTTCACTCTCCCTGAAAAATTAGACATAGATCCCTCCCCAAAAACCCAAAATTTCCAAGAGATATCTCTCTTTTCAATTTCTTTTTCTTTTTAGATTGGAACAAGAGACCTAAAATCAATTAGGCACTCTGTTCCAGATCTAATTTCATCAATTCCAGATCTAAAAATGCAAAGGGACTCAGATCAAGTGTGATCAGATCCTTGGGATGGATAAAATGAATGTTGATGTAATGAAATCCAAGAAATCATGGATGGATTATGACAAAAATGGATCAATATGATCTTTGGACCTTAATAAAGAAAATCTCCTAAATATAACTAATACCCTTAATCAAAGGAAAAGATCTAAGATCAAATGGTTGGATCATAAGTAAAGGTTTCTAAAAATGTTAATGTAATTAGTTTCATTTTATATAATAGCATTTTAAATACAATTATGTTATAAAGCATGCTAGTATAACATTTAGACTTTAGCATCATATGTGATTTCATTGTTATCATAAGGTGCTAGATTTAATTATCTTAGGGGCACTTTAGTATGATTTCATGCCATTCTAACTTAGGACAATGCTAAAATTTCATATAAGTTTATACTATATTATGAGATTATACCTTAAGTCCATGTTAGTTTAAACTGAGTTATTAAGGTATATTAGTTGGAAATCATGTTAGAGTAATTTTAAGTACCTTGCCTCATTATCATTAAGTGTTAAATTATGTAGTTTTATGCTTTGAATTTATAATTCATTTATGGTTAAATTTTATTAGTAGATCTACTTGTTATGTGATAAAGAGCATAAAACATCAAAAATGTAATCTAATGAAAAAGTAGAGTTTCATAACACAAATAAGAATGGAGTACTTTGGACTTAATTAGTAAGGGCTATAGTTAGTAGGACAATATAATTATTATCAAATCTTTGGCCCAAACTAGGAGAAGAATAATAAACCTCATGAATGACATTATAAATATTCATGGACTTAATTAAAATCCATTAGAAAGAGTACTTAGGGTAAACATGCTTATAGGAACCTTATGAAAGGTTGAGCTATAGTCATTCTAGTGAATGATGAACATAGTGGTTAAGGGGGTTATCTAATAGAGCATCGCTCTTTCCCTACCTTACATTGACATTTGTGAGGTCTAAACGCCTCCTTACATGAGGATTGAAGTAACCACTTTGTATTCACCCATTCAGCTAGTAAGCCTTAGCCAATTGGAAATAAGAGGAGCAGTCTAGATTTAGGCTTGAATAAGTTACCTTCAACTAGCGCATTAACTGGTTGAATAATAATAATAAGAGCATAAAGGGTTAGTAAATTACCTAACCCTAATAAAAATAATAAGTAAGATAAGGATGATCAAACAAGATCCATTATATCTTGGATGATCAAGAACAATAAGAAATATAATATTATATTGTACTTAGTATGCATGTTTATTAGTATGCTTGTTATAGTTCATTAGATTAGATAATCCAAACCCTTGATCAAAGATGATTCAAGGAAGAAAACAAAGATCATCCTCCTTAGGGATGATACAATAACTGAACTTAGATCAAAGAAGAACTAGATGATAGAAGATTTAGGACCCTGATCTTCATCAACATGGGTAGATTGTAAATCAATGGATCTATGAAAGATCAAGATGAAGGAGATGGACACACAAAGACTTAGAGATAGAAAAATACTTAGATATGAATGATCTAATGATCATTCTAAACATTAGATCTAGTGATCAATAGGATTGTTCAAAATTTATATATTGACAATATGTATGGATGTACAGATTATATACGTCAGTTAGGATCATGGAAGATTGGGGAAAAGAGATCAATCCTTAAAGGTAGGAGGATTTGATGAATGCATTTACATGCGATATACATGATTATACTCATGATCTTATGTTGACAAGAGTAATGTAATATTTGTATTGAATCTCTTGAAAACCTTATGATCTAACCAAACACATATAAGATGGTTAAGAACTAAACTATAAGTGAATAGGGAACTAGAAAATATTTCTGCCCTAAGTAAACAGACAGATGGTCTGATATATATGAAATCTATTTTACATACAAGCTTGGATACTTGTGAGTTTGTTTTAATAGGCATAAGCCTAGGGGGATGCTATTGCTAGAGGAGTTATGAGGGTTTGGCCACTCGCTCCTTGAAATTTGATGATATGATGATACCTTGCCCAAAGAGAGGCTAAAAGTTGGGTGGTGGCAATTATGGAAAGGCCACCATTGTGAAAGTGTTGCCCCCCATATGGGCAGTGACATAATATTTTCCACCATAGTATCAATGGTGAATAGGGCAGTTATCCGAGAGCGCTAGTACAGATCAAACTGTAGCATGACAACCTTTTTTATTATTTTGCACTATGATGCATATGGGAATAGGCATAGTGAAATGCCTTATGTTGTAGCATAATGAAATGCTAGGTAATTGTATATTACCAATATTTCCCAAGAAGGGAAACTTCCAGTATAAGATTAGCTGTAATACTAAATTCTCAAAATGAAGAGAATTGATCAGCTTAGTTGGGAATGATATTTGACTACTTTCACAAATTTAACTAGTTTACCCATGAAGGGTATGTGTATATATAGGTATACATAACTTACAAAGTAAAGAGTATGTTTAAGGATAATGAGATTATGAAGTATTGGAATTACATTGTCAATTTTATGTTTCTTGAATCCCCTACCAAGCATTGCTTGCTGAGATATTGTACTTGTTGCAATATTTCAGATACAGGGAAGGAGAGTTAGGAGCTGAAGACGATAGAAGACTTGAAGAGAATAATCTTCAAGGTATACCCTTGAAGACATGTATTTTTCTTTGTAGAGAGTTTTATTGTATGGTCAGCTTGAGTTTTGGATTATGTAATTTGGACAAGTACTGTAATAGATTTGGCTGTACTGTGAACCACTGGATGGATCCTGGAATTTAATAAAAGTATATTCCTTCAATAGAATTTTATTTTGTACACAAATTGTACTTATGTTATGTATGAAGTGGTGACTTGGGTTTTCAAAACAAGTTCTAAAGAAAAGAATTTCCGCTGCTTTGTTTTGCGAAATTTTTTTACACTCTTAAGGGCCTTGCCTTTCAAAATATTTTACAAATCATGTTACAAAAACCCAGGTCATCACAGACATTGAATTAAAAAAAAAAAATTCTTGATCCAACACAATAACAAGCATTCACTTGCTCTACAACTAGCTTTGGGATGGTAGCAATTTGAGAAAAAAGAGACTATTAGAAAAAGCATGAACTAATGATAATGAAAGTCATCTTATAAGCCAAAGTGATGAGATAACATGTCACAAATGCATCATATGACACCCTTCCTTTTGAGTTGTTGATACCCAAGTTTGTCAAGTGAAAGTTGAGTTAAAGGTGCCCAAAAGTGCTCTTGAAAGAGAGAGGATCAATGACAATCAAGTTCCAACTAAACTTGAAAAATTGATCATGAAGTATGACTCTTTATATGCCTCCTCTTTTTTTTTCTTGATGGAATATGTGCCTCCTATTGTAAGTGCACAAATGTGCTCAATTAGGTTAGAAAGAGATAATAAATAATTAGGTTTCTTCTTTCTTTGTCAAGAGTGGAATAAACTATTTTTCTATCTTTCATTTCTTTAATGACTCTTACTTTTTTTTTTATCTCATCCTAACTCATGATTATTAATTTATCTGGTAATATAGAACAATGATGTATTTGCTCCTTAATTTTCCTCATTAACCCCTCAATAAATGGTGAGAAAGAATATATCTCTAGCTGGGCCCAAATTTATGAAAATTTGAATTGTCCATAGTGTTATCCTTGACTTACCTATTAGATGATTTTAACTACTGCTTTCATGACTTGTAAAATGCACAATCAAAAACTTTCATTGTGAATTTTACATCTAAATCATGTAATGAATGATAATTCTATACCATGACCATTTAAGTCAAGGGCATATCATAAAGGGGTTAGATCTTCAAAAACTTGGGGGCCCTTATAGTTATAGCCATTTATTACAATTTAGTGAGGAACTCATGAGAAAAATAAAGGGACATATATACACATACATACATGTGTATGTTGTCAAGATATATCATTAAATAACCAAAAAGAACATTATATAGTTTTATCCTAGTCCCTCGTACAGCTTCCTACATATAAAGATCCACGAGTGTCATTGAAAACATAAGTAGGTAAAAATAAGAACAACAACATACACAAGTAGCAAGAGAATTGGCCACATTGATGGATTGTTAGTCATGGTTGATCATTTTTTTGGTTGTTTATCTTTTCATCAATTTTTTTTGTGATTGTTGTGCTATCTAGAGGGTATAACCGATTAGCCCATGATAAAGGCCCTCTGTTATAATTTTAGCCCTCACAATAAAAAATGTGATCCACATTCATGGCTAACTTGTAATCACATGTACAATCCTCATTCACAAGCCTTGAATTTGAAAGGCTCACACTTGTGACCTATTCAAATGTAATATATGAAGGCCCTACAATACAAAACACATGCAAAAGTGTCTATAGTCATGGCTAGTCTATAATAACCTATACAATTCGTATTCACAAGTGTATAAACTAAAAGGCCCACACTTATACCTATTTAAATGTAATATAAGTCATCCTACCATATAAAAAACATATACAAAAGTGGGCACCAATATTCATGGCCAACTTATAATGACCTAAACAATTTACATTTATAAGCCTAAAAATAGAAAGGACTACATCTGCGACTATTCAATTGCAATATATGTGAGTCTCACAATATAAAATACATGTGCAAAAATGGGCATACTATCATGGCCAATCTATAATAACATCTAGAGTACATATTCACAAGCCTAGAAATTGAAAGGCCCACACTTATGACCTATTCAAATGCAATATATGTGGGCCCCATAATATATCGTGCATATACAATTAGGCTCACCTTCATGGCAAACCTGTACAATCCACATTCACAAGCCTAGAAATTGAAATGATCCAATATTATGACTTATTTAAATGCAATAAATGTGGGTCAGCACTATAAAATATATGTACAAAAAGGTAGGCGCACAATCATGGCTAACCTAGAAAAAATTTATCTCTACAAAAAAGAAAAAAAAAAAGGTCAAAGGGGATTTTATTTTCATTTCTTTTAGGGGAAAAAATCAATTGTGGCAAATTTTTGTAGGAAAAGATAATAGCCACTTCTTTTTAACTAATTGTTATCTCTGAGAAAGAAAAGACCTCACGTGACTTAGGTATCCTATGTATTTCATTTGTTTGTGTCACCATTGTCACAAAATCAACTACGACTACAACAATATTTTCTTTTTTTTAAGAAAATAATTGAGACAAATGACTATCGCCAAAACAATGGTTATCACCCCCACTCTTGCAATATATGTGGCCAAACGAAATGACTTGAAATCTTCTTTAAGTCTTCTACATTCTCTTCATTATAATTCTTCTATTCCACATCAAGCCACTCCATTTTTCAATGGCATTGATGATGAGTTCTTGGTCTCCTATCACCTGCAAATGAGTAAAACCAAGATCAAGGGTCATCTTAAGACCAAAATGATGTGCTACCAATCCACTTCAATGTTTGTTGAATACCCAATAAAATTATAGAGAATGCCACGACCTTTTACAATTTAACAATAATACTCAAGATTTTAGATTTTCTTAAATTACTCTCCAATCTAATGGTGGTTATCAATTGCTTTGTAGAAAATGAACTCTCAAATTCTTTACAATATTCATCGAATATACTATTAGTGTTTTGGCTGAATACCTGCATTTAGCGTGGATGGCTTTTGCTCATATACTGCACTGAATTTGTTTACTTTCATCCTAACATTGTTTCTGGAACATCTAGCAATGCCAATGCAGCTTTTGAAGAATTTTTGCTTTGATTTGGTTGGGATTGCTGTAGTGGTGAGAATCCTTCTTCCCCATTGGAATTTTGGATCAAACCATGATCTTATAAACCCTGGGTTTGGTTTGGAGCTCCTATGTGGATCTAATTTGAAACTAATTTAGGGATGAGAAACTTCATTCTTGCAAAATTATCTTTTGGACCAAACCTCTTAGTTTTCAAATTCTACATTGCTTCTTCTTTGTTTTTCTAATAGAAATTTGGGCCAACTCTACGTCGACTTATACTTGTCTTTGGTTATTGTACATGTAAACGGACTCATAATTGGTAACCTCCATGACAGAAACCCTTTTTGCTAACCATCACAGGACAAGTAGCAAAAAGGATCAAGGAGTCATGCACTATTAGACATTTAGGTATAATTGATAATCATTGTTAGATCGAAAGTTCATTCAATAAAAACTAAAATTTGGGGGTATTATTGTTAAATCATAATAAAATATAAGACCTCTTAGGCAATTTTTACCTTCCAAAGATCGAACTCGATCGTTGTATAAAAATGTCAGTTGACAAAGTGGCAAATGCCTAAATTAGTGATGTCAATATCTATATATTATTAATATAGAGTAAACAACAAAATAAAAAGTTGAGTCCTAGTAAGAGTGAACGGTCAAGAGGAGAGGAAGAAGTATGCGCCTTTTTTTCTATTTATGCACAATAATTTTTGCAAATCTAAATTGTTCAGTACGTTTAGAATACAAAATAGAAGTAACCCATAAGAGATCAATCTATTTGGACAGTACAACAACTAGTTTTATATTTTTTAAAAACTTAGAAAAAATAGACGTTCATGAATTTTGAGCTAAAGAAACATCGACTAAAAATATTATATGGGAATGAAATTTGATGACTAGCCTATGTAATCCATTCTTACTACGACGAATGGGTTTAGATTGAACAAAAAACAGTTGCTCCATGCACAAAAATTAGGGCGTATACTCCTTCCTCTCCGCTTGAGCGAGGAGACCACCGGCACTCTCAAAGGCTACATGCGTCATAGTTCAGTCGTTTAACATCACTCTTTATTCCTCCTATGTACCTTAAGCAAGAAGGAGCTTAAATTACATCCACTGTTTCTTCATTCCACTCAACCACCAAAAGTAGCGGAAACCAGAAATAACAGAGACAGATAGAAATGGAAGTAATCGAGCATTCGATGGTACAAGTGAACGGCATTAATATGCACATTGCCGAGAAAGGCAGTGGCCCCGTTGTCCTCCTAATCCACGGATTTCCAGAACTCTGGTATTCATGGAGACACCAAATCCTAGGACTCGCTAATCGCGGATACCGAGCCGTGGCCCCGGATCTTCGTGGCTATGGAGACACTGATTCACCATCTTCTCACACGAAGTACACCGCTTTTCATATAGTTGGTGACCTTATTTCCCTCATCGACGCCCTTGGGCAAGAACAGGTAATCAAATGATAATAAGTGTTGATAGATAGAGAAAAGACCTATTTCGTAATTGTTGATTGTCAATTATTTGGAGACTTTTACCTGCTTTTAATATCATGTTCTTTAATTTTTCTTTTTTTCTTTTTTTCCCGATCAATTTGAATCAGGTGTTTGTGGTTGGGCATGATTGGGGTGCACAAATTGCTTGGTATCTCTGCATGTTTAGGCCAGACAGGGTGAAGGCCTTGGTCAATCTCAGCGTTGCATACAGGCCACGCCACCCTGGGATCAAACCCACGGTGGCCTTGAGAAAAATCTTCGGCGATGACTACTATATGTGCAGATTCCAGGTTCTTCTTTTTTCTGGACTGATGCATTTATCCACTTTTCATTGGACTATTGTAGACAAGATGTTAAAGACATCGTCAACGAGAAAAGGAAAGTGCCCTTGGGGGAATCAAACCCGTCACCAGTGTGGCAGGCAGGCAGGAAACCTCACCATTATAACTATGATGACCCACTTTTATTGGATGAGCGACTAATCAAACAAAACTATGTTGAAAGAATGATCAATCAGATAAACTTTGTTGAATGAGTTATTAGGTTCCTGAAATCGTTCTCACTCCTTTGGTTCCTGGAACGTGCTTGTTCTTTGAGCTTTTGTTTGATTTCTGTGTTTGTGCTATTCCTCAGCAACCTGAATATTGGGTCCGATTCTTTTTGTTTGGTGTCATCTATTTTGATATGATACTTTGAATTTGAAAAAGGGTTATAACTTGTTAATTAAATGAGTCTTCGTTATGTATCCTTTTTCATCAAGCCCCATCATTCCCGAACTAGGATCCGATGAATCCATCTATTCATCTCTCCATCTTTTGTATTATGGCGGTCATTTTTTGTTAGTATGCCGTTCTTCATAAAGCATTTCCACCATTCAAAAAATAATTTATATTAGGGATGCCAAAGGGTCTAGACAGAAGGGGAGCCTTAGCGCAACGGTAAAAGTTGTCATCATGCGACCTTGAGGTCACGGGTTCAAGGCGTGGAAATAGCTTCTTGCAAATACAAGGTAAGGCTGTGCACTTTAGGCCCTTGTAGTCCAACCCTTCCCCAAACCTGCATAGGTGGGAGCTTCGTGCATTGGGGCTGCCCTTTTATGCCAAAGGGTCTGGATAATCCAGAAACCCCACCCAAAGTGACCCACAGGTCAGGTTAGGGCAAGAAATTGGGGTTAAAAAATGCAACCCTAATTTAGACTAAGGTCAGGCTAGTGCCAGTGGCCTCAAATATAAGGGCCCCAAACATTTTCCTATGTACTTATATATATTAAAATGCCTTTGCATATGTTTTCTCTAAAACTATAAGTGCAAAGGCATTTTGGTGATTAAGTCAGGAAGCATAAATTTGAAAAAGATAGGGTCTTTATTGGTTCTTTTCCTTCTCGAAATCTCTCTTCTTCTTTCCATCAAAGTGTCAAATAGAAAGCTCAAACCCTAGATTGACACTAGATTTGCCTCTTCGGTCTTCACCTCTGGAAATGGCAAACAGTAGGTTTTGAGCTCCTGCAAGAAGTCAATGTTGGTGAGCCATAGGTGAACCAAATGATAAAGAGAATGTTGGCATTTGATGCTAAGCTTTCATCGGTCAACTTTTTTATCTTGAATCTATTGAATGATGCATTGAACCCATTGTATCTTCCACTTGCCTATTTCACTTGAGGTAGAAATTATTCACAAGTAAAGATGTTAGGTTCAATTAGGAGACCTGACCCAAGTTGACCCATACAAGTTAGGATTAGGGGCTGTAATTCTCTGCCCTGAAGTTAATTAGGGTTGGATTAGTATCAGAATAAAAGTATTTGGTCATGGTTAGGACTGGCCAAAGCTCTGCTCAACTCGATCTGTTGCCATCTCTAAGAACTTGTATGTATATGGTTTGAGATATTTGTCAGCATCCTGAATATTGTGTCTGCTTCGTTTCATTTAGTGTTCATTGTACCATGGTGATCTGCTCTTCTTAAAAAAGCATTTCCATCATTTAGAAAAGAATTTTTATGTTCTTTGGTATTTTCTTCTCGAAGGGGAGCCTTGGTGCAACAGTAAAAGTTGTCGTCGTGTGACCTTAAGGTCACAGGTTCAACGCGTGGAAACAGCCTCTTGCAAAAATACAAGGTAAGTCTGTGTACCAGAGGCCCTTGTAATGCGCCCCTTCCGCAGACCCCGCATAGGCAGGAGCTTCGTGCACCAGGCTGCCCCTTTCTGGTATTTTCTTTTCTCGACTCCAAGCACTTTTAAATCCTCCCTGCATTGGCACACTACCGACAGATAATGAGTAAGCGAGTGTTGCTTTTCAATGGCCTTTTTTGGGTTACCCTGTAGACAGTCATGGAATGAGTGAAACATTCTTGAATCATTTCCCTTGCAGAAATTATGTCCTATTCTGGTGATGTTATATGCATATACAAGATAATGTGGACAGTAGGGATCACAATTGAGGAATAAAATACATAGCAGACATTTCTGTATTGAAACTGTCAGAGTGAAATACATCTTCATGTTTCATTAAAAGAAGAAAAAGAATGCATCTCAATGGTCTAGTATCTTTTCTTTTTCGGCAAAGTTTAATTTGGCGCTACAGGAAATTGAAACAGTTTCTCTTATAAGTGTGGGGAAATGAAACAGGCACTTAGTCGCCCTGTGCAAATTGATAGGTCCTTTACCCATCAGGCATCCAGGAAGAACTTCGAGTCATTTTGCTGTTTGACACAGAGCTTCCTGTGTTCATTAGGTGGAAGCAATCCATCCCTCTGATTTAGGTGATCTGACCTTGGTAAATCCAGACCTCAGTTAGTGCAAGGGATTCATTCTGAAAGGAGTTTCCTTTCTCTTTCTGGGTTGAGAAAGTCTATCTTTGGTGTAATCATGCCCCTGTTTGACTCCTGTGGAGAGTCTGTTTTGGTTATGGAAGTTTGAGTCTGAAGTACATGAAAGTAGTTAGAACCAATTTCTGTAGAGAGTTATCTTTTCAGAGGAGATTGGGTGCGTTTCTTGGAAAATCTCTGCTTTCTTGTTTAAGTATCCTAGCTAGGGGGGTACTCTTAAATGTTTAAAGTTAGAAAGAGTCTACAAAATTTCGGTGTTGGTCCAGGATGGGAAGCATCCTGCAGGTAAAACGAGGTAGAGAACTCCTTTCCAGGAGGTTTTGGTCAATTAGGGGATTTGGTATGTCTGTGTAGATTTTACTTTTCTCACCTGTTTTGTTTTTTGGCAAGAGCAACATATCATGTTATTATCTTATTTATTGTTAAGGCATATACATCTTCTCATCCCACTTTTC
This sequence comes from Warburgia ugandensis, assembly GCA_035236585.1. Taxonomy (NCBI): domain Eukaryota; kingdom Viridiplantae; phylum Streptophyta; class Magnoliopsida; order Canellales; family Canellaceae; genus Warburgia; species Warburgia ugandensis. Next base: position 42,176,768 of record CP141128.1, on the reverse strand, counting down.
CATTAAGATTCACAGCTATGAATTTTCTTTAATTGCTGGGCCATTATTGCCCAAAATATACTGTTCAGATAATACAACTGTTCCCTTTTCCAACAGGAAATCAATAAATACAACATCAAGAGGAAGATTTTCGAATTGTAGGGTCTAAGCAGATAGGGAACTTGTCATTAGCTTAGAACTTTGCAGTTTTCAGATATGTGATGAATGCACAGCAAATGAACAGTAATGCTCCAATTCCTATCAACTATATCTCTTCTTTTTCAGAAATGTTACTTGTATTCGTTATTAATTTTAATCCACACATATGACCATTAATGTAAGTGTTAAATCATCACCATCCTTTTTTATTTCTTCTAATACTTGCTTATGAACAGTTATTTTAGCTGATGCTTAGTTTCTTCCGTCCAATCATGACCTTCTTTCTGAACAATCTGTAGGAACCTGGAGCAGTTGAAGCAGAACTTGCTTGCACTGATCCATCAAAAATTCTCAGGACATTCCTAACATTCAGGGATCCTGGTCCACTTATATTGCCGAAAGGAGGGATCAAGAACTGGTGTGATAGAGAAACTACTTTGCCTTCTTGGTTGACAGAAGAGGATATTGGTTATTACACTGGCAAATTTGAGAAAACAGGCTTTACTGGAGGAATTAACTACTACCGAAATTTAGATCAGTATGTTATCAATAAACTTTGATTTGTTAGAAAAATAATGCATATTTTTCCCTTGCTCGTTCTTCATTGATATTGAACAGTTTACTGTAGTAGAGTTTTTAACTGCTTGTTCTTGTTGTTGGTATATGGTATCCATAGATCATTTTTCTAGAAAATTTTCCCTTTGATGTAATTTTATGATTTATAACTTACAGGTGCTTGACATTTGATCAAGATTTTCAGCAACACAAACCATCTTATGTCTTGAGTAGCTTGAAATTTTCCACCAGAGAAAGCAATCTACAACAAAAAAATGTAGCATTTCTATCTATATAGTTTGCACAAAACTCAATGAAAGCCCCTTGCTCAGATCTTTCTGCAGTGCACCAGTAATGAGTATCAAAGACCAAGCGCGTGCTTGGCAACTGTATTCTGTTGTTTGTCTTTCTCAAACTCATAATGAATTTTAGAATTGCAAGCCCAATTGAGAAACTGGTTGAGTACCTTTCTTTTCTGTATTTTCAAAAGACACAGAGATTCCAAATCAAATTACAAATTTTAATTAACAGAAGGAGAAAAGTCAGAGAGAAACAAAAATGGTAATCATTAATTAAAAATGGAATGTGAGCCAATAAGAAGATCTAGAATCCCACAAAAACCAGTAAAAGAACACTGAAATATCCTAAAACATGGCTTGCTGTCACCGGAGACTAGAATGGTAATAGCGATAGGTTTTTGCAAACAACAGAGAAGGGAGAGAGGGTTTCTACCATTGCTGGAGGTAGAGAGAGATGTTTTTACCTGTTGCTGGAGAAGATAGAGGAGAATTGGAGAGGGAAACCTGGTTTTACTTTGCCGTCAGCATTGCTGTTGGCAACGTTGGAGAAGGTGGTGCTAGAGGAGTTTTCAACATATCTTGACTTTCTTTTCTCAGGTGAGAAGAGAAAAAGAGCCAAGAAAGAAGATTCTGCAAACATATTTTCATTTTTAAATGAAAATAGTACACTAAACAATGAAAAGTGATGTTCCCAAATGCAACCTAATGTTTTGATAGTGGCCTTAGATGCTTGGGGAAACTCAGCATTGGTCAAAATACTTTGCAAACATCTCTATGCATATATGGCCAGTTGTAGTTCTCATCCACAAGCAACATAGTTTTCACTGATGCCAGTTTGTTGGCCCAAACCTTTCTCCATGGGCCGCAATTTAATATCTTGCAGGAGATGTAGCATGTAATTCTTGCATATATTCTCCAATCTGCTTGTTAGCATTGCTAAATACTCTTGCTCGGTTGTTAGAGGTCTCTAACGTACATGCTATTATGGGACTTTACAAGTTTCTTGTCTTCCCCAAAGATTTATTTTCTCCTTTATGTGTTTGAGTTCCATCCATCCAAATGAAGGAAGAGTTCCACCTTATTTTGTAGTCATCTCTTTGTACTAAAAAACATGACACCTTTTTTCATTTTTGGGAATCTAAAAACATTTGTGTCCAAGTACTTGACCAAGTTCCCTGCTTTGGAACTGCCAACTTGAAGCCAGGGCGTTACCAGTTTCTTGGACAATTTATTATTAATTATCTTCATTTCCTGTTCAAACCTGATGAGGCACTTGCTTCGTTTTTCCATTTCTTTTGGTATTTCATTTAGAAAACAGAGAATGAGAAGCATAGCAATAAGATGGAGAGACTTGTCTTGCATAAAGACACTGGGGAATGCGAGGCATGTCCTGCAATTACGGACAACCAAAATGTTTTGCATTCCGGTGAACGTGAGATGCATTGGAGAAATGGGGGTTGCAGAATTTAATATATTACTTGGAGAGTGAGGAAGGGAAGGGGGAAGATTAGGGAGAGGGATGGAGGAACAGGCTTGTCTTTCATCAACAGCACTGGGAGTAGGAGGCATGGCCTACAGATAAGGACAACACAAGTGCTTTATACTCTGGAGAATGGGAGATGCATAGGGGAAATGAACAGAGAGAGTATTGGCAGAGATGATGCCTTTGTTTAATGGACAAGCAGAGATGGTGAGACATGTTTTGGGGAGAACAGACATTTGAGAAGGCACAGTGACAAAATGAAAACAACACAATGGATTGCACTTTATCTTGTATGGACATTAAATTTAAAGCTGTGAGATAGTATGTTTTGGGGAGAAGATGAGGCATATTACACAACTGAGTTTGGATAAACATGCAACATGCAGTACTGAATTTGAAATTTCAGCAGCAAGCTCGAACTGGACAATGGTGACTAGCAGTCCTGCAGCCAAAAATAGTAGGAGTTAATGTATGTTGTGCTAACGTTATAAAAAGTATGGATGCCATTCTCCAATAATTAGTACAGGAAGATGGATCTCCTAGATTATTTAGCATCAGATCCTTATAATTTAATTATAACTGGGATATTTAGCTAAACATGAAAGATGGAGAAGGCAATGAAGTGAAAGCTTCCTCTATGGGATGGATCAAATGCATCTTTGACGGTTCCTGTTTAGGACCCCCGGAGTTGGGTGGTATTGGAGGTTTCCTAAGGGATGAAGGTTGCTCAGGTTTTGAATCTTTTGATCAATTTTGCAGGCCTAATTGGAGTCTTTTTCAAATTACAATGAGACCCTTGCTGCTAGAATGGGTATGCCTATTGTTTCTGCTTGTAGTCCTAACCTGATGATCCCAGAAGGAGACTCAAAGAACAATCATGCTTGGCTTGAGGATGGATCCAATGTCCCTTGGTGATTTCTGAATGTAACTGATCGGGCTTTGTTTGTGTTCAAGTAGAGGCAGCTCTTTTTCTCTCATGTCCTTTGATGGGAAACAGGAAGCAGACAATTTTGCCAATGAACAGGTAGGTCCAAGATGTATGTTGGTTATAAGATTGGGAGTTACTTCCAATTCTCTTGAAGATTTTAGAGAGGTGACTATTTAGCATCTTTCATTTGGTATTTGGAGCGTGCCTCGGCATTTCTCTCTTTCTTATATTTCCTCACGTATTGTTCCCCTCTCAATAAACTTTCTCGAATTCTCTTAAAGGGCTGGAGAAAGAGAGAGGATGTCCGAGAAACAAAACTAATGCTTCCCTGCTTTCAATGGCCAGGAAAATGGTCCAAGCAGGCTAGCAATAGGGTCAAGGGCTTAAACTGGAACATACAATGTAATATGGAGCGGGACATATTAAGCACTGATCCTAGGGGTACAGCAGAGCACATGTTTGTGATGAAGTTTCAGCAGCAAAATAGACAATGACTGTAAGTATACCTGGTACACAGCAAGTTGTAAGATATTTGCTGAGGAAAACCAGTTCAATTCCACCGGCCTGGTGACATCAACCAACACCAACATGTACCTAATCTCAAGAATTTAGGGTTCAAGCACTTGGGAGTTCTATGTCCTCCATAAAACACTGGAAGATTGGTATCTCACTTTTAAATTAATCATGAGATTGGTACAGTAGGCTTACTCTGTTTGGATATGAACCATTGTAACTATGGAGATTGTACCGCTTTCTTTGGTGGACCTAAGATGAGAGTACGGTACTCTGATCTAGTTAGAATATTAGTAGTCAAGTTACAGTGCAAAGTTATGTAGAAGGGACAACTCATGTACAAGAAACAAGGATATAGTAAGGACTTAGCAGAACAAAAACAAAAAATCTATTTTATTTTAAATGATGGACACACACACACAGATGCACCTTTGGGGAGTTTCAAACCCGTGACCTTCATGATTGAGAGTCACGCTTCTGCCACTGCACCACATTAAAAGGGCAGCCTTGGTGCACGAAGCTCCCGCCTATGCGGGGTCCGGGGAAGCGGTGGACCACAAGGGCCTAAAGTACACAGCCTTACTTTGCATTTTGCAATAGGCTGTTTCTATGCCTTGAACCCGTGACCTCAAGGTCACACGATTACAACTTATACCGTTGCACCACTGCACCACATTCACACCCATAAATTCTTGCTAAGAATACTGCTTCGTATTCTCTTTTTCATTGAAAATTGAACCAAGTATATTTCCTCTATGTAGCTTGTGTAGTGAAAGCTTGTAAGAAGATAGTTTTTAGTGAATGCATGTAAGAGGATACATGAGAGTACTTTAGATCTTTCAGTCAGATCATCCAAAGCATCTTTCTTTGACAGAGAATATCTGGTGTCTGTGGTTATTAAGCTTCTCTTCTGCCAACTATTTATGTTGCTAATGTTTAACAAATTTGGCGATGCTTGTGCAGAAACTGGGAGCTCTTAGCTCCATGGACTCGGGTGCAAATCAAGGTTCCGGTTAAGTTTATTGTAGGAGACCTGGACCTTGTCTACAATAATCCAGGTGTCAAGGACTACATACACAAGGGTGGCTTCAAGAAGGATGTACCATTTCTGCAGGATATGGTCGTGATGGAAGGAGTAGCTCACTTCATCAACCAGGAAAGACCTGATGAAATCACTGCTCATATTTATGACTTCATCCAGAAGTTCTGATCAATCTTCCCATTTCTAAGGAATTGTGTTTTGGTAAGTCGAATTTTGTAGCTGTTACTAAAGTGACTCGGCAATGGCTATCCCGAAACTGTTGTTTTTCAAGTCTGAAGCCATAGGGAATGCATATGTCGTGTAACTCTTATATAGTCATCAACCAGATGGTATATAAAGTAATGAATTATGTATATGTAAAGATCCTTTACTGATTTGGCATTCTCTTAAGCTTGATGGTTTTTGCTGTCCCATTGGGACGGGTAAATGTATGTTGAAGAGAGGATGCTGTCAGTGAGACATATTTGGAAAGACTTGATTTTATTATCTATACTAGGGACCTTTTGGTTGTAAATGATAATTTCCTGACAGTTCTTTCTGAAGCTTCTTCTCTTATGATGATTTGTTTCTTTCCCTTTAAATTTGTGATTGTATAAACTAAACTCGAAGATAACTTCTGATCAATGGACCCCCTTCACTGGATTATTATTTATACGATATGATGGATATGCATTTATTTCACTTGGAATATGAAAGGAGAGAAATGCAAGTAGGGTCCACCCTTCTAATAATCTAACTGTCAATATGCACTTGCGGGGGTGTACTACGAAGATGCAACCCATTTGATGACTTGTGACGACAACCAGAAAGCACTGACTTGTTACTTTAAATGGGGATGGTTAGAAAACACAAAATGGACAGTCCTAAAGCACTGATTTGTTACCTTAAAATTGGCGGTGGGTGAACAGAAAATGCACATTCAAAATTCTTCAACAAACCCTCCGCAAAGGAAAGGTTCACAATTATCCGAAGGTGGAAATTTTTTAGATGTGACTCATCCACAGCATGCTTGCTAGGAAGCTTATTTGAATCAGTTAAAAGGCTGGGCCATTATTGTACTTCTCTCCCTCATTGTTTACCTAAGTGAAAATATGCACATCCATTATGTAAACCAGTGTTGTCAATGCTGGTACCATACCGTTCTAGGTTTAGAGAGGTATAATACAGGCAGCCTATATGACACCGCTCTAGGTCCTGAAAGGTATGTACCATACTAGGCAGTACTTGAATTATTTGAAATTAAAACATTTCAAAATGAAAAAAGATTTTTGAAAATTTATTTAGCAAAAAGAAATGAAACAAAAAGGGTTTTTATATTTTTGGCAAAAATGCTATTACATTTTGGCATTTCTTGCAAAAAAGTCCAACATTTTTTAGTTTTACAAATTTACCATTAAGTTTTCATGAGTTTTGCAAAATTGTCATCCTATTTGTTTTCCACCCTCCTTCCCTATTAGTTTTTTTTTTTTTTAATTTCAATATTATCCTTTTCTATTTCTCTGTTAATACGTTCTAACAGACCTACTATTGTGTGTGATTTTCCTCTTCGTTAATTAACAAAAATCTCTGAAATTGATCATGCTAGATAGAAGACATTGAGAAGAAGAAGATCCAAATCTTATATTTTTAATTTTCATTTAACAAGGCATCGAACGAAGAGCTTAAAATTTGCTACTGTTTGTTGTTTGCGTGAACAGTAATAGTATTTTTCTTATGTTTTAAACTTGAATTTTATTTTATTTTAAATTTATTATGCTTTTTATTGATCTAAAGCATTCATTATGTTCTAATTTGTATTAGGAAGAGTTTTATATCAGTTTTTAATGAGAAATCAAAGTTTAAAATTTTGAATTTCATTGAAGAAGCTTAACAAGTATGGTTTTATAGGTTGGTGAACATGATATATCTGCGATTGAATATCTTACTATTGGTTGGTTTTTGTTGAAATTTAACTGTACATTTGATTCCTTGTTATTAACTTGTCTTAGATACCAAGTTTCACTAAAACTTTTCATCAAAAATTCATTGAACTTAGTGCCCAAAGTCAGCAACTTAATCACATCTACATCTGTGAGGTAGTAGGTTTGTTAGTACTTATTAAGAGAGAGAAATAGAGAAGGGTAATATCAAAATTTGGAAAATTTAATTAGGAAGGAGGATGGAAAACTAACAGAATGGCAATTTTGCAAAGCTTATGAAAACTTAATGACAAATTTGCAAAACTTCAAAGTGTTGGACTTTTTTGCAAAAATAAAAAAATGCAATGACATTTTTGCAAAAAACTCAAATAAAAATTACTAAAATTTTAAATGCAATCATATCTATGAAACATATAATTTCACATCATCTCCAATAGTAGATGGAATTAATAGGTGAAGACTGGGGTGCTAATAGCCGCACGCCTATTTTTTATAGACACGCGGATATATCTGTTGTTTTTGGGGATCACAGGCCAGGGCAGTTACTAAAAGAAAGGAAAACTAGTTTTTTCTTTGTCCAGGTGATACAATACAAAGTATCAAGAACCAAAATTGACTAGTTGTTCTCCTTGTAGACCTTTGCCACCTCATAGATTGCTTCTTCTCAATGGAGCAACGTATCTTCAAATTTAAGAACATGAGCGTGGTTCTTTACTTGGAACCTGCTTTACTGAACCTTAGATCTTTCTTCAATCATCTCTCTCTCATTCCATCCCTTGTTTTAGTGACATCTGTCATGTGCTGTGGCAAAATATCATGGCTGTGCATGAGATGAGACAACATCATGGTCCATCTATTGATTCTCTCAACTAATGCAAAAGATGGTTTAGATAAGATTTTGAGAGATATTGGAAAGTGATATAGGGTATAGGGTTTCATTTCCATTTGGTGGAATCTCTTTCATTTGCACCAAGGATTAGATCTCTTATGCCCATAGAATGACTGGAAAAGTAATGCCCAATTGCATTTATGTCACAGAAGATGAAGAAAGTTACAAAAATCATGATGTTCATTCATAAATTAGACTTATATGTAGGGGCATTTTTGTCCCAAACTACTTTCTTTTTTCAATAGGAATATAGACTAAAGCTTATCATCTTTTTTATTACATATATATCAAATGTTACACAGTATTTCATCTCATCAATACAAGCAAGCACATGATCAAAGAGCTAATTTGAAACTATTTTATTAAAATATGACCTCTTAGTATCATCATTGAATCCTAATTTTTTGACGGGAACAACAAACCATTAGGTACTACCTTTCTCTTATGAGGGTTACATTGAGAAGGAGTTGTTCTTTACACTAAAATTGTACGATATTAGTTCGAATCAAGATTTGGCCTCTTAATATTCAACTCACACCATACTCTAATGGGGGGAGAGATGGTAGAGCTGCAACATCGACATCCTTGGCCAAGATGAGGTTGATTTTAAGAGCCGTTGCCTCATGATTTGGGGTTTGTATAGCTTTTTGTGCCTAATTGATCAGCCCTTTCATCTAAACATATTTCCTATCATCGAACCCTAATTTTGGAAAGGAACTGGAAACCATGAGGCTCTTCCTTTCTCTTATGAGGGTTACATGAGAAGCAGTTATTCTTTCCATTGAAATCGTATAATTTTTGTCAAAATAACAATGATCTAATGAAGATCTTAACCCAAATATTTGCAGTGACAAAACCTACTTCATCCACAATATACTACATGGAATTAGTAACAAGAAAAATTTATGGATGCCAATAAGACGGTTTACTATTCTTACTATGTTTTTATGCCACAAACTTTCAAAATCTTCAAAACAAATAGTAAGAGGGCTACAAGATAGAGAGAGACAAAAGAATTGGAGGAGGAGATTGTTATTCTTCTCACTAGATGAAGAGTATTGATGGGGAAGACAATAAAAACTAAGATGACTTAGGGTTTTATAAAGAAAAATAGCAATTTGAAAGTCGATTTTTAAAAATTGACTCTAGAAATAAATTGGTTTTTTTTTTTCTAACTTTAAAACCCTTAGTAAGAACCACATTGGTTATTTTTTCACACAATTCAGCATTGAATCACTCATTTTGCACACACACACACATAAACAAACACAAGAACAAGAACAAGAATTAATCTAGAACATGATGAAGGAGCTAATCTAGAACTATTTTATGAAAATCTTGCACATATCATATATTACTGACAATTCAAGCACCCTCCTCACAATTATCATGTACACAATCCTCATTCTCACCCAAGTACTATGTATCTTCCACTTGCCTATTTCAAAACTGCTTTACTTAATTCACTTCATCTTATTCCAGAAGTCATCTAAAATAGAATTTTTCTTGTCGATGTTGGAGCTTCTTTTAAAAGACTAGGGCCCCACACCTTCTTTTATATAAAACTTCTTAAAAGGAACTTTCCAAAAGACAATGTTTTCCCCCTTCCTCAATTAGTAGCAACCCTAGGATAGTGGAATGAAAAAGCAACATTGGGCTCCACTTCTACCTTCTGTCGAGTTTGTGGACCCTAGTTCTATGTGGATGTTCCACTATACATACAGGGATCTCCATAGAGTTTCTAGCTAAGGAGAAGTAAACATTTGTTTTCATTTTCCATTACGTCTCTTCTTTTTCTTCTTTTAAGGGTGGTGATCTTTTAGGAAAGTAGTTTGGCACTTTTTTCCTATGGCTGCCATAACACTTCATTTTTAAGGATCATTAGATTAAGGTAAGTGGCATGTTAGGTTACAAACCCAAGGATTTGGATATATCATTGCCTAGAACGTCTCATTGATCTTCAACCTATGTATACTTATGTATTAAGTGGGATATGATTATTGCAATCAAGTACAATATATATGAATATATCTACACACACCATGCAATTTATTTGAAGTGTGAATTAATTCATTTTACTTTCTAACAGAGCCAAGTATTGAAAGTACAATAGTGCTTAGATAGCAGCCACTTCTGCCTCTTTGCATAACTTGGATATTTCATTTTCAAGACGCCCATGTGCTCACTATATGCACAAATTGATGGAGCGATTAAAGCAAATATAACCATTAACTAATTTTTATATATACATAAAGCAAAGAAAAATGTAAAATCAAAAAGAAGAGAGGGAGAGGGAGAGGGAGAGGGAGAGAGAGTTGGTCGTGCATGATCAACTTACTCAATGTATGGCTGGACTTCATTAACATAGTTTTGCAATACATAAAGGTATGCCTGGCCCCTTTCTCTATGGTCAATGACCGATACATGACCACTCAAAAGAGGTTCACCAAATTTGGGATCATGAAATTTAACTGATAGTTTCTTTCTTGGGATTCAAATAGCATCCACTCTTAATAAGTACTTTATGAAAAACTCTACTGCTTCTTTTGCAATGTAACATTTAGCTATGCACCCCTTTGGCTTATTGTGATTTTATACATACCCTTATAAAATTTTCATGTACCTCTCAAATAGGTACATCCATCGCAAATAAATCGGCCCACAGAGTTCGACATTATCAATGAGGTACACTGTTAAGTGACCATGACATCAAATAAGGATGGTGAAAAATTGTCTCAAGGTCACATAAAAGTTGTTGCCAGATGTTCTCAAATTTCTTTTAATTTTAAAATATCCACCACCTTCTTGCATGAAGCATTGAAGAAGAAGCAGAATTTTATAATATATCCTCTAACTTTGTTTAATACCACTAAATATATTACTAAAGGGAAGAGTTATTGCATCAATGCATGAAACCCATGCTACTTTACGTAATATTCTCAATTTTTAACCCTAAATTAGTAATAAGATAAATTAATTAAATTAAAAAATTTATGCATGGAATTTGGTTTTGAAATCACTAAAACTAGAAAGTTCATGTCGATAGGAATTGAATGATAAATGATAGAAAGAACGTCGAAAATGGAGCACGAATGACCGAGATATGACCATTTTAAGTTGTAAGAGTAAATTGGTAATTAGCTGGGGATGCGAATTAGAGGGGGTCATTTTGATAACAACACCCCTTTCCATTCCCATCCAGCTCCAATGGAGGAAGGCGGTGATCTACCTTCCCTATTTGATAAGACTGATCAACCTATCAAAACTAGTTTTCCCTTCCATTCCTACGCCAAATAATCAAAGAAAAACTGTAGCTTTCCCTTGTGCACGCGCATAGAAATGAACTAAAGTTTGCACACTTCATAGGGCTCCAATCTCCCATCTCTGACTCTAATCAAGTAAGCTACATATTCTAACTTGTTATTTACCTTGTTTTCCAACTTTTCCATCACAGATCCAGGCTAAATCTGATCTGAATGGCCGTTGGATGGCCTAGGGAATCAAAACCTTGGAGCATGGTTAGACCTATGTTAAGGACACCTCAAATGAGGAATCTAAGCAGTTTATTGTGATCTTTGGACCCAAAAACCCTAGGAATAGAAAAAACAGATAAAAAATCAAAGCTTTTGGGGCTCCGATCACCCTAAAACAAGGTGGACAGCTTGGGTTCATCATCCCTGATGGATGGTGTGCCAAGATGCCCACCGGGCTGCACAGGGGTACACGGGTGCATGCAAGCACTCAGTCACACGTATGCGTAGCGTCGCCCATCCTGGTGACAGTGCGCAACGTGACGTCACTTTGCACTGGTGTAAACGTCGTCCTGTTGGTGTAAACCGGTGTAAACACCCCCTACTAGTGTAAACTAGTGCAAACACCCGTTGCCGTGTATACTAGTGTAAACCATCTTTTCTGTCAGAGTAAACCAGTGCAAACTTCTGTCCACTGGTGCAAATCAGTGTAAAATTGTTTTTTTATTTGGAATGGTTTTTCTAAGATTCTGGGGGCTACAGAAGCCCAATCTTTGATCTGAAAGATCCGTTGGAACTGTATCAACGATGCAAACATGATTTTAACATGAGAATTTTGATCTAATCACTTTCAGTCAGGTCAAATTTATAAAATAGTACTAAATCACTTAGATCTGGGCGATCAAAGGGTGATCAAGCCCTAGAACTTGAACAACTAGATAATATATGGACTAACCTACAATGCTAAGAATGATATTAGATGTAATTACTCTATTAATTGATCTAGACCATTGATCTAACCCAGATCTTAGAAAATTGTTGATCTAAGGATGATCAAACCATTGAATTAAGGTGTAAACTGTAGATGCGCACCAAAATGAGCAGATAAACATGAGATAAGACTGATTAATAACAAGTAACATGGGGATTAAGGATCTAATAATAAATAGAGATCTTAGAGAATGATCCAACAATTGGATCACTACAAATTCCACTAAGATGAAATAAATAACACAAAATAGTATTGTGATACTAACCGATACATCAGAGCATGCGAGCTAAGAGGATTACACACTTGAATTGGGTTATCTCTCATTGAGGTAGGTGATGACATTTAATGTTTTGTTTTGATTTCTAAACTTGCATTATCATAGCATTCATGGTTGATTGTGATTGATTGTCATTTGTTTAATTATTCTGAAATTTTGTGAGATTCAATGTTTTATGCTATGATCAATATTAGATTTCGATAGTATATTGCATGGGTTTTTATGATTGATTGTTTTATGAGATTGATACCGCGCATCTTATGTATGATTAATAATTATCTTTCCTTATTACATAACTAAGATTGATTGGGTTTCATAACATGATGGTGGAGGCTTGGTGGATAGTCCTTTGAGAGGCTAATCCTAGGATGAGGGGTGTGTCTTGGGGATTGTGAGCCAGGAGTGCTCTTGGTTTTACGAGATACACAATTTTCATGTTTTGTAATTTATGACTAGTGCTCTCACCTAGTGGATATTATGCTAGAAGGGAGTAGGGCCGGCCACCCACCCTCTGAAAATTGTGATGTGATAGACATCTGCCCACAGATGGCTTTCAGTAGGGGTTAGGTAACGTGGATAGTCCACACTACCGGTCCGGACCTTTCCATGGGGACAGACATTAAGTCTCTCGTTATGATGTCAACAGGGAGCGGTGGTGGTTGAGACCCTAGAGGGGTTGCCATTGTGGCATGACGATCCATACTCTTGTTATCTATGCTTGCACGATGAGCATGAAGATGTTATTATATGCTTGGGTGTGATGACACTCAGAGGATTGATATGAGTACTCATGATCTGTTAGACGAGTGTATGGGACACTCGTGGGACCCACGTACCTTGGGGTACCTTGTTTGTTATTGTATGCTCATTGATAGTGGATCATATCATGTTTTACATCTATAAGATTATCATGTTTTGTATCCATGAGACGCATGTTTTATCATATATGATGTTTCAAGGCTATATTGACATTACTTACGATATTTATATTTTCATGAATAATTGAGCTACACATTATATCCACATTATTATTCGATTTTTTTTTCCTTGTTATTACTTACATGTCTATATACCTACACAAGCAATAACTTGTTGAGGCATTGATTTGTTTTGCAATGCCTTAAATACCGAGCACGACAGCAAGAAGGGCAAGGTCGTGGAAGGACAGTGATAGTAGTGGAGACCACTTGATTTGATTGATAGATAGCTCCACGTGAGTGATTAGATGGATTATTGTTTGAACCTATTTTATAGACTGTATACCTTCTTTAGATAGATTTAATTATGATATTATATATATTATGGACATGTCTTAAAGTATGGTGGAACATTATGATGGATAGACCTTGGGCCATAGTATTATATTTTTGGATAGTATTGTTTTAAAAATGAAGGCGCCATTGATTTTGAAATTGGATTTAATATTAGTATTGCCTTAAATTTATTACTGCGTACTTATATTTATCTTTTAATCATAGTCGTGATGTTTTTGGAAAGAGGAGATAACACTCAGAGATTTTTCAGTAAATGTTCTAATAAAATAATTAATAGAATCTTTTAATTTTGGGATCCCGCTTATTATTGTTATTATATAAAAAAATGTTATAAAAACCTGGGGAGATGCAGTTGGTATCAGAGCCTAGTCTATTCCATCATAATCCTTACAGAGGTCCACTTATATGTAGGTGATAGTCCGTGAATTGTAGTTAAAAAAGAACTAAGAGAGAGGAACTTACACTTAGTGATATTTGTCCCTAACAGATGGCTCCTCGAAGAAGGACAAGGTCTACCCCTACTACACCAGTTGCCCCACCTGCTGAGTCCTTTGATCAAGGGGATCGCGATGCTGAGTTAGTGAATAGGGTGATGCTAGGGTTGATACGCCTCATACAGCAGTAGATTAGGACTGTAGTTCAGGTGGTGAACCCTAACCCTATGACACCGCCTCTAGTAGCACCAGTGGATTCATCTATTCATTCTACCCATCAGGTGCAGGCACCACCAACACCTAAAACCACGGAGGGTGATGCTATAAGTGACTTTAAGAAAACGGATAAACTATTAGAGAGATTCTAGAAGATGGTGCCACCCTTCTATGATGATGGTGATATTGAGGAGATTGAGCGATGGTTATTTGAGGTAGAGAGGACATTTAAAGCAATGAAGATTGCACCAGAGGATCAGGTCCGAGTAGCTGCTTACCTGCTGAAGAGTGACGTAGGCTTTTGGTGGTAGACTTTTACAAGTACGTGACCAGACCCTACGGAGATGATGACATGGGAGGCCTTTAAGCAAGCTTTTGATACTCAGTACTTTCCACCTTATGCATTACAATCACTGAAGAAAGAGTTTGCCACCCTGGAGTAGAGAGATATGACGGTTCACTAGTACTTGAACTGATTTACCTAACTAAGGAGGTTTGCTCTGATGTGCTTGCCTCAGATAAGGAGGCAAGGAACAAATTTGTGGATGGACTGACACCTTGGCTGAGAGATCGGGTGATTACTTTATGACCCACAACTGTGTGAGATGCAGCTAACATGGCCTCCATGCTAGAAAAGAATTCTCTTAGGACTAGAGGGAGTACATACCAGCCCACTAAGGCAAGAGACTTTTCAGTGCTATACAGGCACATAGAGCACCAGGTTATCAGCCCCAGACTAAGCCTGAGAGAGACATAGAGAAGAAGAGATGTGACAGGTGTAAGGGTTGGCACCCTGGGCGAGGGTGTAATAGATTTGACAAGCCACAGCATCATAGGGAGCCCCAATAGCAGCTACAGCACCAGCCACCTTTCAAAAGATAGCCATATAGGTGCTTTAGCTATGGAGAAGTGGGACATTTCATTAAAGACTGTCCCAAGGGACAGAGGGAGAAGCCAACCAAGATGGGTGCAAAGACAGCTACTGTGCAATGTAGTTAGGGACGAATGTTTGCCATCACATCAGGGCAAGCATAGGCCTCAAACCAGGTTATAGAAGGTACTCTTGTAGTCTTAGACCACCATGCTAGGGCTCTCTTTGACACAGGGTCCACTCATTCTTTTATTTCATTCATTTTTGTATCTTACCTTGATGTATGCGTGCATAAGTTAGCATTTGGATTGGATATTATGACACCCGTGGGAGAAACAGTAGAGGCTACTGATTATCTATAGGAGATACCTGTGGAGATATCAAGCGTGAGGATGGACTCATATTTCATCTTATTAGACATAGTCGACTATGATGTTATATTAGGAATGGATTGGTTAGCTAACTACTGGGCGACCGTAGATTGCCGCAAGAAGTGGGTCATTTTTAAGATACCTGGGCAACCAGAAATATTGTTCCAAGGCAGAAAAAGTATGGCAAGCACATGCATCATCTTTGCTGTAAAAGTGGCATGATTTTATTCACGAGGGTGCAAAGCGTTCCTCACTTATGTGACTGTTGAGGACAGAAGGCAGCCACATATTGAAGATATTGATGTTGTCCATGAGTTTGCAGACGTTTTTCCTGAGGAGTTATCAGGATTGCCATCGAGTAGAGAAATAGACTTCACCATTGACCTAGTGCCAGGTACATTGCCTATCTCTAAGGCACCCTACAGAATGGCCCCAACAGAGTTAAGAGAACTCAAAGTACAGTTGCAAGAGTTACTTGATAAGGATATTATTGTTGGTTCATTGAGGGATTCTTGAAGATTGCGTTGCCTTTAACTACCCTAACCAGGAAAGACACTCAGTTTGTTTGGACCGATGCTTGCGAGGAGAGCTTCCAGGAGCTCAAGAGGAGGCTTACTACTGCCCCAGTGTTGACATTACCATTAGGTGCAGGTGGTTATGTGGTTTATTGCGATGCCTCAGGTAAGGGACTAGGAGCGGTGTTGATGTAGCATGGGAAGGTAATTGCCTATGTATCGAGACAACTTAAGGCACGTGAGGTGAATTACTCGACACATGATTTGGAGTTAGCAGCAGTGGTATTTGCATTGAAGTCCTAGAGACATTATCTATATGGCAAGAAGTTTGAGGTATTCACTGATCATAAGAGCCTTAAGTACTTCAATACTTAGAGTGATTTGAACATGCAGTAGTGTAGATGGATGGAATATCTCAAGGACTTTGATTTCACCATACAATACCACACAAGGAAGGCTAACATCATAGCAAATGCCTTGAGTAGGAAGTTTGGAGTAATGATTGCCAATTTGTCGACTCGGTCTAAGTTTCTCAACAGGATATTAGAGGCATGGGGCAAAGATAAGGAGACACAGGATTTGGAAGATAGGAGAAATTTTATGAGAGGACTGAATGAGGGAGTTAGATTCAAGGGTAGGTTGGTGGTACTAACAGATGATGATTTGAAGCGTGAGTTACTTCAGGAGGCACACCGGTTTTAGTATAAGATCCATCCTGAAGGTACGAAGATGTATCAGGACCTCAGGAGACATTTTTGGAATGAAGAAGGATGTTGGAGAGTGCGTGGCACGGTGTCTGACCTGTCAGCAAATCAAGGCAGAGCATCAGCGACCATCAGGGTTACTTCAGACATTGGATCTCCCTGAGTGGAAGTGGGATCATATTACCATGGATTTCGTTGTGGGCCTTTTGAGGACTATTAGCGGACATGACATGATATGGGTCATTGTGGACAGACTGACCAAGTCCGCTCATTTCCTTCTTATCAGGCAGAATTAGATAGTGGACAGTCCAGCGAAATTGTATGTTAAGGAGATCATAAGTCTACATGGAGTTCCCTTGACAATTATATCTAATCGAGACACTAGGTTTACCTTGAAGTACTAGAAGAGCGTGCAAGAGGCTCTAGGATCGAGGCTAAAATTTAGCACAACATTCCACCCTCAGACAGATGGTCAGATCGAGAAGACCATTTAGATGATTGAGGATATGCTATGGGCTTGTGTTATGGATTGGAAGGGTAGCTGGGAGGACCATTTAACAGTGGTAGAGTTTGCCTATAATAACAGCTATCACACAAGTATTGGCATGGCTCCATATGAGGCACTTTATGGCAGGCCTTGTCAGTCACCCTTATGTTGGAATGATGTAGGAGAGAGACACATAGTGAAGTTCGAGTTGGGGGAAGAGTGTGCAAAGAAAGTTTGACTTATTTGAAAGAGATTGTTGACAGCTCACAGCCGCCAGAAGGGTTATGCTGACAAGAAGCAGAAAGACCTAGAGTTCTTCGAAGGTGAGCATGTATTCTTAAAGGTTTCCCCTATGAAAGGACTGATGAGGTTTGGGAATAAAGGGAAACTTAGCCCTAAGTACATTGGGCCTTTTGAGATTTTACGCAGAGTTGGGTCAGTAGTATACTAGCTAGCCTTACC
Organism: Warburgia ugandensis; assembly: GCA_035236585.1. Taxonomy (NCBI): domain Eukaryota; kingdom Viridiplantae; phylum Streptophyta; class Magnoliopsida; order Canellales; family Canellaceae; genus Warburgia; species Warburgia ugandensis. The sequence goes on along the minus strand of CP141128.1, from coordinate 42,159,149 downwards.
ACCATGGTTGGCAAATGTACACGATATCTTCCATGTATCTATGTTAAGGAAGTATGTTTCAGACCCATCCCATGAGCTGGAGCAGATTCTGGGAGAGTTGTAGTCAGATATGACTTTTGAGAAGAGACCTGTGCGTATACTGGATAAGAAAGTCAAGGAGTTGAGGACTAAAATTATTTCATTAGTCAAAGTCCTTCGGCAGCATCATTCACTGTAGGAGGCCACATGGGAGACAAGAGGAGATGAGGAAGATCCAGCCAGAGTTATTTATATAGAGGTATGTACATAAATTTCAAGGACGAAATTTTTATGAGGAAAGGATGTAATATCCTCAAATTTTAACCCTAAATTAGTAATAAGATAAATTAATTAAATTAAAATTTTTATGCATGGAATTTGGTTTTGAAATCACAAAACTAGAAAGTACACGTCAGTAGGAATTGAACGGTATAAAGAATGTCGAAAATAGAGTTTGGATGAGTGAGATATAACCATTTTAAGTTGTAAGGGTAAATTGGTAATTAGCTAGGGATGCGAATTAGAGGGGGTTGTTTTGATAATGACACCCCTTTCCATTACCATCTAGCTCCAATGGAGAAAGGCAGTGATCTACCTTCCCATTTGAGAAGATCAGATCTCAACCTATAAAAATAGTTTTCCCTTCCATTCCCATGCCAAATAATCAAAGAAAAACTCTAGATTTTCCCTATGCACGCCTTGTAAACGAACTGAAGTTTGAACACTTCATAGGGTTCCGATCTCCCATCTCTGGCTCTAATTAAGTAAGCTACATACTCTAACTTGCTATTTACCTTGTTTTTCAACTTTTCTCTCACAGATCTAGGCTATATTTGATCTGAATGGCCTAGGGAATCAAAACCTTGAAGCATGGTTAAACCCATGTTAAGGACACCTCAAATGAGGAATCTAAGCCTTTTATTGTGATCTTTGGACCCCAAAACCCTAGGAACAGTAAAAAAATATAAAAAATCGAAGCTTCTAAGGCTTCGATCAAGCCAAAACAAGGTGGACGGCTTGGGTTCATCATCCTCGATGGACGGTGAGCCCAAGATGCCCACCAGGACGCATAGGGGCGAACGAGCGCACTCGGGCGCTTTAGCACACGCGAGCGCTTTGCTGAACGCGGGTGCGGGATGCTCACGCATGCTGTCCTGGACGACCAAAACACACCACGTCTTGGTGATGATGTGCAACGTGATGTCGTTTTGCGCCGATGTAAACCGATGTAAACACCCCCTGCCAGTGTAAACTGGTGCAAACACCCCCTGCTAGTGTAAACCACCTTTTTTGCCTGAGTAAACCAGTGTAAACTTCCATCCGCTGGTGCAAATCGATGTAAAATCATTTTTTTTATCTAATTTTTGATCTTGAATGGTTTTTCTGAGATTCTGGAGGCTATAGAAGCATGATCTTAGATCCAAAAGATTTGTTGGAACCGTATTGATGATGTAGACATGATTTTAGCATTAGAATTTTGATCTAATCACTTTTAGTCAGGTCAAATTTATAAAATAGTTCCAAATTACTTAAATCCGGCTGATCAAAGGGTGATCAAGCCCCAAAAGTTGAACAACTAGATAATATATGGTACTAACTTAGGGTGATAAGGATCAGATTAGATGTAATTACTCTAATAATTGATCTAGACCATTGATCTAACCTAGATCTTCGAAAATTGTTGATTTTAGGATGATCTGACTGTGGAATCAAGGTGTAAACTGTAAATGTGCACCAAAATGAGTAGATGAACATGAGATAAGACTAATTAATAATAAGTAATATGGGGATTAAGGATCTAATAAAAAAAATAGAGACCTTAGAGAACGATCCAATAGTTGGATCGCCACAGATTCCCCTGAGATAAAATAAATAACACAAAATAGTACTGTGATGCTGACAGGTACATCAGAGTGTGCGAGCTAAGAGGATTACACACTTGAATTGGGTTATCTCTCATTGAGGTAGATGACGACATTTAATGTTATGTTTTGATTTCTAAACTTGCATTATCATAGCATTCATGGTTGATTGTGATTGATTGTCATTCATTTAATTATTCTGAGATTTTGTGAGATTCAACATTTTATGCTATGATCAATATTAGATTTTGATAGTATATTGCATGGGTTTTGTGATCGATTGTTTTATGAGATTGATACTGCATATCTTATGTATGATTAGTAATTATCTTTCCTTATTGTATAACTAAGATTGATTGGGTTTCATAATATGACGGTGGAGGCTTGGTGGCTAGTCCTTTGAGAGGCTAATCCCAAGATGAGGGGTGTGTCTTGGGGATTATGAGCCACGGGTGCTCTTGGTTTTACGAGATATGCAATTTTTGTGTTTTGTAATTTATGACTGGTGCTCTCTCCTGGTGGATGTCATGCTAGGAGGGAGTAGGGCCGGCCACCCACACTATGAAATTGTGATGTGATGTGATAGACACCTACCCATAGATGGCTTTCGGTAGGGGTTAGGTAACATAGATAGTCCACACTACTAGTCCGGGCCGTTCCATGGCGACGGACATTAAGTCTCTTGTTATGATGTTGACGGGGAGCGGTGGTGGTTGAGACCCTAGAGGGGTTGCCATTGTGGCATGACGATCCATACTCTTGTTATCTATGCTTGCACGATGAGCATGAAGATGTTATTATATGCTTGGGTGTGATGACACTCAGAGGATTGATATGAGTACTCATGATCTGTTAAATGAGTGTATGGGACACTTGTGGGACCCACGTACCTTGGGGTACCCTGTTTGTTATTGTATGCTCATTAATAGTGGATCATATCATGTTTTACATCTACAAGATTATCATGTTTTATATCCATGAGACGCATGTTTCATCGCATATGATGTTCCAAGGCTATATTGACATTACTTATGATATTTATATTTTCATGGATATCCACATTGTTATTCGATTTTGTTTTTTGTTGTTATTACGTTACATGTTTATGTACCTACACAAGCAATAGCTTGCTGAGGCATTGCTTTGTTTTGTAATGCCTCAGATATCGAGTGCGACAACAGGAAAGGCAAGGCCGTGGAAGGACAATGATAATAGTGGAGATCACTTGATTTGACTGATAGATAGCTCGACATGAGTGGTTAGATAGATTACTGTTTGAACCTATTTTATGGACTATATACCTTCTTTAGATAGATTTGATTAGGACATTATATATTATGGACATGTCTTAAAGTATGGTGGAACATTATGATGGATAGACTCAGGGCCATAGTATTATGTTTTTGGATAGTATTATTTTAAAAATAAAAGAGCTGTTGATTTTGAAATTATATTTGATATTAGTATATCCTTAAATTTATTACTACATACTTATATTTATCTTTTAATCATGGTCGTGATGTTTTTGGAAAAAAGAGATAACACCTAAAGATTTTTCAGTAAATGTTCTAATAAAATAATTAATAGAATCTTTTGATTTTGGGATCCCGCCTATTATTATTATATAAAAAAATGCTATAAAACCCCAGGATGTTACACTTTATCTTTAACACTTTTATCTCTTCCATGTAGACAATGTTTCTAAAGTTTGAAGAGTAACCTTCTAGGATTTTGAGCTCTAATAGAGTTTTACACACTATTCTTATTTCCTCTCTTTCGAGCATATAATTTGCTTTAGGCAAGTATATTCCTCAATTGCCCATATCTTATGGGTGCAACCTTCTCTTCAGACCCATCTTCATAAGATCTATTTGAGCTATAACTCCATCCTTTGTTTTTTCTGGCATATCAAACAAGCTACTTGTCAAGCTTTTGTAGTCATTCTTCTCAATGTATATGAAATCAAGCACATGGTATAAATGTAGTGATTTCCAATATGCAAGTTCAAAGAATAATGACTTCTTCTTCCAACAACTTTTAGAGTTTCTTTCACCTACATATTTAGTTGCTTTCTTCTTTCCCACATGACATCAAGGTTTTCAACATGTTCTAACACTTGTCGTTTTGTCAACATTGTTGGAGGTGTCCTATCTCTACACTAACATTAAATTCTCCCTTCTTAAAATAGTATTGACTATCTCTTTGCAACCGTCTTTTGTGGCCAAGGAATATCATTTTCCTGCCATGTTCAAGTCATATGGTACATGTTTGGTCACTTAAATAGGACAAGCATTGTATCCCTTCATGGTGCATCCAAACAAATTACCTTATGTAAGGAAGTCACTTATTGTTCACAATAGTATATCCATTAGGCTGAACAACTCTTTTTTGTATGCATGTATGCTTTAACACCTACGTCTCATAAAGTCTTAAGATCATCTATCAAGGGAGCTAAGTACATGTCAATGTTTTGGCTACTTCGAACCTGATATCAACATAGTTAACATTATGAACTTCCTCTTCATGCATAGAAATGGTGGGAGGTTATAATAAATCATTATAATAGGCAAACAATTGTACTTATTGCTCATAGAAGCATGGGGATTAATCTTGTTTGTAGATAATACAAGTTGTAGGTTTCTAGGTTGTTGTTCAAAATTAGGCCATAAGAAATCTATGAGTTTCAATGTTGGGCTATTTGCTAGTTGGTGTAAATAACTATCATCTACTCTCTCATATGCATGCCATACTAGTTCCTTCACTATTTTTGTAATACAAAATATTCTTTTAAACCTTAGAATAGAGGAAAAATAATAGGACCTTTGTATGAACGTCCGTCACTGTCTTAGTTGAATTCTTCTTAAACTTTCATCTTGACTGTCTCCATGTTGGTCATGTAGTTTTATCCTTTTGCTCTCTCCTATACAAGATGCAATTATTGGGACAAGAATGTATCTTCTCATACTTCAACCATAGTGCTGGTAGGATTTTCTTTGCCTCCCATGTGGACATTACCAGTTTGTTTTCCTTTGGTAACAAATTAGCCACCAATCTCAAGACTTCTGTAAAACCTTGATTTGAAAAACCAAATTTTGAGACTTGGTATAATCCTTACACCTAGGGTACAACAATTTATCAACTTCCTCTAATGTAGTATGGAATAGTTCAGGGTTATGCATCTTGAAACATCAATGCACTTGTATTGTGTACAACACTTCCTACAGTATCTTCAAATCTTCTTGGCCCATGCAAAAATTATTCTTCATACTAAATCCATGGACAATAAGTTTCATCAACTCCATTGAAGAACAAATGTTCTCTCAACTCCCCTATAGTTACCTTTTTTAAGTTTTCACATTTTGAGCATGGACAATGCATGCAGTTACAATCATCACCTACCTAAGTGTGAGCTCCATAAACTTTTATGTTCCCTCATAATATTCTTTTGATGTTCATGTCGTGGTCATCTAAGCATATTTGTTTATTTTCTTAACATTTGAAGCTCAGATTGTGTGAAAGACTTCTTAGAAATAAAAATATTAGTGAACTCATCTGGGCATTTTACCAAACACTAGGTATATGAGAATTATAAATGTTTTGAAAAAACTAAATTACATACATGTGGAAAATTTTCATTTAAAATAAAGATAGATGTAAAACATGAAAGATCCATTCAAAAGGAAAATTAACTTTAAAAAAAAAAAGAGAGAGAGAATTTTCTAACCATAATTATGCAAAATATATGTAACATGCATGAGACAAATAAGGAAGATACTAATAAACACTTGAGTCAATATAGACCAAGAAAATATACATGTGTGTGTGTGTGTGTGTGTGTGTGTGTGTGTGTGTGTGTAATTCTAATTCTATAGTGCTGATTTAGTTGAAGTGAGCCAAAGCAAAAATGCACATAAATGAGCTTCATTTTGTGTATGGATGAAGATAGTTGGAAACGAAAAACCAAAAATAGTTGTAAAAATTCATATATGGGGGGTCATACTTTTAAAGTTGGTTTTGAAAAATGACTTTAAAAGTGGGGCCTTTTAAAGTCAATTCTGAAAGACCAACTTCAAAAGTTTCCACTTTTAAAGTCAGTTATTGAAAATAACTTTAAAAGCGGCGACTTTAAAAGTCATTTTTCAAATCCAACTTCTAAAGCTATTCTCGAGAAAAAAGGTATTTAACTTTTAAAGTTGATTTTTCACAACAACTTTAAAAGTGAGGGCTTTTAAAGTCATTTTTTAAAACCAACTTCTAAAGCTATTTTCGAGAAAAGAAGTCTTTTCTGCCTCACTAAAGTAGGAACTTTTAAAGTAGGTTTTCCAAAATCAACTTCTAAAGATATCCTCTTGAAAAAAAATTGTTTCTTGCCACACTAAAGAAGTCAGTTCATGACGAACTATTTTTTTAAGTATGATTTTTAAGATGTTTTTTTTGAAACCAACTTGTATTATTTTTACAAAGATGATTGACTAAAAACAGTCTTCTTTTTTCTAACTTTGAAAGTCCTAATTTTAGTGGTGAATTTTTCCAACGAGGGAAAAGGGCCATCTCAAACCTCTGACCAAGCATAAGAGGAGAGGCACTTTGTTGCCCACCAATAGTGCTAAATGGCTTTTGGCAAGCTAGTGGGTGGGTTGATACTTACAAACTTTACTTAATAGCTCTTAAATGATAGTTTAAAATGAAAAAAAAGGATGCTAAGTAGTCTTACAAGTTCAAAATTTGGTAGGCTATCCATTTATAGGAACATTTAAGATGTGCGACAAGTCAACTTAACCAATATTTTAGGGAGTTGACAGGGACACTTACTTCAAACAATCCAAACACACATATTGGGGTCAAATAAGCATTATTTGATGTTTTTTTCCATTGGTAAAAGAAAAAAGAAGAAGATGAAACCTACTCAAATCTTCCCTTGGAAAGATGTCCAATAGTTATGATCATGAAAGAAGTTGACTCGTGCTTATAACATTTCATTTTTAAAGTATGAGTCCCAATATACACACTCAAGAGGAGAGGAAGGTGTACCCACTCATTTTTCCACGGAAGATAGAACTTTTTTGGTGGATTTAAGCCATTTAGAATGTCAAAAACATGTGACCCATGGGAAATCAATGTGCTTAGATGACCATCACCACTTATTTTGGGTCTTTGAAAAAATTTATTAAAAAATAATGGTGAGCATCAAATTTAAGTTCTAGCATATCTATGTCATTCCTAATATTATAAATGGATTAGATCTACAAAAAAGTTTTGATTGTGCATAAAACAATGGATGTGTACACCTTCCTCTCCTCTTGAATGTGCACTCTTATCTATCGCAACTCTTGAAGTATTATCACATGCCATGTAGTAGTGACATCTTATATGATATGAGCAGTTGCTTGTTGCCTTTTAGAAACTCAACATTTTGTAATATAAAATTACTGATCTCTAACTACAAATTAGGTTGGTTCTTGGAGGATTTTAAAACTAAAGTGTTAACATGTGGGAAACACTGAAGTAAAACTGCACCTTTCATCACTAATAATGTGGATAAAAAATAACATGGATTTAAAATTGCAAAGGTCACTTAAAAATCAATGTGTTTATTAATAGTATAGATAAATAATTATTGTAGGCTACAATAATAATGTTTGTAGATTTGGGCTAAGAAAAAATAGTGTGGATCATTATTTATGAAAAAATAACCACTAATATGATCCTCTCTCTCTGTTTTTTTTTTTTTTTTGTATAATTTTAGTGTATAACCTTTCTCTCCTATAATTCTCTTATAATTTTGGAATAATTATAGTTTATTAATGAACAAGTCCCAAGGGATGGATGGTTCATATTATTTTTCCTCAATTAATTGAATAAAAAAAAGCAAAACAAACTGATCTATTTTGTTGATAGAAAGTGATCTTTCTTGACAACTATGGTAGACATAATATGACACAAGAACTTGCAATTGTGAAAGTAAGCATACAATCTAAAGATATTGCCTGCCTATGCAACAGATCTCTTCCAATGTACCAATTCATTTGTGATTTCAAAAACTAAAAATGTGTGATCAATTAGATGCAGATGAAAAAGATCGAATGATTATGAAAGGAGAATAGTCAAATCAAGAATGTATAGGATCTGAATGGTTGGGAAAGTTGAAGAACCTAGGTAAATATTTTTTCCTCCAGTTGGCTGCAAATGCTATGCATGATGCCAATTTGTACTGCAATGAGCAAGGTTTAACCAATGCTTGAAAAGATATGATCTGGAGGGATCTTATTTTCGATGTTAACAACCAACGGAATGAGAATTAGTTGACTCCAAAGTTGCAGCCACCATTGCCAAGCATAAAACCATTTTAATGAAAGCCAGTTTCCAAAGTCATGATTAATATTGCCAATAACACTTAATTTATTTTGTTATCTGGGTGTAATGAGCATGGCAATATCTTTAAATAACCAAAAAAATTCACAAATTTTCTCTCTCTTCTTATTGATGTCCACATTAATTTTCAATATTTTTATTTACTGTGGACCAAGCGTTTCTTTTTGCCACATTTCTTAATTTTCAACATTTTTATTTATTAGGAACCAAGCAATTCCTTTTGCTCAATTGAATCTAAAATTAATGTAGTCTATATCAACATAATTAATTTGCCCAAAAATCATAGTTTCATCGTCAATGTGTACACGCCATTAACGTCAATGTCCGCACGGGTTTCAATTTATTGCTCTTAGTAAGCCCTGAAGCTATCAAGGAGTAGCATTCATAAAGAGGAAGAAGAAGCAATCACAAAATGATTGCCTGTTATTCGGGCCTAACATAGCAACTCCTTGCCCAAACGGTTACTGACCGTGAAGAAGAGAAAAGAAATCAGAAGATAAAACACAAACAAACTGATTTTGACTGTTATCTTGGGGCTCAACTTGGTAACTTTCTCCCCAAATGGTGTCCATCCAAAACAAAGAGAACAGAAATCACATGGAAAAACACAGACAAACTTTACACAGCCCTGTCGGATATATCGAAGGGTGTGGATAGTGAATATCACCATTCCCAAAGCAAGCCTTGGCTATTCTTGTCGAATGTAGAATTCTCCCAACACAATCAAAGAATATACGCCTTCTTGTCTCATGCCCCTGTACAAGCAGAAACCACAAACCAGAACGCAAATTAACTCAGCGAGAGGGAGAGAGATGGACGGCATCGAGCACAGGATGATACTGGTAAACGGCATAAACATGCACATAGCAGAGAAAGGACAAGGCCCAGTTGTTCTCTTCCTCCATGGATTTCCAGAACTCTGGTATTCATGGCGCCACCAAATCCTCGTACTCGCTGACCGCGGATACCGTGCCTTAGGCTCCTGATCTTTGGGGCTATGGTTACACCGAAGCACCTCTTTCTCACACTGACTACACTGCTTTCCATATTGTCGGGGACTTAATCGCTCTAATCGACGCACTTGGTCAAGAACAGGTTATTTTGGTTGGACATGACTGGGGTGCCATTATAGCTTGGTACCTATGTCTTTTTAGGCCAGACAGGATCAAGGCATTGGTCAACCTAAGTGTACCATTCATGCCACGGAATCCTGCAACCAAGACGATTGAGGGCTTTCGGGCTGCTTATGGGGATGACTTTTACATTTGCAGATTCCAGGTTTTTTCCTTCTTCCGTTGTCTGGTTTTTCTGGCCTTCTGTTTTCACCAATTTAGATGTTGAAAGCTGAAGACATGAAGTTAAGGGCGATGATGATTTTGGTATTTTATTGGGCGAATACCTCTTTACTCTATGCTCTTATCATTGCCTAACTTCTGTGAAAATGAGATTAGCAAGTTGAGATTTTGGACGGCTGGAATAGTTCTTACATTGAGGCGTTGTTTTTAGTTTGCTACCGTATCTGCTTTTGCATTTTTTGTTTGAAAAAGCAGTTGGGTACTGACCTTATCTAAAAATTCTATTGATAATAGATGCTCAAGACATGATACATTTTCCATAAAAATGATGCATCTGTTACAAGATTTTATGTTATAACCGATACAATCTTTGTTGGGTATTTCTGCACTTAATGTTCAGATTAATTTATATCGAAACTTCATCCCTTTCCCGGTTGGAGATTCTTGTTATGGGCTTCTTGGTTTTAGTATGAGTTGATGAATTCTGCTCGGCTATATGGCTTGTTCTGTCTTCTGTCACTGTCCACAAGGTGGAATATGTATGAGATTTCGTCTTGCATCTGTTAAGGAATTATTTATATGGATCTACCTCCTGGTTATGAATTCTTTTCTGAACTTACTAGTATCTGATCAATGAGAGACATCCATTGGGATGAATGAACCAACCTGGTTAATTCTGTACATGATCAGAAGACTAGAAGTTAATAGTATGTGTGGGTTATTTTCTGTTCTAGGAGGTCCAAACATATGAAAATGGGTTGATCACTTATTGATCACCCCCAATCAGAGTAATTTCTAAATAGAGATTCTATCAAAACCCCAACATTAGGATTCACAGCCTATTAAGTTCCGAAGAAAGTCAACCCGCAGGAAGTCCTGTTCTCTACAAGGCCCATCTGCTCTTCTCAAAGCAACCTTTCAATGCCCTCTTTGCCTCCATATCTAGAATCTTGGGCAATTTTTCTTGCATTTATCACCCCTTAAGCCTATATAAGGTGCTCTGCTCCATGATTCTACTATTTGAGGTGTTTGTCACCTTTCTTCTATGTTCAGAGAGTTGATGTTTCAGGGACTTATATCTTGGGAGGTTTTGGTGTTGTCAACTTTGCATTCTGAGGAAGAGCCATCTTGTTGAACTCATTGAAAGTTTGAAACCTCAGTTCTTTATGCTGTAGTATGTTACAAACTACAGATGATGGACTAATGCTTATTCAGTGGCACTAGTTTGTGATAAACACATTCATATTCATAATTATTGAGATCAGTTCTGATGACAGCTCACTAACCAACAAAACTAAGAAACAACATTGAGGCTATGTGAGGTAGAAGTTCCAGTTCTTATTGCCTGATTACAGATTAAGGTTCAAGACAGATAGCAAGGGTCATATTGTCTGTATTACATGGCTTTCAAAGATATTGCAAGGGGACTAATCCAGGATTTACAGCATTTTCAAGATTCAAAGGAAGTCAACCAATAGGTAGCCCCATAATCCACAAAAGGCTCTCTGCGCAATGATATCAAAGCAAAGCAACACTTCAGTGTCCCTTTTCCCATCCATGAACCAGAATCGGGAGCAAGCCTGAGAGATTTCCTGGTATTTATCACCTTTATTTCCATATGTTTTTCTATGAATCCATTCAAAATATTGATGCTATGAATTTCTTCCAATAGGGATTTATATTTTAAGAGGTTTAATTTTGTCAAATTTGCATGCTGAAGAAGAGCCCTCTTCTTGAACTCCATATTGAAGTTCCACTTCTTTAAGCTGAATGAATCAAACTATAAATGATGGAATAAAGCTTATTCAATTGGACTAGATTAAGATAATGAACATGAAATTGTCATGGAAAAAGAAAATGTCATATTCCAATTACAGCTCACCCATCAAGAAAATTAGAAAAGAAGATTGAAGCCAAGTAAGGCAAATATTCCAGTTTTGTTGCCACATTACACATTCAGGGTTAACAAAGGTCAACAGCTCATCAGTCAAGAAAACTGAAAGACATGATTGGAGCTAAATGAGGCGAAGATTCCAGTTTTATTGCCTGAATACATTTGAGGTTAACACAAAGATCAAAAGGAAGTGCTTCCTGTGGTATATTTGTGTATGAAAGTTAATAAAATAGAGAGAGGTCAAGTTAAGGAGAAGTTGACAGAATAACTGGTGTTAACAAGTAAATCTAAGTGCCAGCACAATGTCTGAAAAACTTAATCACCTTGATACTGTATTTGCAGAGGAAAAGATAAGCCACTAGTTATAGTTGACGGAGTGTGCCATGACAATATCTACATCCCATTCCTTTTCAAGAGTATTCTTTTGTTTTGGCTATGTCACAAATATAAGCACTTTCATCATCTTTTGTTTTATCTAAGCCACAAGTACAAGCACCATCATGATATCAACATCAAATATAATGTTTTGGTGCTCACTTCTATGGATTGCTTTGGTGAGTGATTGTTGGTTATATGCATCTTTTTCTAGAAAATAATTGCCTAGCCTAACAAGACGTTGCAAATTATCTTGTAGGAGCCTGGAGCAGCAGAAGCTGAATTTACTAGCACCGATACTGCAAAGTTAATGAAGAAATTTCTAACATCTCGCAGCCCAGGCCCCTTTATCATGCCTAAAGGAATGCTCCAAGAAGCTGCTAACAGAGAGGTTAACTTGCCTTCTTGGTTATCAGAAAAGGACATTGATTATTATGCCTGCCAATTCAACAAGACCGGCTTTACTGGAGGATTTAACTACTATCGTGCTTTTGACCTGTATGTTATCTACAAACTTATGATATTCAGAAAACAGTATATACGAAACACTGCTATAAAAAAGAATAGTACAGAACTCTTTCATCTTTCCAACTCGGTGCCCGTTCTGAAGAACTTAAGCTTTGATAGCTTTTAGTAACCAGTTCCATTACTGTTGGAATGTTCTCTTGGCATGGGCAGCCTTTGGTCACAGAACCCCTCTTTCCATATTTTCACCACCGCTGTAGATCTTATTTCAATCAAATGTCAATAGAAGCAAAAATAAACATATATGGAATTACATCAAACTAAACCAAAGTGAAGATACCAAAAGAATCAATGACTCAAATCTTAGTAAGAACAAGCCAAAAGTTTCTGATTTTCACCAAAATCTAAGTTATGCATGTTTGCTGCATTTGAAGCAGTTCATAAGCTCCTTCAATTATCCTCTAGTGTTAGGTGATCGTTTTTCATCTTTACTATTGTCCTTTCATTTTGTGCCAGTGGTTTTCCTATTACTTTGCTAATATATGCATGGTAATTCTGTAATAAATATCCAGAAACTGGGAGCTGTCAGCACCATGGACAGCGGCACAAGTGAAAGTTCCAGTCAAGTTCATTGTTGGTGATCGTGACCTAGTCTATCACATGAAAGTTATGAAGGAGTATATACACAAAGGGGGTTTCAAGAAGGATGTGCCGTTTCTGCTGGAGTCAGTTGTAATTGAAGGAGCGGCGCACTTCATCAACCAGGAAAGACCCGAAGAAATCACCTTCCACATATACGACTTCATTCAGAAGTTCTGACCAACTTTTCTGTCTGTCAATATTTTATGTGGTCCTTTGGGGCTTTGTAGGCCTTAGATAAAGGAATCCGCAATCCCAAACGTCTGAAAAAGCTATTAAAACACCAAGTATCATGTCTACACCTTATATTTTCTACCTTGCAGAGGTTACGGTCTAATTGCCATACTTAGTATCTGTAAAATAATCCTCTTTTAAAGCCTTGTCCACTAATACTTATTAAGGTTGAGATATACGACAATTGTTTTATTTTTGTAATGGAATTTTTTATGGTAGTCATTTGTGTCAACTGCTTTTTAGTTTTTGAAGGTCGTGATTTGCCTCAACTGCTTTGATCAATTTAATGATGTTGATGGAATGTAGTATCTGGGTCATTAGTGAAGCCGAAAAGCCATGTACGGCCATGGAATTAAAAACATAGACGAAATGTCTGGGAATTGGTATCACTAATTGTTTGTTTTCCTAAGTATGAAACTATAGAAAATGCAAATTTCATGTATATCTTATAGTCCTATGCTCCCCTGCTGGGATACTCATTAACATTTTTCCTTCCATATGATGATTTATGACCAAAATTTTCTCATTCAGCTGGTTGATGTATCAATTTCTTCAAATTGGGTTCCTTCTCATGACCGATTTCCTTTCATTAACTTGATCCTTGTACAAATTCTACTTTGCCATGACCGATTTCCCTTCGGTAACTTGTACTAAATCTACTTTGCTATAACCGACTTATTGGAGTTAACTTGAATCCTACACAAATTCTACTTTGCTATGATCTATCTTTGGCTTGAAATGAGTATACTTTTTTATATATTGTTATATACTAATACCAACCCAAACCTAGTTTTAAGGGTACAAGGGAATGTAATAATGAATTAGAAGCAAACATTAATATAACACAGTGTCTTTTTAAAGTGGTTGTTCTTTTTTTTACTGAAGTGCACAAGCTGTTGTAGTGTAGCTTATATAATTATGAGTCGATCCCGCGGGAACATAGAAATTAGTGAAAATAGAATCAAAGTTCAGATTTATTCAACTGCTAAAAATTAAAGAATTTTCAGTTCAAGAAGAAAGAAAATTAAACTAAATAACAAGAAAATCTACATTCTTAGTTTAATGACCGTCAATTTCTTTAAATTTGGTCTTCTTGGACTTGTTCAGCATTTTTCAATATCTTCAGCATGTCCTTGATTAAAGATCTAATGGTTGGATTAAGCAGATTCCCAAAAAACTTAAAGATCTGGACTAAATGGTAATTTTGGATTTTAGATAGTTTAGATTGATTTCTATAGTTTAGATTAAAGATAGAAACATTGGATTAGCTAAGGGATGTCCTAAGAATGAAAGTTGAAAATTAATTGAAAATCTGCTGTGAAACAGAGGGGAAATAAAGAGATTTTGATTAGTTAAGGCTAACCTGTTGATTATGTTAAGCCTTAATCAAACTAGCTCGGATTGTGTACTTCCTGGATAAGTAGATCATAGACAAAATAAATTTGGAATAGAAGCAAGGATACAGAGGAAATTAAAATGAAGGACACAGATGGAAATAAAGAGTAATTGTTATGTGTAAAAATGGAATTAAGGGAAAAAATTAAATTTGAAAGAGAAAAACAGTGCTGGCTAGAGGAGGGAGATAAAGCAAAGGAGAAATGAGAAGATGGGGGGAGGTGAGAAGAATAGGGGGAGAATTAGGGGACAACCCTGATTAGGTTTTCTCCTATGAAGAAGAGGAGATTGATGAAGGAGAAGTTGGAGTTGACCAGTGATGGACGCGGACGAGGAGGGGAAGGGAGGCAGACAACTGGGTGTTTTTGCCAGGCTGACAAAGAGACAGGGAGAACAAGGTGGAGAAGGGGGAAGTTGGGGGCGGCTGTTCGGTTGTGTGGGGTTACCGGTGATTGTTAGCTGGTGAAGTAGAGAGAGCTCGAGATAGAGGAGAGGGAGAGTGTAGATGGGACTCTGGTGTTGGTGAAAGGAGGCTGGCTTGAGGTGAGGTAGAATAGGGGGTTGCCATGGGAGAGAAAGAGGAGGAGTAGATGGGTGGTGCATGCGGGCTCGTGCAGTCTACCCTTCTTCAAGACTTCCTTCTTCCTCTGGGTTCCTCAGTTTTATGGTGTACTGGAGGAGCAACGGTTGGAGGAGTGACAGTGAGTAGGGAAGAAAATAGTGAACTGGAGGAGAAACAATGACTGAGATTGAAGAGGAGATAGGGAAGAAGATAGATTCAAAGAGAGTGATGGTGATGGGGGCTGCGAGAGTGAAAGAGGGGAAACCAATGGGGATGTGCTGGTGGGATGATGATGTCGCCTTCGTGCACATCCGATTTCGTGCATTGAATAGAGGGAGAGATGGGGGTGACGAAGAGAGAGAGAGAGAGAGAGAGAGAGAGAGAGAGAGAGAGAGAGAGAGAGAGAGAGAGAGAGAGAGAGAGAGAGAGAGAGAGCGGGGTGACTGCCTACCTCCTACGATCCAGCAAAGGAGAGAGGTGGTTGGGTGAGAAGAGCTGAAATAGAGAGAGGGAGAAAAGGATGGGGAACGTGGGAGAGAAGGGGGAAATAGGTGGGACGGTTTCCCTATGTACGAGGAAACCTGAGAGAAATAGAAAGAGAGGAAGCGGTGAAGTAGGAAAGGTGCAGTGGAAAGAGAGAACAAGAATGGGAAAGAAAGGGGTGGTCTACCTCCTACGATGATCCAGCCAAGGAGAGTTTAAGGGGAAGGTGTTGTCTTTGCCTTCTTCTTCTTATGTAATTACTCTATTTCCTCTTTTCAAATATTCCCCCTACTTTCCTTCTTATTTTGGCTCCTCCACTTTAGAAACTTCTCCACTAACTCTCCTTCCTTTTGTTGTAGTAATTTCCCAATTGATTTCTCATTCTTCAATTAAAACTAATTGCCTTTTAGGAACCCTTCCCATCTTGCATGTTGATTCTTGATGACTGATTTGCATAGTTAACATTTGATTTGCGCTATCCTAGTTTCTTTTGGTTAATCTGCAAAATAAAAGATCAAATTAGAGTCATTTGAACCGCACATTACTAATTTAATCAACTCTAATAATCATCTGGCCTTTAAATTTTATAGATTAATAGTTAGATGATTAATTGGAACTAAAATTAAAATCAAGCTAAAATTTGAAATTTTGATAGGTTAGATGATTTAATTAGATACTAAATTAGGGGTATTTTGACCAAAATTTAATACTTAACACACCTCCCAACTAGCATTTTGCTAGTCTCGAGTAAAACATGTGAAAAACCAAATTTCAAAAATTATTTTCAAGTCAACTCCACTTTTTCCTAAGAGAATTATCTTCAATAAATCTCTTAACTTTAGCATACTAATAAAAATGATTGAAGAATTCAAAACCCACTCATATGTTAAAAATATTTCCATTAAGCTCAAATCTCAGAGTGAGTGTGTGAGTGTACATTTTACGCATAGAATAATCTTTATCTTTAAGTAGATAAAAACTTTTGAACTCTATCTGAAATATGTTTTGACTTTGATCTTCTTTAATGATATGCACTCAGAAACAAAAATCTCTTGGATAAAGGGTTCAAATCATATTTCTCTTTTAAATATGTGAGCAGATTAAAACAAAACAAATTTATCTCATAATTACTCATGAAGAAATGGTGGTTACTAAGGAATTTAATTGTTGATCCCTTTGGAATGGTGTTATTACCTTTGAACATTTTGAAATACCACTCATTTCCTCATCAAGACTATTTTTTCTAGAATCAATAGGTCTTTAACTAGGATGAAACGTAGGCTTAGGATGGGATACCAAATAAATGGTATAAGGGTATTCCAAATTTCTTCAAAAGTAAGTAGAGGTCTTCTATTAAAGTTAACAATTCTTTCTTCCTTTGCTAAAGTGAATATTTCTTTTTACACTTTTCTTTGCATTCTTCAAACTTCTTCTTCTTCTTTTTAGTACTTTTTCTTTCTTTTCAATAATTTCGAATCACTTTTGAAGAACATTTCTTTTCTTGATATTCACTTCTTCTTCTTTTTTTTTTTTTTTTCTTTTTTACCTTCATTACAAATAAACAGTATATTTTCATTCATCTCTAACTTATTTTTTAAAGAAAATGGTAGTGGATAATTAAATTGGGTTAATATGGATAAAGGTAATTTGAGTGAGAAAAGAAAAGGCTTACATAAAAAGGCTCAATTTGGCTGATTAGTGATAAAAATATTTTTGGGTAGGCTTTATATCTTTGGGTTAGGAACAAGGATGACCTAAATCATTCTATAGGTTTCATATAATCTATCAGATTTAATAAACTTTTAGAATTTTAAAGGTAATGTTCTAATAATTTAGGTAATTAGCTAAATTTAAGAGTTTGTGGGATCAAATTTTCTTTAAGCACGTTGAAGAAAATTAGGAACATTTATAACCTCTCAAAAATGAATGAATGACTCTAAAACTCACTTTAGGTTAAAGTCTCCACTAAATTTCTTTAAGATCTCTAAGTTATAGCTACTTATCAATCTAGACTATCTATACACAACTGCGTATACAGATGTAATATGAGCCTTTGCTTTCATAGAATACTTTAAAAAATGAGTAAAATGATGAATTAATTATGTTCAATTCCATAATAGGCTAAAGTTATCTAGATTATACTTCAAAAAATTCAATTCTCATCATAGTGTAGGAATTGGCTTAAAAATTTTCAAAATCTCTCTCTCTCTCTCTCTCTCTCTCTCTCTCTCTCTCTCTCTCTCTCTCTCTCTCTCTCTCTCTCTCGCAATTTTTTATTTTGAAATTAAGAGAAAAAACTAAGAAAAATTTGCTAGAATTTTACACCTCCCAACTTGATAGAAACATTGTCCTCAGTGTTTAAAAGGTAGGACCTAAAATGAATATGGTTGATGTAGAAAACTACAAAAAGAAAAATACAAATGATGATATAGAGGGATCAAATCCACTCAATCCTGATAAATAGGATCCTCTAGAGGTTTGGTCTCAACTTTTGGATTCTCAAATTCTAGGAAAGGCTTTAAATGTTGACCATTCACTTTGAAAGAATGACCAATCCTAGTATCCTCAATCTCTATAGTCCCATATGGAAAAACTTTGTTTACTATATATAGATCAGTCCATCGAGATCTAAGCTTACTTGGAAATGGTGGAGCTTCGAATTGTAAAGGAGAATCTTCTGGTTTGCAGTAAAGGATTTTCTCATTATGTATTTATCATGGAAAACTTTCATCTTTTCTTTATATATTCTATTACTCTCATAAGCTTTTTGCTAATATCTTCCAACTCATTAAGTTGGAGTTTTCTATGTGAGCCTACTTTATCTATATTGAAATTAAAGGTCTTTATTGCCCAATAGGCTCTATGTTCCAATTCCACAGGAAAATGGCAAGCCTTATTGTATATAATATGATAAGGTGACATACCAATTGAGGTGCAATGTGCAGTCTTGTAAGCCCAAAGAGCATTAGTTTGTCGAAGAGACCAATCTTTATGATCTGGATTAACAATCTTTTGGAGAATTTGTTTTATGGCCTGGTTAAATAGTTCTAATTGTCCACTTGCTTGTGGGTGATACAGTGTTGCAACTTTATGTGTAATATTATATTTTTTTTCATGAGTGCTTTAAATGGTTTGTTGCAAAAGTGTGTACTGTTATCACTTATAATGGCTCGAGGGCTCCCAAATCTAGAAAAATGTTTTCTTTTAAGAATTTAAGAACTATTTTGTGATCATTATGTCTACATGGGACAGCCTTAATCCATTTTGAAACATAGTCTATGGCCAATAAGATATAAATGTAGTCAAAGGAAGGTTGGAATGGCCCCATGAAATCTATACCCCAATAGTAAAAAACATCTAGGGCAAGGATAAGTTTAGAGGCATCATATTCCTACCGTTTATTCCTCCTAACTTTTGACATTGCTCACAAGATTTACAGAACATGTGTGTTTTTAAACAATGACAGCCAATAGAAACCACACTTGAAAATCTTTGTAGCCATTTTCTTAGTAGAAAAATGTCCACCACATGCTTCTGAGTGACAAAAAGAGATAACACTATGTTGTTCTAATTCAGGGACACATCTCCTAATGATTTGATCTAGGTAGTACGTAAACAGGTATGGATCATTCCAGAAGTAGTGCTTAAAATTGGAAAGAATTTTTGCTTTTCTTGTTTAGTCCAATGTTTAGGAATCTTCCTTGTGACTCAATAATTTGTAATATTAGCAAACCAGGGAGGGTGGGAAAACATGAAAAAGTGGCTCATTAGGAAAAGTGTCTTTAATTGGGAAGTCATTTAAAGGTTCTATTAGGACTAGGCAAGATAAATGATTAGCTACAACATTCTCTACTCCGTTTTTATCTTTTATTTCAATGTTAGACTCTTGGAGTAAAGGAATCCATCTAATTAGTCTAGTCTCAGTATCTTTCTTAGAAATAAGATACTTGAGGGCCGACTGATCAGTGAGTATGACTATTTTAAATCCAACAAAGTAATATATGAATTTATCCAACACGAAGACAACTACTAATAGTTCTTTCTCTGCAGTGGAATCGTTCATTGGGGTGCTATTTAGGGTCCTACTGGCATAGTAGATGACATATCAAAGGAGAGAGGTGGTTGGGTGAGAAGAGCTGAAATAGAGGGAGGAAGAAAGGGATGGGGAACGTGGGAGAGAAGGGGGAAATAGGTGGGATGGTTTCCCTATGTACGAGGAAACTTGAGAGAAATAGAAAGAAAGGGAGTGGTGAAGTGGGAAAGGTGCAGTGGAAAGAGAGGAGGAGAATGGGAAAGAAAGGGGTGGTCTACCTCTTGCGATGATCCAACCAAGGAGGGTCTAAGGGGGAGGTGTTGTCTTTGCCTTCTTCTTCTTATGTAATTACTCTATTTCCTCTTTTCAAACATTCCCCCTACTTTCCTTCTTATTTTGGTCCCTCCACTTTAGAAACTTCTCCACCAACTTTCCTTCCTTTTGTTGTAGCCATTTACCAATTGATTTCTCATTCTTCAATTAAAAATAATTTCCTTTTAGGAACCCTTTCCATCTTGCATGTTGATTCTTGATGGCTGATTTGCATAATTAATATTTGATCTAAGCTATCCTAGCTTCTTTCGGTTAATCTGCAAAATAAAAGACCAAATTAGAGTCATTTGAGCCACACATTACTCATCTAATCAACTCTAATAATCATCTAACCATTAAATTTTATAGATTAATAGTTGGATGATTAATTGGAACTAAAATTAAAATCAAGCTAAAATTTGAAAATTTGATTGGTTAGATGATCTTATTAAATGCTAAATTAGGGGTATTTTGACCAAAATTTAACACTTAACAGTGATAAAACATGAAATTAAGAAAACTTCATGCTCATATCTTGACAAATAACTACACAATAAGAAGAATGAGTACAATGACGAGGAATGAGTATGGTACTTTAAACCCTTTAATACTGACAATTCAATCTTCTTCTTCTTTCTTTTCTTGCGAAATCAAGAGAGCCAACACATAGTTGTTGCTTGAAGTAACTTGCAAAACCCATATGACAACTAACTAGGCAGTTAAGTGGTAAAAAAATAACTACCTTTGCAATATCTCATTTCAAAATTTTCATAGCCCAAATGTCACAAAGTTTTCAAAAGTTTTATAAGATTTCATATTTTCCAAAATTACTATAAGTTCTATAACATTATCCAATGGCTTCAAAAAAAAATTATCTTAGATTTTCAAATTATCCATAAGATTTTAGAACTTCACCTAAGCTTTGAAAATCTTTTAAGGTATATTTTGAATTAGTTGAAATTTCAAAATTTCCCTAAGTTTTCTAGAACTATCCAATGTCAATTCATCAAAAATTTTAAAAATTATCATAAAGTTTTCAAAGTTTCCAAGCTTGTAAAATCTTGAAAATATCCCAAAGATTTCAAAAGCTAGCAAATTTTCATCATTTCAAAATCCAAAATTAATTAGCTAAAGTTTCAAATCTTTAACATCATAAATTCCAAAATTCTCTTCAAGGTTTTATTTTGGTTTCAAATTTCATTTAAGTTTAAAAAAATGGCTTGTGAATTTCATTCAAAAAGTTTCATTAGGGTTCCATTTGAGTTTCATTTAGATTTTATCCAAATTTTTAAAATTTTCAAAAAAATTTGAAGTCCGCCAGCCTAGTATGACATGATCATGTGAAGTCAGATCTCTATATCACATGATTGTGTGACACATATTGAGCCTCAATACTACTTGATTAACTAATGCATCAATTTCACATGATCATATGAATCAAGCTCAGAAATTTTACATACCAACATTTTCATTCTTGCCTTGTTTTCTTTACTATTTACACATGTGCCACTCATCACCTCTATAAATAGTATGCTCATTTTTTTTTTTTTTTTCATTTTGTAAGTATTCCAATAAGTTTTGAGGCTCATCCTTAATCTTTACTAGTTTAGAAATGGGAGTAGCTCTAACATGCTCTTCTTCTTCTTTTGTCATTAGAAAATGATCTCCATGCATAGGAGACTCCACTTTTCTTCTCCATGTATGCTTACAGCAAAAGTGTTCTTTGTTTACATGAAAGGAATTGCTAGTGTTGACCCAAAGCATCAAGTTTTTGTTTCTAACAAAACCTCAAATTGTATGTTTCTAGGATGTCTCTAAGTGTGCATGATTGTGTAGATGTTTAGAAACAAACAGGCACAAATTTGCATGAGATTTGCAATCAAAAGCTTAAGTCTGATAATTTTATTCTGCTAGAATTTGAATATAGCCAACTAACAGACATTGGTAATCAAAATCTTTCCAATTACTGTACTGGTTTCTAGAAACCTAGTCAACTAGTTACAAATCTAGCATACTAGTCAACTAAATATGAAACCAAGTAGGTTTCATTTTTGGGTTGAGATTTAGCTAAGCTTAAAGAATAATTTGCTACCCTTTAATGGTAAAAATTTGAATTTATATAAGGGGAATTCAGCCAACTAAATGGGAGACAAGATTGTTATTTGGCAATTCAAATTAGAATTTCACTCTCCTGAATAGTCAAAAATGCCTCCAACTAATAAAGTTTTATCCTTATCAAATCCTTTTGAATTAAGACTATATATTGAGGCTTTGGACATAAGAACAAGTAGTACTGAAAGAATATTGGAAAGCTCCAAGCTATCTACTCAAGTAAGCTTCCTCAAGATACTGTGCAAATCCTTCCTATCTTTTATTTATGTAAAATATTTCTCAACCTTTTGTATTTGTGTTAATGTATTGAGAGGGAACTTCTTCTTCAAATCATCTTTATGTTTGAGAGAGTGGTGTATATAAAATGGTTGAGTTGTTGCAAGTGCTCGAGTTATTTCTTTGTGGCTGACACATTATCAACTAATGTGTAAAATCATGGAGGAATCAGTGAAAGTTCAAGGTAGTGAATACCTTCAGAGAGTGAAAATAGGTGCCTTGGTAAGTTGTCCAAACCACCATAAAATCTAGTTCTTGTGTGCCAAAATCTTTCTAAAACATGAATTTTATTTTGAGCACAAACTTGCAAAATTTTCCAAATTTTCATTTAGGCCTATTGTACCCCCTACCTCTTACAAACTAACTGCTAAGAGATCTTAGGCATATTGGCTAGTGGAACTTTATGTTTTATGTCATGAGATCAACCTTCATTGATGAAAGAGAGGAAGAAGGTTTCCTTAAAAAAATTTCCACTAGAGGAAGGGGTACACTGCTCCATTTTTCATGCATGGTGAAATTTCATGGCCATTGCCCCTTGTTAGATCTAATTTACTCATCATGTTTGGAATGCCTTCGATAGACTAGACATGAAATTCCAGCCCATTAGATTTTTCTAGCCTATGTATCTTTACGTTAAAAATGTTGACCATCTATTTTGTTAAGTTTCCCAAAGATCTAAAACAAGTGGGGGCGATGGTCCAAATGCATTGATTTCACAAGCTTACCTACTCTTTGTATTCTAACATGATGAATAGTTTAGATTTGCAAACAATGTTGTACCATGCATGGAAAGGGGGCATCTATTCCCTTCTCTCCTATTGAGTGTAAACTCTTATTGGGACCCTAGTTTTTTAGTTTTTATACACTTTCTTTCTTCATTTTTCCTACACTTTTTCCTTAAGAAGAATCTACCATGCAAATAAACTCCACTTCTCCACTCCCCTTAGGTTTTTGATGAAGGTGTCTATTGTGTACATGGAAGGAGATGCTAGGGGATTTCAAGCATTCAAGAAAATGAGATGCTCATGTTCATGCTGTACTTTTGTAGATTTTATCCTTAAAAAAAAGAGAGAAACTAGGCTCCAACGATGAGATTCCTAATACCCTTTGGAGAAGAAGGTCTCCTAGAATCCCCTTGGTGGTTTGATTTATTGGGTTTGTTATCTTAGAATGAAGACTACAATTTTTGAATAAGACACTTTTTAGGATAGCCCATAAACCTTTTCTTTTACTTGTTTTAAAATTTTGTCTGAGTTTGGATCTTTATGAAACATGAACTTCTTCCCATAAGTTTTCTATCAAAGAAAGAATATACTAAAAGAAAATTTCTAAGAGGAAATGATTCTAGCATGACGTATTTAATATATGACATGAGAATGCTCTCTTGAAAGCCACTCATGAAAGTTTTTCAATTGAAGCCAATTTTCCATGAGGATAATTCTCTCTCTCTCTCTCTCTCTCTCTCTCTCTCTCTCTCTCTCTCTCTCTCTCTCTCTCTCTCTCTCTCTCTCTCTCTCTCTCTCTCTCTCTCTCTCTCTCTCTCTCTCTCTCTCTCTCTCTTTTGCTTAATAATTCTATCCTATCACATATTAGAAATGTGTGATGGCCCAGGTTTTTGTAACACGTTTTGTAATGTATTTTGAAAGGCAGGGCCCTTAATAGTGTAAAAAATTTTCACAAAACAAAGTAGTGGAAATTCTTTTCTTTTGAACTTGTTTTGTAAAACCCAAGTCATCACCTCATACATAACATAGGTAGACTTTTTGTACAAGATAAAATTCCATTGAAGGAATAGACTTTCATTAAATTTCAAAATCCATCCAGTGGTTCACAGTATAGCCAAATCCATTACAATACTTGTCCAAATTACATGATCCAAACTCAAGCTCACAGTACAATGAAATTCTCATTACAATACAACACTCTCAAACAAAGCAAAATACATGTCTTCAAGTGTATACCTTGAAGATTATTCTCTTCAAGTCTTCTATCGTCTTGAGCTCCTAACTCTCCTTCCCTGTATCTAAGATATTGCAACATTTACAATATTTCAGCAAGCAATGCTTGGTAGGGGATTCAAGAAGCATAATAATTGACAATGTAATTCCAATACTTCATAATCCCATTATCCCTAACATATTCATGTCTCTACTCTTTACTTTGTAAGTTATGTACATCCATATACATCCATACTATACATGGGTAAATAAGTTAAATTTATGAAAGTAGTCAAATATCATTCCCAACTAAGCTGATCAATTCTCTCCATTATGAGAATTCAATATTTCAGCTAATCTTACATTGGGAATTTTCCTCCTTGAGAATTATTGGTAATATACAATTACCTAGCATTTCATTATGCTAAAACATAAGGCATTTCACTATGCCTATTCTCATATGCATCATAGTGTGAAATAATCAAAAGGGCTACCATGCTGTAGTCTGATCCGTACAAGCGCGCTCAGATAACTGCCTTGTTCACCACTGATACCACGGTGGAAAATATTATGTCACTGCCCATATGGGGGGACAGGACTTTCACAGTGGTGGCCTTCCCATAATTGCCCCACCCGACTTTTAGCCTCTCATAGGGCAAGGTATCATCAAATCATCAAATTTCAAAAAGCCGGTGGCCAAATCCTTATAACTCCTCTACCATAGCATCCCCATAGGCTTATGCCTATTAAAACAAACTCACAAGCCTCCAAGCTTGTATGTAAAATAGATTTCATACGTATCAGACCATTTGTCAGTTTACTTAGGGCTGAAGTATCTTCTAGTTCCCTATTCACCTATAGTCTAATCCTTAACCATCTTATATGTGTTTGGCTGGATCATAAGGTTTTCAGGAGATTCATCACAAGTATTATCATTACTCTTGTCAACATAAGGTCATGGCTTCAATCATGTGTATCCCATGTAAATGCATTCATCAAATCCTCCTACCTTCAAGGAGTGATCCCTTTTCCCAAGTCTTCAATGATCTTGATTGATGTATGTAATCTGTACATCCATACATATTGTCAATATATATAAATTATGAACAATCCTATTGATCACTAGATCTGATGTTTAGAATGATTTTTAGATCATTCATATCTAAGTATTTTTCTATCTCTAAGTCATTGTGTGTCCATCTCCTTGATATTGATCTTTCATAGATCGATTGATTGACAATCTACACATGTTGATAAAGATCAAGGTCCTAGATCTTCTATCATCTAGCTCTTATTTGATGTAAGTTCAGTTATTAGATCATCCCTAAGGAGGATGATCTTGGTTTTCTTCCTTGAATAATCTTTGATCAAGGGTTTGGATTATCTAATCTAATGAACTAGATTTGATCTATAACATGCATACTAATAAACATGTATACTAGTTATAATACAATATTCTCATTCTTATTGTTCTTGATAATTTACTAACCTTTTATGCTCTTACTATTATTATTCAACCAATTAATGTTTTACTGGTTGAAGTTAACTTATTTAAGCCTAAGTCTAGACTGCTCCTCTTATTTCCAAGTGTCTAAGGATTACTAGCCGAATGGGTGAACACGAAGTGGTTACTTCAATCCTCATGTAAGGAGGCGTTTTGACCTCACAAACGTCAACGAAAGGTAGGGGAAGAGTGAGGCTCTATTAGACAACACCCTTAACCACTATGTTCAAGATTCACTAGAGTGACCATAGTTCAACATTTCATAAGGTTCCTATAAGCATGTTGACCTTAAGTACTCTTTCTAATAGATTTTAACTAAGCCCATGAACATTTACAATGTCATTCATGGGGTTTATTATTCTCCTTGTTTGGGCTAAGAATTTGATAATCCTTATATTGTCCTACTAACTATAGCCCTTACTAATGTTAAGTCAAAGTAATTCCTTCCTCTTATGTGTTCATGAAACTCTAATTTCCAATTAGATTACATTTTGGTGACTTATGCTCATTATATCTCAACAACTACTTAACATTTGAATCTACTAATAAAATTTGACAACAATTAAATCATAAACTTTAAAGCATGACTTCAATATAAATTTAACAACATTTATACTAACATGCTCCCTATGAATGTAACTTAACCTAATGGAATAAAACTATACTTAAACTAGCATGATCCTAAGTTATGTAATATATAAAATTTTACTAGTAATCTCATGGAATCATGCTAAAATCTCAAATTTTACCTAACTTGGCCCTAAGATAATTAAATTTCTAGCCTATTAATAAAATCTAATAACATTTAGAGCATAACATGTAAAATTCAAGAATTACACTATCACGCTTCCTAATTTATAACATAAATCACATTTACAATTCTTTTATCAAATAAAAGACATGTAGATTAATTAGATTAAGATTATTAAAAACTTTTACTTATGATCCAACCATTAGATCTTAGATATTTTCCTTTTCATTAAGGGTTTTAGCAATATTTAGGGGGTTTTCTTTATCAAGGTCCAAAGATCATATTGATTTGTTTTTGTCATAATCCATCCATGATTTCCTTGGATTTCATCATATCAACATCCATTCCATCCATCCCAAGGATTTGATCACACTTGATCTTATTGATCAAGTGGGTCCCTTTGTAATTTTTAGGGTTTTTCCACCATAGTGGGTAAATTCCTTAATATCTCTTATATATGTCCAAAAAAACCACTTGGATAACTTAATTTCAATATTATATCATTATTAAAACATATTTATAAGATCTGATCATCTCAGATCTTGGCAATTGAAAACTTTTTTCCTAAATGTAGAAAGTTTTATTACATATTTTCTCCATTTATCATTTCATAAGAAAATAGAGGTTGTAAGCTTTCCATAGCCTCTTTCTGATCTCAATTTGGAGTTCATATGACTCCAAAATCAGATTTGGAAGTTCACAGTCCATTCCTAGGGCCTAGATTTGATCTGGGCCCATCGGAATGGACGACTCAGATTAGTCGGGCGAAAATGAGCCGGGCGAAACGCATGGTTTGTCGGGTGCATTTGTAGCGGATGAGATATAGACGCTCTTGCCCGGGACTTCCATGGACGCGCACTGGACCATGTCGCACGCGATGCATGGGCGCGCATGCAGTGTCTCGCACACTATCCATGAGACTGGGTCCGATTGGGAGATTGGTTAGTCCATTTGGACCGTCCAATCAATCCCTTCTTAATTGAGGGCCCAAAACTCCATAGAAATTTGTAGAAATTTTACCCTAGGGGTTTTGGACCCTTTTGGATCAATTGGTAAGGTCAGATTTTCCATATGAGTCCTCGATCATCTTGAATTAAAGGTTCTGTTATTTACTTTATTTTTACCATTTTTCACCCAATTAAAATTAGAGTAAAGTGTAAATTTCATCAAACAATAATAAAAATGACCAGGAAGTAGTTTCACCTACCTGATTGGAGAAAAATGTAGGCTATATGGTTCAATTTAAAAGAATACCCGATTTGATGATAATATAGCTACAGATCCACCTTTCTTGCGAGTCCCATTGTTTGAACCATTGGATCTCGAAATTTCTTTGAGGGTTTTTGTAGCTAAGGTATGGTAGGAGCTTTTTGATGGTGGGATTTATGATATTGGATCTGGAACAAAGTGCTTAATTGAATTTAGGTCTCTTGTTCCAATTTATAGAGAGAAAAAGAAAATGAAAAGAGGGAGATTTCTTGAGAGTTTTGGGTTTTGGGGGATGGATCTAGGTCTAAATTTGCAAGGAAAGTGAAGACAATTTCGTGGGAATTTTATGAATATTTTTGGGGTTATATTTATAGGCATTTTTGGTCTTCTTTCATGATGATGTGTAATGATGATAGTTAATTTTATATTATTAATTTAGCATTGGATTCTCCCATTCTCCACTTTCTTCCCCAAGACTAGCTGATATGGTTTGACCCATGATTTCATGTGGGATGGCCATAGGATTCGTTTTTGGGTCCCTTGTGGCCCCCATGTGGGCCCCATGGTGTAAAATGACTTTTTTGCCCTTTATGTATAAAAATTAGAGTTTATTCCCGTGATCTCAGAATTGAGCGTACTTAGTGATGTTGGATTTGTATTTATCAGCACATTCTAAATTTTGATGTCTCAGATTTTTATTTTTGTTTAAAATTACTATTTTACCCTTTTGTCCAAAAAATGAAGAAAATAAAGGATTTTTCATCCGAATTCAGAATTGGTCGTGCTTATAGTCATTTTGAAGGGTTTGCTAAGTTTAATTTCAATTGCACATGTCTTATTCCTTGATTTTACTTTTATAAGAAGTATATCTAAATAACCCTAATATTTCAGCCCGAAATTTCTGAAACTCAAACTTTATTGATTTTCTCAATCAATTACAAAAATTGGGGTTATTACAAAATCTTTTCCCGCAAGGCCAATTATTGACTTTATAATATGATAGTTTAAGTAAATTCAGTTTTTGATATGACAATTATGCAATTATAGGTAGTCTTACTATAAGATTTGCCATGATAGGAAAATATGATTAGAGAGTCATGTGATTATCTTGGGAACCTTAGGTAACATAGTAGGAATTCTATAATAAGTTGATTGAGAACCATAATAAAGAAGAAATGGAATTCTAATTCTATGTAAACCCAAAATGGTCCTCAGTGGAAATAGCAATGAGAAACACATTTCTGTAACACTTATCTAATAAGATGTTTTCATAAGATGGAGATAATCAATTCTTAGGTCATCTAAGATAGAGACGTTAAACATACATTAGAGTGTGTGAAATTATTTTGCATATAGGACATGAACTTACTTATCTAGAACACTTAATAGTTATTACATACAAAATATTACTAGACATACACAACAACAAATACACTTGAACTTGTGGAATACGTATTTTCAAACAAGATTTAATATTTGTCTTTAGTGCATTGCACAAGAAAATCAATTCAAGGTTAATTCTTTTTTTAAATGGTGGTATCTATTTCATACATGAAGAATACTAAAGGCTTTTAATCGTTGGTCATGGTGATTGAAGATTAAAGCAAAATCAGTAGTAAAAGAAAAGACCAACCAAGATAACAATCTTCAACTAATAGCCGCCCTTAATAAAAACCATAGCAGTATCTAGCTAAATAGAAACCAAAATCTAAGAACCAAACCCACAAATAACAAGAATTTAGATATGGAAGCAACATAATATATCAGTAGTAAAGAGAAGGACCATCTCTACCCACAAAATTGCAAACATCATTCATGTTGGAGTTAGTGACTGGTATCCACTGATTATGTATGAGGAAGGAATGGACATCCCACTCTATCTATTGAAGAGAACAATGCTCTGTAATTTGAGTTCCATTTGATTTCACACCTTCTTTTGCAATGAATTAGCAACATCATTTGCAGTTCCAAGAATTAAGAAAACTACACTTCCTTACTCTAAATCCAAATGTGAATTTCTAGCAAAATATTTGTGAATCTCTAAGGTGGAGTCATTTCACTTGACAACCATTTAATCGTAGTCGAAGAGTCACCGTCAACCACAAGAGGAGGCCAAGGACTTGAGTCCTACCTTTTAGCTTGTTGTATGCCATCATTACTTCTATTTCTTTTGAGCCTGTAATACTAGTAGACCTGACACTTTAATGACCTTTGCTCCCTTGTTATCTCTTAGGCCAACACCAAATCCCATAGGCCTAGGATATTCCATCGAAATTCATTTTAACACATGTTACAAGGAGGGAGGCACCAAGTAGGAGTTTTAAACGAAGACCTTTAAGAGGTAATGAAATTCCAATTTTTAAGTAATTGAGAGAGAGAGAGAAATTAGGACAAAAATATGAGCTTTAATCCACCAAGCCACTTATGACTTAATGAAAAATCCCAAAGATAGTAAGAATTTTGATTGATAATCAAAGCAACTTCTATTTCTCTCTCTACAAAGGGCCCAAAAAACAAGTGGAACAAAGGCTTAGCATAGAAATTACTTAAACTTGGGTCTTAGAATGGTTGTCCATTGCTAAAAGAAGTTTGGGATAGAAGAAGTGCAAACTCAAGAGATGCTAAATAGGTTAAAAACTCATGTTTAAACCATGAATGCAAAGAGGCATAATAATTGGAAATGTTCCAAAGATTCAATGTCCTTGCAACAAATAACATCTACTTATCATTATCCACCCATTTCCTTGAAAATTATTTGTACAAAAAAAAACTTTTGTGTCTTGTATACCAAGAAAATGCTAAGACTATATGAGTAGCAAGAAACTTCCAAACACAACTCAAACACCAAGTATTAGATGTAGAGCTAACTGAAGCAAGGACTTAAGTAAAAATTGACCAAATGGGTTTGGTTTCCACACTCAAGTATCTTCCTTATAATTGAATAAACTAATTGTGTTAAGTATTGTCATGATTTCATGAATCTAATCATTCTCATCAAAAGCTAGTTTTCTCCATTGAAAATTCCAAATGATTTTTTCTACTTTTGAGAGTAATAGTCCATGACTGTTGCATTCATGTCATCCCCAATTTTGAAATCTTTGTCATAAGAATCTAATAGTGGGCTTAATTGACAATAGTCATGCTAAAACATTATGTTTGCACTATTTCTAATTTGCAATTTAGTTTTCTCTTATAATCTTGAATAGTGGATATGATATTCTTCCATGTTGAATAGAAGGATTTTATGGAAGGCTTCGTTGCAAACCACAAATCAAAGTAGTAGTCGTACTTCTTGTCTATAGCTTTTTTTCCAAATACACTATTGACATTCACCATATCTCCATGCCCATTTACTAACTAATGCTTTATTGAAGTCTTCAATTTGACGAATTCCCAATCCACCATTCTTCTTAGAGGAGCACTCCTTCTCCCAGCTAATCAAATGAATTTTCTAATGATCATGAGAATAATTCCAAAGAAAAGAGCATATCAATATCTCTATATCCTCCTTTATTCTGGCTAGAGCCTTGAAAGGAAATAGTCTAGAAAATTAGCCAATGAAGATTTAATCAAAATAGTCCTACTACTTCAAGGATCAAAGTTCTTTTTCCAAGATGTCAATTTCAATTAAATTATTTCTATTCAAGGTTAATTCCAAAGACATTGGGACATTTATGAACTCATAAAAGATATAAGCTGCCAATATAGTACCCACTCTCTTACAAAGAAATGTACATTATCAACTAAGTGATCTTTGATAGAATATTTATGAAATTGATTATACATATGCACATACATACATATAATAAGATATTTTTAAAGAATATTTGAAGTTCATTTAGGGATGAACTTTGGTTGTACTTAATTATACAAATGTGATAGGCTTAAGGAAAGTAGTTCCACACACCCCTAGGCATTACATATTAATATAGTTAAGCAAAAGGATATTATGGTAAGTTACTCATAAGAGTACAATGGTTATTTACTCATACCAGTATAGTAATAATTTACTCATAAGGGTACCTGCATAATTAATCTTCTAATGTGAGTCATATATAGTTATTAGATGACCCAATTTGGTGATCATGCTTGGCTTGCCTAGCCTCCAAATTTCATTATCATTGGATGATTTCAGCGTGCTTTTTTTTTTCGAAATCATGCCTATTGAAATTTTAAACTAAAAAGGCTAGTAGATGGAAGCCTCAAAAGGTCATGAATTGTACCAAAACCTAAATAGGTTGGGCAAACAAGATGAATGGTTCAAATCACACAAATTTGTGGTCTATCTTTTTAGCATCTGTTTTGAATTTCAACTCAATTTCTTACGTGACAAAATATTTTTCCTTTTATTTATAATAAGATATGATTAAAAAATAGAAAACTATACAATTTATCATATATGAAATAAGCTAACTAGAGATAGATTAAGAAAAATAGGTTGTGTAACACCCTTAACTTTTTGTAAGGAGATCAAATAAATAATGAAATTGAAAATTTCAAGAAAAATCAGGCTGGAATATTAGGTTATCAAAAATGCACTTCTCATAGAAGTAGAATCAATATATAAGACATGTATAATTGAAAACATACTCGACAAACCCTTCAGAATAACTGTAAACAAGACAAATTCTGAGTTCAGATGAAATTTTTTTATTTTTCTCCAATTTTATGAATAAAAGGGCAAAATGGTAATTTTACTCATAACCGAGATCTAAGACATAAAAATCTGGAATGTACTAAAAAATATGATTCCAATGCCACTAAGTACCCTCAATTCTGACTTCATGGGAATAAACCCTATTTTCTCCATTTTTAGAATTAAAAGGGCAAATTGGTCCTTTCGCACCTCCATGGGGCCCACAAAGGAATCCAACAACAAGAAAACATGCAATCATGAGTCAAACCACTACCACCTAGTGGAGAAGGAGGTGATAGTGGGAATCCAATGACTATTTAATAATAAAAAGAAATGCAACATGATAATTACATAAAATTATCATAAAATTTCAAAAATGCCTATAGAAACCTCAGAAAAAAATCCCCAAAAATGTTCAAAAAATTCACCACAAAATTCCTTAGCTCCCCCAAAATTTCAGCTTAAAAATCCTCCCCCTTCTGTCTCTTTTCTTCCTTCTTTCTCCCTCTTTATTTTCTTCTGTTAGCGTGTCCATAGATGCACTTGGGTGAATATTCCCCCTGAACCATTGAGCGCGTTTGTAGAAGCGTCATCCCTGATGAATAGGTTTTTCACCCTACTACGGTTTTTCAATTAGGTATCCATTCTGGACTGTTGAAACCTTAATCTACTCCGTTAAAAAGTTCCAGCACTCTCAAATGCACAAAAGCCCTATCATTTTACATCGATCAATGGAGTATTCATCGGCCAAAGAATCGAAAAATAGTATCTTTAGTGACCTCTATCTTAGGCATGGATTTTCTTATTTTTCGGGCAAGTTTCCAGGCTCTAAACACACCAGGTAGGTGGATCTCATCCCCCTCTTCATTTTCCTTGAGTTTATGGTGAGTTTTGGGCTCATCGGAATTTTTTCTCTGATGATCTTCACCAGTGAACTAGTACCTGTGATTAGTCCTCATTCACCATCTTGGATGGCTCAGATGAAACTTCTGAGTTGTTGGATGGATTCTTGGGGCCAAAAAAACCTTGGGAGATGAAATCTGGGCAGTTGGATGTCAAGGATGAAGGAGATCCGGTGATGGATGATCCGACAGTCCAGATCTAGACTGTCTCACCTATAGCCGGTCACCTCCATCCGACCACCTGTAATAGGTAGTAATGGGTGTGGGATGCTGGTCATCCCCGCACTTGTAAGCCCATATTTGATCTGGGCGGTCCAATTTTGAACTGAAACCTTATTTTTTCAATTAAGAACTCAATTTAGCTCTGATTGTAGATCAAAAGTTTTTATAGATTCCATATCACTTGTATAAGTTACTGAACTCATAAGATTTATGTTTTTAATTGAATTTATTTGTAAAAATTACTAAAATATGTTCCAACAGTATTCGATCGTGATCAATATGATCTCAAAATAGAGTTCTGGACTGATGGATGAGTTTAGGATATCATAAAACCATAAGGACCACGATCACAATAAAAATTCTGGGTTTCTAGATCAAGTAAATAAACAAAAATAGTAAGATCAAATTTTAGCCCTTCAAATGGGCTAAAATCTTTAAATCCCAATTCTGATCTCAATTTAACTCCAAATTGAGATCGAAAGTTAGGTTGGATTCTTCTTTTTGAGTAGAACCTACTAAACTTAGAAAATTTATATTTTGATGAATGTAAAATTCTGTTAATAAAGAAAAGTATTACTAATTCTTATGATTAGTGAAATTTGGAATGATCAAACTCTATAATTCTGATCCATTGATGATCTTTTGATTTTGAAATATGGAATCAATGGTTATAAGTGACTCATCTATGTTTAATTAAGAGATTTATCCTTAAAACTTGTAAAATCCATAAAAATGAATGGTAATCTCCTTGATCAAGTTAATCAAGGATGGTTGGATAGTGTGGATGTAATTGGATGATTATATAAAACTAATATCATGTCTTCTTGATCGGTTGGATCAAGAAGGATTAGATCATTTGATTAGATGCATCAATGATCTAATAATGAAATCACATTAAGAAGATGTATTAGATTTAATGGAAAATGAAAAGATCAAGATCTAAATCCTAAAAGGGATATAAATCAACTATGACTGTTAGATCATGATGAATAGTTATGGCATGTTAGATTTTTATTTGAATTATTAAATGTTATTATAATTATCATTTATAGATTTATTTATTTATACTTTAATCCTTATGTTATGAAAATTACATTAAAAATGTAATTAAATGAAAATAGAATTGAAGGACATTTGCATGAAATGAATACCATGGACTTAATGATAGTAAGGGCTATATTTAGTAGGATAATATAAGGAATATCATTTCCTTTGCCCAAATTAGGAGAATAATGAAACTCCATGAATGACATCTTAATGTTCATGGACTTAATTAAAATCAATTAGAAAGAGTACTTAAGGTTGAAATGCTCATATGAACCTTATGAAAGGTTGACGTAACCTGATGGCATTGCATGAAACCACATTTTAGCATTTTCCTTCAAGGAGAAAGGAAAAAGTTTAAGCTTAATAGTACTTAGACCAATGTTTCATATTCTTTGAGTACTCCATACCTCATCAAATTCTTTAAGGTGCAATTAAGGACTCTCACTGTTTAAACCATGAAATTTGGGAAGTAATTGGAATACTCTAGTTTTTAATCCTAAAGCACCAGCATTCTGAGGAAGAATGACACAGTTTGGAGTACTGGTGTGTGTAGGATGAAGGTAGTCTTTTAAAGTTCTACCATGAAAATTTTGATAACCATCATTATTATCCCCATGTTCACTCTATTGGTCCTACTCCCTAGTGTTATTTCTTCTCCAATCTCTATTTGGTAGATGACTATTCCTCATTGATGGAGGTTGATATTCATCATTTATTAGAGGTGGTGGGTCCTCATTCATGATGAGTGAAGGCCCTTAACTACCATGGGGTGAATTACCCCTTGATCGTTTATTAGTCATTGATGTGGATTGATTTGCTTGTATGCTTGTTTGGTCATACTTGACTAATTATTCAGTTTTGTCACGTCTCCAAAAGTGCATACAACAAAAGTTTCTTTCTCTATTTTTTTTATGTTTTTTTTTTCTTTATTGGGAAAAGTAACCTAAATGATGCAACCCAACTTCTTAGAATGATCCACAAACAAAGGGCACAATCAAATAATCCTTGAGTCGAATAAGCAGCAACGATGCTTCTAAATTAGCCTAATCTAGTGCTTTTGTTCTCTTTTAAATTTGACTACTGCTTACCACTTAGGTTGTACTCCAAAGTGGTTAGTACAATCCTCTTGTCAGGAGGTGTTTAGACCTCAACTAACATCATTGGAAGGCGTGGGAAAATCACTTGGATTTTAAGACACCCACTATAACCACAGTGCTCAAAAGCCGCCAAAGTGACAATAGATTGCATCCTATTAAGAGGGTCCTATGAGCATGTGATGGCCATATATGTCTCCTCTAATTAATTTTAAATTAATTTGAAAGGTAGGGTTGTGCGCTTGTGGTGATTATCCTAGGTGGGCAAAGAGGTGGTGATGAAATCCACCTTTGATCTTATGGGGTTAAGATCCCTTAATAATTAATTTCCCTACTCCATGGCAGTTCGATCAACATATAAATCACCTTAAGAAAATAAACATACCCTAAGAATGTAATTAAAAACAATAAACTAATGAAAATTCCTAAAAATACAACATTTATCAAAGATGCATTCTATATGCAATTATACTACCAAACAATGCAAAATTATTCTAAATACAAATCCTAATCTAGGAAATTAAATGAGTGAGAAAAACTTATAGTAGGGTTTCTGATGAAGATAAAGCTTGGGCCATGTTATCTCACACTTGCCCTGTTTTAATACAATCCTTTTAAAATTGAAATAAAAATTGTAAGTTACAATGGTCCTTACTACAAGATTCATTAAAAAAAAGGAAAATTTTCTATTTTCGAAAAGTAAGGAAATTCTATTTATTTGATGATGCTCCACTTTCCAATTTCCTCTATTTTTCAATTTTCTAAAAACTAAAATTAAAAATAAGTACCAAATTCAAGAAATAGAGTGATTATGAACTATAAAAATTGAAAAATGCACCTAAAAATTCTTAAAATTCTAAAACAATGTAATTCCTAAAATATTTTATTTTATAAATTTTGGGATTTTTAATTAAATTTTGTGGTTCCCTGACAAAGGTGCCAAAAACTTGCTGATTATTTTATTGCAAGTGCATAGGTCGTTGTAGTGTAGCTTATGCAAGTATGGGTTGATCTGATTGGGACTTGACTTAAAAAGATGGAGTTTAAATAAAATTTAATTGTCAAAAAATAAAGAAAATAACAAAAATTACTTAACAATGGAATCAAAGTTTAGCTCTATTCAACTAATAAAAATTACAAAATTTTCAGTTTAAAAAGAAAGAAAATTAATCTAAATAACAAGAAAAATCTACTTCCCTAGCTTGATCACTACTAAATTCTTCAAATCTAGTCATCTTGGAGTTGATTAGGCTTCATCACTGTCTCGCTAGTAGTTCTGATTAGGGATCCAATGGTTGGATTAGGTAGATTCCTCAATATCTTAAAGATCTAGACTAAATAAAGATTTTAGGTTTTGGATGACTTAGATTGATTTTGGAGTTTAGATTAAAGATCAAGGACATTAAATAAGCTAAAGGATGTCCTAAAAATAAAATCTAAAAATTAATTGAAAATCTAATGTGAAATAGAAGAGAAACAACGAAATCTTATTTGTTAAGGCCAACTTGTTGATTAAGTTAAGCCTTAATTAAATCAGCTCGAATTGTGCAATTCTTGGATAGCAAAACAAAGACACGATAAGACTGGAATAGGAACCGGGACACAGATGGTATTAAAATGGGGATAGAAATGGAATTAAAATAGGACCTCCAAGGGCAAAAATGAAATTTGCAAGAAAAGATAGTTTTAAACAAAATGGGAAATCTGCCGACCAGAGGAAGGAGTTGATGGTGATGTAGATGAAGATGGGGGAGAAGGGAAGAGGACAAGGATCTCGGTTGATGAGAGAAGTGTCGAGGATAGAAATCTAGAGGAGAGGGCAACGACTGCGGTGGAGCATAGAGGAGGATGAGCAAATAGGGAACTAGTGATAAGCTGGGTTGCTGATGATATAGAGATGAGGAAGATCTGGGAAGATGGGTGCTAACAGGTGATCAGATAAGGGGAAGAGTAAGAAGAGGGAGCAGTTGTCAAGGTTATCGATGATTCCTGACAGGGGTGGAAATAGAGGAGGTTGTGGGTGTGACGATGGAAGAGAGGGAATGATGCAGAGATGGCAGAGAGGAGATGGTGGAGAACGATAGGGAGTTTGCCACCCTAGAGCTCTCCTATAGCTGGCTGGAGAAACAAGAAGGTAAATAGAGAGAGAGAGAGAGAGAGAGAGAGAGAGAGAGAGAGAGAGAGAGAGAGAGAGAGAGAGAGAGAGAGAGAGAGAGAGAGAGAGAGAGAGAGAGAGAGAGAGAGAGAGAGAGGGAAGTGGAGATAAGAAGGGAAGGGGGTGGTTTTTGGGGGAGCAGAGAAAGGAGGGTATAATGCAATAACACCAATTTTTATGAATATAATTGAATTATTAAAAATTAAAAGTTGAAATTCTGAAAGTGGAATTGAAACTTTGAGTTCCAAAAAAATTCATTTTTATAAAAATAAAATCAAGACTTAAAACTTTGAGTTCCAGAAAAATTCATTTTTATAAAAATAAAATCAAGACTTAAAACTTAGATATTTGTAATGTACTCAGAAAACAGATCAAAATGACTGTAAGTACATCAAATTCTGAGTATAGATGAAAAAATCCTTATTTTTCTCTATTTTTGTGAATAAAAGGGTAAAATAGTAATTTTACTTATAACCGAGACCTAAGACATCAAAATTTGGAATGTACTAAAAAAATCGATCAAAACGACACTAAGTACGCTCAATTTTGAGTTCATAGGAATAAACCTTATTTTCTCCTTTTTTGGAATTAAAAGGGCAAAATGGTCATTTCACAACTATGTGGGGCCAACAGTCTAAAAGACCACCATCATGAGTCAAACCACTAGCAGCTACTAGTGGAGAAGGAGGTTTTAATAATAAAAAGAATTGAAACATGATAATTACATGTAATCATAAAAAAATTCAAAAAATGCCAATAAATACCCAATAAAAATTCCCAAAATTTTTCCGAATGTCCCTTACAAAGCCTTGAAATCTCAACTCCAGGATCCTCCCCCATCTTCCCCATTTCCTCCTTTTTTCTATCTTTCTCTCTTATTCTCTATGGGCATGTCCCTAGATGCATTAGGGTTTCTGCCTGGGAAACCCTAATTGAATTAGCCACCCACTTTTAGCCATTATTTTTCAATCTCCACCGTTGGATTTGATCAGACAGGGCTGATCTACAAAAGCCCTAAGTTTCCATGATGATCCACCTCTTGGATCACCGGGAAACTGAAAATGAAGACAAACATGGTACTGGGTACCATCCCCTGTGGAATTTTCAAGTTATTCCAGCCAATTTGGCCTTTAAACGGTGGTCTTGCCCCATTAAATATCTTCAGAATGGGGTGGTATGTGTTTCCCCCATGGTCTCCCACCTTCTTCAACAACGACAATGGCGATTTTCTTGACTGTATGCGTTTTTCAGTGTTAGGGTTTACTTTCACCCGCAAATCTCTTCTCCAGTGAAATTACTTCACTAGACCAGCACAGGTAGCCACCCACTTGACCCCCTTTTATTTCTACAGTTCCCTTAGGTTCTCTAGCCTCCAAGTGATCTCCCCGGCCGTTGATCCGTCGGGAGCGAAGGATCCAGCAACAGGGTTGAGATCCCCATCTTAGACGGCTTAGATGAAACTTTTGAGCCGTTGGATGATTTCCTGGGGCCTAAAAACCTTAGGAGACATAATCTTAGCCCTTGATGTTGAGAGATGGAGGGTGATCCAACGGCCTAGATCTGGACCGTCTTGGCCATAGCCGGTCACCCCTCTCAAATCACCTATAAATGATGGTAACGAGGGTGGGCTGCTCTCCTTTTTGTCATTTTCTATTGGAATGATCTCAGCAGTCCAATTTTTGAATTGAAATTTTGTTTCTTCAATTGAGAGCTCAATTTAACTTCGATTTTAGATATGAAAGTTGCTATAGATTCCTTGTTACTTGTATAAGGTACTGAACTCAAAAAATTTATGTTTTGATGCATGTAAATTCTGTTAATAAAGAAAAGTATTACTAATTCCTATGATCAGTGAAATTTGGAATGATTAGACTTTATAATTCTGATCCACTGATGATCTTGTGATTATGGAAAATGGAATCAATGGTTAGAAGTGACTGATCTATGTTTAATTAAGAGATCTAGCCTTAAATGAAGAAAAATCATAAAAATGATCATGAATCTTCATGATCTAATTAATTAAGAATGATCAGACCTTTCAAAATAGTTTATATGATGATCTAAATGTATAATTACATTAATTAAATGGTTGGATGTAATTTATTTTCCAGACCATAAGATATTGACCCTTAAAAGTAGTAAAATCCATAAAGTGAATGGTAATCACCTTGATTAGTTTGATCCAGAATGATTGGATAGTGTGGATGTATTTGGATGATTATATAAAGTTAAGATCATATGGATTGATGGGCTTGATGATGATAATTTGGGGTAAATTAAGATTTATGTCCTTAAATTGGATAAAATGGCTTAAGATTTTCTTGATCGGTTAGATCAAGAAGGATCAGATCATGTGATAAGATGATATCAATGATCAAGTGATGTGACCACTTTGAGAAAATGAGTAGATTTGATAAAAATAAAAGATCATGTAACACCCCAGGGTTCCAATAGTCACAATATTGTCTGCTTTGGGGGACCCATACATGCCTCACAGTTTTGTTCTTCCCTAGTTTCCTATGAAAAATGCGTTGTGACCATTAGAGTTCCCTGAACTATTATAAACAGCCCAATTTCCTCTCCCCAAGCAATGTGGGACTAACTCTTTGTCCTTCACCCCAGCCTAGAAGCCTGCCAGCCTTCTCTTGGCTAGCCCTCATAGGCACATGGCTTCATATCTTTCCCCCTTGGGGTACACGCATCCCTGCGTGATAGCCACGACCAGGCGCTCGCGTGCAGCTAGCCACCACATCACGAGGGAAACTGGCTTTTATACCATTTGTAACACCCCGGGGTTCCAATAGTCACAATATTGTCCGCTTTGGGGCACACATACACAAATCGTGAGGGGTGTGTGGGCGCCCCAAAGCTGATAATATTGTGACTATTGGAACCCTAGGGTGTTACAAATGGTATCAGAGCCAGTTTCCCTCGTGGTGTGGTGGCTAGCCACACGCGAGCGCTTGGTCATGGCTATCACGCAAGGACATGTGTTCCCCAAGGGGGAAGATGTGAAGCCCTACGTCGATGAGGGTAGGCCAAGAGAAGGCTGGAAGGCTTCTAGGCTATGGTAAGGGACAAAGAGTTAGTCCCACATTGCCTGAGGAGAGGAAACTGGGCTGTTTATAAGAGTTCGGGGAACTCTAATGGTCACAACGTATTTTCCCTAGGAAATTGTAGAAGAACAAAACCATGAGGGGTGTATGAGCGCCCCAAAGCGGACAATATTGTGACTATTAAAACCCTGGGGTGTTACAAGTGGTATCAGAGCCAACCCCTAACCCGATGTGGGCTGGCTGGCACGTGGTTCCTAGATACATGTGGGCGCAACACACGGGGATGCGTGTTCCCTATGGAGGCTACGATTACTGTTAAGTGGTGCCCGGTAGGTCTGAGCGTTAATCCCACGTCGTTAAGGGGAAAATTACTGGGCTATTGATAAGAGTTAGGAGGACTTTACATTCAACAAGCACTCTCGAGGAGAGTTCTCTTTATGGAACAAAACCTTGAGGGGTGAACTGTTGCCGTGAAGGCTAAGGTACTGTTTAGCGGCGAAGGTTAAGGGATGGATCGAGAGGTACCTAAAGAGGACAATATTGTATCCACTGTGCACTCTGTCTAGGGAACAACGCGTTTTCCCTAGGAAATTGGGGAAGAACAAAACTGTGAGGGGTGTATGGGCGCCCAAAAGTGGACAATATTGTAACTATTGGAACCCCGGGGTGTTACAAATGGTATCAGAGCCAATTTTCCTCGTGGTGTGGTGGCTAGCCGCACGCGAGCGCCTGGTCATGGCTATCATGTGGGGACGCGTGTTTCCTAAGGGGGAAGATGTGAAGCCCTGGGCCGATGAGGGAGGGCCAAGCGAAGGCTGGCAGGCTTCTAGGCTGGGGTGAAGGATGAAGAGTTAGTCCCACATTGCCTGGGGAGAGGAAACTGGGCTGTTTATAAGAGTTGAGAGAACTCTAATGGTCACAACATGTTTTCCCTAGGAAACTAGGAAAGAACAAAACCGTGAGGGGTGTATGGGTGCCCCAAAGCAGACAATATTGTGACTATTAGAACTCCCGGGGTGTTACAGATCAAGATCTAAAACCCTAAATGGGATGAAAAATGAATAGAAATCAAATATGACTGTTTGACCATGATGAACAGTTATGGCATGTTAAATTTTCATTTGAATTATTGAATGATATTGTAAATGTCTTTTATTGCTTACTAGGTTTAATTGTTAGATTTATTTATGCTTTAATACTTATGTGGTGTAAATTACATTGAAAATGTAATTAAATGAAAAATAGAGTTGAAGGACATTTAAATGGAATGAATGACATGGACTTAATGATAGTAAGGCCTATAATTAGTAGGAAAATATAAGGATTATCAAATCCTTGGCCAAAACTAGGAGAATAATAAACCCATGAATAACATTTTAAATGTTCATGGACTTAATTAAAATTAATTAGAAAGAGTACTTAGGGTTAAAATGC
Source organism: Warburgia ugandensis (assembly GCA_035236585.1). Lineage (NCBI taxonomy): Eukaryota > Viridiplantae > Streptophyta > Magnoliopsida > Canellales > Canellaceae > Warburgia > Warburgia ugandensis. Next base: position 42,116,875 of record CP141128.1, on the reverse strand, counting down.
TCATAGGGACCTTATGAAAGGTTGAGCTAAGGTCACTCTAGTGAATGTTGAACATGGTGCTTAAGGGGGTTTTCTAATAGAGCCTCGCTCTTTCCCTACCTTCCGTTGACGTTTGTGAGGTCTAAACACCTCTTTATATGAGGATTGAAGTAACCACTTTGTGTTTAGCCATTCAACTAGTAAGTATTAGTCAATTAGAAATAAGAGGAGCAGTCTAGACTTAGGATGAAATAAGCTATCTTCATCCAGTAAAACATTAACTAGTTGAATAATAATAAGATAATAAAAGGTTAGTAAAATATCTAATCTTAATAAAAATGGAAAGTAAGATAAGAATGATCAAACAAGATCCATAGGATATTGAATGATCAAGAACAATAAGAATCTTAATGTTGTATTTTATTATGTATCCATGTATGTATGTTGTAGACAAATCTAAATTATTAGAATAGATAATCCAAATCCTTGATCAAATATGATTCAAGGAAGAGAACCAGGATCCTCCTCCTCAGGGATGATCAAATAACTGAACTTAGATCAAAGAATAACTAGATGATAGAAGATCTAGGCCCTTGATCTTTATCAACAAGTATAAATTGTTTATCAGAGGATCTATGAAAGATCAAGATCAAAGAGATGGACACCCAAAGACTTAGCGATAGAAAATACTTAGATCTGAAAGATTAGAAGGTCCTTCTAACTGTTAAATCTATTGATCAATAGGATAAATACTATCTGAGGAAGATAGATTGTATGGATGGTAGGAACACAAGACAGATCTAGATCCTTTATATCAAAGGACAAGATTAGATAAGAAAGATAAATAGGAGATTATCCAAAATTGTACAAATAATGATAGTATGTATGTATTTACAGATTACATGTGCTAATTACGGAGCATCTGAAGGGATGGATCACTACATGAAGGTAGGTGAAACTTTAAGAATACAAGACCTATGGTCTATGGAATTGTTGTTATATATAGACATTATAATACTTAAGGATGATAATATGCTTAATTACATTTGAATCATAATTCATGCATATGAGATAGAGATAACTATTGAAATTAGATGGCATACATAATAAATACATGGGTATCATTTATGATTACCCCTAAACTTAGATAAGAACATAATAATAATGGATATCATTTGTATCAAATGAGTATACTTACACTTAATAAAATTTGGTATATGAATACCAAATTAAAGGAAATGGGGATCATTTACAATAAATGATTAGTCCCTAAACTTATATGAACATGGATATCATTCATTGTAAATGAGGATCCCTAAATCTAGAAATGAGATTATATCCTTAGTATGAGGATATTGAATATGAGGATGATAATATAAATAGACAGATCGTCAAAGATGTACAAGAAGTATTTTAGATACAAGCATGGAAGCTTGTGGTTTTGTTTTAAACATGCATAAGCCTGGGGATGCTATGCTAGGGAAGTTATGAGGGTTTGGCCACCCACTTCCCAAAATTTGATGATATTATGATACCTTGCCCAAAGAGAGGCTAAAACTCGTGTGGGGCAACTATGGGAAGGCCCCATTATGAACGTCATATCTCTCCATATGAGCAGTGACACAATATTTTCATCAGCGGTATCAGTGGTGAATAGGGCAGTTATCCAAGCATGCTAGTACATATTAGACTGTAGCATGGTAGTCCTTGAGTATTTTGCATGGTATAGTGAGATGCCAATGCTACCCTAATGAGTGAGTATTTTCCCAACAAAAGTCTAGATGATTTATCAACTCAGTATATCTAAGTGTGATTATTGATGTTTGAGATATTGATTATTTTTAACCATTTTTTATCGTATATATATATATATATATATATGCATATGATATAGTAGTAAGTGGTTTGGAATTATCATAGTAGATGTTACATGAGAAATTATATGATAGAATAATCATATATGGTATGGTTCATGGAAATTGAATTATGTGATTCATATGGAATATGATGATTATGAATACTTTACTTTTGAATTATGCGATTCTATATGTTCTTGAATCCCCTATCAATCATAGCTTGCTGAGATATTATAAATGTTTGAATGTTTACAATATCTCAGACATAGAAAGAAAAGCATGGAGGGATACAACAAGGAATATGAAGACCATACTATTGATCAAGACTATGTACTATTGTAGAATGGATTGGATTGTATTTTGATTTGTGTATTTTGGACATAAGATGTAATAAAGGGGATGTGTATGTGAACCATAGGATTGATCCTGCAATTTTAATAAAATGAGTTTCTTTGGAAACATAGGTTGTATACAAAATTATGTAGGTATATGTGAGTGAAATGTGGCATTCAGGTTTTCTGAAAAAAATTTTAAAGATTTTTTTTTTTCGCTGCTTAAGTTTTCAAAATGTTTGCAAAATTGGTCGACCACCATTTGAAAATAAATAACGAAAATGTATTTCAAATACCCTGGTCACCACATTTGGTATCAGAGTAGGTTCATCCAATCACTTGCAACCCCTTGTGTCCAATATGATTATGACAATCCAAGTTGAAGATGAGAAATAGTGAGTGAATTGAGAAATAGGAGAGTCTTAGTTGAGAATGAGTATAGAAAGTGTTGACTCATAGTGAAGGATGAGTGTAGAAAGAGTTAACTCATTAGTTGAGGATGAGTATAAAAATAGCTAGTGTAATGAAGGAATAGTATAGTACAAGTAGATATTACTTAGTGAAAAGACTAGGAATACTACTTAGTGAATAAGAATCCCAATAGAGGGAATAGTAAGTTATAGAAATCAATGAGGAAAACATTACAATAGATAAATATGTAATATATGATATTTAGGTCTAACATGAAGTCTTAAGTAAACATACATATATATATGTAAAAATAAAGTATGCTAATATCAGTACAAATATAACCATTATTAAGTGAAATAATGGAGATTAAGAGAAAGAAGTGATAAATTGAAAATGGTGTAGGAGGAAAAGCTTCAACGTTTATAGGAAAGGTAAAGTATAATTTGAAGAAGCAATAGATACTAAAGAAGAACCTTAGAATTATTACAAAATTCAAAATTAATAATAATAAATGATAAATATAAATGTAAGAGTTACAATTGCTATATATATAGTATTATAGCAATTAGTTAAATGGATTTAATCATCAAAATAGAGATGATATTACTTGAAAGGAATTTAAGGAGATAAGTAATCAATTTTAAAATTAGTAAATAAGAATAGTTTAAATGAAGATAAATAAGGAGATAATTAAGTGTTTTCTCTCCAAAATTAGTTAACAAAGATTTATAAAGAGATGATAAAATTTTAGAGCATGAAGAGGTGATCTTTAAATAAAATGATAAGGAAGAAGAGAGTTAGATATGTTGAAATGGTAAAAATGTAATCCCAAACTTATTAAGAAAGATAATTAAACCATGATAATATTAGGTTATCAAAGAAATTATATTCCATACATATGGTACAACAAATATGAAATCACTAAGGTAGAAATTATATTGGTATGATAAATCAAATGTGGAAATTAGCACAAAAGGATTATCAAGAATTAGAGGGATATTGATATGATAACTTTGGTGATATTGAAAATAATTTTGGGAATATAGTATAGAGAAGTACAATTGGCATGGATGGTGAAATGATCATGGAAATAAAAGAGAAATATTAATATAATGATTTGGGAAAATATAGTTATTGATTATCATAAAGAGGAGTACACCTTATTGATCATAGCAAAGAAAGAGCTATATATAAATAGAGATATTGATTCCACTTATATGGTAGATTTGGTGATATTGAAAGATTTAAGAAATATAGTAAGGAGAAATATATTTTGAAGGAATGGTGAAATAAACATGATGAATGAAGACCTATAAACAAAAATAGGCAACTAAACTTAAGTGTAAATTTTGGATAAATGAGATGTTATGAATGAGGTATGAATGTAGATTTTGGAGAAATAAGTGGTTAGAAATTTCAAGATATTTTGGAGATTTTCAATCTAACATGAGATTTAATGAGGAAGTATCATAGTAGTTGAGGAAAATGACATCAACTGATCTGAATGAGTTGAAAGAACAAATTTTAAGGATTAGTAAACAAAGGAGTGATTATAGAAATTTACATTAGGAAAGAAACAAATTTCCTTGGAAAAAGAAAAAGGAAGGATCAATGTGAGGATGCATTGAACATAAATCATATTATTGAGGAAATTAAGTACCCTTTTTACTCTATAAGGATGAGCATTTCCAAATTTATTATCATCAATTGGGAATTGGAAATGAAACATCATAGTATGAAATCAAAACAAATTTTGAGTTATACGAGTTGGATAAATGATATTCATGAATTTGAGGAGAATGAAATATATTAGATGAATTGGTAATGATATATGGAATTGATATAAGAAAATGATGAGCAATTATTGCGTATATGCTAAACACTTACAAAACTTATCAACTATCTAGTAAGTATAAATATTGATTAAAGGGAGTAAGGTTTAGGGTCATATAAATTCTAAGGATGATATGGAAGTTGACCCAACAAAGATTGGAGATGAAAATAAATTGTGAAATTACTTTGATAGCTATAGAAATTTATCTCTTACTAATGTTATAACATACTATAGAGAAACACTTTTTAGTATACTCTTACCATTGAGTACATAATATATGAAGAATACACGGTAAATTATAGAGATTTTAAGAGTTAAGAAGAGGTTGACCACATACTCTTCCAATAGAAATTATGAGAATGGAGGATTAGAAAGAATATGGAAAAGTTGTGTAGTGTGATTCAAGGAAGCATGAAGTAAAATTTCAATCTAAAATAAAATCAAATAGGGATATATAAATATATCTATGAAAGAGATAAATATTATCATGGATTGTAAGAATTTTCATAATATTGTTCTGAATGTGAGAAAGAGATAATAGAAGAGGATAAGGAATATATATATGAAAATTTAAATGACACTATCTTGGAAGGAAAAATGTGGAAAGTCAAGTATTATGAATAAAATGGCACACAATGAGTGTTACAAAAACAATAGATGGGATGAGAATGAGGAAAGAATCATTACAAGGAAACTATTATTCAATGACAGAATTTGAAAAGAAATTGTTAATAGGAAGAAATAGTAAAGAAGTATGAATTTTTAGAACAGAAATGAAGTAATCACTTCCAAATAATGGAAGAACAAGGAAAGAGATAATTACTTCCAAATATTGGAAGATTGTTACAAAGAACAAAGTTGAAATTATAGAATCCAATCATTATGTCATTTTGGTAGATAGTCTAAGGACTATACATATTAGAAAAGATATGTCAAAACTGTATATGTTGAAGAGGAATGAGGATGAGTAATAGAAGTTAGAATGGAAAAATATGAAGTATTGAAAGATTGGTGAAAATGAGGAGTAGAAATTTAGTATACTAGTCAAGTGTAATAGAAGATTTTGAAACAAAAGGATAACTTAGTTAAGAGTTATTAATCCTTTTAGAAAGTCTAGCAAGAATCAACTTAAGTGAATAATACATTAGCAAGGGTAGTCATATGTGAGCATTTTAATATGTTAATAGATGAACCGACCATATGATTTATACCTTTGAGGAGAAGGTAGTATGAGAAATGAATGAAAGGAAATAGAGATTTCCTTTAGTGGCGAAGCCACATGTGTAAAGCTATGAAAGATCTATGAAAACTCCTGAGTGAGTTGATATGTAAATTTTGAGGATGAAATTACTATAAGGGGGAAGATTGTAATAACCCCAATTTTTATGAATATAATTGAATTATTAAAAATTAAAAGTTGAAATTCTAAAAGTGGAACTGGAACTTTGAGTTCCAGGAAAATTCATTTTTATAAAAATAAAATCAATATTTAAAGCATGTATATTTGTAATGTACTCCAAAAACTAATCAAAATGACTGTAAGTACGTCAAATTCTAAGTCTGAATGAAAAAATCCTTATTTTTCTCCATTTTTATGAAAAAAGGGTAAAATAGTAATTTTACTCATAACCGATACCTAAGACATCAAAATTTGGAATGTACTCGAAAAATCGATTCAAACAACACTAAGTATGCTCAATTGCGAGTTCACAACTACGTGGGGCCCACAAGGTGGGCCAACGGTCTAGAAGACCACCATCATGAGTCAAACCACTACCAGTTGCTAGTGGAGAAGGACGTGGTAGTGGGATTCCAATGCTAATTTAATAATAAAAAGAATTGAAACATGATAATTACATGTAATCATAAAAAAAATTCAAAAAACAACTATAAATATCTCATAAAAATTTCCAAAATTTTCCCTAATGTCTCTCACGAGGTTCCTTACAATGCCCTAAAATCTCAACTCTAGAATCCTCCCCCATCTTACCCATTTCCTTCCTTCTTTCTCTCTTTCTCTGTGGACGTGTCCCTATGCACAATCGGACAGATGACCCCGTGTCTGCATCGGGAGCGTCCAGGGATTCGTCGTCCCTAATGAACTAGGGTTTCCACCTAGGAAATCCTAATTGAATTAGCCATCCACTTCCAGCCATTATTTTTCAATCTCCACCATTAGATCTGATCAGACAGGGCTGATCTACAAAAGCCCTAAGTTTCTAGGATGATCCACCTCCTAATTCGCTGGGAAACTCAAAATGAAGACAAACATGGTACTAAGTACCATCTCTGGTGGAATTTTCAAGTTATTCCAGCTAATTTAGCCGTTAAACGATGATCTTGCACCTTTAAATATCTTTAGAATGGGGTGGTATGTATGTTCCCCCATGGTCCCCCACCTTCTCCGACAATGGCATTGACGATTTTCTCGACTGTATGCATTTTCCAGGGTTAGGGTTTTCTTTCACCTGTAAATCTCTTCTCTGGTGAAATTACTTCACCGGACCGCCACAGGTAGGCCTCCCACTTCACCCCCCTTTTATTCCTACAGTTCCCTTCAGTTCTCCGACCTCCAAGTGATCTCCTTGGCAGTTGATCCGTTGAGAATGATGGATCTGGCAACAGGGTTGAGATCCCCATCTTGAACTGTTCAAATGAAACTTCTGAGGTGTTGGATGATTTCCTGGGGCCCAAAAACCTTAGAAGATGTAATCTTAGCCCTTGATGTTGAGATATGGAGGGTGATCCGTTGCAGGGTGAACCGACGGTCCAGATCTGAACCGTCTCGCCCATAGCTGGTCACCCCTCTTAGATTACCTGTAAATGATAGTAACGAGGGCTCGTCGCTCTCCATTTTATCGTTATTTGTTGGAATGATCTCAACTGTCCAATTTTTGAAATGAAATCTTGTTTCTTCAATTGAGAGCTCAATTTAGCTCCAATTTTAGATCAGAAAGTTGCTATAGATCCTTATTACTTGTATAAGGTACTAAACTCAAAAAATTTATTTTGATGCATGTAAAATTCTGTTAATAAAGAAAAGTATTACTAATTCCTATGATCAGTGAAATTTGGAATGATCAAACTTTATAATTTTGATCCACTAATGATCTTATGATTCTGAAACATGGAATCAATGGTTAGAAGTGATTGATCTGTCTTTAATTAAGAGATCTACCCTTAAAAAAAGAAAAATAAAAAAAATGAGCATAGATCTTCATGATCTAATTAATTAAGAATGATCAAACCTTACAAAATAGTTTATATGATGATCTAAATGTATAATTATATTAATTAAATGGTTGGATGTAATTTATTTTCCAGATCATAAGATCTTGACCCTTAAAAGTAGTAAAATTCATAAAAGTGAATGGTAATCATCTTGATCAGTTTGATCAAGGATGATTGGATAGTGTGGAAGTATTTGGATGATTGTATAAAGGTAGGATAATATGGATTGATGGACTTGATGATGATAATTTAGGATAGATTAAGATCTATGCCCTTAAATTGGATAAAATGGCTTAAGATTTGCTTGATCGGTTTGATAAAGAAGGATCAGATCATGTGATAAGATGATATCAATGATCAAGTGATGAGATCACTTTGAAAAAATAAGTAGATCTGATAAAAATAAAAGATTATGATCTAAAACCCTAAATGGGATGAAAAATGAATAGAAATCAAATGTGACCGTTGGATCATAATGAACAGGTATGGCATGTTAAAATTTCATTTAAATTATTGAATGATATTGTAAATGTCTTTTATTGCTTAGTAGATTTAATTGTTAGATTTATTTATGCTTTAATGCTTATGTTGTGTAAATTACACTGAAAAGGTAATTAAATGAAAAATAGAGTTGAAGGACATTTACATAGAATGAATGATGTGAACTTAATGATAGTAAGGGCTATAGTTAGTAGAACAATATAAGAATTATCAAATCCTTGGCCCAAACTAGGAGAATAATAAACCTCATGAATGTCATTTTAAATGTTCATGGACTTAATTAAAATCATATAGAAAGAGTACTTAGGGTTAAAATGCTCATAGGAACCTTATGAAAGGTTGAGCTAAGGTCACTCTAGTGAATGCTGAACATGGTGGTTAAGGGGGTTTTCTAATAGGGCCTCGCTTTTCCCCTACCTTCTGTTGACGTTTGTAAGGTCTAAATGCCTCCTTACATGAGGATTGAAGTAACCACTTTGTGTTCAACCATTCAACTAGTAAACCTTAGTCAATTGGAAATAAGTGGAGCAGTATAGACTTAGGATGAAATAAGCCATCTTCAACCAGTAAAACATTAATTGGTTGAATAATAATAATAAGATCATAAAAGGTTAGTAAAATATATAATCTTAATAAAAATGGTAAGTAAGATAAGAATGATCAAACAAGATCTATAGGATCTTGAATGATCAAGAACAATAAGAATCCTAATGTTGTATTTTATTATGTATCAATGTATGTATATTGTAGGTAAATCTAGATCATTAGATTAGATTATCCAAACCCTTGATCAAATATGATTCAAGGAAGAGAACTAGGATCATCCTCCTTAGGGATGATCAAATAACTGAACTTAGATCAAAGAATAACTAGATGATAGAAGATCTAAGTCCTTGATCTTTATCAACAAGTATAAATTGTTGATCAAAGGATCTATGAAAGATCAAGATCAAAGAGATGGACACACAAAGACTTAGAGATAGAAAATACTTAAATCTAAAAGATTAGAAGATCATTCTAACCGTCAAATCTATTGATCAATAGGATAAATACTATTTGTGGAAGATAGATTGTATGGATGGTAGGAACACAAGACAGATCTAGATCCTTTATATCAAAGGACAAGATTAGATAAGGAAGATAAATAGGAGATTATCCAAAATTGTACAAATAATGATAGCATGTATGTATTTACAGATTACATACATCAATCATGGAGGATCTGAAGGGATGGAACATTACATGAAGGTAGGTTGAACTTTAAGAATACAAGACCTATGGTCTATGGAATTATTTTATACATAGACATTATAATGCTTAAGAATGATAATATGCTTAGTTACATTTGAATCATAATTCATGCATATAAGATAGAGATAATTGTTGAAATTAGATTGAATACATAATAAATACATGGGTATCATGTATGATTACCCCTAAACTTAGACCAGAACATAATAATAATGGATATCATTTGTATCAAATGAGTATCCTTACACTTAATAACATTTGGTATATGAATACTAAATTAAAGGAAATGGGGATCATTTACAATAAATGATTAATTCATAAACTTATATGAACATGGGTATCATTCATTCTAAATGATCCCTAAATCTAGAAATAAGATTATATCCTTAGTCTGAGGATATTGACTTTGAGGATAAAATCTACAGACAGATCGTCTAAGATGTACAAGAAGTATTTTAGATACAAGCATGGAGACTTGTGGTTTTGTTTTAAATAGGCATAAGCTTGGGGATGCTCTGCTAGGGAAGTTATGAGGGTTTGGCCTCCTGCTTTTCAAAATTTGATGATATTATGATTCCTTGCCCAAAGAGAGGCTAAAAGTCGGGTGCGGCAATTATGGGAAGGCCCCACTATGAAAGTCCTATCTTCGCATATGGGCATTGACACCATATTTTCCACCATGGTATCAGTGGTGAACAGGGCAATTATTCAAGTGCACTAATATAGATCAAACTGTAGCATGGCATAGTAAGACACCAATACTGTCCTAATGAGAGAGTATTTTCCTAGCAAAAGTCTGGATGATTTATCAACTCAGTATATCTGAGTATGATTATTGATGTTTGAGATATTGACTTTTTTTCACAATTTTTGACTGTATATATATATATATATATATATCCATACAATATAGTGGTGAGTGGCTTGGAATTATCATAGTAGATGTTAGATGATAAATTATTTGATAGAATAATCATATATGGTATGGTTCATGGAAATTGAATTATGCGATTCATATGGAATATGATGATTATGAATATTGTACTTTTGAATTATGCGATTCTATATGTTCTTGAATCCCCTACCAAGCATAGCTTGCTGAGATATTGTAAATGTTTGAATGTTTACAATATCTCAGATATAGAAAGAAAAGCATGGAGGGATACGACAGGGAAGAAGAAGACCATACTATTGATCAAGACTATGTACTATTGTGGAAAGGATTGGATTGTATTTTGGACATAAGATGTAATAAAGGGGATGTGTATATGAACCACTAGATCTATCTTGCAATTTTAATAAAATGAGTTTCTTTGGAAATATATGTTGTATACAAAATTATGTATGTATATGTCAGTGAAATGTGGCATTCGGGTTTTTTGAAAAGAATTTCAAAGAAAAAATTTTCGTTGCTTAAGTTTACAAAACGTTTGCAAAATTGGTCGACCACCATTTGAAAATAAATAACAAAAATGTATTTCAAAAACTTGGGTTGCCACATATAATGAGGGGATTTGCCGATGAGAAAGGACTCACCGGTGGTGATGATGGGTTGAGAGAGAGAAGGGTGTTGTGGAGTGGGAAGAAGAGAGGCAAAGATGGGGAGTACGGTGATTGGAGCAAGCAGAGAAGGAAGAGGGGTGAGGTTTTACTAGTGGACAGAGAGAAAGAGGGCTATTGCCCCCGTGAGAAGAAGATGCTATGGTGTAGTGATGGGCTTGGTGTCATGCGGTGCAAGGGTGGGGCCCAACCGGCTTAGTCAAAAAAATTGAGGAGGAGAACAATGAGGGGGGGATTTCTGGTAGAGGGAGAAGGGTAGAGAGAGTGACAGAGAGAAGGGGGAGAAATAGGGTGGTGCTAGCCGGGTTAAAAGAGGCACGAGGGAGAGAGTGAAATAGAGAGGAGTGTGTTGCTGTGTAGTGTAGTGGTGCGAACAAAGGAGGTGAGGAAGGGAAGTGAGGAGAAGAGGAGGGTAAGAGAGAGAGACATTGATAAAGAGAAGGGTGGTGAAGCAAGGGGAGGGGGGGCGGGGAAGTGCATGAAAGAGAAGAGAAAGTGAGAGAGAAGGGGTTAAGAGTGGTAAAGGGGGAGGTGCGGTCGGTTTAAAGCCCACCACCTTCTAATTTGGTTTTCACCTTTTTATTATTCTTTGACTTCCTTTTCTAAATCTGATTTCTCCTTCTTCCTTTATTTTCACTTTAAATATTGCAATGTATTATCACCTCCATAATAGCATGCTTCCCTTTCTAATTTAGTTCATAATTAGAAAACTATCCCATTTTACCTTGTGAGTGATCTACATCATTCATTTTTTATCTAAGCCATCCAAGCCATGATTTAGTTGATCTACAAGACAAAAAATCATATTAGAGTCATGTAAACTATACATTACTCATCTAATTAGCTCTAATGATCATCTGATCGTTAAATTTTACAAATTAATAGCTAGATGATTAGTTGGTACTAAGATCAAAATTGAGCTAAAAATTACAAATTTGATCAATTAGATGGCTTAATTGAGTGCTAAATTAGGGTATTTTGACCAAAATTGAACACTTAACAAAATGTTACCCAAGACTTAAATGGGCTATAGTTCAAAATTCTTGTCTAATAGGTGATCTAGTCATTATCATTTTTAGTTATGAAATGGATGGTGAAACTTTTGACTATGCATTTTACAACTTAAGAAAACAGTGGCTAAGATTTATCCATTGCAAGAGAATTTCGAACCATAGTCCATCTAAGTCAAAGCAACATTGTGAATGACTAAATCTTTGCAAAACATGGCCTACTTACAGTTATAGTCATCCAAATCATCAGTAGAGGTTGATTTATCCAAAATAGGGGCAATTATAACATTTTCTTTTTAAAAATATATACCATTAATAGCTTTAATATGTGAATGAGAACGGTTTTCAAAGAGAGAGAGAGAGAGAAGGCATGACTTTTAGTCTACTTAGAATACATTAACAACTACTATAAAGTAATTATAATATTAATTGTTGTAATTATTGCATAGTTATAGCTCTTTTTTCTTTCACCAAACAAAGAAGTACAAAGCAAATTACTCATGCACACTCTAGGGCACAAAAAGGTCACTTTAGAATTAAAAAGTAAGAAAGGTTGGATTTTATGTCTTCTACTTCGAGAGATCACACTTGTAAGCTTGAAGGACTTCAAATATCTTCCTCAACTATAAGGCGACCAAAGAACCAACATAATCATCACCACACTTGGAAGATACCGCTAAGCTTTTGATATCAACACCTTACCAATTCACCAACCCACCAATTTCAATCAACTCCAAATTATAGATAGTCCCTTTGTTAACTTCAATGGATTTTTCCCAACCTATCCATCCTCAATTCTCTCTCCTCAATCATAACCCACCTTCTTCTTCTCCACTTGAAACATTTGTTTACATCACTAAAAGGAACGGTTTGTCAAATATCTATCATAATGCTTTTAATCAACAATCCATTATTCTCAACAACAACAATAACAACCCTGAACCTAGTAATAGAAGTTCAACGTTTTAGAATACAAACTGTATACCCATTCCACTATTGCATATTGAAAATCTTAAAAGTATTTCTATGAAAGATAAGCCCTCTATTTCTAGATAGATCCTGATCTATGTTTCCACCCACAAAAAGCCAAAATTACCTAGAAAAAGTTGCGCAGTAATTTACTCAACCCATTGCAAATTCGACTAAGATTAGATGGTTAACCCCGCTTGGAATCGTTGATTACAGCCCAACACTATGGATGGCTCTCGCTACACATGGAGAGAAAGGATGGATATGTGACATTCAAGATCTAGCCTATCTCTACATTCTCAAAACCACTGACGGGTCCTCATGGAAGAAGATCATTGATCACATAGGGTGGCCCACTTGGGTTAATGATTCAATCATTTATTTTCATTGGTAAAGCAACAATGGGTGGTGGAGCATTTAAATGGGTTCCGGGAAATGAGGAATCTATGATTGTTGATCAAGTGACTCCACTAGGTATTCATGCTTTCACTTCTATTTGTCACAAGGCCCAATTTCACTTCACACACCTGTGATCTAGTTGCCATTTCCCATGTAGGAGATTTTTGCCTAGCCCTTGATGGAAAGCCCGGTCCAGATTCTAGAAAGAAGAATCTCTAGAAGTTCTTTATAACATTCCTTATTCAAGACAATAATAGAATAATGTAGACTGATCCAACGCCGTTGGATAAGTGACATTTGTATGTAGTCTAGACCATTGCTTGTTCCCCCCAAGCCTATAAATAGGGGAGAGTCCCTCATTTGTAAAATACAAAAAACTATTTGAGTTGGAATACAAGTTCTCTTTAAGGAAGTCCCTTTTAGATCCCTTGAATTCTCTCATTACTCCTGTGGGTGAGTGAGTGTAACCCTAACAAGTGAGAATGGGAGTGGAAGGCTGACTTGTGTTTTACAAAGGAGTCGAGCATAAGTGTTTCACAAGTTTAACAAGGGTGAAACTATGACCCAGTGACAGTTGGTATTAGAGATAATTTTGAGTGCGAGTTACTTGTGAAGCTTGTGACAACCTTGCAATAAGCATAATGGAAAATGATTCAGGAGTGACCAATGTGCCCGAGGAAGCCCAACACAGGTCAAAGAGGGAGAGTGTAGAGACACTTCACGAGAGTTTGCAGTGGTTGCTCAACTTACTACTTTGAAAGCTCGATTTAGTAAGTTTGAGCAAACTCTTTTTGATTGCTTAAAGAAGTCTAGTGCTTATGTGGATGCCTTACATAATCTCCAAGATGACATGTGAAGTACCCTTGAAGTGTGCAAGATTATGGACCCAAAGCCAACAAAAAGAGTGGATAGCATGTCCAATTGCCTCGAGACTATAGAGGGGGAAATGGCCAGTCTACATGAGTTAGAGGATGTTAAGATTCAGTTGACCTTATTAGAGAAGGATGTAACTAGTAGGGGAGGACTTGGACAAAAGGATTTTACTCCTAAATTCAAGATCTTAGAACCTAATAGCTATAAGGGAACCCATAATGCTAAGGATTTGGAAAATTTCTTATGGCAAATGGAACAATATTTTAGTGCCACTAAGATTTCAGAGGGGTCCTTGAAGATAGACACCGCCACCATGTATCTCACTGATGATGCGATGCTATGTTGGCGAAGGACATACAATGATGTAACAAAAGGACGTTGTACAGTTGCCACCTAAGAAGATTTTAAGAAAGAGATGAAGACCCAATTCTTCTCTGAGAATGTGGAGTACTTAGCCCCAAAAAATCTAAAGCGGCTAAAGCATATGGGATCAATTCAAGAATAAATTAATCAATTCACAATCTTGCTCCGTAACATCTTAGACATGGCCAAGAAGGATAAGTTGTTCTTCTTCATGGATGGATTGCAACCTTGGGTAGAACAAGAGTTGTAAAGAAGAGGAGTGCAAGATCTAACTATAGCACTCTCAAATTCAGAAAAATTGGTAGAGTTCACAAAGAAGGCAGAGGGCACAAGTAAGGATAAAAAGGGAAAACCCAAACAAGGCAAAGTCGGGGGAGATAAATCTAGGAGCCATAAGGAGGAAAATAAGAAGACTAGTTACGACCCAAAATACAAAGGTAAGTTTGTCCCTTGTAACTTTGGTTGCTTTGTATGCTATGGAGACCATAGGGCATTTTAATGCCCAAAGAAGATGACCCTCAGTGTCCTAAAGAGCCAGGATTCTGTTGCCAAGCCTATTACCCAGGCATTAAAAGAGTTGTTGTATGTAGAAGTATGCCTTAATAGAAGGTACATGAACCACGATAGATACTGAAGCCACTCACAACCTCATCTCAAGTGAAGAGGTCAAGAGGTTAAATCTCAAGTTGGAAAAAGATACAAGCAAGATAAAGGTAGTAAACTCTGAAGCTAAACCAATACTTGGAGTTGCCAAAGGCCTTCCAATTAAAGTTGGAGAGTTGGAAGGTACTATCAACTTGACTACAGCACCTATGGATGACTTTAAAGTCATCCTTGGGAAGATTTCCTTATTTCATCTAAGGCTATCCCCATGCCATACTTTGGAGTATTAAGCTTCTTCAATGAGAAGGCACCCTACGTGATTCCAGATTTGAGGGATGGTAAGAAACAAGGGAAGCTTCTATCAGTCATGTAGTTATTAAAGGGTCTAAAGAAAGGGGATGACGCTTTCTTGACCACTCTAACAGAAGAAAGAAAAGGAGGTGATATGCATATGCCACAAGAGGTTGAGGAAGTCCTTAACGAGTTTAAGGATGTGATGCCACCTGAGCTACCTAAGAGATTGCCACCAAGAAGGGAGGTTGACCATCAGATTGAGTTGGAGCCTGGGTCAAAACCTCTTGCATTGACCCCTTATCGGATGTCACCACTCGAATTGTTGAAGTTGCGAAGACAACTAAGAAAATTGTTGGATGTTGTGTTCTTCTGACCATTGAAAGCCCCTTACAGAGCCCTGATGCTATTCCAGAAGAAACATAATGGAAGCCTCCCAATGTGCATCAATTATAGGGCACTCAACAAGGTAA
Organism: Warburgia ugandensis; assembly: GCA_035236585.1. NCBI lineage: Eukaryota > Viridiplantae > Streptophyta > Magnoliopsida > Canellales > Canellaceae > Warburgia > Warburgia ugandensis. The sequence continues at coordinate 42,100,939 of CP141128.1, read as the reverse complement.
ACTATAAAGAACAATTATCCAATTCCACTCATTGCTGACTTGTTTGATCAGTTGGCTGAGGCAAGTTACTTTAGCAAACTTGACTTAAGATTGGGGTACTATTAGGAGTGTATTGTTGAAGGAGATGAACCTAAGACCACTTGTGTCACTAGGTATGGTGCTTATGAGTTCTTAGTCAAGCCTTTTGGCTTGACCAATGCCCTTGCTACCTTTTGCACTTTGATGAATAAAATATTTCATCCTTATTTGGATTGGTTTATAGTAGTATACCTAGATGATATTGTGGTCTATAACATGACATTGTAGGAACAATTAGCCCTCCTACGAGATGTATTCCAAGTATTGAGAGAAAACTCTCTCTATGTCAAAAGAGAAAAGTGGTCCATTTCCCTACAGGAGGTGTCATTCCATGGGCATTGGATTAGAGGTGGAAGAATATGGACGGACAAGGCCAAGATCCAAGCTATTGTAGGATAGGAAGTACCTACAAAAGTCATTGAGCTGCGTAGTTTCTTTGGCCTTGTTGACTATTATTGAAGGTTCATAGAGGGTACTCATGATGTGCTGATCCTTGCATTAACAAATTTGCTAAAGAAGAGTAGCCTTTGGTAGTGGATAGATCAATGCCAAAAGGATTTGAGGAACTAAAGGTTTCAATGAGGGCTGAACTAGTTCTTAAACTGGCAGATCACACAAAATCATTTGAGATACACACTGATGCTTTCAAATTTCAATTGGAGGAGTCTTAGAGCAAGAAGGTCATCCTATTGTTGATGAAAGTCAAAAGCTAAATGAGATGGAAAGAAAGTATACGGTCCAAGAAAAGGAAATGATGGTAGTGGTCCATTGTTTAAGGCCATGGAGGAACTACTTGCTTGGGTCACAGATTATAGTTGAGACAGACAATGTTGCCACCAGCTATTTTCAAACTTAAAATAAGTTGAATGCAAAGCAGTCTAGTTGACAAGTCTTCTTGGCTAAGTTTGACGCGGTCATGGAGTAGAAGCCCAGAAGAATCAACCAGGTTGCTGATGCACTAACTTTGAAACTTGAGCTTGCAACCTGAAGGATTAAACACCTTGTAGCAGTAGGTAGACTAAACAAGAGCATGCCTAACCATATATGAGAAGGACTTTGCAAGGATGATGTGGCTAGAGGCACCATTCAAGCTATTAAAGATGAAAAAATAAGGAGATATTGGTAAGAGAAGGGACTACTCTATACTAGGGAAAGATGTGTCTATGTGCCAAGATGGGGAACCCTGCAAAAAGAGCTAATAAGAGAATGACATGACACGTTGTGGGTGGCTCACCTAGGGCAAAGAAGAACCCTTGCCTTGTTGGAAACTAGGTACTATTGACCTAGGATGATGGACGACATAGATGAGTGGGTTGAGCACCAAAAGTTGAGTGGGTTGCTAGAACCTTTGCCTGTGCCTGAGAGGCTATGGGAAAGCATCTTTATGGATTTTATATCAGCACTACCAAAGGTAGAAGGAATGGGGTCTATCCTAGTGGTGGTAGACTACTTTTCCAAATATGCGACCTTCATTGTTGCCCCAACAGATTGTAAACCTGATGAATAGCCTGACGAATCCTTAGGAATGTGGTGAAGTACTGTGGAGTCCTTAAGACCATCATGAGTGACCAACACCCACGGTTCACAGGAAAGTTTTAGATGAAAATGTTTAAACTCTTAGGGACAGAACTTTGCTTCTCCACTAGCTTTCACCTACAAATGGATGGACAGAAGGAACACACCAATGCCTTATTAGAGGAGTAACTTTGGAAATTCATATGTGCAAATCAAAAGGATTGGGTGAAGTTATTGGACGTGGCCTAATTCTACTATAACTTACAAAGGAGTGAGTTAATAGGCCACAATTCCTTTGAGTTGGCCATTGGCCAGCAACCCCTGATGCCATTAACAATAGGAGCAAGTTATGTGGGAAAGATCTTGGTAGCCTATCAATTTTCCAAAAAGTGGCATGAACAAGTTGACATAGCTAAATCCTATTTGCATAAAACCATTAAGAGAATGAAGAAACATGTTGATGAAAAGAGACAGCCATTAGAGTTCAAGGTGGGGGACCTTGTCATGATCAAGCTGTCCCCTCAGTAGTTCAAAGCATTACGAGGCAAACATAAGGGGCTGATAAGGAGATATGAAGGACCTTACCCTATCATAAAATGAGTTGGCAAGGTTTCATACCAAGTCCAACTCCCACCATTTTTGAAGATCCACCCTGTCTTCCATGCAAGCATTTTGAAGCCCTACCATGCAGACATGGAGAATTCCTCACGTGGGATTAGCAATCAAACACTCCCATTAATGACTTCATCATTTGACAAAGAAGTGGAATTCATCATTAGTGATCACATGAAAGATGGAGAGGAGTTCAAACTAAAATTGAGTAATTGGTGAAGTGGCAAAGATTGCTAAAGAATGAGGCTACATAGGAAGAAGCTAAGACACTGTGGCAATTCGAGGTGCGAATTGCCAAGTATAAGGAATGCAACATAGATGTTGAGTAATTTAAACAAGGGAGAATGTCACGAGGCTCAATTTCACTATACACTTAATAGGCTAATGATCCAATTTCCATTGTCCATAAAGGAGATTTTTTCCCAACCTTCCATAGCAGGCACAATCTAGATTCTAGATAGAAGAGTCTCTAGAAGTTCTTTAGAACCTTCCTTATTAAGAGGATAGTAGAATAGTCTAGAATAATGTCAACTGATTCAACACCGTTGGATAAGTGACACTTGTATGTAATCTAGACCATTGTCATTCCTCCCAAAGCCTATAAATAGGGCACAGTCCCTCATTTGTAACACATAGAAAACTATTTGAATTGCAATACAAGTTCTCTTCAAGTAAACCCCTTTGAGTTCTCTTCAAGCAAGCCCCTTTGAGTTCTCTCATTGCTCTGGTGGGTGAATGAGTGTAACCTTAGCAAGTGAGAATGGGAGTGGGAGGCTGACGGATTTGGAAAGGTTGAAATTGCAACCCTTTGAAATGTTGCTTTACAGCTTGAAAAGCTTGATTGCAGTAGCTACTCAAAGACCTAGTTCAAATTTTCACGATATCGACCTTTTTGATCTTGAAAATGTGTTTGTTGAAATGATTAAACCAATTTCTCCAAATACCCACCATTAGGATCCATTTTTGTCACCCCAATCAGCCAAAATCGTAGTACAAATCTATCTTATTTCGAAAATTACTATTATGCCCTTATATAAATGCACGTGAAAATCATGTGCACAAAACCTGTGGAAGAAATTGATCAACCTTTAGTGAATGAAGTGAGGGGTACACTTAATAATAAATGGGCCCTTTATGTGAAACTTTTGAAACTTGGGTACTAATGTGAGATTTTAGGACAAGTTCAAGGTCATCATCTAAGTTTGGTCCCGATTATAGGTTGGCCACATGAATCTTGTTCCTCCATTTCCTTCTATTAAGTATTATGACTTTTTTTAATCTAATTTTTTTTATAAATTTTCTCAGTGCCTCTATTCACACTTTTTTGGGCCTTTCCCTTGTTCTTTTAAATCCTTTGACTTGGATTAACACATCCTTCTAATCATGTCATTCTCGGTCTTTGTTGGACATGTCCAAACCATCTATGTCTACCCTCCCTTATTATGTTACCTATTGGTGCTACTACTAAGTTTCCTCTAATGTTTTCATTTCTAATTTTAACCTTCTTGTCTTGTTCCTTATCAATCTCAACATCCTCATCTAGGCTACACTCATTTTATGTACATGTTGCTCCTTAATTTCCCAATACCTTGATCTATAGAGGTTGGCTAGTCTTACAGTCATCTTATAGAATTTTTCTTTCAATTTAAGTGATACTTGCCTATCACAGAAATATAAAGGTACATATTCATTTGTTCCAACCCCTTGAATTCTTTGGGTAACATCCCTCTCAATCTCTTCGCTCTCATGAATTATCGATCCCAAGTACCGAAAGTGGTCATTTTGGAGGAATTCTTGGTTATCAATGTTTAATAGTGTTTCTCTCCAACTCCTCTTCTTACTAAAATTTCATTTCATATGCTCTGTCTTAGTTCAACTAATTTTAATTCTTTTAGGCTCTATAACATCTCACTATAATGTTATCTTTGTATTTATGCCCTTCCTTGTCTTATCAATCAAAATTATATCATCTGAAGATGTTTTGTTAACTCATCCATAATTAACATGAAAAGGTACAGGTTCAATGTTGATCCATGGTGCAATATTATAGTTGTAAGAAAATCATTAGTCTTCTCACTAGTGGTCTTAACATTTGTTACTGCTCCCTCTAACATATCCTTAATTATGTCTATATAACCTCGTGAAACCTCTTTCTCACCCAATACCTACTATATTAACTCTTTGGAGATAATATCATAAGCTTTTTCTAAAGAATAAAGATCATGTGGAGGTCCTTCCTCTTCTTCATATATTTCTCTATCAATTGTCAAAGCAGGAAAATAGCTCTCCTAGTAGACCTCTCGGGCTTGAAACCAAACTACTTTTTCAATACACTCATCTTAGGTAGTAACTTCTTCTTAATCACTCTTTCCGAAAGTTTCATAGTATGACTCCTAAGTTTGATCCTACTATAATTAGTGCAACTTTGCTTGTTTCATTTATTCTTATAAATCGGTATAGTAGAGCTTTTCCTCGATTAATCTGACATTTTCTTAGATTTTACAATCTTGTTAAACAACTTTGTTAACCAAACTACTCTATTATCTCCCATATGCTTCTAAAACTCTATAAGTATACCGTTGGGCCCTAAGGCCTTTCCTGATTTAATCTTTTTCTAGGCCTCTTTCACTTCAAGTATCCTAATTTTGCAATCATATCTATGTAGTCTATTGTTATTTTGGTTTATAGTTCTTTAATCTTTATATTCTTAGGACAATTGTCATTTAACTATTTTTGGAAGTAGCATTTCCACCTTTGATTGATCTCATTATCTTTGACCAGCACCCTTTGGTTATTACTTTTAATACATTTAACATGGTCTAAGTTCTTACTCTTTTATTCTCTTATTTATATAAGTTTGAACTCATCTTAATATCTTTTTTTAGCATCCTTATATTTCTCTAAGTTTTCATTATTTCTAGTCCTCTGCATGGTCTAAAACACACCTGTTCAATTTAATAACTTTTTGAACATTTTCATTCCACCACCAAGTTTCCTTTAATGGTTTCCTTTTACATTCAGAAATACCTAGAACATCTTTTGCCACTTTCTTAATGGATTAAGCCATATCAGTCCACATGGTATTTTCTACTGTTTCATTGTTCCACCTTTTTTCTACCATCAACTTGTTTATGAATGATGTTATCTTCCCTTCTCTTAATTTTCATCACTTAGTTTTTGGGCACCTATAAGTTCATTTCTTTTCTTCCATATGTTAATGTAAATATTGATAACCAACTCTCACCAGGTATCTCCTTACAACTCTTTCACATTTATCTTTCAGTATTCCTAAGTAGAAAAAAGTTTATTTAACTTTTGTCTGATCCACCTTAAAGGTTAGTAAGTATTCGTCCCTCTTCTTAAAGTATGTGTTTGCTAGAGCTAGTTTGTATACCAAAGCAAAATCAAGGCTAACTTTTCCCATCTCATTTCTTTTTCCAAAACTATATCCTCCATGTACCATATCATATCTTTCCTTTTTTTCCCTACATTACATGTAAGTCTAATACTATAAATATCCCCTCTATATTGGGAATTTCTTGCATTACTCTCTCCACATCTTCCCAAAATTGCCTCTTAATACTATCTTTTAACATTGCTCGTGGGGAGTATACACATGTAACATTACTGACCTTTTGCCCTAAAATAAGTTTTACAAGTAGAATTCTATTACTAGTTATTTTAACATCTATAACTTTATCCTTTAATTCTTTGGTCACTATCCTAAGTCATTTCTATTGGTGTCCTTTCCTATGTACCATAGCTTATAATCATTTCTATTGGTGTCCTTTCTTACGTACCACAACTTATACCCATCAATTTCTTCATTTTTAGCCCCTTTTCACTTGGTTTCTTTGACACAAGATATGTTGACTCTTGTACGTTTCATTATATCTTCTAAGTCCATATTTTTACCTAGCAATGTTCCTATATTCTGTGGCAAAATGAATCTTATCCTCTACAGCTAGCTCTCTGCTTGCATACATATCGAATGGTGTGAGAACCCATGTCTACTTTCACTACACCTGAATTTTAAAGTAGCGTGTTGCATCTGATGCAATGCTCTAGTAGCCCTTGTCCATTTTCCATTGCACCCAGGCTCTGAAGCAGTGGATTACTTAATGGGAAACACCCTAATAGTCCTTGTCCATTTTCCACTACACCTAGGATTCAATGCAGTGCTGCTTACAGGAAATGCTGTAGCCTAAAGGAATGTCAATGTTAGATTCATGTCATTAGATTTACCAAAGGGTTTTCCAATACCTAACATCTGATGCAACCATCCTCCTTTATTCGGGTTTGGGATTGCCAGCATGGTCTAAGAACCGCACAAGTGGAGTTAGGATAAGTTCAAGGTAATAAAGTAAAATTATTATAAAACAATAGAAGGGAGGGTTATTAATAAGAATGGGTTGAGTCAATTTGGGGGACATAACCCGAAATAATACATAGGGATTAGGGTTAGGGCAATATATTTATGACCCAAGCAAGGTTATGGTTAAAAAAAACTATGACTCAAGAGGGCCGGGGTCAAGCTAGGGTTAATGGTGCAAAAACTATGGGAGTTGAGCAACTTATATAGTTTATTTCAAATGACAAAAATGCCTTCATATAAAAATTTACTAGAATAGGAATAGGGAACTAATATTTCCACATTTCCTAGGTACTAATGCCGCACCCTTTTTTGAAGTTTTATGGTAATTTTATCTAAAGGTCCACTTTCATGATAATCTCAATCATTCATCTTAGTTATTTTGCAATATGTCTTGTTCCAACTAAAAAATGGCATACATAAGATGATTGTACTTTTTTTTTAAAGTTTTGAAATCAACAATAAAAATTTTAAAATAGCTAAAAATCAACATTCAAATTGTTTAAAATGTATAATTCTTGTGACATTACACATTTATAATAAGATGCTTGAGATGAATAGTTTGACTACCCAAAAGTGGACCACACATGTAATTTTATCATAAATTCCCAAAGATGGTGAGGCAATGGTACCAAAAGTGTGTGGGAATATTAACTTCCTACAAATATGATGGAATTATGGTAATTGTTACTATAAAATAACAATTAATTAATTAATCAAAACTCTAACACATTCGTGTAGAAGTACATTATGGTGTAGGTTAGAAACTATTTTGAAATGCATTACTGTGTATGTTGGAACAATGTTTTTGAAAGTTGTATGATGTTAGGGCAATTTGGTGACCCGTAGGGATAGAGCTAGGGTAGAAAATAGGGATGACAATTGGTTGGTCAATTAAGGGGACCTGACCCTGACTTGTAAGGTTCCTGGCAAGTGCTAGAACTTTTATTACCATGCAAGGCTAGGGTCAAAAACTTTATGAACAAGGAGGGCTAGGGTTGATCTAGGTTTAGTGGCAAAAAAACTAGGGGACTTGAGAAATTTGTATAGTTTATTTCATATGATAAAATTGCCCTCATATGAAAATTTTCTAAAATAAATTTTTTAAGATATTATGGTAATTGTGGCCATCTAACAAGAAATTGATCAAAACTCCAAATTCTTCTTGTAAAAGTACATTATGATGTAGGTTTGGAAACTACTTTTGAACGATGTAGAATTATATCATGGTAAAGGCTTGGAAAATGTTTATGAATGTTATAACAAGCTAGGGGCAATTAGGAGACCCAATTGAAATGACTGTAAGGGCAAGCTAGGGGCATAAAAAAATTTACTGTGTAGCGCCATGTTCAAAATTTCTTTGACCCGAGTAGGACTAGGGTTAGGTCTAAGGAAAAGGCAAAGAACTAGTGTCAAATTCAACTAAAAATGATGTTTGATCCAACTTAATGCAATCCCTAATATAAAACTTTTGACCCTTGTAGGGATATACTCAAAAATTCTTTAACCTCAGTAGTGTTAGGTTCGAGTCAAAGCAAGAGAAAAGAACTAGGGTCAAATTAGGGTTAGTAAAAAATCTAGCAACATGTTCCATTGCCATCCCTAATTTTCAATAGACATATTCTTATTAGCAACCCTATTTTACTATCAACTTTCTCTATAATGAGATGTACTATTTTTTAATGTCTATGCTTACCATGTGTTTAGAAACCCTTTTTTTGATTAGAGAACAATGCATTTGGGTAGGCAAAATAAAATAGTTTTCCTAAAATTACACTTTAGTTAGAAAAGTTTGTAGAAAAATGCACAACTAGAAAAAACAGCATGTGTTACCTTTTCTTTAGTTGAGTACTAAAATAAACAAAAATCTAGGTTCCTCTCATTACCCTTCCCAACACATCTCTGTAGAAGGTACTTTTTACAACCATCTCTAGTTTTCATCTTCAATGACTTCAACGAAGTCACTAAACCTTTCTCCTGTCTCTAGTTCTATGCAATATATATATATATATATATATATATATATATATACATATGTACATATACCCCTATAGATTGAGCAAACTCTTGCTAGAGAAGAGCCTTTTATAAATAAATCTGTTTGCATCTTTCCTATACTGCATTAGCACTCTCCAGATGCTCTATAGATCTAGGGAAATCTAGTTAGAGAATATTTATTTGTAAATGGATCTGCATTCCTAAACTATGTTAGCCTCTGTGTGTGTGTGTGTGTGTGTGTGTGTGTGTGTGTGTGTGTGTGTGTGTGTTCTTGCCCTTAATGGCAGATCTGGTCTCTCTATCTCAAATCTGATTAGTTTCATCTCATATAGAAAGATTGTTTAAGCTTGCTTTGAAATTGGGTTACAACATCTATTTTTTTATGCACATAAAAAAGAATATTGTAAACTTAGGACAATTTGTATCACATTTTTGCATAAAATTAGTTGGTGGAATGGTTCGATCTTAATATCTTGTTTCATCTTTCAAAAACTTCTATGAAATCATGCTACAAATGGGTGATTTCTATCATCGAGTTTCTAAGATTTTTGTACTATAATGAAAAAGTTTGTTGTGGTTTTGAAATAGAAAATGGTGTGTTTTGCTCATAGAGTTACAAAAACCATTAGATACAAATAGGATGTCGTTTTGCAGTCCATGTTCTCCCATAGAATGAATTTAGAGAAGTCATAGTTGAGGGGAGTACATATCTATGTATTGGTATGTCAAACCAGGTGGTTTTGTGAGTCTAAGACTATTGAGCATCCACTTACAATCATCTATTAATTGGATAATTCAAGTTGCTTAGACCTATAGAAAAGACATGAAAGGCTTCATGTTTAAAGGAATAGGCTTGGGTTGTAGCCAGTGTTTAGAAATTTGCACCCTTATTTATTTCTTCCTGCAATACTCTGGTCAATTTATAGATGTTTGAAAATTGATATCCAAGCAGATGTGTGTAACACATTTGTAATACATTTTTCAAAGGCAGGGTGACCTTAGTAGTAAAAAAATTTCGAAAAACAAAGCAACAAAAATTCTTCTCTCTAGAACTTGTTATGTAAAATCCAAGTCATCACTTCATACATAACATAAGTAGAATTTTGTACAAGATAAAATTTCATTGAAGGAATATAGTTTTATTAAATTCCAGAATCCATCCAGTGGTTCATAGTACAACCTGGGTATCATAACAATACTTGTCCAAATTACATAATCCAAATTTCAAACCTCACCATACATTAAAAACTCTCAATACAATACAATGCTCTCAAATAAAAATACATGTCTTAAGGTTTGCGCTCATAATTCTCCTTCTTTGTATCTAAGATATTGTAAACATTCAAACATTTATAATATCTCAGCAAGCTATGCTTGGTAGGGGATTTAAGAAGTATAATAATTTGGCAGTATAATCCTAATACTTCATAATCCCATTATTCATACTCATAGATCAATCTCTTTACTTTGTCATATATGTACATCCTTACACATACATATTGTATACTTTGTATAGATATATATTATCAAAATTGTAAAAAATAGTTAATATCTCAAAACATAATCATACTCAGTTTATACTGAGTTGATAAATAATCCAAACTCTGTTGGATATTCTCCCTCATTTGAGCAGTATCAGTAATCCATGATTACTCGGAATCTTATCATGCCATATCATAAGGCATTTCGCTATGCCATGCATCATAATGCAAAATTACTCAAAGGACTACTATCTTATAGTCTGATCCATACCAGCTCGTAAGTGTGGAAAACTAAGTGTGTCATGTCTATATGGGGAGACAGACCATCACAGTGGTGGCCTTCCCATAATTGCCCCACCAGACATTTTGCCTCTCTTTGGGCACAGTATCATCATATATATCACATTTCAGAGAGTGGGTGGCCAAACCCTCGTAACCCTCCTAGCATAGCATCCCCAGGAATATGCCTATTTAAAACAAAACCACAAGCCTCTAGGCTTGTATATAAAGTATTCTTTTTTCTTATCAGACATCTTGTCTATTTATATCATCATCCTCATATTTTGGTATTCTTATACTGAGGATAGGATTTCATTTCAAACTTAGGGATCATCATTTACATTGAATGATACCCATGTTCATAGAAGTTTAGGGATCACCATTCTATATGAATGATTCCCATGTATTGATTTTATACCTATCAGACAAATTATCTATTTATCTAGAGCTGGAATACCCATGTTTACACCTATCAAAAGGGTTTTCAATGGATTTAATACAAGTATTTACATTATACTTCTCAACATTTGCAAACATAAGATCATGCATTCAACATGTATTTCTCATGTAGATGCATTCATAAAATCCTCCTACCTTCAAGTAGTGGTTCATCTCTTCAAATCTTCCATGATCTCGATTGATGTATGAAATCAGTAAAACCATATATACTGTCAATATTTATACAATCTGAATAGTCCTATATTTTTTATCCTATCTATATTCTTTGTCTACTCTTGTCCTTTGATATAAAGGATTAGATCTTGTGTTCTATCATGATCTATCTTCTTCAGATATTGTTTATTTTATTGATCAATAGATCTGACGGTTAGAATGATCTTCTAATCTTTCAAATCTAAGTATTTTCTATTCTAAGTCTTTGTGTATTCCTTTATTTGATCTTGATCTTTCATAGATCCTTTGATCGAAAATTTATACTTGTTGATAAAGATCAAGATCTTAGATCTTCTATCATCTAGTTCTTCTTTGATCTATGTTCAGTTGTTTGATCATCCCTAAGGAGGATGATCTTAGTTCTCTTCCTTGAATCATATTTGATCAAGGGTGTCGATTCTCTATCTAGATTTTTCTACAACATACATACATAGAAACATAATAACATACGACATTAGGATTCTTATTGTTTTTTATCATTCAAGATCCTATGGATCTTGTTTAATCATCCTTATCTTACTTAGAATTTTTATTAGGATTAGATAATTTACTAACCGTTTATGCTCTTATTATTATTATTATTCAACTCGTTAATGTTTTACTAGTTGAAGATAGCTTATTCCATCTTAAGTCTAGACAGCTCCTCTTATTTTCAATTGGCTAAGGCTTACAAGCTGAATGGTTGAACACAAAGTGGTTACTTCAATCCTCATGTAAGGAGGCGTTTGGACCCCACAAATGTCAACAGAATGTAGTGAAAGAACAAGGCTCTATTAGAGAACCCCCTTGACCACCATGTTCCACATTCACTAGAGTGACCTTAGCTCAACCTTTTATAAGGTTCCTATGAGCATTTTAACCGTAAGTACTCTTTCTAATCGATTTTAATTAAATCCATAAACATTTAAAATGTCATTCATGGGATTTATTATTCTTCTAATGTGGTCCAAGGATTTGATAATCCTTATATTGTCCTACCAACTATAGCCCTTACTATGATTATACTTCATGTTGTATATGTATTTAGTGAAGTCCATCTATATGTCATCAATTACCTCTTTTAAGGTATTTTGCATAATTCTATGATTAAAAGAAATTACACTAAGAATTCTAAGCAATTTAAAGATAATCATGCTAAAATTGAAAGTATTGACCTGAATTTAAATTTGCTATTTAAAAGGAATTAACTAATAATATTACAACATCTTATTCTAGGAAACTAAAGATAATTACACTAAAATTGGAAAATAGACATGGATCACAATTAAATCAAATTTAATGTAAAAGACAATTAATTAAGCATGTGATCAAGCTATCCTTATGATCCAACCATCCGATTTGTCCATCTTTTAGATCCAAGGTTGATATTCCATTAAGCATGCAACCCTTGATCCTTTATGTTTTTGTTTGATCCAACATCATAACAACATAATCCTAACCTTAGATCATTCAATTTATAGGTCCAATTGTCCTAATCATTCTTGATCCATCTGATCAAGGAGATCCATTGAGATTTTCCATGATTAATTTCTCATTTAAGGGCCTACACCTTGATTTATTTCATATCAATCTAATCAAACCATCCCCATACTGTTTTATCATCATTAGATCCTTAGTGGATCTAGATTTTCAATTCTAATCACCCTAGATCTACTTGATCAAGGGTGTAAGTAAGAGTATTTTTAATTAATGGAAATGTTTGATGCTTAAAATTTTATTTTTATGCGTTCAAAATGTTCCCCTTATCAAGATATATTCATAGCATCTTACAGATTGAAAATCGAACTTAAATTGAGTTAGTAATTGCATTTTTAAATTTTTAGTCGTTTTCAACGGCTAATTTTAGTGTGTACTATTTTTTACCAAATAAACCCATGTGGAGGATTATAAATCCTACTATGATCATCAATATTAGGGTTTTGTCACCTTCTGGATCCATCCATTGGATTAGATTTTTAATTTGACATCATTTTGATCATGATCCATTAGTATTGGAATGGATTTTAGTGATTATCATATGTAAATACAATTAAAAATATAAATCTAACATCTCCATTAGATTCTACACACCATTAGAAATTCATAGCAACTTTTAGATTTAAAATCAGAGGTAAAATGAGCTCCTAATTGAAGAATTATGATCTCAATTCAATATATGGATGGCTGAGATCACTCCAACAAAAAATGACAAAACAGAGAGTGGCCCACCCTCGTTACCATCGTTTACAGGTGATTTGAGAGGGATGACCAGCTATGGGCGAGATGGTTCAATCTGGACTGTTATATCACCTTGCCATGGATCACCATCCATCTCTCAACATTAAGTGCTAAGATTACATCTCCTGAGGTTTTTGGGCCCCAGAAAATCATCCAATGGCCTAAGAAGTTTCATCTGAGCCATCCAAGATGGGGATCTCAACCCTGTTGCCGGATCCATAGTTCCCAATGGATCAATGGCGGGGTAGATCACCTGGAGGCCGAAGAACCGATGGGAGCTGCCAAAAATGAAAATAGAGGGTGAGGGTGACTTACCTGGTCTGGTCCAGTGAAGAAAGCTTCATCGGAGAGAGAGATATTTCACTGAAAAAAATATAAGAAACCGTAGAAGCGAGGATTTCATACAGGTGACGTTTTCCTCATCGTCATTGCCGGAGAATGTCAAGGATCATGGGGTTTTGTAGATCTCATGTCTCTAAAGAGATCCATCGATTTAAGATCACTTTTCACAAGCCAGATTGGCCAGGATAACTAGAATTAATTGCAAGAGATGGTAACCTTGCCGAAGGTTGTTCTTTGTTTGGAATTTCTTGACGATCTAGGAGGTGGATCATCATAGGACCTTAAGGCTTTTGTAGATTTTCTTAGCCCGAACAGATCCAAGGGTGAAGATCTTAAGATGTTGGCTAGAATGCAATGGCTAATTGAATTAGGGTTTCCTATGTGGAAACCCTAGTTCATCAGGGAAGACACGTCCCTGGATGCTCTCGATGCAGACATGGGGTGCGTCTGGGGACACGCCCACAGAGAAAGAAGAGAAAGAGAGGAAAGAAGAGAGAAATGGGGAAGATGGAGGGGGAGTTTTGAGCTGGGATTTTGAGCCATTGTAGGCAATCTCGTGAAGAACATCAGGGAAATTTTTTGGGAATTTTATGCACTATTTATAGGGATTTTTGAATTTTTCCATGATTACATGTCATAATTATGTTTCATTTATTTTTATTATTAAATTATCATTGGATTCCCACTACCACCTCCTTTTCTACTAGCAACTAGTAGTGGCTTCACCACTCATTGCATGTTTTCTGGTTGTTGGATTCATTTGTGGGCCCCTTGTGGGCCCCACGGAGGTGTGAAAGGACCATTTTGCCCTTTTATGGAGAAAAATCCGTTTTATTCTCCCAAACTTGGAATTGAGCGTACTTAGTGGCGTTGGAATCATATTTCTGAGTACATTCTAAATATTGAAGTCTTAGATCTTTGTTATGGGTAAAATTACCATTTTACCCTTTTATTCATAAAACTGTAGAAATTTATGGATTTTTCATTCTAACTTGTAATTGAACGTACATAGTGTCATTTCGATCAATTTTCGAGTACATTCATAGTTTCTAAGTTTTAAATCATAGTTTAATCTTAGAAGGAAAAAAAAAGAATTTCCAATAACCTAATATTCTAGCCAAAATTTTTTGAAAATTCAAACTAAATTAATTTTCTCAATCAATTTACAAAAATTGGGGTTATTACAATCTTCCCCCTTATAATAATTTCGTCCTCGAAATTTGCATTTCAACGTATGAGTTTTCCTTAACTCATTCATAAGTTTGCTCATGTGGCCTTGCCACTTAAGGAAACCTCCATTTCCTTTCATTCATAATTCATGTTACCTTCTCCTCAAAGGTAAGAAGCATATTTTGAGGTCATAAACACACATCTTTCTCCTATTTCTCTTGACTAGTATACTAAATTTCTACTCCTCATTTTCACCAATCTTTTAATATTTCATATTTTTCCATTCTACTTTCTATTGCTCATCCTCATTGCTCTTCAAGTTATACAAGTTTTAACAAATCTTTTCTAATATGTATAGTCCTTAGACTATCTACCAAAATGACATATTGATTGGATTCTATAATTTCAACTATTATTCTTTATAACAATCTTCCAATATTTGGAAGTAATTATCTCTTCTTGGTTCTTCCATTATCTAGAAGTACTTATCTCATTTCTGTTCTAGATAATTATACTCCTTTACTATTTCCTTCTACTAAAAATTTCTTTTCAAATCCTAATATTAACTGATAATTTCCTTATAATATCTTCTTCCTCAACTTACATTACTATTCTTGTACTACGATTTCCTCTTTATTCATAGCACTTGTTTCTTATTCCTCCTTTTTAAGATTATATATTTCCTCATGCTTCTTTCAAGCATACCTCAAAACTTTTCCATATCATACTAGCCCTTTAGTTAAAGTATTCTTGATAATTCCTATTAAAAGAGTCCATATTGACTTTGTAGTCATCCACTCTCAAGCCTTTAAAAGCTCCATAATTTACCATATATTCTTCAAGTCTTAATAATCTACCATAAACTCTTCTTGGTTTATGTAATCAATGGAAAGATTATATTAAAAGAATGTCCTTATAGTATGCTATACAATCAATAAGAGATAAATTTCTCTAACTGTCAAAGTTATCTCACAATTTAGTTTCATCTCCAATCTTTGTTGGTTCAACTTCCATATCATTCTTAGAATCTATATGACCCTAAACTTTGCTTTTTTCAATCAACATATACACTTACCAGATAGTTGACAAGTTTTGTAAGTGTCTACCATATATTCTATAAATGCTCTTGATTTTCTTAAATCAATTCCATATATCATTACCACTTCATGAATATCATTTCTCCAACTCATATAACTCAATTTATTTTGATTTCATATTATTGGGTTTCATTCAAAATCCCAATTGATGATAATAAATTTGGGAATTACTCATCCTTATAGAGTAAAAGGGTTCTTAATATCATTTATACATAATCTCATTGATCCTTCATTCTTCTTTTTCTAAGGAAACTTGTTGCTCTCCTATGTAAACTTATATAATCACTTCTTTGTCTACAATCCTTAAAATTTGTTCTTTCCACTTATTCAAATCAGTTGATGTCATTTTCCACAACTAATATAAATATTTCCTCATTCAATATTATGTTAAATTGAAAATATCCAAAATATCTTGAAATTTCTAACCACATATTTCTCCAAAATCTAGATTCATACCTTATTCATAATCATCTCATTTGTCCAAAATTTACACTTAAGTTTAGTTGCCTATACTTGTTTATAGGTCTTGATTCCTTATGATTATTTCACCATTCCTTCAAATTGTATTTTTCATCATTATATTATATAATTCTTTCAATATCACTAAATCTATCATATAAATAGAATTAATATTCCCTAAATTTATCATATCCATAATCATTATAGGTCTTCACTTTCCATTCTATCATCAATGCAAATTATAGTCCGTAATTATTTTCATATTTCAATTCTATCATATAGTTGAATCAATATTGCTCTAAATTTTATCTCAAGTAAGATCATCTCTATTTTGATGATTAAATCCTTTAGCTAATTGTCATAATACTACATCTAAGTAGTAATTGTAACCGTTACATTTATATTTATTATTTGCTATTATTAATTTTGAATTTTGTAATAATTCTAAGTTTTTATCTTTAGTATCTACTTCACCTTTCCTATAAGAGTTGGATTTTATCCTTCTTCATCCCTTCCATCATATTTTTTCAATTTATCATTTATTTCTCTTAATCTCCATTACTTCGCCTAATAATAATAATATTAATGTATTTTATTTCTACAAGTATCTTTACTTAAGATTTCAAGTTATTCCTGAATATCATACAGTACATCTTCCTCTATTAAAATGTTTTCCTTACCTATTTCTATAACTACTATTTCCCATATTAACATACTAAGTAGTACTCCTAGTTAATCATTAAGTAATATCTACTTATACTCCACCAGTACTTCATGAGTTAATTACATTAACTCCTCACCTAATGAGTCAATCACATAACTCTTCCTATACTCATTCTTAACTAATGAGTTAATCACATAAGTCATTCTCTACTCATTCTCATTAAATACTATCTTATTTCTTATTCACTCACTATTTCTCATCCTGTAATTAGATTGTCATCTTCATATTGGACATAAGGGTACTATACAGTGACTGGATGAATGGCTCTGATACCAATTGTGACGACCCAGGTTTTTGTAACACATTTGTAATGCATTTTTCAAAGGCAGGGCGACCTTAGTAGTAAAATTTTTTAGCATAACAAAGCAACAAAAATTCTTTTCTTTAGAACTGTTTTTTAAAACCTAAGTCATCACTTCATACATAACATAAGTAGAATTTTGTACAAGATAAAATTCCATTAAAGGAATATACTTTTATTAAATTTCAGAATCCATATAGTGGTTCACAGTACAGCCCGGGTATCATTACAATACTTGTCCAAATTACATAATCAAATTTCAAACCTCACCATACATTAAAAACTCTCAATACAATACAATGCTCTCAAATAAAAATACATGTCTTCAAGGGATATACCCTGATTGATTATTCTTCCAAATCTTCTTAAGTCTTAAGCTCCTAATTCTCCTTCTCTATATCTGAGATAATGTAAACATTCAAACATTTACAATATCTCAGCAAGCTATGCTTGGTAGGGGATTCAAGAAGCATAATAATTTGACAGTATAATCCTAATACTTCATAATCCCATTATTCATATTCATGGATCTATGACGACCCAGGTTTTTATAAAACATTTTGTAATACATTTTTCAAAGGCAAGGCGCCCTTAGTAGTAAAAAAATTTTGCAAAACAAAGCAGCGAAAATTCTTTTCTTCATAACTTGTTTTGTAAAACCCAAGTCATCACTTCATACATAACATAAGTAGAATTTTGTACAAGATAAAATTCCATTAAAGGAATATACTTTTATTAAATTCCAGAATCCATTCAGTGGTTCACAGTACAGCTTGGGTATCATTACAATACTTGTCCAAATTACATAATCAAAATTTCAAACCTCACCATACATTAAAAACTCTTAATATAGTACAATTCTCTCAAATAAAAATAAAAATACATGTCTTCAAGGGATATACCCTGATTGATTATTCTTCAAAATCTTCTTAAGTCTTGAGCTCCTAATTTTCATTCTCTGTTTCTAAGATATTATAAACATTGAAACATTTATAATATCTCAGCAAGTTATGCTTGGTAGGGGATTCAAGAAGCATAATAATTTAACAATATAATCCTAATACTTCATAATCCCATAGTTCATAACATACTCATGAATCAATCTCTTTACTTTGTCATATATGTACATCCTTACACGTTCATACGGCATACTATGTATAGATATATATACATACGGTCAAAACAGTGAAAAGTAGTTAATGTCTCAAAACATACTCATATTCAACTTATGCTGAGTTGATAAATCATCTAGACTCTGCTGAAAATTCTCCCTCATTTGTGTAGTATTGGTAATCCACAATTACCTGGCATCTCATCATGCCATATCATAAGGCATTTCACTATGCCATGCATCATAATGCAAAAATACTCAAAGGACTACTATGCTGCAGTTTGATCCATACCAACGCGCTCAGATAATTGCTTTCTTACTCCACGGATACCAAGTGTGGAAAATCATCTACGTCATGTCCATATGGGTAGACAGAACATCACAGTGGTGGCCTTCCCATATTGCCCCACCAGACATTTTGCCTCCTTTGGGCACAATATCATCATATATATCACATTTCAGAGAGCGGGTGGCCAAACTCTACTACTCTTCTAGCATAGCATCCCCAGGCATGTACCTGTTTAAAACAAAACCATAAGCCTCCATGCTTGTATGTAAAGTAATCATTTTACTTATCAGACTTCTTGTCTGTTTATATAATCATCCTCGTATTTTGGTATTCTTATACCGAGGATAGGATTTCACTTCAAATTTAGGGACCATCATTTACAATGAATGATACCTAGGTTCATACAAGCTTAAGTATCACCATTCTATATGAATGATTCCCATGTATTGATTTTATACTTATCAGACAATCTGCCTGTTCACTTAGGGCTAGAATACTTTCTAGTTTCTTATTCACTTAGGATTTTCCTCAATTCTAACTTAACCATTTAATATCTGTTTTGGTTGGATCATAAGGGTTTTCAATGGGTTTAATACAAGTATTTACATTATACTTGTCAACATTTCCAAACATAAGATCATGTATTCAACATGTACTTCTCATGTAGATGCATTTATAAAATCTTCCTACCTTCAAGTTGTGATCCGTCTCTTCAAATCTTCCATGATCCTAACTGATGTATGTAATTTGTAAATCCATACATACTATCAATATATACAATCTGAATAATCCTATCTATATTCTTTGCTTAATCTTGTTCTTTTATATAAAGGATCTAGATCTTGTGCCCTATCATGATCTATCTTCCTTAGATAGTGTTTATCCTATTGATCAATAGATCAAATAAGTTGCAAGCAATATCTATATACATATGTATCATCATCAAGAAGTATTAATTTCTTTTGATTGTTCTTGATCATTCAAGATCCCATGGATCTTGTTTGATCATCCTTATCTTACTTACAGTTTTTATTAGGATTAGATAATTTGCTAACCATTTATGCTCTTATTATTATTACTCAACTAATTAATGTTATACTAGTTGAAGATAACTTATTTCAACCTAAGTCAAGACTGCTCCTCTTATTTCCAATTGGCTAAGGCTTACTAACTAAATGGGTGAACACAAAGTAGTTACTTCTATCCTCATATAAGGAGGCATTTAGACCTCACAAACATTAACGGAAGGTAGGGAAAGAATGAGGCTCTATTAGAAAACTCCCTTAACCACCATGTTCAACATTCACTAGAGCGACCTTAGCTCAACCTTTCATAAGGTTCCTATGAGCATGTCAACCCTAAGTACTCTTTCTAATTGATTTTAATTAAGTCCATGAACATTTAAAATGTCATTGATGGGGTTTATTATTCTCCTAGTTTGGGCCAAGGATTTGATAATCCTTATATTATCCTACTAACTATAGCCCTTACTAATTAAGTCCAAGTCAAATAATTCACTCTTATTTGTGTCATGGAACTCTACTTTCTCATTAAATCTACAAATAAAAGTGAACCATAAATGAATTATAACTTTAAAGCCTAAAACTACATAATTGGACAACCTAATGATAATGGTACAAGGTACTTAAGATTGCAATAGCATGATTTCTAACTAATGTACTTTATCTAATAAACTCAAATTAAACTATCATGGACCTAAGGTACCATCTCATATCAGAGTCTAATCTAACATGAAATCCTAGCATGGTCCTAAGTTACAATTGCATGAAATCATACCAACATGGTCCTAAGTTACAATTCATCATTCATGAATAATTTTATGGACATTTGAAATGAAGTTATAATAAAATAATCTATCATGGATCCTATATTCATGGAATAAATTAAATGAAATCAATGCATAACTCAAGCTAAGCCATTTCTCAGTATAAAATATTTTACTTATGATCCAACCATTAGATCTTAGGTCTTTTCCTTTTAATCAAGGGTTTTAATTAATTTTAGGGCTTTTACTCCATTAAGGTCCAAGATCATATCCCTTTGTTTTTGGTCATATTCAATCCATGATCTCAATGGATTCCATCATAATATCATTCATTCAATCCATTCCAAGGGTCTGATCACACTTGATCTTATTGATCAAGTAGATCCCTTTATATTTTTGGGATTTTTCTACCATAAAGAATAGATCCCTCAATTTATCTTAGATTTGTCCAAATAAGCTGTGGCTATCACTTTATTTCAACATTATATCATCAGTAAATTAGATCCCCAAGATCCGATCATCTCAGATCTTGAAGATCATGAAAATTAGAAGCATAATTCTTAAATATAGAAAGTTTCATAAAGGATTTTCTAAATGTTATAATTTTAGAGGAAAATAGAAGTTATAAGCTTTTCATAGCTTCTTTACAATCTCAATTTGGAGTTCAGATGACTCCACAATTGAACTGTGAAGTTCACAGTCATTCCTAGGGTTTAGATTTGATATGGGCCCAGTGGAACGGACGGCCTAGATTTGATCGTGCAGAATGGTCGCCGCTCACCCATCACCGAGACACAAGCATGACGCGCTCCCCCGGGATCGGCGCTATCGCCCGACTGTTTCGTCTGAGCAGCATCGCATACATTGCGTGCTCGTGGAGATGCTCCTACAAGGCGTGTCTCTATACAACGTTTCGCAGCGCCTCTTGCCATCCTGACTTGATTTGGGAGATTGGATGGTCTGTTTTGGACTATCCAATCAATCCTCTTCAATCAAAGGCTCAAAACTCTATAAAATTTCTTGAAACTTCTACCCTAGGTGTTTTGGACCCTTCTAGAGCGATTAGACACCTCAAAATTTTCATCTAAGCTCTCCATCATCCAGAATTGAAGGGTTCTAGTCCTTACTTTATTTTTATAAATTTTAACCTAAAACTAATTACAGAAAAATAAAAATTACCTAAAACAACATGAAATAAGTATAAGAAGTGGTTCCACCTACCTTATTAGGGAAAGAACGTAGATTTGAAGCCCAATTTGAAATAAATACCCTTTGATTATAAGATAGCCCGATAGTTGTTTGTTTTGTGATTTCTTATTGATTGCACTATTGGATCTTGAAATTGATTTAGGGGTTTTGTAGATTAGGTAGTCTAGAATTGTATGGATAGTGGGATATGCGAGATTCAATTTGGAATAGAGTGCCTAATTGAATTTAGGTCTCTTGTTCCAATTCGAGAGGAGAGAGAAAGTGAAAGAAGGAAGATTTTTGGGAGTTTTGGAATTTCAGGAAGGAATCTAGATCTGATTTTTTAGAGCAGGATAGATGATTTCATGGGAATTTGAATGAACATTTTTGGAGGATTTTTGGAGGGGTATTTATAGGTGTTTTGCATTTTTCATAATTACTTGTAATAATTATGTTTTAATTATTTTAAATATTAAATTAACATTGGATCCTCCACTAGCAGATGGTAGTGGTTTGACCACTCATTACATGTTTTCTAGCCATTGGATTCATTTATGGGTCCCTTGTGGGCCCCACAGGGTGTGCAAGGACCATTTTGTCCTCATATGGAGAAAAATCCATTTTATTCTCCTAAACTCAGAATTGAGTGTACTTAGTGGCATTGGATTTGTATTTCTGAGTGCTTTCTAAATATTGATGTCTTAGATCTAGGTTATGGGTAAAATTACCATTTTACCCTTTTTATTATTAAAAATGAAGAAAATTGAGAATTGAGAATTTTAACTCGGAATTGAACGTACATAGTGTCATTTCCATCAATTTTTCAAGTACATTCATAATTTCTATGTATTAAATTATTTTTTCATCTCTAAAAAAAAGAGAATTTCCAATAACCTTATATTCTAGCCCAAAATTTCTAAAAATTCAAACTAAATTGATTTTTTCAATCAATTTACAAAAATTGGGTTTATTATAGGATCAATCTCTTTATTTTGTCATATAAGTACATCCTTACACATACACACTATATACTTTGCATAGATATGTATATATGGTCTAAACTGTGAAAAATAGTTAATATTTCAAAACATAATCATACCCAGTTTATACTGAGTTAATAAATCATCCACACTCTGTTGGACATACTCCCTCATTAGGGCAGTATCGGTAATCCATAATTACTTAGCATCTCATCAATGCATTGCATAAGGCATTTCACTATGCCATGCATCATAATGCAAAAATACTCAAAGGACTACTATGCCATAGTATGATCAGTACCAGTGCGCTTAGATAACTACTTTCACACTCCACAGATACCAAGTGTGGAAAATCATCTATGTCATGTCTATATGGGGAGACAGACCGTCATAGTGGTGGCTTCCCATAATTGCCCCACCCGACATTTTACCTCTCTTTGGGCACGATATCATCATATATATCACATTTTGGAGAGCAGGTGGCCAACCTCGTAACCCTCCTAGCATAGCATCCCCAGGCATATGCCTATTTAAAACAAAATCACAAGCCTCCATGCTTGTATATAAAGTAATCTTTTTTACTTATTAGATGTCTTGTCTATTTATATCATCATCATCATATTTTGTTCTTCTTATACTGAGGATAGGATTTCACTTCAAACTTAGGGATCATCATTTACAATGAATGATGCCCATGTTCATATAAGTTTAGGGATCAGCATTCTATATGAATGATTCCCATGTATTGATTTTATACCTATCAAACAATTTGTCTATTTATCTAGGGCTGGAATACCTTCTAGTTCCCTATTCACTTAGGGTTTTCCTCAATTCTAACTTAATCATTTCAATGTGTTTTGGTTGGATCATAAGGGTTTTCAATGGATTTAATACAAGTATTTACATTATACTTGTCAACATTTTGAGACATAAGATTATGTATTCAACATGTATTTCTCATGTAGATGCATTCATAAAATCCTCCTACCTTCAAGTAGTGGTTCATCTCTTCAAATCTTCCGTGATCCTGATTGACGTATGAAATCTGTAAATCCATACATAATGTTAATATTTATACAATCTGAATAGTCCTATATTTTTTATCCTATCTATATTCTTTGTCTAATCTTGCCCTTTGATATAAAGGATTAGATCTTGTGTCCTATCGTGATCTATCTTCCTCAGATATTGTTTATTCTATTGATCAATAGATCTGACAATTATAATGATCTTTTAATCTTTCAGATCTAAGTATTTTCTATTCTAAGTCTTTGTGTATTCCTTTATTTGATCCTGATCTTTCATAGATCCTTTGATCAACAATTTATACTTGTTGATAAAGATCAAGAGCTTAGATCTTCTATCATCTAGTTCTTCTTTGATCTATGTTCAGTTGTTTGATCATCCCTAAGGAGGATGATCTTGGTTCTCTTCCTTGAATCATATTTGATCAAGGGTTTGGATTCTCTATCTAGATTTTCCTACAACATACATACATAGATACATAATAAAATATGACATTGGGAATCTTATTGTTCTTCATCATTCAAGATCTTATAGATCTTGTTTGATCATCCTTATCTTATTACAAATTTTGTTAGTATTAGATCATTTACTAACCTTTTATGCTCTTATTATTATTATTCAACTAATTAATGTTTTACTAGTTGAAGATAGCTTATTCCATCCTAAGTCTAGATAGCTCCTCTTATTTCCAATTGGCTAAAGCTTACAAGCGGAATGGTTGAACACAAAGTGATTACTTCAATCCTCATGTAAGGAGGCATTTAGACCTCACAAGTATCAACAGAAGGTACAAAAAAAGCAATACTCTATTAGAGAACCCCTTAACCACCATGTTCCACATTCACTAGAGTGACCTTAGCTCAACCTTTCATAAGGTTCCTATGAGCATTTTAACCCTAAGTAGTCTTTCTAATTGATTTTAATTAGATCCATGAACATTTAAAATGTTATTCATGAGATTTATTATTCTCATAGTTTGGGCTAAGGATTTGATAATCCTTATATTGTCCTACCAACTATAGCCCTTACTATGATTATACTTCATGATGTATATATATATTTAGTGAAGTCCATCTATATGTCATCAATTACCTCTTTTAAGGTGTTTTCCATAATTCTATGATTAAAATAAATTACACCAATAATTCTAAGCAATTTAAAAACAATCATGCTAAAATTGAAAGTATTGACCTGAATTTAAAATTTTTATTTAAAAGAAATTAACTAATAATATTACAACATCTTATTCTAGGAAATTAAAGATAATTACACTAAAATTAGAAAATAGACATGGATCATAATTAAATCAAATTTACTATAACAGACAATTAATTAAGCATGTGATCATGATCCAACCATCTGATTTGTCCATCTTTTAGATCAATGGTTGATATTTCATTAAGAATGCAACCATTGATCCTTTATGTTTCTGTTTGATCCAACAACATGATCCTAACCTTAGATCATTCAATTTATTGGTCCAATTGTCTTGATCATTCTTGATCCATATTTTTATGGGTTTAGTATGTTCCCCTCATCAAGATCTATCTATAGCATCTTATATATTGAAAATCGGACTTAAATTGAGCGAGTAATTGCATTTTTAAATTTTTAGCCGTTTTCAATGGCTAATTTTAGTTTGTACTATTTTTTATCAAATAAACCTATATGGAGGATTAGAAATCCCACTGTGATCATCAATCTCAGGGTTTTGACACCTTCTGGATCCATCCATCAGATTAGATTTTTAATTTGACATCATTTTGGCCATAATCTATTATTGTTAGAACGAATTTTAGTGATTATCATACATAAATACAATTAAAAACATAAATCTAGCATCTGCATTAGATTCTACACACCATTAGAAATTCATAGCAACTTTTAGATCTAAAATCAGAGCTAAAATGAGCTCCAAATTGAAGAATTAAGATCTCAGTCCAATAAATGGACGACTGAGATCACCCCAATAGAAAACGACAAAATGGAGAGTGGCCCACCCTTGTTACCATTGTTTACAAGTGATCTAAGAGGGGTGACCGGCAATGGGCGAGATGGTTCAATCTGGACCGTCAAATCACCCTGCCATGGATCACCATCCATCTCTCAACATTAAGGGCTAAGATTACGTCTCCTGAGGTTTTTGGGCCCCAAGAATGGCTCAGAAGTTTCATCTAAGCCATCCAAGATGGGGATCTCAACCCTATTACGGGATCCATTGTTCTCAATGGATCAAGGGCTGGGTAGATCACCTGGAGGCCGAAGAACCTAAGGGAGGTGCCGAAAATGAAAATAGATGGTGAGGGTGACTTACCTGGTCGGGTCCAGTGAAGAAAGCTTCACCTAAGAGAGAGATATTTCATACAGGCAATGTTTTCCTCATCGTCATTGCCGAAGAATGTCGGGGATCATGGGGTTTTGTAGATCTCATGTCTCTGAAGAGATCCATCAGTTTAAGCTCACTTTTAACTGGCCAGATTGGTTGGAATAACTTGAATTAATCGCTTGAGACGATGACCTTGCCGGAGGTTATTCTTCGTTTGGAATTTCTCGATGATCTAGGAGGTGGATCATCATAGGTCCTTAGGAATTTTGTAGATTTCCTTAATTCGAATAGATCCAAGGTAAAGATCTGAAGCTGTTGGCTAGAATGCAATGGTTAATTGAATTAGGGCTCCCTGGACGCTCTGGATGCAAACACGGGGTCATCTACCTGGGTGCATCTGGGGCACGCCCACGAAAAAAGAAGAGAAAGAGAGGAAGGAAGAGAGAAATGGGAAAGTTGGAGGGCAAATTTTGATCACGGATTTTAAGGCATTGTAGGGGACCTTGTGAAGAACATTAGGAATTTTTTTTGGGAATTTTATGGGCTATTTATAGGATTTTTTGAGTTTTTCCATGATTACAAGTCATAATTATGTTTCATTTCTTTTTATTATTAAATTTTCATTGGATTCCCACTACCACCTCCTTCTCTACTAGCAACTGGTAGTGGCTTGACCACTTATTACATGTTTTTTGGCCATTGGATCCATTTGTGGGCCCCACAGAGGTGTGTTATTTTGCCCTTTTATGGAGAAAATTTTATTTTATTCTTCCAAACTCGAAATTAAGCGTACTTAGTGGTGTTGGAATCGTATTTCTGAGTACATTCTAAATATTGAAGTCTTAGATCTCAGTTATGGGTAAATTTACCATTTTATCCTTTTATTCATAAAAATAGAGAAAATTAAGTGTCATTTTGATTGATTTTTTGAGTATATTAATAATTTCTAAGTTTTAAATCATGGTTTAATCTATAAAAAAGAAAAGAAAAGAATATCCTATAACCTAATATTCCAGCCCAGAATTTATGAAAATTCAAACTAAATTGATTTTCTCAATCAATTTACAAAAATTGGTGTTATTACAAGATGTTTGGAAATGCCCATGCTCTTGAATTTTCTAGCTTATGTGTTCGGGTATGCTTTACTTGATAGCATTGAAGCTTGATTGCATCTTAGAGAATGGTTTACATCTATTTGCAAATGGAATTTGTAGGGATCTTGTCTTGAAACTCTTGCTCCGTGAATGCCTTTACATTGGCTTGAATATCAATTTTTCATATAATTGATCATGGGTATAGGTGCCTCTGAAACTACAAATGGAATTGTTTACTTACATGTTACCTAGTTCACTTTAGCATAAAATTCTTCTAAGTTATTATTTAAATAGTTTGGCATTCATTAAACCAACTTCTAGAAACTACTTTTAGATTGGACTGATGTTGATCAAAGTAGTTATAGTGGTTATAATGCTATTTTAAAACTTAATTTTATTTGCATGAGTGATGTAAATCCTCCAACTAGAAAAATCATGAAAAATGGATAGCTATTGCTTTGGCTATGTGGTGTTTTCTTGTAACATTATGGGAGATACATGAATAGATGCATTAGCTAGGGAGTTGTTTGAAAATATATTTGTTTGACTATAGCTTGGATTTCTAAATCAATGATTTCTTGTGCTTCTAACATGTTGTTTGTATTAGTGTATTGCTTGTTTGTAAGAATGTCTGTGGTCTAAAATAGTATTGTGGACTTGGAACAATTCATCTTATTGAATCCAACCCAATAGCAATTTGGAAGGTTTCCAAAT
This sequence comes from Warburgia ugandensis, assembly GCA_035236585.1. NCBI lineage: Eukaryota > Viridiplantae > Streptophyta > Magnoliopsida > Canellales > Canellaceae > Warburgia > Warburgia ugandensis. The sequence goes on along the minus strand of CP141128.1, from coordinate 42,073,108 downwards.
TGGAAAGATTTTTATGAACTTTAGTCTAAATGGAGCTAGTAAAGAGTACCTTCCTTTGATTTGTGTTTGTTGAGTTAGTACTTAGGACTTGACATCAAGATTTGATGTTGTTTAAACTTTTTTATTATTATTATTTTCATAATGACCTTGTTATTCAACCAAGATAACCCTTAAAGTAGTCAAACCATTGACAAGGTACGAGATGGAAGGCCTAGGAAACAATATAATTTATCACAATAATGGTAGACATGGTCAAGAATGTCCTAGATTAACAATTTCATTTAAGGCTCCACAGTTGAAACTTATTGAGGGACAATTTACTTTTAAGACTATTCTTGATTGGAGTGTACAACAACTAAAGAACAAGTACAATTGATTGAGAATAGAATATGAAGATTTTAAGAAGCTACAGAGTCAAATTGGTGTTGGATGGGATAATATTAACAACACTACGGATGCTTTTGTCGAGTGGTGGACTAAATATTTTTGGTATAAGGTTCTAATTTTTCATACTTTGTATTGTAGATTGATTAGTATACTATGTTAGTGTATAATTTATGCTTACATATCACAATATAAATGTAAGATAATCCTTGAGCTAAAGATTTCTCACACTAGTACTATTTACTGAAAAGATGATTATTGGGCAACATTGTGGCAACTGGTAGCTTCAAAGTAGGGCCTACAAAATTGAACAACTCTATCAACAATCTTTTGATTAGTGAGACTAAAGTTGAGAGAACTAAAGTGGATGTTTTAAACTATAATGATCAAGTTCCTGTGTTCTGTGGGCCTACAACACATAATCGTGAGTTGATTAACATCTCTTAGTGTTAAGAGGCAAAAGAAGAATGCTATTTTTGACCAATACTTGATGATGACAATGTTATGGGCAGAGCTACATGAGTGCAAATTGGCTACATCTAAATTCACAAGTGGGAGCTTTGCCACATCACTATCATTGAGGATTCATTTCTATTTCTAAATTCCATGACATTCTCAATGTCACACTTACAAATAGAAAGCCTTCAAGTTATTAGAAGTTGACAATTAAATTTTCCAGTTGCTAGTTTAGGGAGAGTTTCATTAACTTGCAAAATTTGATTAGGTAAGGTTGGACTCATGACCTAGATTTGATGCAATTATTTGGATGTTAAAATATTGGATGTTTGTTTGGTGGTTGTGAAACATTGTGTTATAATGTATTGCCAAGTTTTGGGTGTTGACTTGTCTTATGTAAGAACTTATTATGTTTGATTAACATAAGACCTAATTTTTGTTCAGTTGGTGTTCGATATCTTGTTAGAGTGTTGTGATATTTACATATGTTTTAAATTCATAGTTATCCCAATTTATTATGGTTGTTATATAAGTTTATATAACTTATTTTTTTAGAGTAATATTTGCACAAGCCATGGAAATTGGTAAGATATCGTGCTACATAAGTATATTTAATGGTCACGATTGGGTACAAGAGATACTTAACGATAACCCTATTATGCATGATGACAATTTTTTGAATAGAAGAACCTATGTTTACAAATCTTTGCAATGTTTTCGTTAGGCATGATTTGTGTGATAGTCGCTGGTGTAGGTTGAGGAGACAATTGGAACATTATTGCTTATTTTAGGATAATAATTCTCAATGAGAAATTGTTGTGATGGGCTTCAACATTCTTCAGAAAGAATTAATCAACATTTAAAATGTGTTTTTGGATGTTGTTGATAAATTAAGTCTAAAATTAATTGTACCCACTGATTTTAACATTATTCCTTCAAAAATACTTGTAAATTTAGGATTTTATCCTTATTTTAAGGTACCTATCTTTTGCGACTGTTATTTGTCCATGGATGTATATTCTAGAGTGTATATATTGATTAATTTTAACTTGTATCTAATAGTAAAGGATTGCTTTGTTACCATAGATGGATGTCACATTCCAGTGGTGGTAACATCTCTAAAATCACACATATATAGGGGAAGGAAAGGAGTAATTACATAAAATATTTTGTATGCATGTAATCTTAATATGAAGATCAGTTTTATTGTTAGGTGGGAAGATACTACTAATGAGAATCATATTTTTGGTGATTCTATGATAGATGTAGTTTAAAAGTTCCTTCATCCACTACAAGGTATGAGTTTTATTAAACATTTGCATATATTATAGTTTTTTACTTCTAAGTAGAAATGCTTGCTGTTCTTTTAGTAATATATTATTCGGTAGACTCCAAATTTGGATTACTATTAGGGTACATGACTGCTTATAAGTATGAGAAATAACAGTACAAGAATATGGGGGCAAAAGATGAGGAGACAAATCAAAAAAGGCCAAAATGAGCAAAGGAGTTACTTAATCAACAAGATTCATCACTATGCAATGTGATTGAATGTGTCTTTGGTGCACTAAAGAAACATTGGAAGATTTTGAAGTGTATGAAATTTCAATAAAGCTGAAGATAAGCATGCATCATCCACATTACATAATTTCATACTTACAGAGAATGAGGCTAATGACATATTTGAGAGGTTCCCAAATACATGTATTGTAGATATAGGTGATGACCACTAATGACACAAGTTTGTCCCAAGAATTAAAGATCAATGGTGGATCAAGAGTGATAAAGATAAACAAAGCATGAATGACCTAGATCACCATATAAAGCTTGTGAATCATCACATTAATGGCACGAGAGTGTTTGTAGATTCCAAGATTGATGCAGATCAAAGAAGATCAATAGCTATCTAGGAGATCTAGATTTGGATGGCCAAGATATCACTCTAAAACTCTTGGATCATGATCTTGTGTATGTGGCTGGTTATCAAGGAGTGGACAATATTATATCATATGAAACCAATGTTTTGAATCATTCAAGAAGTCTTTTTTTTTTATGAAAAATTGGAAAGACACCTACTTCTAGCTCCTATGGATGTTTTGGATTAAATCTTGTAATGGGCAAGGGCTATGGTGTTTTTGATGATTCAAATGTGTTGCTTGGTCAAGATCTTATATAGATGATTGTAGAAAGTCTTAGCTTAGAGGATCTATAAGCATGAGAACTTCTATTCATTGCATTAGTAGTTGCTTAAGTGTGAATGACTACCTTCCATGTACTAGAAAGTGGAGATTTAGCATAAGCTAGGAATTATAAAGCTATGGAGGTGAAGGTTTTATTTCAGAAAGCCTTCAAGTGCTAAACAACTTGTGTAACTTGCTGACTTTCTCTATGGTTTTTTCTTGCCTTGGTGGGAGGACTATTCCAATCTATAAATACTCTTATTGCACATGAATTAGAGACATTAGATCAATTTCAATTCAAGCCTTTACTCTTTGAAAATCACGCTTATTTACCTTTGGAGATTGGATGTTTTCTTTCTTGTTGGAGATTGTGGGATGTTTTCTTCTAGACCTTGGATTGGCAAAGTGCATCTTAGCTTGGTTGCTTCTTTATCCTTGTGTGGATTTCTAAATTGGTGAGACTTGTTGAGACTCATATTCTCGTGGTGGATTCCTAAGGTGTTGAGTTTTTTTCTTTTCCTTGATCTCTATTGCTCTTGCTGGACTCATAGAGTGGATTCTAAGAGTTGAACTATTCTAGGGCTTGAACATCACTGTGGTAATTCTATATTTGTGCTATAACTAATCTTGTCTTAATGTTATGATGTTGATTTCCATATCCATAGATAATTTGGACATTTTTCTCTAAGCCTAAGTGATTAATTCCGTGAGCAAATCCTAGCACTCAATTATCCAATGTCAACTTGGTATCAGAGCAAGGTACATTTGCTAAGGCTTTTCAATGGCATATCGAGGAAAGTGTGCTGTTACATTTGATAAAGGTGCTAAGGGCCTAGATATAGACGACCTATGAAGGCAAGTTGAAAGACTCGAGAAGCATCTATAGCATCTTAATATGCAAAGCAAAAAGGGTGCAAATTTTGAAATCGATTCTCCTAACAAAAAGTCTAATGATTCCTTTGCTTTTTCTTTCAAAAGTAGAGCTTCCATCTAAAAATGTTCTTCAAGTAATGTTCCTATAAGAAATATACATGACCTTTTAATGTTCTTGAGTTCAAAGGAAAGATGCAGCTCAATGAGTTGATTGATTGGTTAAATACAATGCAACACATCTTTGAATACAAGGACCTTCCTAAAGAGCAAACTAGTACATTTCTTAAGTAGTTTAAGAAAGGCATTGGAGGCATAGTACAACTCTAGCAATACCTGTTGTTCAATGATGTTAGGAAGTTGGCTTCTTTTGGTTAAGAAGCAATAAAAGGATGTGAATAAAAGAGGTTTGACTAGATCATATGGGATAAGGAGTTATTTCAATCCCAGGAATGGTTTGAAAGATAAAGGATGGCCAACATAAAATCTCAACAAATCAATCTATCCAAAAATAACTAGTAGCCATGCCCATCTAATGCTAATCCAAGAGATGCTATAAGTGCTAAGGGCTAAGACATATTATCTTTGACTATCCAAACCGAAAGATGGTTGCTTTTCACTATTTAAGAAAACAACTTCCAAAACAGCATCTTTTGAAGTCTTTATAGGAAAACGACTTCAAAATACGTCATTTTTGAAGTCATTTTTTTCAAAACGACTTTCAAAACTTGTGTTTTGGCCTCTTTTCAAGCCATTTGTTTAGAATGACTTCAAAAGATATTATTTTTTAAGTCATTTCTTTAGAATGACTTTAAAAGTACTTTTTTCTTTTGCTTACATTGCAAACTACCCACATTTTTGCATACATTCAATGTGCCACTCATTACATTATTCTTGCAATCTCTAAACAAATGAAAAAGAAACATACATTCATTTCAACATTGGGTATAAAAGATCCAAATTCTTCATCCATCCACACCTCACCGCATTCACACATACATTCACTTCCACACCACATTTACATCTTGAAATGACTTAATAATTAAAGAAACCACATGACATTCATTGCAATGTCCACATTCACATTCACTTCATATACATTCACATCATTTACACTCCAAGTTCCCCTCATTCATTTATAGTCCAAGCTTCTCGAATTGGCAAACTTGTAATAGGTCCTCTACCATAAGTGGCACAACAACAATGACATTAGCAAGCACTCCCTCCTTGATCCATACATAGTTGATAGCCTTATCTTCATTGATAAGTCCAAAGAATAACCTTAGGGATCGAGGCATATTAAGGGGGACTTCAAAGCAGCCTTAAACTATTGCTACAAAAATTGCAAAGTTAATCAATATTGATCAATGAAGAGATTCAAATTTATGATGAAAAATAAAAATAAATAGCTAATACCGGTTCAATTTGTGCCATAATAGCTAAGGGCAATGGTGGCCGACCTCAATGGAGCTTTTTGATGCTGATTAACCTTAAATATAGTTAATTTAGGATTAAACTGAGGTCTCTAACAAAAATTTATTGTTGTGGAAGGTATAGTGTGCAAAGATATATACCATGGATTATATGAGAATGATGAATTCCTCTAGCCAAGCGATGTGATATGCAACTACCTACCCAATAGTTATAATATTTTCCATTTCTACAAGAAATGGAAGGCAAGTAGTCTCAGTCAAAGCCATGTTAAAGGACACATGCTTAGCATGTGGAGGCATACTAATCTCATGCAAATGTTTGAGTCATGCTCCTAGTATAATCCAACTACTACAACATTTTGACAGGTATCCAAGGCCAATAGGCATTGACCCACCTACAAATCATAAATACACCATACATCGAAGAGGTTGAGATAGGAGAATTACATAAGGACAATAAAAAAAGGTTCTAGTGTAGTGAATTCCTCCTTGGCTAGATTTGTGTCTTGAAGGGTGGAGGTCATCCTTCTTTAGAATGTTCTTTGGTAGGAGAATTACAGCTAGCATGTGATGGAGGTATAGGTGTGGTACAAAGATTGGGTAGAAGAGATGCATAAATTATCACGAAACCCTCATCACACAGCTAGTTAAGTATATTCATTTTTTTCCTCTCACACAAGTCATTGTAGGCCTTTGGATCTTATTCTATAGGTATTCTTTTACAAAAGAATCTAGAAGCAACAATACCAAGCCTTATGTCCCTAAACTTGACTAGGGTGGTCCTTCTTGCTCATAGCCTTATATAGGATGTCATCATTCATAGTGGTGCTGCTTAGAGTTCCTATACTCACTACTCGTGCTTTCTTGGGTAAGTATCTTGCAAAATTTAATTAGAAGTGATTAATTCATTTATTTAATTGTGTAAAATTAAAGGTAGTCAAGTGTAGCAGGTGGAACCACTTACAATGTGAGAACCAATTTGTGCCACAACTTCATCTATGAACATTTGGGCCCACCAAATATGCCATCTTCTAGAAGATGACCTAGTCAATGGGATCCATAATCCTAGCTTTCTTTTGCTATTGAGCAAAACACTATAGTTAAGTAATGAAATGTATATGAGTACAGTATAATTTGAAAGGAATAAGCTCTCATAATTACTTCATGCTCTTCTAAACAGGTAGAGAGCTGGTGCTACATATTAGTTTCGTCCACCTTTCTTACTCTTGCACTCTTTACCTGCACATTTGTACATTCACAATTAAGTGCAATAGTTGGATGTTACATATACTTAGTTAAATGAAACATTGTTTTAGCACATATCTCAAATTTAGAGGACGTGCAATCCTTTACAAATGCATTCCACATGTCCTGATCAATAGCGTCATAATAATTGTAAGGCACTGTATATAGCCTCAACAAATCATTGAAATATGAAGCTATGTAATTGTGAAGAAAGTAGTTCTTTCATTTTCACCATGGCTCACTAGCTTCTTGCAAAGCACGCATCTTCCTATGCTTAGGTACCTCAAAAGCAATCTATAAATTACAAAACATATTACTATATTTGAAAATAAGAAGATAAAGTATGTTATAAATTATATAATACATAATATTTTTATATACCTTCATAATCTTCCATATTGAATCTTATACTGATTATGGAAGACATCTCCAGTCATCAGATGTGATAAGTAATGTGCTTCTTATTGTGGATTAAAGAAAACTAGTATAAGATGATGCACTCTCACCTATCTCCTACCCCTTACAGTTGCATTGTACAACTTCTTTAATTCCTCTTAACTTTCTCTTGATAACCATTTCCATCCTCATTCACCCTTTTCCCTTTCTCTTTAGAGTGTTGCTCAGGATAACCTCTTATTCATGCTGTTGATATTGTTCATATTCTCCATTTTGATGTTGCTCAAGTTCCATCTTTATTGTAAACAAGAGCATAATGATATTAGAACAATGAAATCAAATATTCCATGTACTGCATTCAAAGAAATCAAAAGTAGAACAAAGCATAAAAAGCTTGCTCTTTTGAGTACAAGATAAATAATACAAGAGAATGTAAATGCAAAACTCACCAAAAATATGTACACAGCAGTCCATAAACCATGTGTTTTTCATTGAAAACATAGCCAAGTAAACCTACTATATATGTGTATATAGTAGTCTAGGAATAGTCCAAAATTTCCCTTAAAATATAGCCAAGTAAACTTCCAATAGATCTATGTATACGACAATCCATGAATAGTCCATAAACCATGAATTTTTCATTTAAAACATAGCCAAGTAAATTTCCTATAAATCTATGTATATAGCAATCCATAAATAGTTCATGAACCATATATTTTTATTGAAAACATAGAGAAGTAAACTACCTATAGATTTGTGGTGACTCAGGTTTTTGAAATACATTTTTGTTATTTATTTTCAAATGGTGGTCAACCAATTTCGCAAATGTTTTGAAAACTTAAGCAACGAAAAAAAAAAATCTTTGAAATTCTTTTCAGAAAACCCGAATGCCACTTTCACTTACATATACATACATAATTTTGTGTACAACATATGTTTCCAAAGAAACTCATTATTAAAATTGTAGGATTGATCCAGTGGCTCACATACATAACCCCTTTATTACATCTTATGTCCAAAATACACAAATCAAAATACAATTCAATCCCTTCCACAATAGTATATAATCTTGATCAACAGTATGGTCTTCGTCCTCCCATGTCATATCCCTCCATTTTTTTCTTTCTGTATCTAAGATATTGTAAACATTTAAACATTTACAATATCTCACCAAGCTATGCGTGGTAGGGGATTCAAGAACATATGGAATCGTATAATACAAAAGTACAGTATTCGTAGTCATCATATTCCATATAAATCACATAATTCAATTTCCATGAACCATACCATATATGATCATTCTATCATATAACTTATCATGTAACATCTACCATGACAATTTCAAACCACTCACCACTATATCGTATGTATATATATATATGGTAAAAAAATCATGAAAAATAGTCAATATCTCAAATATCAATAATCATACTCAAATATACTGAGTTGATAAATCATTCAGACTTTTGCTAGGAAAATACTCCCTCATTAGGACAGTATTGGCATCTCACTATTCCATGCATCATAATGCAAAATATTCAAGGACTACCATGATACAGTTTGATACCATGGTGAAAAATATTGTGTCACTGCCTGTATGGGGCGATAGGATTTTCACAGTGGGGCCTTCCCATAATTGCCCCACGCTACTCTTAGCCTCTCTTTAGGCAAGGTATCATAATATCATCAAATTTTGAGAAGCGGGTGGCCAAACCCTCATAACTTCCCTAGCACAGCATCCCTAAGCTTATGCTTGTTTAAAACAAAACCATAAGCCTCCATGCTTGTATCTAAAATACTTCTTGTACATTTTAAATGATCTGTCTATTTATATTATCATCCTATATTCAATATCCTCATACTAAGGATATAATCTCATTTCTAGATTTAGGGATCCTCATTTACAATGAATGATACCCATGTTCATATAAGTTTAGGGATTAATCATTTATGGTAAATGATCCCCATTTCCTTTAATTTGGTATTCATATACCAAATGTTACTAAGTGTAAGGATACTCGTTTGATACAAATGATATCTATTATTATTATATTCTTATCTAAGTTTAGGGGTAATCATAAATAATACTTAGGTATTTATTATGTATTCCATCTAATTTCAACAGTTATTTCTATCTCATACACATGAATTATGATTTAAATGTAACTAAGCATATTATCATTCTTAAGCATTATAATGTCTATGTATAACAACAATTCCATAGACCATAGGTCTTGTATTCTTAAAGTTCCACCTACCTTCATGCAGTGATCCATCCCTTTAGGTCTTCCATGATTAATATATGTAATTTGTAAATACATACATATTGTCATTATCTGTTCAATTTTAGATAATCACCTATTTATATTCCTTATCTAATCTTGTCCTTTGATATAAAGGATCTAGATCTGTCTTGTGTTCCTATCATCCATACAATCTATCTTCCTCAGATAGTATTTATCCTATTGATCAATAGATCTGACAATTAGAATGATCTTCTAATCTTTCAAATCTAAGTATTGTCTATCTCTAAGTCTTTGTGTATCCATCTCTTTGATCTTAATCTTTCATAGATCCTTTGATCAACAATCTATACTTGTAGATAAAGATCAAGGGCCTAGATCTTCTATCATTTAGTTCTTCTTTGATCTAAGTTTAGTTGTTTGATCATCCCTGAGGATGATCCTAGTTCTTTTCCTTGAATCATATTTGATCAAGGGTTTGATTTATCTAATCTAATGATCTAGATTTGATCTACAACATACATACTAATAAACATGCATACTAAGTACAAAATTCTTATTGTTCTTGATCATTCAAGATCTCCTTATGGATCTTGTTTGATCTTAATTATCTTACTTACCATTTTTATTAAGATTAGAAATTTTGCTAACCTTTTATGATCTTATTATTATTATTCAACCAGTTAATGTTTTACTGGTTGAAGATAGCTTATTTCATCCCAAGTCTAAACTGCTCCTCTTATTTCCAATTGACTAAGGCTTACTAGTTGAATGGCTGAACACCAATTGGATACTTTAATCCTCATGTAAGGATGCTTTTAGACCTCACAAATGTCAACAGAAGGTACGAGAAAAGCAAGGCTCTATTAAAAAAACCCCTTAACCACCATGTTCAGCATTCACCAGAGTGACCTTAGCTCAACCTTTCATAAGATTCCTATGAGATTTTAGCCCTAAGTACTCTTTCTAATTGATTTTAATTAAATCCATGAACATTTAAAATGTCATTCATGGGGTTTATTATTCTCCTAGTTTTGGCCAAGGATTTGATAATCCTTATATTGTCCTACTAATTGTAGCCCTTACTATCATTAAGCCCATGTCATTCATTCCATGTAAATGTCCTTCAACTATATTTTTCATTTAATTACATTTTCAATATAATTTACATAACATAAGCATTAAAGCATAAATAAATAAATAAATAAATCTACTACGCAATAAAAGACATTTACAATAACATTAATAATTCAAATAAACACATTTAAAATATCATCATGATCCAATGGTCATCTTTCATCCTATTTATTTAGATCTTGATCTTTTATTTTTATCAGATCAACTCATTTTCTCAAAGTGATCCCATCACTAGATCATTGATATCGTCTTATCACATGATCTGATCCTTCTTGATCTAACCTATAAAGAAGATCTTAAGCCATTTTATCCAATTTAAGGGCATAGATATTAATCTATCCCAAATTATCATCATCAAGCTGATCAATCCATATGATCTTAACTTTATATCATCATCCAAATACATCCACACTATCCAATCATCCTTGATCTAACTGATCAAGGAGATTACCATTCACTTTTATGGATTTTACTACTTTTAAGGGTTAAGATCTTAAGATCTACCAAATTAGTTACATACAACCCTTCCATACATTCTATTACAACATTAGATCACCATAAAAACTATTTTTAAAGGTCTGATCATGCTTGATTACTCATATCAAGAAGACCCATGCTTATTTTTATGATTTTTCTTCTATTAATGCTAAATATCTTAATTAAATATAGATCAGTCACTTCCAACTATTTATTTCATGTTCCATAATCATTATATCATCAATGGATCAAAAATCAAAAGTTTGATCATGCTAGATTTGACTGATCATAGGAATTAGTAATACTTTTCTTTTCTAATAGAACTTTACATACATCAAAACATAAATTTTCTAAGTTCAGTACCTTATACATGTAACAAGCAATCTATAGCAACTTTCAGATCTAAAATCTAAGCTAAATTGAGCTCTCAATTGAAGAAACAAGATTTTAGTAATAAATAAATGATTCAAATCATATATGAGGAACGTGACAAAACAAAGGGCGGCCAGCATCATGTTACCGATAATAATAAGTGACGCAGAGCGGTGACTGACTATGGGCGAGACGATCCAGATTTGGATCATCGGATCACCTAGCACCCGATCACCCTCCATTCCTTAATATCAAGGGCCAAGAATTTGCATCTCTTGGACCCCAAAAACTCATCCAATGGCTCAGAATTCCAATCTGAGCCATCCATGATGAGATCTCAACCCTGTTGCTGGATCCATCGTCTCCGATGGATCAACAGCTAGGGGAGATCAGATGAGATCCATTGTCTCTGGTCTGGTGAAGGAATTTCACTGGAGAAGAGAATAACCCAATATCAAAACCCTAGGTTGCTGGAATCATATACAGTCAAGATTTTCTCCAATGACATTACCCGAGAAGGAGGGGAATCATAAGGGTTTTGTAGATTTCATGTTCCTGAAGAGATCCATCAATTTAAGATTACTTTTCACTAGCTAGATTGGTCAAAATAATCTAGGGAAACCACCAAAGATGGTACCCTTGCCGATGCTTGAATTTCGTTTTTCAATTACTAAAGATCTAGATGGTGGATCATCATGGGACTTTAGGGCTTTTGTAGATCACATCATTCCAAACCAATTCAATGGCGAAGATCTGATTCTAAAGGGAAAAATTGGATGGCTAATTGATTTAGGGTTTTCTAAGCAAAAACCCTAGTTCATCGGGGACAATGTGTCAATTGATGCGCCCAACGTCTCCAATGAGCCTAGAGTGCCAGGTGCATCTGCAAACACTCGTAAAGAGAAGAAAAACAAGAGGAGAAAGAAGAGAGAATTGGGGAAGATGGGGAAGGATTTTAGAGCTAGGATTTCTGGGATTCTAGGGCACCTTGTGGGGGATTTTTAGGAAAATTTTTGGGAAATTTTATGAGATATTTATAGGGATTTTCAAATTTTTCATGATTATATGTCATAATTATGTTTCATTTCTTTTTATTATTAAATTGTCATTGGATTCCCACTACCACCTCCTTCTCCACTAGCAACTGGTAGTGGTTTGGCTCATGATGGTGGTCTTCCAAGCCGTTGGCCCATCTTGTGGGCCCCACATAGCTGTGAAAAGACCAATTTGCCCTTTTTATTTCCAAAATGGAGAAAATTAGGGTTTATTCCTATGAACTCAGAATTGAGAGTACTTAGTGTCGTTTCGACCGGTTTTCCAAGTATATTCCAAAATTTGATGTCTTAGGTCTCAATTATGAGTAAAATTATCATTTTACCCTTTTATTCATAAAAATAGAGAAAAAATAAGAATTTTTCATCCGGACTTAGAATTTGACATACTTACAATCATTATTATAGATTTTTTGAGTACATTACAAATACCTAAGTTTTAAGTCTTGATTTTATTTTTATAAAAATGTATTTTCCTAGAACTCAAAGTTTCAATTTCACTTTTAGAATTTCTATTTTTAATTTTTTATAATTAAAAATATATTTATAAAAATTGGGGTTATTACAAGATCTATGTATATGACAGTCTATGAATAGTCCACAAACCATGCATTTTTTATATAAAACATAGCCAAGTAAACTTCTATAGATCTATGTATGTAACAGTTCATGTACAGTCCATATACCATGTATTTTCACTGAAAACATAACCAAGTAGATCTATGTATACAGTAGTCCAATCCATAAACCATGTGTTTTCATACAAAACATAGCCAAGTAAATTTTTTATAGATCTATGTCTATAGCAATCCACGAATAGTTCATAAACCATGGTTTTTCATATAAAACATAGCCAAGTAAACTTTATATAGATTTAGGTATATAACAGTCCATAAATAGTCTATAAACCATATATTTTTCATTGAAAAGATAGTCAAGTAATCTTCCTATAGATCTATGTATATGGCAGTCCATGAACAATCCATAAACCATGTATTTTTCATATAAAACATAGCCAACTAAACTTCCTATAAATCTATATATATGGCAGTCCATGAATAGTCCATAAGCCATGTATATTTTCATATAAAACAAAGTCAAGTAAACTTTCTATAGATCATTGTATTTCACAGTCCATGAATAGTCCATACACCATATATATTTTCACTAAAAACATAGCTAAGTAAACTTTCTATAGATTTATGTATACATCAATCCATGAACAATCCATAAACCATGTATTTTTCATATAAAACATAGCCAAATAAACCTGCTATTGATCTATGTATATAATAGTCCATGAGAAGTCCATAAACCATGTAACTTATCATTGAAACATAGCCAAGTAAACTTTCTATAGATATATGTATTTAGCAATCTACGAACAGTCCATAAACCATAGATTTTTCATTGAAAACATAACCAAGTAAAAATCCTATAGATCTATGTATACGGTAATTCATGAATAGGCCATAAAACCATGTATTTTTCATATAAAATATAGCCAATGAAACCTGTTAGAGATATGTGCATATACCAGTCCATCAACAATCAATAAACCATATACTTTTCATATAAAACATAAGCAAGTAAACTTGCTATAGAACTATGTATAGAATAGTCCATAAACCATGTGTTTTTCATTGAAAACATAGCCAAGTAAACCTACTACATATATATATATATATATATTGTAGTCCATGATCAATCTACAAACCATGTATTTTTTCAATGAAATCATAGCCAAGTAAACTTTCTATAAATATATGTATATAGCAATTCATGAATAGTCAAACTATATATTTTCCACTGAAAACATAGCCATGTAAGCTTCCTATAGATATATGTATATAGCAGTCCATAAATATTCCATAAACCAAGTATTTTTCATATGAAACATAGCCAAATAAATCTGCAATAGACCTATGCATATAGCAGTCCATGAACTGCCTATAAACCATATATTTTTCATATAAAATATAGCCAAGTAAACTTTCTACATATATATATATATATAGGGAAGTCCATGAATAGTTCATAAACCATGTATTTTTCATATAAAACATAGCCATAGATCTATGTACATAACAATCCATGAACATCACATAAATTATGTATTTTCATATGAAACATAGCGAAGTAAACCTTCTATAGATCTACGTATACAGTAGTCCATGAATAGCCCATAAACAATGTATTTTTCATTGAAAACATAGCCAAGTATACCTATTATAATTCTATGCATACAACAATCCATAAAGTACGTATTTTTTCATATAAAGCATAACCAAGTAGACATTGTATATATCTATGTATATAGTAGGCATGAATAGTCCATAAACCATGTAATTTTCACTGAAAACATAGCCAAATAAATTTCTTATAAATCTATGTTTATGGCAGTCCATGAATGCCCATAAACCATGTATTTTTCATATAAAACATAACCAAGTAAGCTTTCTATAGATCTATGTGCGTAGCAGTACATGAACAGTCCATAAACCATATATTTTCACTAAAAACATAGCCAAGTAAACTTCCTATATATATCTGCGTATATGGTAATCCATAAACCATGTATTTTTCATATAAAATATAGCCAAATAAACTTTTTATAAATCTATGTATATAGCAGTTCATGAAGAGTCCAAAAACCATGTATTTTTTCACACAAAACATAGCCAAGAAAACCTTTTTATATATATCTATGTATATAGAAATCCATGAATAGTCTATAAACTATATATTTTTAATTGAAAACATAGACAAGTAAACCCATAGATCTATGTGCACAGAAATCCATGAACGATCCATAAACCACATATTTTCTTATAAAACATAGCAAAGCAAACTTTTTATAGATCTATGTATATAGTAGTTCATGAATAGTTCATAAACTATGTTTTTTTCATATAAAACATAGTCAAGTAAACTCTATTTAGATTTATGTATATTGTTGTCCATGAATAGTCCATAAACCATATATTTTTCACTAAAAACATAACCAAATAAACTTCCTATGGGTCTATGTATATGGCAATCCATGAATAGTCTATAAACCATGCATTTTTCATATAAAACATAGCCAAATAACTTTTTGTAGATTTATGTATATAGTAGTCTACGAACGGTCCATAAACCATGTGTTTCCACTAAGTGCATAACCAAGTAAGCTTCCTATAGATCTATGTATATAGCAGTCCATGAATAGTCCATAAATCATATATTTTTCATTGAAAAGATAGTCAAGTAAACGTTTTATAGATCCATGTATATGGCAGCCCACGAATAGTCCATAAACCATGTATTTTTCATATAAAACATAGCCAAGTAAACTTCTATGGATATATGTATATAGCAGTTCATGAACAGTCCATAAGCCATGTGTTTTGATAGAAAACTTAGTCAAGTAAATTTCCTATAGTCTATGTATACTACAGCTGTAAATAGTCCATAAGCCATGAATTTTTTCATATAAAACAATGCCAAGTAAACTTTATATAGATCTTTGTATATCACAATCTATGAACAATCCATAAACCATATATATTTTCACTAAAAACATAGCCAAGTAAACTTCCTTCTAATCTATATATATGATAGTCCATGAATAGTCCATAAATCATGTATTTTTTATATAAAATATAGCAGAATAAACCTACTATTGATCTGTGTATATAACAGTCCATAAACCATGTACTTGTCATTGAAACATAGCCAAGTAAACTTGTTATAGATCTGTGTATATAGCAGTCCAGGAATAGTCCATAAACTATAAATTTTTCACTAAAAACATAGTCAAGTAAACTTCCTATAGATCTATATATATAGTAATTCATGAATAGTCCATAAACCATATATTTTTAATATAAAATATAGCCAATCTAAGCTATTAGAGATATAGGCATATAGCAGTCCATGAATAGTCAATAAACCATGTATTTTTATATAAACCATGGCCATGTAAACTTATTATAGATCTATGTATAGAACAGTCCATAAACCATGTGTTTTTTATTGAAAACATAGCCAAGTAAACCTATTATATATATTAAAGTCCACGACCAGTCCATAAATCATGTATTTTTTACTGAAAACATAGCCAAGTAAACTTCCTATAGATATATGTATATACTAGTTCATGAACAGTCCATAAACCATGTATTTTTCACTAAAAATATAGCCATGTAAACTTCCTATAGATATATGTATATAGTAGTCTATGAACAGTCCATAAACTCGGTATTTTTCATATAAAACATAGCCAAATAAACCTGCTATAGATCAATGTATATAACAGTCCATGAACTGCCTATAAATCATGTATTGTTTATATAAAACATAGCCAAGTAAACTTTCTATAGATTTATATATATATATGTGTGTGTGTGTGTGTATGTATGTATGTATGTATGTATGTATGTATGTATGTATGTATGTATGTATGTATGTATGTATGTATGTATGTGATAGCCCATGAATAGTCTATAAACCATGTATTTTTCATATAAAACATAGCCATGATCTATGTATATAGCAGTCTATGAGCAGCCCATAAACCATGTATTTTTCATATAAAACATAACCAAATAAACCTATTATAGATCTATGCATATAAAAGTTCATGAACTGTCCATAAACCATGTATTTTTCAATGAAAACATAGGCAAGTAAATCTACTATCAATATATGTATACGGTAGTCCATGAAGAGTCCATAAACCACATTTAAAACTTAACCAACTAAACTTTGCATAGATCTATATATATGGTAGGTCATGAACAGTCCATAAACCATATATTTTTTTACTAAACACATAGCCAAGTAAACTTTCCATAAATCTATGTATACAACAGTCTATGAACAGTTTATAAACCATGTATTTTTCATATAAAACATAGCCAAGTAAACTTTCTATAGATCTATGTATATAGCAGTCCATGAAAAGTCCATAAACCATATATTTTTCATTGAAAACATAGCAAAGTTTACTTCCTATAGACCTATGTATGTGGTAGTCTATGAATAGTCTATAAACCATGTATTTTTCAGATAAAACATAGCCAAGTAAACTTTCTATAGATCTATGTATATAGTAGCCCATGAAAAGTCCATATGCCATGTATTTTTTCTTATAAAACATAGCTGAATAAACTTTCTATAGATCTATGTATATAGTAATCCATGAACAATCCATAAACACTATATGTTTCATTAAAAACATGTCCAAGTAAACTTCCTCTAGATCTATGTATACGGCAGTCCATGAATAGTCCATAAGCCATGTATTTTTCCTTTAAAACATAACCAAGTAATCTTTTTCTAGATCTATATATATAGTAGTCTATGAACAGTCCATAAGCCATGTGTTTTCATTGAAAACATAGCCAAGTAAACTTCCTATAGAATTATGTATATTGCAGTCCATGAATAGTTCATAAACAGTATGTTTTGCATTGAAAACATAAGTAAACTTCCTATAGATCTATGTATATGGTAGTCCATGAACAATCCATAAACCATGTATTTTTCAAATAAAACATAGCGAAGAAAACTTCTATATATCTATGTATGCGGTAGTCCATGAACAATCCATAAACCATGTATTTTTCAAATAAAACATAGCGAAGAAAACTTCTATAGATCTATGTATATATCAGTCCATGAACCAAGTGTTTTCACTGAGAACATAGCCAAGTAAACTTCTTATAGATCTATGTATACAACAGTCCACAAATAGTCCATAAACTGTAATGACTCCAATTTTGTAACATTGAAATCCCAATTTAGCAATGAAAAGTTCACTTTTTGGAGATAAGGGTATTTTGGTCATTTCACTACTCGCCTTGACTGAACCCAGAAATTTGGTCCTGAAAATGGTACCATTAGGTGAATCTTGGAAAAAGGAATCCAACAAGACCAAAATCACCCACAACAGAGTTAAAATGAGCAAGTTATGGCCCTTTGAAGTTCAGGGGCAAAAATGTAATTTTCATTAAAAAACGGATTTAGCCTGAGAAACACAGGGGCCCGTTTTGATACGGGCACCCCTCTTCTTCAACCTCCTAGAGGGTTCTAGAACGGCGGTGTTTGGAGGAGAAATCACCACCATTTTGGAGGTTTCTCCACCACCATTCAAGGGCGGTGAGAGCCCCCTCTAGAACCCTCTTATAGCTCTATAAATAGAGCTCTTGGGCACCTCTAATGGCAGCCCAAAAGCTTGGGAAAAACCCATTTTAGAGAAGCAACCAAGAGGAGAAACGTGGAGAAAGACCCGGCAACGAACCAGGTATGCCCAAAATCCCTCCAAACCCGTCTCCCCCTTAGTCCTAGGCTAAGTTTCCCTAAGTTTTTGCATGAAAAATCATGCAAAACAGAGCCCTAGAGAGTCACAAAGGACCAAGGGACGATCCCTGGGGCGCCCTGGTTCGACCCTATCGAATTAGGGCCTCCCGAGGACACCCTGGTCCTCCACTGAATGAAACGCGTTCTATGCGTTGAGAGAACCAGACGGGCGCGTCCACGGACGCGCCCGCAAATGAGAACACCGGGCGGGAAATCCAGCGCGTCTGTAGACTCGGCACTAAAAAGGCTATAACTTGATATCTAGGGCTCCGATTGAGGCGCTGCGAAAGGCATTGTGTCCATGTCGACGACGCGGACACACCCAAACTATAAAATACCTAATCAATGCCCAATCTAAGGTGGGCACGACCCTTAGCCTATGGTAATGGCGCTGGGCCACTAAATCCTTGAAAACTTGATGATACCAAGGCCCAATTAGGACCATAGGACACCCATATGCATGGGGGTTAACCCTTAATGCCTAAGTAGTAAGACCAACCACTCTAAAACCTATAAAAGATAGGCCAAACTAACATTGATTCCCCAAACCATGTTCAGGAGCATACGAGAACAAGCGGATTAGCGCGACCTAGCAAGGTAGGTGCTCTATCGCTACTAGACTTTTTAAAAGAGTCATGATTGTTTTATGCATGTTTTAAGTATAAGTTATATAACTTGTTTAGCATGACTTAATTCAGCATACATATGATAAATGCTTTATGCATAAATATGTTTTGCAAATAATTGCATATACATTATGCATAGATATGTTTTGCAAACAATTGCATATATTGCATGATTTGTGAGCATTGAGTTCTTGAAAAATTGCATGTCCTTGAGGGTTACCAAAAGACAATGGGTAGGCAGTTGTGAGGCTCAGGCAGTTGTGAGGGACCCAAAGAGGACAGGTTTTGAAAAATAAATTGCGCATATATTGCCAAGACATGTGCTACATGCTTAGATTGCATGATAAGTGTAGCCTTGACCGATGAGGGCAAGCTGATGAGGGCGGGCCAATGACGGCGAGCCAGAGAGAGCTAACAAGGCTTCTAGGCTGGCTGGCTTCTAGGCAGGGTTATGACTTTGAATGCAATACTAGCATGAGCAGATTTTATGCATTGCATGCATATTTTGCAACCGATATCATAAATTGCATGATTTATGACGAAGAAGTGTCATATGCCCCATTGAGGCTATGACTGAGTGTCCTCAGGTACCCGAGGACCACACGGCGGCGAGGTCGTGGGCATAGTTGGACCCTATGGTTTCGTGGATTTACTTGCATTGCATATGGCATAACATGAGGTTGGTCGACCATACCAGATATCCATGAGTTGGATTCAGTTGAGCATCTTATGCATATCATTATGTTTATGATATATGATACTTTCAACTTGGATTATGTTATTCTTTAAGTCGTCAGTATTTCAATGCGACAGTGGTTTTTAATATCGATATTGAACGTGATTGTTCGAACATGCACATATTTTTAAGAGCATATGATTTTAAACATAGCATGCATTACAAAACTAGTAGTGATAGACTCCTACTGAGTATAGTATATACTCACCCAATCCTCAACATTTTTTAGACACAAAGTAAACACTTAAGGACAAGGTACGCCTGTGACAGAAGACACCCAGACTAAGTGCAAGTAAGTAAACCCCTACCTTATCTTTCAATGTTACTTGATTGTAGTTACTCTCTATAGCTGAGGCTGTGACTAACACTTTCTTGGGAATAATGTTGATTTAAAATTATGTCATGGCTAGATAATTTGAAAATGTGTTTTGACACTCAGGGTTTTTATGAAAGATTGTTTTCCAAAATGAAAAAGACTTTCATGCATTTCATACTTATAAAACAAGAGATCTCGCTTTTTTATCAAATTTACATCATATAAAACCTGGGTCGTCACATAAACAATATAGGGCAAATGGAGGGAGAGAGGGAGGGGATGCTCGCGTAGTTGGTTGGGCTCAGTGGCAACCAAATGGAGGGAGGCAGGGAGGGGATGTGTGTGTAGTTGGTCAGTGTAGGTGACAACCATGCAGGGTAGATGGAGGGGATGCATGCCCAATTGGTCAAGGCAAGCAGCAACTACATAGGGTAGATGGATGAAGGGAGGGAGGGGATGCTCGTATAATATTTGGGGCTAGCTAGCGACCACTTAGCAGATGGAGGAAGGCAGGGATGGTAGGACGAAATGCATACATGGTTAGTTAGGGCCTACCAACGACCTTGAAGAGAGAGAGAGAGAGAGAGAGAGAGAGAGAGAGAGAGAGAGAGAGAGAGAGAGAGAGAGAGAGAGAGAGAGAGAGAGAGAGAGAGAGAGAGAGAGAGAGAGAGAGAGAGAGAGAGAGAGAGAGAGTACCTTACATATGCAGGCAAAAATTGCAGACTTTTTGATGGGGCATAGCACCAATTGACGGAGAGACAACATAGGGAAACTATATACGACACCAATGAAAAAGGAAACTAGCAGGATGAAACAAAATTTTGATGTTATAAACAGGGGACTTTTGAAGTTGTGAAAAAAAAAAAAAAACAATTTTAAAACCTAGTTTTTGAAGTTCTTTTTTGGAATGACTTTAGAAACCAATTTAAAGTTGTTTTCTTGAAACGACTTTAGAAACCTATTCTTCAAGTCATTTTTTCAAAATGATTTCAAAAACCCCTTCTTCTTTTTTTATGACTTTAAAAACTAGTTTTTGAAGTCATTTTTTTCATAACAACTTTAAAAGCATGCTTTTCTAAAGTTGTTTTTTCCTCATTGACTTTAAAAACCTATTTTTGGAATTCATTTTCTTCCAAATGACTTCCATAATTTATTTATTTTTTTAAGTTGTTTTTCTAGAATGGTTATGAAAACATATAAAATATGTATATATATATATATATATATATATACATATTCTCTTGATGAACCAGTGTTTACATATAGATGGAGGAGGGTTTGTTTGGCAAGTCATAAACCCCTTTGACATCTCTTCATCTATAAAGAATTCTCGACATGATAACACAGACTAAGGGCTGATTTGATTTCATTTATATTAAATAGTACACTAATTGTTCTACACTTTACTTTAAATTTTCTTACTTACAATGACACTGGTTGTCTTTTCATAAAATTCATCTTTGATTCACGCTTTCTAGTGCATATATAAACAGACATAAGAGCAAAAAAATCTAAATATTTTTTAAATCACTCTTCATTTATGATCCTTTTATTACATATATCAAATGTTTACATATAATTATATTTTATTAACATAAGATCACGATCACAGAGTTAATCAGGAACTATTTCACGAAGATCTAGCTTGTTAGTATTCAGCTCACACCACTACTTAACAGGGAGAGAGATGGTAAAACTTTAAGTTGCAAGTTCCTCAACTAACTTGACACAACCATTTCTTTTCATCAAACCATAAATTTGGATGAGAACCACAAAGCATAACATTGTCCTTTCATCCAATAGTGAGGGTTAGAGAGAAAAATAGTTGTTGTTTGCAATGAAATTGTATGAATTTTCAAAATCACGACAATTTAAGTAACTTCTTAACCCCATCATCTGTAGTGACACATTTCATCTACAAAATGCAAACAGATCAAAGACTTAGTAATAAGAAAGCAAAGGATGATAAAAAGAGATTTTAGTATCCTTACCATATTTTTCATGTCACAAACATTTAAAATATCCAAAAAGAAAAGAAAGAAGGGGAGCAAGAGAGAGAGAGAGAGAGAGAGAGAGAGAGAGAGAGAGAGAGAGAGAGAGAGAGAGAGAGAGAGAGAGAGAGAGAGAGAGAGAGAGAAGAAGAAGAAGAAGAAGAAGAAGAAGAAGAAGAAGAACCAAATGAGGTCATCATGCCTCCTATAAGATGAAGAATGTGGACAAAGGATATAGGAAAGACAAAATTACTTTGGCCCTTTTTACAAAGGAAAATGGACTTTTAAAGTCATTTTGAAAAAATCAATTTCAAAAGTCAAACTTTTAAAATCATTTTTTCAGAGCGACTTTAAAAGCCCCTTTTACTATGTGCCACCATATAATGTCTCATACAAATTGATGTTGAATTACACATCATATGTATAATAAACAGAAGCATCTATGAAAGAAGTTAATTTTCAAATAACTCCTCAATCACTAATACAATCCTTATAGCACATGTTAAAGGAGCTAATCTGGAATTATTTCATCTTACTAATGCAATGTATATAGCCCCCTCATATATTGTTTCAACCCAAGTACCCTCCTCACTATTATCACACACATAATCTTCATTCTCACTAAGTACTAGTACTTCAATTGATGGAATTATTTTGGTAATACAAGGGTAATTTATTGTAGTATTTCCTAAGTTGTCTTCATCATAAAAATCCCTCATACAGGATGATAAAATATTTGACCATCTCTTATCACATTCGTCTTAGACATAAAATACATTTTTCTTTTGAGATGCCAAAATAAACTAATCATTTTTATGACTGATCTTGTTGAGGTCAACCAATGTCAATCCAAGGGCATCAGCTTTAATGCTGTCTTCATTGTATTTCACCAAATCACACTTAAATACAACCATAGTTCTACAAGTATAATCCAAAGCCCATATCTCTCTTATAACCCTGTAATAAGTATCATTCGCCACTAGTGACCTGTTATCCTTTGAATTGAAAAAGAATGTAGCATTGAAAACTAAGCTAACCTTGCTATTCTATTGCACTCTTCAATTATCACGGTCATTTATATAAAAGTGATAATCATTGATAGCATATCCAACATATTTTATTACTTCTGGTCGTGGTCCCATCACCATCTAGCCTAAAGATTTTGATATACTATTGCTTGGGACTTCTTGCCAATCTTGGACCTGTGCATAGTAAGTAGGATATGATTGTTGCAAGTAGGATTACACACACACACACACACATATAATATAATATAAGTTGTAGAAGTATGAATTCATTCATTTTACCTTTTGACAGAGCCAAGTATTGAATTTGCAACACTGCTCAAATTGCAGTCACATATGTTTCTTTACTTAACTTAGATTCTTTTCTTTAAGGATGTCCATGTGCTAACTACACACACCAAATTAATTGAGAGATCAAAGAAAATATAACAATTAACACACACCAAATTAATTGAGAGATAATAGAAAAATATAATGATTAATAATTAATTTTTATAAAGTGCATGATCAACTTACTCAATGTATGGCTAGACTTCATCAATATTTTGCAACACATAAAGGTGTGCCTAGTCCTATTCTTTGTAGTCTATGGTCAATACAGGACCACTCAATAGAGGTTTGCCAACTTTGAGATTATGAAATCTAACTTATTATTTATGATAAGTATTATGCATAAAACTCTAGTACTTCCTTTGCAATATAGCAATCTGCTATAGACCCCTCTAGTCTGTTGTGATTTCATACATACCCTTTTCATATTTTCATGTACCTCTCAAATGGGTACATTCCTTGCAAGTAAACCGACCCACAAAGTCTAACCTCATCATTGAGGTGCACTCTTAAATGTACCATGATGTCAAAGAAGGATGGTGGGAAGATTGTCTCAAGCTCACATAAAGGTGTCACTAGATATTTTTGAATTTCTTGTGATTTTGAAACATTCACCACCTTCTTGTACAAAGAATTAAAGTAGTAGAATTTTGTAATAGATCCTCTAACTTTACTGAGCAGTACTAAATGTATTGCTACATGTAGGAGTTGTTGCATCAATGCATGATAATCATGGGACTTCATCCTTAACACTTTTAGCTCTTCAATGGAGATAATGTTTCCAAAGTTTGAAGAGTAGTTGTCTAGGACTTTGAGCTCAGACAGGGTTTCACTCACTATTCTTCTCTCCTCTTTGTTAA
Source organism: Warburgia ugandensis (assembly GCA_035236585.1). Classification (NCBI taxonomy): domain Eukaryota; kingdom Viridiplantae; phylum Streptophyta; class Magnoliopsida; order Canellales; family Canellaceae; genus Warburgia; species Warburgia ugandensis. Next base: position 42,048,634 of record CP141128.1, on the reverse strand, counting down.
GCATATAAGTTGTTTTAAGTAGGTATGTTCCTTGACTGCCTCTGTCATGTGGATGTAACCTTCGCTTTAAACCCATCTTCATAAAATCCACTCAAAATGCAAGTCCATCCTTTATTTTTCCTAAGATGTCAAACAAGGTACTAGTCAAGCATTGGCACATATTCTTCTCAACGTGCATGACATCAAGCACATGGCACAAATGTAGTGATTTCTAGTACACAAGGTAAAAGAATATAACTTCTTCCAAAAACTTCTATAGTTGCTTTCACCAACATATTTACTTACTTTGATCTTCTTTTCCCACAAGATATTTAGGTTTTTAACATGTTCCAATGTTTATCATCTTATCAACATCTTTGGAGGTGTCCTTATCTCTACACTTTGTTAAATTCTCCTTCTTAAAACCGTATGAATGGTCTTTGTGCAACCATCTTTTGTGGCTAAGAAATGACATTTTCCTACCATGTTTAAGTCATAGAGCACATGTTTGGTCATTGGAGATAGGACAAGCATTGTATCTTGTCATGTTGCATTTAGAAAAATTATTGTAAGTAGGAATGTCGCTTATTATCCACAACAGTATAATCTTTAGGGTGAATTACTCTTTCTTGTATGCATCGTAAGCTTCAACTCCTATGTCCCATAATGTCTCAAGATCATCGATCAAGGGAGTTAAATGCACATCAATGTCATTCCTTAGCTACTTCGTGCATAGAAACAATGGGAGGTTGTAACAAACCAATATAACGGGCCAACAACTATGCCTAGTGCTCATAGAACTTTGAGAATTAATTCTATTTACAGATAATGCAAGTTGTAGGTTTCTAGGTTCTTGTTCAAAGTTAGACCACATGATGTTTACGAGCTTAAATACTAGGCTATCAGTTGGATGGCACGAAAAGTTGTCAGCTACTCTCTCCTCAACAAGCCATACTAAATTTTTTGTCGTTTCTGTAATACAAAACATTCTTTTGAACCCTGAAATAGAGGAAAAATACTATAGGACCTTTGCAAGAATGTCTATTAGTATCTCAATTGAATTCTTATTTATCTTCCATCTTGGTTGGGCACAAGTTGGGCATGCATTTTTATCCTTGTGCTTCTTCCTATACAAGATTTTGTCATTGGGGCACCCATGTATCTTCTCATACTTTAACCCTAGTATAGCTAGGATTTTCTTTGCCTCCCATGTGGACCTTGCCAATTTATTATCCTTCAGTAGCATCTTACCCACTATTTTCAAGACTTTGGTACAACCTTGATCTGAAAAATCAATTCTCAACTTCATGTTGTAAAGTTCTACCACTACAGATAACTTTATATAATTTTTACACTCAAGGTGTAATGGCCCATTAGCTTTTTCTAATATAATCTGAAATACTTCAAGGTCGTCTTGGAAGTCATCATATGCATCTCAAAATATTGGTGTAGCTGCCCTATCTACAACACTTCCTACAGTGTCTTCAAATCTTCCCTCCATTGTCGATGGCCACCCATGCAGAACTTCTTCTCCATGCCAAATCCATGGGGTGATAGCTTTCATCGATTCCCTTGAAGCACAAGTGTTCTTTTAACACCCCTACACTTACTTTTTCCAAGTCTTCTCATTTCTAGCATGGATAACACATGCGATTACGATCACTACATGCCCTAACTCTATAAACTTTTTCATTCCTTCCTCATATTCTTTTGATGTTCTTATTGTAGTCATCCAATCATATTTATCCTTTTTTTCAATAAATTGAAGCTAATCTGTGTGTGAAGACTTGTTAAATATGAAATTTTCAATTACAAAATTACCAAACATTAAGTATACAAGAAATATAAGTATTCAAAAAAACTAAATTATATGCACACATGTGGAATTTTTCAATTGACAATGAAGAAAGATGAAAAACATGATAGATACATTCAAAAAGAAATTGAATTTTAAAAAGGAAAGCTTCTAATCACAACCATGCATGTAAAATATATGAAATATGAATATATATGTTACAAACAAAGAGATACTAACCAACACTCAAATTAATTATCTACTGGGAATATGTGTGTGTGTGTGTGTGTGTGTGTGTGTGTGTGTGTGTGTGTGTGTGTGTGTGTGTGTGTGTGTGTGTGTGTGTGTGTGTGTAAATCCATATCACAGTTGATTTGGTTGAAGATAAAGACAACGAAATCACCCTATATGAGCTTCAATTTATGTATAGATAAAGACATTTGGAACTAGAAAATAGTAAGATGATGTCAAGATTCTTAAAACAGAGTACTGCTTTTAAAGTTGTTCAAGAAAAACAACTTCAAAAGTACATAACTTTAAAGTCAGTTCCACAAAAACAACTTTAAAAGCTGGGTCACTTTTAAAGTCGTTTTTTTGGAAATGACTTCTAAAATCTTTTCCCACAAAAAAAAAATTGAACCCAATAAACTAAATTAGGGGATTTTGTAACTTTAAAAACATGGAGTTTAGAAGTTGTTTTTGAAAATTGACTTTATAAGTGTTCAATTTTAAAGTCATTTTTTGAAAAATGACCTCTAAAGTCCAGGTTTTTAAAGTCATTTCTAGGAGACAATTTCAAAAGTCCATACTTTTGAAGTCATTTTTCTAAAACCGACTTTGAAAAGATGCTGTGAAGAAAAGTTTTTTTGCCAGACTAAAGAATTCGTTCTTCTACAAAGTAACTTCTTAAGTATGGTTTTTAAAATTGTTTTTTATTAATAACTTGGAAACATTTTACAAAGTCGGTGGTAAAAAAATCAACTTCTTTATTCTGACTTTAAAAGCATTAATTTTAGTAGTGTTTGTTGATGAATATGAGTATGAAGAAGAGGACTCACCTTCATGTTTTGAAGAGGAAGATGTTCCCATTCTTGTAGATCAAGGAGGTATGTTGGTAGTGTAGAGGAGCACAAGTACGATTCATAAAGATAATGATTGGCTTCACTACACTATCTTCCATAAGCAATGTGCTCCAAAAGGAAATGTATGTAATATGATCATAGATCTAACTATTAGATTAATTTAAAAAATAACACAAATAGTTCAATTGTTCTTATTAAGTTTTAACTTATTCTAATCTGGTTGATTTTCTAAATTTTCTATAATTTATTAGGCATAACTAAGATAAAATGAAATTTAACTAATTCAAATAAGACTCCGTAGCGGTCTTACCTTTGTTCGCTTAAATCCATATATGACATTGTGCATGATGTGGGCTGATCGGGTTTGATCGCCTTTGGTCAAAAATTCGAGAATGAACATCTTAGATCAAGTACTAGATCTATGTTGAAATCTAAATGGAAGCTCAAATTGATCATAGATATAGGTCCTAAGTAGCTGATCAAAGGTTGGATTATCTTGAAGGGATAGATTGGTCACAAATCTAAGGATGTAGTGGCCGATCAATGGTTGGATCACAATAAAAAGTCAGATTAGTTATAGATCTAGGTTATAGTAATTGATTAATAGTTGGATCATGTGGGAGTTCATGGATTTGATCACATATCTCATATTTGGTGTTAGATCAAGGGTTGTATGATGAAGAATGGTCAAATCTCGTAGATCGCACATCGCGAATCTTAGATTGGGATCGCATCTGATCTGAACGATTGGATGAGCCCTAATCAGGGATCTGACCTCCCTGTTATGAAGATCAAGCTGAAAAGCCCTAGGACTAGGAATTTCAGCTTGAAATTTTGTCACCAATGGTGACAGGCTATTGCCGAAGAAGGTGACTAGCGTGGTCCCTACCGACGATGTTCTTCTATGTCGGATTGGCATATATTTAAAACGGATTGTAGATTGAGCACTCACCCTCACTCTTGTCACGTTATGAGCCATTCTGTTGTCATTTGATTCATTTCTCATTGGACTTTTGCCAAAAAAACCACAGTCGTCAGAGTTAGAATCTTAGCCCAATCACTAGCAAAACTTGCTCCAATCTAGAAATAGTTAAAGGGGTTTTGATCATCTCTTCAAGGAAAACCCAATGGTGGTGTCAGATCTTTGATCCACTTCCATTCAGGTGATTGTCGATGGAGTTCGATAGTAATCGCGGTTACCATCGCTGGAAAAATGAAGGGAGAGAGAGAGAGAGAGAGAGAGAGAGAGAGAGAGAGAGAGAGAGAGAGAGAGAGAGAGAGAGAGAGAGAGAGAGAGAGAGAGAGAGAGAGAGAGAGAGAGAGAGAGAGAGAGAGAGAGGTCACTAGCTAGCGATGGAGAAATAGGGGTTGACCAGGTGGATGCACTATGGGTGGTGGGCAAAAGGGGGAAAGAGTAGAGAGAGGGAGAAGATGACTAGTGGGGTGTGCTAGAGAGGAGAGTCAGAGGGGGCGGGGGGGGGGGGTGGGGGTGGTCAACACTAGCTGCCTGCCATTTCTACTGGCTAGCATGTTTGCATTAAATGCCTATGTTGCCGGTGGGAAAAAGGGAGAAAAACATGGATGGGAAAAGACGCATGACGAATCTAATAGTGGAGGGTGTACATTATCAAAAGCAATCCCTTTATTTTAGGGAACTTTTCTGATTTAAAGCCATATAGATGGGGTCCATTTGAAAATTACTAAAATGCTCCTACTAAAAATCATGTAACTTTCTCATCCGAACTCCATTTTTAGCGTTCTTAGTGTCTTTGAATTTATTTTTCTTAGCACAATTCAATTATTAAGGTTTCAACACTTTATTTGGTTTCTATAAAAAGTTCATTCATATGGAGTGAGAGGAGGAAGATGGGGGGAAGTGGAGTGAGAGGAGGAAGATGTGGCGGCCTTCAACACTGGCTGCCTGCCATTTCTGCAGGCCAACATGTGTGATTAAATGCCTATGTTGCCAGTGGGAAAAGGGGAGAAAAACATGGATGGGAAAAGGCGCATGACAAATCTAACAGTGGAGGGTGTACATTATAAAAAAACAGTCCCTCTATTTTAGGGAACTTTTCTGATTTAAAAACATATAAATGGGATCCATTTGAAAATTACTAAAATGCTCATACTACTAAAAATCATGTAACTTTCTCATTCGAACTCCATTTTTAGCATTCTTAGTGTTGTTGGATTTGTTTTTCTGAGCATTCAATTATTAAAGTTTTAACACCTTATTTGGCTTCTATAAAAGTTCATTCATAAAAATTCTATTTTATCTTTTTTCAATAAAAAATACAAAAAATACGCTTCTAACATTTGAGTTATTACAATGCACCTCACACACGATAGGGTCATGGCTACCCCAAGCCATGTGGCATGATGATGCCATGGATCTTTATAAGCTAATATGCTCGGATATGATTTGGCATGGATTTTCCTACTTTATGAGCTGATGTGCTCAAATATGATTTGGCATGAGTTTGCCTACGTTGTAAGGTATTATGCTCTTATATGACTTGGCATGGACTTGTATGTTATTGAGTTGAGATGTGATTTACTGTGCTTAAGAGCTTTTAACTCTTTAAATGCATCATAGATTTTAGTATGGTATTTGCAAATTTTATACTTATATTATACATGATTAGATTTAATCCTAGAATGGATGCTTAGATGGTATATTGACAATGCATTCTTAAATTGCATTAACATATGCATGTGTTATTATTGAAAAACCTTAGGGGCGATACTGATGAACTTCCATCAATTGCATGAGTGTGTGAATGTATGTGTGATGTAGATTTTGTTTTTGTAATCTTAGTTCTATCTACCAAGTATATCCCCATATGCTCATCACACCAACACCACAGATAAGTGTGATAAGGAAAGAGGCATGGAGGTAGAGAAAAGACTCCAGGAGTGGAGTTGGATCATGCACACTAAGTACATATTGCCAGAGAAATTCATATTTATCTTTTAGGTTTTGTTGATGACTATACACATATGACTTTAATTATTTTGTTTAAGACATGTGTACATATGTTTATGCACATATTGGACTACAACTGTGACTGTATAGGAGTCTAGGATGTGGAAAATATGCTTTGAAATATTTTAATTTAAAACCTTTAGATATCAAAATCATATTTTAGAACGTTTATCAAGTGATTCACATTGCATCCATTAAATGCATAATTTCAAAAAATAGATGATACTCTGTCTGATATTCATTAGAATGAGGGAGATGACACTGGGGTTTTGGGAATAATCTTTTCATAGAAAATGTTTCCTCTGTTTTTTTTCATAAAGGAATTTTCAAACTAGGGGCCTTGCATTTCATAAAGAATTATGAAAGGTTATCACATTTAGTATCAAAGCCCAGCCTACTATTCTCACAACCAATCTTACATGACAAAGTTCATATATAGTCAATGAGTGAGAGTCGATTGTCCAAATATGAGTTACAAAGATAGACTCAAGTGAGGATTGTTATTGAATTTAAATAGATGTCGTCTAAGAGAGCGACCTTGAGATCTGTTGAGACCTTTGATAGGGGAGTTAGATGGCGCTTCATGGTGCATATGATGCAAACTTCACTTAGTATCTTTAGCAGCAGTGGGCCTATACTTAGCAAGGAAATTATAGTAGGATAGACAAACTACTTGAACGATTCCAAAAGTTGGTCCCAACATTTACAAGGAAGTATGAGCCAAAGGCAGTGGAGGAGTGAACTTTTAAAGCTAAGAAGGCCTTTGATACCATGGAGGTATCAAAAGAGAAGAAGGTGAAAAGTGTAACCTTTATTCTCACAAGAGAGGCTGCATTCTGGTGGCACATAGTATAGAGGACTTTCTTTCTAGAGTATAGCAGTATTCCATGGGCTAATTTTTGGGAAGTCTTCTACAATAAAGACTTCCCTCATGTTCAGAGAATGAAGGAAAGGGAAGGTCAAAAGCTATAACAAAGAAATCTCATAGTCCTATAGTATGATAACAAGGTCATATAGCTAAGGAGGTTTGCACTAGATGTCTCAACTAATAAGAAGGAAGTAGATAGATTTATTCATGGTTTAAACCCGAGATTGAGGACTAAAGTTCTGGGAGCATGGCCTAGCACCATGGAAAAAGTGGTGGAGATAGCCTCTACTTTTGTAGTAACCCCAATTTTAATATTTTATTTCATATAATTTCCAAGTTATTTTGAATGAAAAGCAAATTTGGATTGCCGTTTTTAAGTTTTACGAAGTTGACTTTTTGAAGGACACTTAATTGACCCTTGAAACCTCAATATTTAGATTGAACTCAGAAAAAGGATTCCAAAGACACTAAAAATGATGAAAACGAAGTTCGGATGAAAAAGTTATATATTTTATGAGCGAAGTGCATTTTGGTAAATTTACTTAGTAGACATTACTTGCAAAATTCAAAACTAACATTGGTCATATGAGATTATGCTAGTGTATTATGCCAATTTTAAAAGTAGAATCACTCAGTTTAATACAAGAAATTATAATTTAATAGATATATGTAATATAATATAATATAATTACAGTAAAAGATTTTACTTAAACGAGGGGTTGATTTTGATATCGGGGCACACCCCCTTTTAAGTTGGCCGACTAAAACAATCAGCCGTTACCAACATAAGAAGAGAGGAAAAACAAGAAGGGGAAAGAAGAAGAGGAAGGGAGGAAGAAGAAAGAGAAGGAAAAGAGGAAGGAAGAGGAAACGGTGAGAGAGTGGAAGCTGAAAAAAACACATGGGGAAATGCTATTGCAGCCTACAAGGGGCTGTGTGGAGTTTTCCACCTATCAGAGACTAAGTTTGCCAAAGCAAGGATCAACAATCTAAGAAGACCATCTTCTTCCTTATGATGAGATGATCAAAACCCTTTAAGTACCCTAATCTATTTGGTTACATATCGCCAAAAAATTGGAGGAGGAATATGACATGCATAGGATTGATTTTGCTAAAAAGAAAGACACATGAATTAGATGATCTATACAATTCAACGCCTTCTAGAGGCAGTCAAGAGCAAAACCTTTCAAGGGATTTGGAGATCTGTAACATCGTAGATCTATGACACAAAGATTGGATAGTGATTGTACATTGTCGAACAACAATGATCAGCACAATCCATGTGGTTTCTAAGTTAAAGAAGCACATAAGAGGTAGGATCTATCACCGCTCACCCTTGGATTTTAATTTTCATAGCATGCCCATAGTAATTGTTGGAATTTCACCTAGATCTAGGATTAATCTCATGATCTACCTTAAGATAGCATCAATCTATGTGTTACAAATGATCCTAACCTAGAAACGCTAAATTAGTGCAAGGATGATATGATATGATGACTGTTAATCATCGAATGGCTCGATCTGTGATAGATCAGAAGTAATCATCAAAGATCTTAACCCTGACGTTATGATCAAAGGTCGATTCTGTGATAGAAACTACAAATCTATAAAATCTAAGAATAACAACTAAAAACCAACCATTGGATTATCAAAAAATTAGGAATTTGACCACAGAATGCACAGATCCTAGATATGATCTAGAAAACAGTTGATCAAATTATTGGTCAACTATCAATAGACTCATTACATAGCAACATTGGCCATCTAATCCTAGATATGACGGTGTTAGATTTAATTATCTATGAGATCCAACTCTCTAGGAAGAGATTTGACCTTTCATTGTAGTTAGATATGTAAACTTGAATTGTGTAATACTATCCAAATGAAAATTAGATATGATGATTGGATGTCGATCAAACATATGTATTGGAGAATCATACTACTATTTTACCAAATGGGATAAGATCTACATATGGAATGCAAATAGTATTGTGTTATATGGTAAGATGAAATCTGATCATCTGATGGATTGGAAAACGTAAAGCTAACTATAAAGTAATGACCTAAATCATTAATCAATAATCGACAAGGCAGATTAGATGATCCAAGGCCTGATGGATGTCTAATTGACGATTTATGTTTGGGAATGTAAATCAACAGCGTAAACTGTTGAGACCACAAGATCTAAGGATGAATGGAAGTGTAAAAAAATATAACAATTTGATAATCTAGGATGATTTGGACCATTAGATCATAATTGGTTTTAAAATCTAAGTATACTTATATGAATGTTAGAAACATAACTTTTGCATGCTATACAGATTTAAACACAGTCAAACCAACTTGGAAAAAAGGCTACTGCCAAAACTAAGGGAAAATCTAGTGGAATGGTAAACTTCACACGAGGTGGGTGCTTCTGAGATTAGTACATTAGTTTACACTATTTTGAATGCATTGATGGTTTCATTGAAAATGTTAACTTTGAATATTAGAATTATATGCAATATTTGTGGCTAGTGTTTGCTTTAAAGTTTATTCAAATGCTGGAATGTTTATAGATTTGAAGTTCATTCATGATCCCTATTTTAAATGAGAAGTCTACATTTTGAAAACATAACATGGATTTTATATATATAGTCTAAAATATTTATGAAAATTTGGGCATCGATGTATAATTTGAAATTGTAATGCAAGATTGCATTTTATAAGAAGTAACATTTGATTTGAAATTCATGTATGTTTTACTTATGAAAGTAGCCGATGAAGGTAGGTGCAATGTGTCACTAGCAAGCTTCTAGGTGCTTAGGAGTCCTTGATGGATTTTTATGATTTTTTAAGATAATTTCTTGATGGATTTCGAGGATTTGTTTTGGGCACTTTTACCATGAGATTTATTGTTTATGAGTTTGAGTTTACTAGAATGACAATATGTAACATCTGTAAGTGTGGATTTTAGCTTATAGTGACAGCAATATATAATGCATGTAAGTGTGATTTTGATTGGGCACCATGGTGCAAATAGGATATTTTTGAAAATCAATCAACTTGTGAAAGTTGGACTTGACCCCATCGGTTGCAATGTTAGGAGGTGCAGGTGGCCTCTAAATTCCAAAACAATACCACACCTACATAGCTATTGTTTATAAGTGGGATGTACCATAGGAAGACACCCTTACATTGATCTATGGCCACCATGAGGCACAATGTAGTACGAGAAGTATCCACGTACCAGCATAGTAGGAAAGGATCCTCTACGTGTATAGTATACCTTAGGTGATTAAGAGACACAATGATGCGTCAGTCATCCTCACGAGGGTATGGATTATATGTACCTTTATGGCTTGTATAGGACCCTGCTATATTGAGACTGGAGTATACTGTATATGTATGATAGTTTGACATTTTGCATATCTTTAAGTATGCTTTATGTTACACTGATATTGGACAGTACTGTATGTATGACATGATAAGTGTTCAATTTTGTATACAAAGTACCCAATTAGTTGCCCATGTGTTATAACTTATAGTATTAAATTAGGTTTTTTGGCCAAAATTTTATAAGACATGCATTTCTGGCCTAATAATTCAAAAATGTTATATTTTACAAGTTCAAAGGATAATGCAGAGTAAGTATATGAATGATCATATTTTTAGGATTTAATAAGGATTTTTCACCTTTTGTCGTTCTTGGAGAGATGATCCAAAGGCCGAGATTTATCAAGATGAGAATTGAAGATCAAGATCAAAAGATCGAGTCAAGGCCTAAATTTCATACTTGTTGTTAAATTTGGAGCCAAGAGAGGGAGATAGAGAGAAACCCTTAAAATGGGTGAATGTATGTTGGTACTTTTGCACCTCACACTTAATGCATATATATACTAAACAAGGATAGTTACATGCTCGTAACTGTACAATGTGGGACTAAAAATAAAACAAAACTAAGACTAAGGCTAAGTAAAGATATACAATACAATGTTATATTCAACATTCCCCCTCAAGCTGGAACATATAAGTCATATGCACCAAGCTTGTTACAAATGTATTTAATTCGAGGTCCTCTAAGAGATTTCGTGAAGATGTTTGCTAGTTGGTCCTTTCGTGAAAAACAGGATTAGACGCAATATGTAAGGCTGCTTGATTATTACATATTAGCTTCTTACTTCCAACCTCTCTAAATTTCATCTCCTACAGTAGTTGTTTCAGCCAAATAAGTTCACATGTTGCTAAAGCCATGGCCAGTGCTTAGCTTCTGCACTTGATCTAACAACTACATCTTGTTTCTTGCTTTTCCAAGATACTAAGTTACCTCCAACAAAAATACAATATCTTGAGGTAGAATGCATGTCTGAAGGAGATCCAACCCAGTCAGCATCTGTGTACCCAACAATTTGAGTGTAGCCTTTATGTTCATATAACACACCTTGACTTGGTGCTCTTTTGATATATCAAAGAATGCGAACCACAGCATCCCAATGACTATCACACCGTGATTGTAGGAATTGACTAACTAGACTTACAGGAAAAGAGAAAAGAGATATCTAGTTGAGTAATCGTGAGATAATTCAGTTTACCCACAAGTCTCTGATATCTTCCAAAGTTTGCTAAAGGCTCCCCCTGTCCTGGTACAAGTTTAACATTTAGGTCCATAGGTGTGTCCATAGGCGCACAATCTAACATACTAGTCTCTTCCATGATGCTTAAAGCATATTTTCTTTATGAAATGGCAATACCTGCACAAGAATAAGGTACCTTAATTCCCAGAAAATACTTGATTTTTCCCTAGTCTTTAATCTAAAAGTGATGGAATAGATGTTGTTTAAGTCTCTAAATGCCATTCTGATCACTGCCTATGATAACAATGTCATCTACATAGACCACATGATAGATACATTGACTCGAAGAGTTGTGCTAATAGAAAATAAAATGATCTACTTCACTCTAAAGCTTTCCGAATTCCTAAATAATAGAGCTAAAGCATCCAAACCATGCTTGAGGAGATTATTTTAAGCCGTATAGAGAACGACGCAATTTGCACACTAAACCAAACTCCCCCTGAGCAACAAAGCTAGCTAATTGCTCTATATAAATTTCCTCTACTAGATCGTGATGAAGGAAAGCATTTTAAATATCCAATTAGTAAAGAGGCCAATGCCGCATAACAACCATGGAGAGGAATAATCGAACAGAAGCAACCTTTGCAAATGGGAAAAAGGTGTCACCATCTTAATAATATATATCCAACGGCAACCCACTGTAGTTTTATCGGGTAGTAAAGGAACCAGGTCCCAAGTATCATTCATATGCAAAGCAGTTATTTCATCTACCATGGCCTATCGCCACCCAAGATGTGAAAGAGCCTCACTGGTGCTTTTAGGAGCAAAAATAGAGGACATGGAGGAAATAGCTACATAATAGGTTGAAGATAATCGATGGTAACTCAAAAAATTATAGATAGGATGAGGATTACGAGTAGATCGATTACCTTTTCGAAGAGCAATAGACAAGCTGTCAATCGGATGTGGGGCTAAAGTAGGTAAAGCTAGTGAGACAAGGAGTGAGTCACCAGGGACTTTAGTGGAACCTGCAGTAGCTTCAAGAGGAGGCCAACAATGATAAACTTGAAGAGGACAAGAGACATCATCCACAAGCATGGAAATATATGGAAGAGGTAAAATTTTAGAAATGGAGAGAAGCTCATCAATGAATGAGAAGAATGGTGACTGCTCAAAGAAAGTTACATCTACTGATAGAAAATATCAATTAAAGACAGAAGAATAACAACGATACTCTTTCTAAAGCTTAGAATATCCCCAAAAGATGCATTTTATGGACTTTACGAAAAGCTTATCTTGCCCAGGTGCAAGGTTGTGTACAAAACAAGTATATCCAAAAACACAAGGAGGAAGAAGATAAAGAGGTTGTGTGGGGAAGAGAATGGAATGGGGAATCTGATCATGCAACACAAAAGAAGGCATATGATTAATTAAGTAGTAAGCAGTGAGAACAGCATCCCCCCAAAATGAAAAGGAACATGACTATGAAGAAGTAAAGTACGAGCTATCTCTATGAGATGATGATTTTTGCGTTCAGCTACTCCATTTTGTTGAGGAGTGTGGGAACATGATGACTGGTGAAGAATTCCTTGTTGAGGCATAAAGGAAGAAAAAGGTGTAGAAAAATATTATAGTGCATTGTCATTACATAAAACACAGATAGCAACATCAAATTGAGTGTGAATTTCAGCACAAAATTTATCAAAAATTGATAATAATTTAGATCGATTCTTCATAAGGAATAACCAAGTACATTGAGAATAGTCATCAATAAAGTTTACAAAATACTAAAAACCCAAAGTAGAACTAATACGACTAAGACCCCACACATCAGTGTGGACAAGTTCAAAGCGGGACATAATCCAATTATTATGACACTTTGGAAATGAAACACGAGTATGTTTTCCAAGCTGATAAGACTCACACTCAAGAGATGACAAAGTAGGAAAATGAGGGACCATCTTTTGAAGTTTGGAGAGACTACAATGGCCCAAACAAGTGTGAATAAGAGTAGGAGAATCAGTGGAGATGCAAGTAGCAGGAGCTGCAAGTGATGTGAGATGACAAAGGCCTTGAGACTAACTCATGCCCTATACCAATCGTCTTCCCCGTACTCCAGTCCTACAAGATTACATATTTATCAAAAAAAGTGAGAGAGCAATTAAGAGGCCGAGTCATTTTACTGATGGAAATAAGATTAAACGGGCACTTAGGAGCATAAAGCACAAAGGTGAGAGGAAGAGTAGGAAGGGGATGAGCCAAACCAATGCATTTAGCTACAATTTTGGAACCATTGGCTAGAGTGACAGTAGGTAGTAGAAGAACTAATAAGAGAGGAGAAAAGGTACTAGATATGTGATCAAAAGTGCCAGAGTCTAGAATTCACGGGCCAATAGAAGAAGACTGAGTAATAGTGATATTACTAATTTGAGCGATGAAGGCAACGAAAGATGACTTGGCTGCCTGATACTGGAGGTATGCATCTTAATCACTACCAGTCAAGGTAATACTCTGAGATGTGGAGTCCTCAGATGAATCAGGTAACTGGGTGTCAGATGACTGGGCGATGTTGGCAGTGCAAGGAGGTCACCTGTGCAGTTGGTAATGCCGATCTCGAGTGTCTCCAATCTTATTACAGTATGTGCACCAAGGGCGCTATCCTAAATTACAACCGCCGCCTCAAGTGTTTGCCTGAGAGGCCAAAACTAAGGAATTTAAAGGGTCATCAAAAGTAATTGAGTAGAAAAGATACGCAACAAGCAGGCAAATACTTCATCCAATGAGGGCACCGAAGGGCGAGCAAGAATTTGATCTCTATCAGATTCAAGGTCAGGGCAGAGCCCAATGAGAATCAACACAATGGAAAACTTATCGGCTTGTGTTTGTTGGGCTTCTGCACCATCAGTATGAGGCATCAGAGACAAGAACTCCTCCTTAAGGGATGCAATCTTTCCGATGTAAGTCAAAAGATCCATGTCCTGCGATCTAACATGAATAGCATTAGAAACAACTTTGTAAAAATGTTGAATATCATTTGTGTATAAGCTCTTGGCCTGGGTCTAAATGTTAAAACATGTTTTATAGGCGCGATGATGATGTAAAACTTTGGGACATATGAATTGCCATAATAGACTACATAATTATGCATCAATCTATTTCCATTGCACTTGTATGCAATAAAAATATCTTCCTCTTTCTTGACCAAATGATCTTCATAACCCTAACCCATAAACCATAATCCCACAAAGGCAGACCAAGACAGATAATTTTCATTGCTAATTAATTTCTCCGACATAATAACAAGATATCTGAAAATTACAAAAGTAAAAATACCATTTTTGGAAGCCATGATTACTTATCTGGGGGCTGATTCATGTTTGGAAGGGTCACCGACGGCGGCGATCAACGACAACGACAATCTTACAACAATAACGACTAATGGGAATACTAGAGCCGACGGACGGATGATCGATAAAGAAGCATAGTCGCCAAAGGTATTGTAGGAATGGATACACAGCCAAACTAAAAAGGGAAAAAGAGAAGGTAGATAATTAGGGTTTCTCTTATGGCTCTGATACCATGTTAAAGTGGAGCCAAGAGAGAGAGAGATAGAGAGAAACCCTTAAAATGGGTGAATGTGTGTTGGTACTTTTGCACTTCACACTTAACACACACACACACACACACACATATATATTAAACAAGGATAGTTACATGCTCTTAACTGTACAATGTGGGACTAATAATAAAACAAAACTAAGGCTAAGGCTAAGGAAAGATATACAATACAATGCTATATTCAACACTTACGAAGTAAATCAAGGTCAAAGATTATATCAAGGCAAGATGATGGATCAATGGAAGCAATTGGAAAAGGTAAAGGTGACTAAAATGGATCCAGGAAGTAAGCCATGCATTTTCACCACCTTTGCATAAGAGCTATTCAAGCCACCTTAACCATATAAGCCATGAGAGAATGTGACAAGCTAAGGAATTCAAGCTATTAAAGCCAAGGGTGTAAGCCATGAACCAAGCCAAATAAGCCCTCAAAATGAGCCATGTAAGCCAAATTCCACATGGCTTCATACAATTAGAGGAGTATTCAATCAATGCTCCACTTTCTAAATTTGGATTTTCAAGGTTTAATTAGAAGGTTTGAGAGAATTATATAAAAGGTAGGATGACTATGCATTGGTGGATCCATTAAGAGAGAAGCCCCACTTTTCACCTTCATCTCCCACTCTTTTTCCATTCAATTGACCTAGGGTTACAAGTTAAAGAAGGGAGGTATCTCCTTAGGAAAAAGATGCCCCAACCCCTTTCCTAATTAGTGATCAAGTGGTTTCCTAAATTGGAAACCTTAAATCTGCTTCAATTCAAATAACTTCAAAACCCTATATCTTTATTTATTTTTCCTAAACCTTATACCTTACATGTTCTTTAACTTTTTATCAACCAAACATCACAAAATTAGAAGGGAAAGAGTTCCACTTTGTTTCTAGGAAAAAGACACCTACCCCCTTTTCATAATTAGAAACCAGTCAACTCATGCTTCTTATCTCTCTTATGTCATGTTTATGATATTATCGTACAATTCATCTTTCACCTAGCCTTCCCATTCAATACCTAACCCTAGGGCCACTTTTCTCATAGTTTCACCCCTTCCTAACTTAGAAACCCACTCATCTATATATAGCCCATGTTTCATCAAATTTTCCAAGTAGAGGTGGGTGAGACACCTTAAAACATAGTTTCTTTTGGTGTTATTTGTTGCTGGGATTTCTTAGATGCTTTTCTTCCTTTGGATTTTTAGTTATTGTCTTGGTTATTTTCTTTCTAATTCAGGTTAGTAGTCTGCTTACTTTGGTCTAGTTTTCATTACTTTAGTTTCTATTGTTTTGCTTACTAGTTTTGCACCTTTCCTTTCCATCTAGCTTCTCATTCTTTCTTTACCCCAATTCCACTTGTTTTTCTTTGCTATTCCCTTAAGATTCAAGTTAACTCATCTTTGGTAGTGACAGCCAAGATAAGAGCTAGCTTAGAACCTTGATTTTCCCTCTTGAAATTTAAGTTTTTCACCTTATTCTCACCTTAGTTTTAGGTTAATTTCCTTATCTTAATTCACCCACTTAGCCTTCTTTTCTCTCAAATTACTCTCTAAGTTTTCTTTGCATGTCATTATACTTTAGATTATGAGAATTAGATTGAAGTTTTGTTGTAGTTTAGATTAGGTTTTATTTTGTAGAATATTGCTCAATTTCTATATTTTGTAGACAATTTTATGCGCATAATTTTGATGTACATTGGATATGATACAATAAAGTTCTTTAGTAATTCTTATTATGATTTTTTTATTTAATCAAAGTACTTGAGATATGGGTTTTTTATTGCATAAAATTTATGGTTTTAATAGCTTTCTAATGCAAGATTTATTGACTATTCTTAAGTACCAAAATTTAAAAATTGATTTTTTCCTTAACTTTGAGCTTTAATTCCAGCCATCAAAACATCTTATTTTCCCGAATCTTTAGGTACACATTTATATTTTCATGTTGTTAATTAGATCCCATAGTTAGTTTGCATAGTAACTTACTGTACATGCATTAAATTTCACCATCTTTAGGGCTCCAGAATCATGCAATAGTCCAAAAACTATGTGCATGATTCTAAATCCCATTCCTTTTAGATTCTTGGTTAATTTAGTTGTTTAATCTTGTTTTAGAAGTTGTTAATTATTTATTTGTATATTATTTTAAGTTTAGAAAGTTTTCTAGCTGCATTTTAGAAAGTTTCCTTTTTAGTAAGTTTTATGTTAGGTAAGTTTTATTTTAAGAAAGTTTCTAATTTAATAATTTTCTTAAGTTTAATTTCTTAGTTTGAATCTTTCTAACTTGCTATAGTTTCCTTTTAGTTAATTGCATGATAGTTAGGTAAGTTTTCATTCTTATTGTTTAGTTTTAATTTAGGCAAGTTCCTTTTACTTTTAGTTTCTAATTATGTGCATGTTTCTAATTCAATGTTACTTTAGATTCCTAGTTTAATCACAACTCTCCTTCTTTGGTTGAAGTTAGTCAATCTAAATAAAATCAAATGCATTGCAAATCTATGAGATTTCTCGTGGGATTGACCTCGGTTGCGTGAAATTACTACATTGATTCGTACGCTTGCAAGTAATTTTAAAACAATACATCATGACAGTATGATGTTTTATGCATATTTAGTATGTTATGTGTTTTCTCATTGAATTTAAAATTTGATATCAACTGTGATTTGAACAAAATGCATTGACATAGATATATTGAGATTTTGTATTTATCGCATACATACTAAATCTTAATCCTGAGTCGAATATTGTTATATAGATATGCATCATGACCTTATGATTATGAAAAAATGTATTGTTTTATTTGAATTGAAATGTAGATTGATATGAATCTACTTTAATACAAATGTATTATTGTTTTGTATTCACAATATATGTAATTTGATTTCATCTTGAATGGATGTTTGATGGCTCTTGACTTGAAAATTTTTATCTTGTTTTGCTTGCAATTGATTTTGAAAATGGCATGAATTTTAATACTTGTGCTGAATGAAATTGTGTTTATATCATAAATCATGTTTTTACTCATGTAGGCATCTTGTTTCACCTTCATAAACACAACTAGCTAAGATATTGTATTTATTTATAATATCTCAGATTTGATGAAATAGAATAGAAGGAAGAAAGTGAAAGATAAAATGAGGAAATGCAAAAGTGATAAGTGGCAATGTCATTAAAGTATAAAGACATATGGATACTCATTCTAGATTTGATGTATTGGACTATAATCTATGTTCTTTTGTATATGTGCACATGTATGATAATTATATGGAACAATGGCTGTGCCTGGATAGATTTTGGCCATAATAAAGTTGGTTTTCAAACTATCTCTCTTAAAAGTAAAAATGTTTTATTTTCAAACTTAATGATGCACTTAGGAATCCAATGGAGACATAGTCTCCTCTATTGTTTAAATGCATTAAATGTTTGTCTAGCAAAGATATGGCATCGCATGCAAAAAAATGCATAATATATGAGAAACAGAAGAAACTCAACTAGATTTTGATAAAAATGAAATGATCATTTTACCATTAGATCCCAGTTTGTAAAGTAGCAATGACACTCTGGGTTTTTGAAAAAATCTTTTCACAAAAATTCTTTTTTCTATTTGTTTTCAAAAAGAATTTTTAATTAGATGCCTCACTTTTTAAAAATAGAATTGAGAAAAATTCATTTGAAAACTTAGGTCGTCACAACTTTTAAAGAAAATTTCCTTTAGAACCACATAAAGCTAAAGAGAGAATCATAAGAACAATATCATAGCATGACACTTAGGCAAGGGCAAGTAGGCCTTTACTTTCATTAAGGTGTCAAGGATCTTAACAACAACCTACCAGGCAGAGCAGGGAGCTAGACAAGAGGCAATGTCAAAGGTACAGCGACTACCATCTTGGACAAACATGCTTTCAGCTATAACAATAGCATCAGCAGTGGAGATCACTGCTACAGTGTTATGGTGAGCTAGGGCATATTGTAAGATAGTGCCCCAGAAGACAGATAGACAGTGGGACTAGGGCAAAGACAGTGGCTCAGAGTCAGGGGCGAGTTTTTTCCATTATATCGGACAAGCACGAGCCTTAAATGCAGAGATTGAAGGTACTCTCCTTGTTTTAGATAAATAGGCCAAGGTTTTATTTGATCTAGGATCCACACATTCTTTTATTTCAGTATTTTTGTGTCATGTGTGGAATTGCCTATGCATGAGTTGGGTATTGGCTTAGATGTGATGACTCTAGTTGAGGAGTCAATTCAAACTCAAGAGTTCCTTTAAGATGTACCCATCTAGGTGGTGGCGAAGTTGATGGAGGTTGATCTTATCCTTATCGATGTGATAGATTTTTGACATTATCTTGGAGATGGAATGGTTGATAGTGCATTAGGCAACAGTGGATTGTCATAGGAAAAGGTTCACGTTCTATGTACCTGGTTAAGCAGTGGTTTCATTCCAATGGAGACTGGATATCACTAATGATTATGTCATTTCAACCTTGAAGGTAGTGTAACACATCTTAAAAGAGTGTTAGGTCTTTCTGACAAGTGTGGTTAAATTGGAGGCTGAGTGGTCTATGTTAGGGAGCTAGAGGTAGTTAGGGAATTCCAGGATGTCTTTTTTGAGGAATTCTAAGGGCTACCAACTTGAAGAAAGATAGACTTCACCATTGAGCTTTTTCCAAGCATAGCTCTTATCTCTACGAAACCATGTAGAATGGCTCTAGCTGAGTTGAGAGAGAAGAAGTGCTAGCTATAAGAATTGATACAGCTATGCATTAACTACTAGTCATTGAATAGTGCCACAATAAAGAACAAGTATCCTCTAACCTGGATCAACGACCTCTACAATCAACTTTAGTTAGCCACAATCTTCTCTTAGATCAACTTGAGGTAAAAAATACCACTAGTTGAAGATTCAGAAGGAATACGTCTCCAAGATAGTGTTCAGGATTTGTCACAGTCACAAGTTTTTTTTATGATGCCATTTAGGTTGACAAATGCACTGATAGATGTGTTCACTCTGAAGATTTGGCGATATTACATGTATGGTGAAAAGTTTGGGGGTTTTGAATACCATAAGAGCCTCAAATATATCTTCTCACTGAAATACTTGAACATGAGGCAACAGAGGTAGATGGAGTGCCTAAAGGAGTATGACTTTACCATCCAATACCATTCATTGAGCAAAAAATCAAGGGCACTAGTTGTGAGCATGTAAATCAAGTTAGGTTTTGTGGCCCAAGTTCATTGATGATGTGAAGATGCATGGTTTGTGTGAGAAGGCCAGTTTCACCAATGGGGCAAATGGAAGTGAACAATTTTATGGGAGATTAGTAGTTCTGACAATAGCAGAGTTATGATAGAACTATTACAAGAGGTCTATCCTCTCTCACCTTACTACCTATTAGTGCTACTCTTAAGTTTCCATGGTAGACCTCCAAGGCATGAAACTAACCTGATTTTTTTTAATACACTTGTCTCATGTCATAGCCTCTTCTTCTGAATCACTCTTTTCCAAAGCTTCATGATATGGCTCATAAGTTTGATCATACAATAATTAGTGCAACTCTATGTGTCTCATTTTTTCTTATAGATTGGTACGATAAAGCTTTTACTTCATTCATGTAGCACTTTATTCAATTTTAAAATCTTATCAAATAAATTTGTCAACCAAACCACTCCAGGATCTCGCACATATTTCCAAACCTCTATTAGTATACCATCGTGCCATAGGGTCTATCTTGATTTCATCTTTACAAGGCCTCTTTCACTTCAGGTATCCTAATCTCATGGTTGTATCTATATAATTCAATGTTATTTGTGTTTACAATTCTTTTAATCTCTATATTCTCAAGTCCATTGTGATTTTTGAAAGTGACTTACCCACCTTTGATTGATCCCGTCCTCTTTGGCTAATATCCTTTGATCATCACTTTTAATGCATCTACGTGGTTTAACTCCTTACTCTTCTATTCTCTTATTTTTGCAAGTTTGAACATATCTTTATCACATTCTCTAAACCCCAATCTATTGTAGACATCATCATATGCCTTGAGTTTAGTCACTATTCTCTTAGCAACATTTTTAGCATTTTTATATTGCTCAAAGTTTTCATTATTTCTAGTCCTCTACATGCTTTGAAGCACACTTATTTCTCTTTAATAACATTTTAAACTTTTTCACTCAACCACCAAGCTTCTTTTACTGGCTGCATTTTATCTTTAAATACTCCTAAAACATCTTTTGCCACTTTTTTAATAAACTGAGACATATTAGTCCACATTATGTTTACTTCTGTGTCATTTTTTTATTTTTCTTTTACCATCAACTTTTTTATGGATGAAGTTATCTTCTCTCCTTTTAAGTTCCACCACTTAGCTTTTGGACACCGATTAAGTTCATTTCCTTTCTTTCATCTCTTAATATAAATATTTATAACCATTAATGTAATGTGATTAAACTCACCAAGTATCACCTTACAATCCTTACATATTAATCTTTTGGTATTCCTAATTAGAGAAAAAAGAATATTTGACTTTTATAGGGTTCAATTTTCAAGGTTAGTAAGTCTTTATCCCTCTTCTTAAAAGTATGAGTTTGCTAGAGGTACATTACATGCCAAAGAAAAATCTAGGATAGCATCCTCATCCCATTTCTTTCCATAACATTATATCCTCCATGTACTCTATCATATCCTTCTTTTCCTTTTCTTGCATAACTATGTAAGTCTGCTCTTATAAATGTTCCCTGTCTTGGAAATTTCTTATAGTATTCTCTCCTTGTCTTTCTAAAACTATCTCTTAATTCTATCTTCTAACTTTACCCATGGAGTGTATAACATTTATGATCTTCTCTCCTAGTGTAAGCTTAATTAGTAGAATTCTATCAATAGGTCTTCGTATGTCAACAAATATCTTCTAATTCTTTATCCACCACTATCCCTATTTCCTTTGTATTATTATCATTTCCTACACATTATAGCTTATAGCCATCAATTTATCTAGCTTTAACCTCTTTCAACTTGGTTTATTTGATACAAACTATGTTGACTCTCCTATATTTCATAATATCCACTAACTCCATACTCTTACCTATCAATATACCTATGTTTTATATAGCAATATAAATCTTATTCTCCTAAACTAGTTTCTTCACCCGTGCATTACACCCTAGTTTTGATGCAACACGTTACTTTCAAGAAAACACCCTAGTAACCCTTGCCCTTTTCTCATGGCATATGAGATCCAAATGTAACCTAGTAGCCTTAGCCCATTTCTCACTGCATCTAAGATCTGATGTAGCACATTGCTTATAATAAAATGCCCTAAAAACCCTTGCTCATTTTTCACTGCATTTGGAATCGAATGCAACACATCACTTATGAGAAATGCCGTGGTCTAAGAGAATGTCAAAATAAAATTCATGTCACAAAGTTTATAAAAGAATTTTACACCAGTTAACACCTGACGCAACCGTTCTTTATTGGAGCTTAAGATAGGTTGTGAGATCATAATATCACATGGCTAAGTTAATACTATAATACCAACAACCTCAAATAAGATCTCCCGGGTACGCATTTTTACAGGCTGACGGCAGACGGATCTCAGCATTTTCCAGTGACATAAGATTCGTTGATCCTCCCGTGTAAGTGCCTGAAACTTCATTGGCTATAAAAGATATTACCTCATATGAGGTCTTCCGGTTGCTTAGCCAATGGCCAACTTTTTCTATGAACCGTTTCATCTTTTAGAACTTAGAAGTCTTTGCATTAATATCCGTGTCGCAGGAACCATATACTTTGGGTGATCCTCCCATTGTTTCTTCCGGAGCTGCTTTGAGTTCCAAAACGTACAGTAGTTAAATCCAAGGTAGGCCAAACAAATCCAGAAAATATCAATGGTAGCATCATCCATGTAATTTTTGGGACACAGCCCACCTACGGGCAAGACCATTGAGATGAACCGCTCGGATCATTCGAAAGGGTGTTACTGACGTACTTCTATCATAATACCACAAATAATAACGCGGCGAATATCATTTAAGCTATGAAACTTAATATCTTGCTATTCATGCTTGAATGGGTGAATATTGTTGTCTTATTACGAATTGCTAAATACACCAGCTATTTTTATTAAGCAGTTATTGGTTGTTTCTTGTGTTAAAGGTGACAGCAGATCATGATAAATGTAAACATTTAAATTTTGTAGTTGTCTTTGCAAAGAGGAGACGAGCAACATGCAGAAAACAGAAGCCACAAATTCGACCCTTCTATTTCTTACTGGTCAATGCAGGTTCACAGGGTTGCTTATGATGTTGAACGCCATTGCCGATGGACAGCAGAATGTTGACTATCTAAACTGCTACCCTAATTGTCAAGTGTATTAACTGCGTAATGGCCTCACCCGCTTCTGAACCTCAAAGTAAACATCAATCAGGCCCGTTATTCCCGCAGTTATTTTCTGGCCCACTCTTACGGGACCAACACCCTGAGGAGTACCTGAACAAATAGCAAGAATAGCTCGGTGAGATACTTATCGAGCATTACTATTACTCAGTGATTATAACTGTCTTTCCTACTAGAATACTGCTATACGTTTGCTCCCCAGATCTGTTTCAAATCACAAAAGTACAGCCATTTGATGGAACTTTTTGGCAGCCAAAGTTAGTGAAACTCCAGAGAAATAAATCTTAGCACTCAGTAGATTGGGAATTCTCTGAGTAGGGTTCTGAAGCTGGTAAGAAGGAAATTAAGTTCTTAGCTAAAATCAAAACCTCGAATATAGGAGCAACTAAATTCTCCAGTAAATATCAGAACAAACAATTTTCACGGAATGGAAGAATGCCTACTGTACAAAGAAGGTTTCAGGCTGAAATTTTGGTATAAGTGCAGATGTTGTCTGTTGATTACACCAGGAAAGGGGCATTTCAAAATAACAAACAATACGCGAGATGATATAGGCACCCCTTTTGTTGTGATATTGGTACCCTTTCTTTGTTTTACATCCTTCTACTTGACAGTCAAAATTCCCAGAAAGCAATCAGTGCTCACTGCGAAGTCAAAGAAATTTAAAATAAAGACTGCCGATATCAAACAGGGGAGAACTGATATCCATCTAGTAAATATTGTGCACAGGAGACTACTATGAAGTATCAGCAAATAGCCAGATACTCAGCAGATTCAAAATCACGAAGTAGAAATTCAGAGAGAGGATGATTCTTCTAGTCACATATTGGAAATTGTAGTTTCTTGCCAGCACACTCCACCATATAAACGACATACATGCAAAGTCACACTATTTGGATGATCAATAGACTTACTCATTGAATAAGAAGCACTGAACAGTTTTTCACTCTGTTTGAGGTCAAAAGTGAGATTCTTAGTCTCCAATCAGCATGACCAGCGTTGCAGTCCACCCACAGTATGACCAGCTGTATAGATGATCTACATCTATTTTATGAGGGTAGTATTTCATTGAAGATTCATTTGGATTTTAATGAACTAGCCTTCATTCATGATTTTCAAAAATTTCATATATCAAAGATTTCGTTTTATAGCTAAATTCAATAAAGGCAAAAATAAGACAAACAGCATGAAAACATAAGAGGAGAACAGTACATACCTGTCAGAATGACATCTCCTTCTAGAAGCGTCATGATGGAACTTATATGGCTTATAAGAAATGGTATCTTAAAAATCATATCCTTGGTGGATCCCTTCTGTCTGATTTCATCATCTACCTGGAGAAAATCATCAGTTATTAATGCTTCACATAGAAAATAACACAGCATAGCTGAACCAGAGAAAAAGGGCAAAGAAATAAGGAGATATGAAAGGAGGAAAGTCCACCAAACCTTTAACCACAGGTCCAAATTATCAGGGTCTGTCACCATTGATTTGGGAAGCTGCAAGAGAAGAAAAGAATCTTTGAGCCAGTACATACGAGCTCATACTCCAAAATAAAGAAGATGAAAGTCACATAAACAAAGAATAAATTTATCATATGATTTTTTCTAAATTCTGAAATTTTACATATAAGGTGTAGACTTTGCATGTATCATCATTATAAACGTTTGTGATTTTTTAAGTATAAGAGCATTACTAATCCTATGTCAGTTGTACACTTATCATATGTGTAAACATGACTCTATGAAAGGTGACAGTGTTACTTACTACTTGACTAATAGGAGTGAAAGTGTCCTGTCCTTTGGCCACTGCCCATGGAAGACCTGCCGCCTAGCAAATAACACAACAAAGAACACATTACAAACAACAGAATAAGATCAGAATGTGAAGAACCTTGATTTTCAGAAGAAAAGGGAACGGAAAAGAAGGCATCATCCTAATTCAAGACCATAAGGGAGGATGTAAAGAATGTTTTAAATTCTTTACTATTTATTAGAATACTACTCTAGAATCACGTTTTAAATTCTTTACTATTTATTAGAATACTACTCTAGAACCACTATTTAAGAACTCCATGAGTCAACTTGGTTTTAGCTCTTGGGGGTTAATCTTGGCTTACCCTAGTCAATTAAACTCGCCACGTCAATCACTGACTGGCCTCAGTTGAATCAGTTTTTTACTTGTTTTACAGTATCAGATTGAACCCGCCCTGAACAAGTGCTTGATATTCTAGTTTGAGCAATATGGGCACTAATGAATTATGTAGAATTATTGAACAAGATGTTGACGTATCAACATGAAGGCAACATACCCTAAATGAAGCACCATATCACGCATGGCACAAGCAATATGCACTTCAATAAAGCCCACCATAGTCTAAGCTACATAACTTTTAAATTGCTAATTTAAGAGTTACATAGTTCTCCAGAAAGAATATAGGACCTGATAAAAGATTGAATGGGAGTAATTCTACAGAAAGAATATGGACAGGGATCTTTTGAGCTCAACAACTCTTAAATTGCTAATTTACCTGCAATAACAAAACAACATTTACTTAGCTGAGTGGATTAAATGCAATGCCTCACAATCAAGAGATTGCAGTTTCAAATCAGAAAAACAAGAAAAAAAATGCTTCTAGATTTAATAGCATCTAGAAGTTCACACTTTTGGTTGGATCACTGACAAGCTTTAGCAACCTGAGT
This sequence comes from Warburgia ugandensis, assembly GCA_035236585.1. Lineage (NCBI taxonomy): Eukaryota > Viridiplantae > Streptophyta > Magnoliopsida > Canellales > Canellaceae > Warburgia > Warburgia ugandensis. The sequence continues at coordinate 42,022,670 of CP141128.1, read as the reverse complement.
TCAATCTTCGAAATTTCAGAACAACAAGTGTGTACAGCTTTCTCAACTTCTAACAGAGTCACTTTCTGATTGGACCATTTGACTCTGAAGTTGAGAGGCTGAATGGCAAGGAGGCACACAGTCAATAAGATTGCAGAACACTGACATGATGGTCTGTTGAAGATTAAAAAGCTGAAATTGAAAACTTAGTCAAGAAGACAAAAGATCCAAGCTGGAATTAAGAGACTGCCAGGATGTAAGAAGGCTTAAAGTGAAACAACTACAGATTTATCTACTTCTATCCTTGTCTTCTCTACGATGCAGTTGAAACTGAGGAAAGTTGGCCAGGAATAGCAACAGAAGGACATGAACGATGAAGAAGCAAACCAAAACACGTGGAAGAAAATTTTGGTGCAACAGATTTCCGATGGTTCCATAATTCAGACTTGTCCAAGGAAGCTGATAAGGCACAAAATGTTTAATACATGGTGATAGATGGATAAAATCTCAAAGGAGCACAAAGAGAAGTCTCTCACCTGGGTGACCAGGGTTCAAGGCTGCACATGGGTGTGTGTGTGTGTGTGTGTGTTCTAATTCTCCTAAAATAAAATCTGCTGACATTGTTAGCAACCTAGTAAAGGGAAGATCTGAACAGCTGAAGGAAAATCAGGATGAGATATGTAGCTGGCCTTTAAGTTGTAGAGTATGAAAAAAGCATCAAGGCTTCTACCCAGGTTCCGAGTTGAGCTAAGAGCTACAAAACAGAACTTCAGATTTCTACAACGAAGTTCTTCTTATCCGGTAAAATGTTCAGTTATATCATGGAGGGGCACCTGGTTAGACCTGAACAGAAACCTAAAGAAACTAACAAGACAGAAGTTACAAAAAAGCAGTTAAGATGAGCTGTGTGGAAGAAAAAAAGTTGGCTGAGCTTCCTCCCATCCAAGGAGAAAGTCTACTGGGTGTTAAAAAGAGAGAGAATAGGGCTAGAGGATCCTAAAAGAACACCCTTGGCTTGAGATGTAAGGCATGCTCAGAAGGATCTGTATGGATGAACTATATGGGATAATCTTTCATGCATGGAGAGCTGAGACTCACAGATTTATTCATGAATTGGAGAGGTGGATGCAGAGTCCTTGACATTGGTGATGACTGCAGATCAAGCATAATGGAAGTAGAGGTGGAGAATCAATGCCCAGATCAGACAAATTGACTCTCGGATCGGATATGAAAGTCATGCTGACAAGGATTCATGAATGTTGGCGAGAAGAATGCAGAGTCCTTGGCATGGAGATTGCTTGCTTCCTGGCGGTGACAGTAGTGCAACCGCTTAGATCAAGCATAATAGAGGCAGAGGTGGATGAGTCAATCCTCAGATTCATATAGGGGAAAGAAAGCTGCAATGGAGATGGTTTTGTTCCACACAAGCAGTTTCTAGAAAAAGGAGACATGAGATGGGCATAGCATATTGCAGGTAGGTGACATTGGTAGGTCATAGCAAGTGAAGCACATACTGGAATAAAGCGAGTGGTTGGGTGTGAGTTAAGTGGAAACATATCAAAATTTCAAAATCAACTGGAGAGAAGCAATACAACACAAGGTGATAGAAAAGTAGGAGGAGAGACAATAATGTCAAAAGCAAGGAGTTCTTGTTGGATCAATGGCTATGGGAAAGGTGGGTTCAAGCAGTTAGCCAAGTTGCCCAGGTGCTTTGTCTCATAACTCAGAGGTTGTGGTTTGAATCCAGCCAACATTCAGAACAAAATGGTAATGAGGAAGGGTTTGTGATGAAAGGGGTGAAGGGGTATATGTGGAAGTTATGAGATTGTCATGGAATTATGTCTTTAAGTAAGGAACATCTAAATAAAACAAATTTCTTAAGCCAATTGCATATAAGATGATTCTGACAATGATTTGACCAAAGGAAGGTGACTGAGGGGACTGTTAGCTCCCATTGAGCCTAATCATAAATTCTTATGCCAGGGGAGAGGGAAACACATCTTCTAATGTACTTGAATAGATTTTATGTTTTGATTGATAACAAGAACATGCCAGGAACATGAGATTAGATGGGGTTCTTGAGATGTGCAAGCAAGGATTTTAATGAAAAGTGGCAAACAAAAGAGGACAAGATGAAGGTTTTGGAGTGTACTGGTTTATGCAAACCAAGAAGCTAGTTAGCACATGTGTGCTCAAACATGCAAACAAGTCCAAGAAAAAAAAAGACAGAGAATAGAAGCTAATGGCAATTAGGAAGGTAATTGAGAATCTCCCAACTGGGGCGAATTAGAGATGGAAGGGCATATAAAGCAGAAAAGGTTATGATGAGGAGAGGACTGTGGAAGTGATCAAGGAAGTTTTAAGGATCACTTGCTTAGCATCTATGTAGTTAAAGGCGCGCCTAGGCGCAAGTCGAAAGTTATGCGCCTGGAAGAGTACACGTCGTAGAGGAATAGAGGTACGATCACCTAGGCGCGTGCCTGGAGCCTCCTTTCAGGCACGCCCCAACTCCAGGCGCAGACTGTTTAGCCGAACGACCATTCCTCTTCAATCTTTCACAGATCTAAGCAAAAAAAGGTATGGATTTACAAATCTTAGCATTTCTTTACAGTTTCTGTAAAAAAACGTAAAAAACAGTACCATTTTTTCAAATTTTTTGTTTTTTGTTTACTATTTTCCATAGATCTTGATGGGTTCAAAATCTATGTGTAAGAAAACATTCCATTTGAGTTTAATACTTCTTTGCTCTAGATTTGAGTTTGTTTTTAGGTTTTTTACTGTTTTTTCAAAAAAATCAGTTGCGGAAATATAAAAAAGTCTTTGTTTTTTTGTATTTCTTCATTGAAACGTATTTCTATCCACATATATAGCTTTCTCATGTTTGTGTCTTCATGTGTGATAAATTTTTCATCTTTTTTTTTGTATTTTAGGGTTATTTTTTTATTTTTCCAAAAATAAAAGTTAAGAAAATTAGAAAAAAAAATGTTTTTTTTATATTTATTAGTTAATACCTATTCCTATCCACATATATAGCTTTCCCATGCTTGTGTCTTCATGTGTGATGTATTTTTCATGCTTTTATTGTATTTTAGTGTTATTTTTTTCAAATTTTCAGAAAATAACAGTTACAGAAATTGGAAAAAATTTGTTTTTTTTTTATATTTATTAGTTAAAACGTATTGCTATTTACATATATAGCTTTCCCATGCTTGTGTCTTCATGTGTGATATATTTTTCATGCTTTTATTGTACTTTAGTGTTATTTTTTTCAAATTTTCAGAAAATACCAGTTACAAAAATTGGAAAAGAATTGTTTTTTTTATATTTATTAGTTAAAACATATGCCTATCAACATATATAGCTTTCTCATGCTTTTGTGTTTTCATATGTGATGTTTTTTTCATGCTATTTTCTATTTTGGAGTTTTTTTTTTCAAATTTTACGAAAATAACAGTACTCACTCTTTTATGCTTTTTACATTTTAGGCCTAAAATTTAAAGATGTCATCATCAAGGGGTTCAACTTCAAATGCTTCAGCTATTTCTAGATCTACAGACCCAGGGTAAGAGCATGGAGAGTTAAGAATTCCAAGTGATAAAAATATAGTTTGGTGCAAATTGTGTGGAAACAAATATAGTGGTGGAATTTATAGGCTAAAACAACATTTAGCTGGAGGGCATAGGAATGCTAAAAAACGCAGCAAGGTGACTCCTAATATATCAAAAAGAATAAGTGATTATATGAATGAGTCAAAAAAGAAGAAGGATGAAAGGGAGAGAATTATTATAGAGCAAACGCGACCAGAAAATTTGTTTGGGATTCATGATGTTCTTGAAGCTGTTGAGGGAGATGTTGACATTGATAGTGGGAGACAGGCTGGTGGTCGTAGTGGCCCAAGCTCTAATGGATTTGGTATAGGGAGCAGCAAGAGATCTATGAGTGGGAATAAAGGGACCTCTTGATATTCACTTTGCCCTTGATCCTGAGAAGGTTCCCTTGCATCAAACAACAATAAATAATGCATATAAGAACAAGCTTAGAACCAGAGCATGTGATTACATTGCAAGCTAGTTTTATGAGAATAGCATTGCCTTCAATGTCGCTTGATGTCAGTCATATTAGACCATGTTTGAGGCAGCTGCACAGCATGGACTAGGTAAATGGTTTTCTTTTGTTTTCCTTTATATACTAGTACTTTTTATGCATATTTTTAATTTACTTGTGTTTTTTTTCTATTTTAAGGTTTCAAGGCACCCTCTTACCATGAGTTGAGGGTGCCTCTTCTCAAAAAACAAGTTGCAAGGACGAATGAATTTGTACAAAAATACAGAAAAGTTTGGGCACGATACGTGTGCTCCATAATGTCAAATTGGTGGACCGATGGCAAGGGTCATACCTTAATCAGTTTTTTGGTAAACTGTCCAACTGGGATAGTTTTTCTAAAATCAATTGATGGATCTGAGCATGTAAAGAGCTCGGATTTGATTGTTAAAATGTTGGATAACGTATAGATGACGTTGGAGAGGAAAACATTGTCCAAGTAATCCCTCCTCCTAATCTTAGTTAAATTTTTTATTAAGAAATTTAATGTTTAAAAGTTTTAATATTTACTCATGAATTCCATTGCATATTACAGATCATTACGGACAATGCATCAAATTATATAACTGCAGGAAGATGCTTACAAATAAAAAGGAAGCATCTATTTTGGTCACCCTGTGCAGCTCATTGTATTGACTTGATGTTGGAGGACATTGGCAAATTGCCAAAAGTGGAGCACGTTATGACACAAGCAAAGGTAATGACTTTTTTCATGTACAGTCACACGCATGTCCTACATTTGATGAGAATGATGACCAAGCAAAGAGAATTGGTCAGGCCTGCAGTCACTCATTTTGCCACAAACTTCTTAAGTTTAGAAAGTAACTACAATGTCAGGACGGAATTGAGGGAGATGTTCCACTATCAGGCATGGAGCAACAACAAATGGAGCAATACCATGGTTGGACAAAGAGTGCAGAATATTGTTAGCCGCATCTCCTTTTAGAATAATATTCTATTTTGCTTGAAGATAATGGCATCACTTGTGGAGGTATTGAGGCTTGTGGATACTGAAGAGAAGCCTGCAATGGGTTATATATACGAGGCTATCACAAGAGCCAAGGAAAATATTATGGCAAATCTAAAGGATAATGAGCAACAAGCCGCCCATATGTGGCATTATTGATAGTAGATGGACAAATCAGCTTTGTCAACCTTTGCATGCAGCTAGTTATTATCTTAACCCTGCATTTTATTACGATAGGTAAGAAGATGTTGAGGCCATTAGATTTATCAAGCAAGGACTATTTGACACTATCAATACCCTATCCGCAAATCAAGATGATGCAAGCAAGGTGATTGACGAGCTAGGCCCATATAAACGTGCGACAGGCCTGTTTGTGAATAAAAAAGGGCAGTCCCGGTGCACAAAGCTCCTGCCTATGCGGGGTCCAAGGAAGGGGCGGACCACAAGGGCCTATAGTAGGCAGCCTTACCTTGCATTTTGCAAGAGGCTGATTCCACGCCTTGAACCCGTGACCTCAAGGTCACATGACGACAACTTTTACTGTTGCGCGAAGGCCTGTTTGCGAATGACTTGGCTAAATTGAAAAGGAGGACAATGGCTCCTTGTCTTACAATTTCAAATCTTATTTGTCTTAAATTTCTTTAATTTATGTTTTTAATTCATTGTTATTTAACTCTTGTAGGTGAGTGGTGGGTTACTTTTGGGGCTAAATGCCCAATTCTCTAAAAACTTGCTATCAAAGTCCTCTCCCAAACCTGTAGTGCACCTCCTTGCGAGCCGAACTGGAGTGCTTTTGAGAATATAAGTATTACTTCACTAATTTATAGATCATTCAACAATATAATTCACAACCAACCTTGTAAAATTTGATATTTTATTACAGCTTCACACAAAGAAGAGAAATAGATTGCATGCAAAAACATTGAACGATCTGGTATACGTTCAATATAATCAACATCTCCGTCATCGACATGAAGATCGTTTGAGATCTCAAACATATACAGATCCCATTGTATTGAGAGAGGTTGATGAGAGTGACGAATGGATCGTTGAAGTAGATGCTAAGGATGACCTCGTCCATCCAGATGATAGCCTCAAATGGGGTGACGTTGAGCGTGCTATGGGATCTAGTTCACATGTTGCTCCTCCCACTAGGCAGTACCGGAGGCAGAGGAGGTAGAGGAATATGTCTCAGGTACTTGCAGAACCAGAGGAGGAAACTGGTTCTAAAGAGGACATTGAGGAGCTGTAAGGTCAGGGTAGTGGTCTTACTGGATATGTCAAGGAAGATTATGATAGCTCTGATGATAATTTGAACCCTAAGCCTGAAGATCCCTCTAGAGATGACTAAAGTGAGTAATCTTGATTCTTAAACTGTTAAAAGTTATTTTACTTGATTGATTATGCTTATATATTATTTTGTTCATATAAAATTGCATGTTCAGATAATATTTCATAATATAATTATGTTTCTATGTTTTAATACTTTTTAGGATTTTTTAGGAATTTACTAATGATTTTTAGCATTTTAGCTAATTTTTAGCTTTTTATCTAATTTTTAATTATTAAATACATAATTTTGCGCCTCATGATTCAGGTGCGCGCCTAAGCGCCCCAGGCTCCAGGCACACCCCTTTGCGCCTCGTTGCACCTCGCGCCTCTAACTACATAGCTTAGCATGTTAAGTCCAAGCATAACAAGGAATTGGAGAGAGTCTTAAAGAGGGAGCCATTAATCAAATTGGCCAAGGAAATACTAATTAATGGAACCCTCAACTAACAATAGGCCTGAACTGGAGGAGGTCCATTCTTGGATGTTAGGAGCCGACAAGCTATAGTTGTCAAAGCAGAAAGAACATAAAACTAGAAAACGAAGAGGAAGAGGAAGAGGAAGAGGAAGAGGAAGAAGACACTGCATGTGATCTTTGTAGTCCCAAGCACAACTAGTCGCTAGGCGTACAGCCATGCGACTCCACTAAGGCCAGGCGCAGTCGGTTTAAGGTGCAATGCGACTAGGTGCGCCTAGTCACGTGACTTTCTACACCTTGCGCCTTGAGCTTTCTACGCCCCTGATTATAGGTGCACCATAAGTGATTTAAAACCCTTATTTTTCCCTTTATTCTTCTTCTTTTTCTTCCTAGTCTTCCTTTCTTCTTCTTGCAACCATCCTCATCTTCCATTGGTGATTGAAGCTTTTTTGAAGTGATTAAAGGCAAGAAATTACAGATTTTTGTTGGGTATTTCTCTATTATTCATTTTTTGGAAAAAATGGTAAAAACAGTGTTGTTCTTTCATTTTTAATGATCAATGCTTATTTTTTGTCAAAAATAATCAACATATCTACACTCTAAAGCTAAAAATGAAAACCACGTTTCATCATTTCCATTTCTTTTTCATAGATTTAATGTAGTATTTATTGTTTTCTCAGCTTCCTGTATTTTTTACAGTAAATTGCAATGAATATCAGCATTGTTTTCTCAAATTTTTGTGGATTACATCCATAGTTTTGCATTATTAGCTAAAAACAACATTTCCATGGTCTTGTTTCATTTTATTTTATTTTTTACCTCTTTTTCATTACTTTGTAAATATTTCCATTATAATAGTAAAATCGACAATCCTAATGTTTTCATATTTTGCAAGTTTTATTTACTTTTTTTTTTGGTTAATTTCTTATGTACATCACTGTTTATTTGTTAATTTCAGTACTAATGCTAAAAAATCATTCTAATAGTAAAAAATGACAATTCCACATCATACTTTTCACAATTTGTATTTTTTTTTTACTTTTTTGGTTACTTTCTTCTAAAATTCATGAAATATATTACTTTTTTTTGTTAATTTCAATAGTAATGCTAAAAAAATCATTCTAATGCCAAAAATTGATGATTCCACATCATACTTTTCATAATTTGTATGTTTTTTTACTTTTTTATTTTTTATTAAAAAATTATTCTAATGCTAAAAAAGGACAATTCTACATCATCCTTTTCATAATTTTTATTTTTATTTTTTTGGTTACTTTCTTCTAACTCCGCCAATGTCGGTCCCAAGCCCGGATAAAAAAGGAGGAGAGTCTTGCGTTAGGTGCCAGCCGGCAAGGGGGAAGTTGAAGATGATTCTATTATTTCTTTCTTACAAATGAATATGCATTTGTATATTAGTTAGTGAGGAAGAAATGAAAATCATCTCCAGCTTCTTAAAAGATGGCAACCCTTGTGTCAGGTAGCCAGCCAGCAAGGGGGAAGTTGAAGATGATTTTATTATTAATGAAAATCATCTTCAGCTTTTTAAAAACTAGGGCAACCCCAACATGATATGAATCAAAAACTGAAATTCGCTCAAGCTAGGGCGTTCCCCATAAGCGACGCGCTGCATCGGATCCCGGATGCGGTGAAAAACAGGCAAGGGTTGCTAGGGCGTTCTCCCAGAAGCAACGCGCTACATCGGATCCCAGGTGTAGTGAAAAATGGGCAAGGGTTGCTAGAGCGTCCCCTCGGAAGCAACGTGCTGCATCAGAACCCAGGTTTAGTGAAAAGTGGACATGGGTTCATATCATGGAGGTCGAGAAAGGCGACAGTAAATAGGGTATCTCCAAAACATAAGATTCGCATCGCTACATGGAATATAGGGACACTGACAGGTAAGAGTTTGGAGTTAGTAGACACGATGAAATGTAGGAGAGTCAACATCGCTTGTATCCAAGAAACCAAGTGGAAAGGGGCTAAAGCTAGAGAAATAGATGGGTATAAATTATGGTACGTAGGAAAGGAAAATAATAGAAATGGCGTAGGAATATTAGTGGATAAGGAATTAAAGGATAAAGTTGTGGACGTTAAAAGAATCAATGATAGAATTATAATAATAAAAATGATTCTAGGAGAGCAGATTATAAATATTATAAGTGCATATGCACCACAAGTAGGGTTACAAGATATAATTAAGAGACAGTTTTGGGAAGATATGAAGGGAGTCATGCAAGAAATTCCCAACACTTAGGGGATATTTATAGGAGCAGACTTAAATGGCCATGTAGGAAAAAATAAGGAAGGATATGATAGAATACACGGAGGGTATGGTATAGGTAAACGAAATGAGATGGGGGAGAATATCCTCGATTTTGCTTTGTCATATAACCTATCCATTGCAAATACACTCTTTAAGAAGAGGGATGAACACTTAATAACCTTTAAAAGTGGACTTCATAAAAGCCAAATAGACTTTTTTCTACTTAGGAATAATGAAGGTGAGAGTTTAACCTCACAACATAGGTTAATGGTTATGGATATTCATATCAAAAGATGGAGTAAAAGACTGAACTTAATACACATCCAAAAACTAAGTGGTAGAACTTAAAGAAGAGAAAATAACCTCATTCAATAATAAGTTGATGGTAGAAGGAAATTGGAACCATGAAACAGAAGTAAATACCATGTGGACTAATATGGCTGAGTCTATTAAGAAAGTGGCAAAAGATGTCTTAGGAGTATCTAAAGGTAAAAGGCTATTAACAAAGGAAACATGGTGGTGGAATGAAACAGTGCAAAAAGCTATTAAAGACAAACGAATTCATTTTAAAGCATGGCAGAAGATCAGAAATAATGAAAACTATGAACAATATAAGAATGCTAAAAACGTTGCTAAGAGAATAGTAAGTGAGGCTAAACTTAAAGCATATGATGAGCTCTATAATAGACTAGGAACAAGAGAATGTGAGAAAGAGGTGTTTAAACTTGCAAAAGTAAGAGAACAGAAGGGTAAGGACTTAGAGCATGTTAGGTGCATTAAAAGTGATGATCAAAGGGTATTAGTCAAAGATGATGAGATCAAACAAAGGTGGGAAATATACTTTCAAAAATTGTTAAATGACAATGGCCCTGAGAATATAGGGATTGAAAATACTATAAATCTAAATAACACTGGATATTATAGATATGAACGTAGGATTAAAATGCTTGAAGTAAAAGAGGCCTTGAGAAAGATGAAATCAGGAAAGGCCATGGGGCCTGATGGTATACCAATAGAGGTTTGGAAGCATATGGGAGATATTGGGGTAGTTTGGTTGACCAAGTTGTTTAACAAGATTATAAAATCAAAGAAAATGCCTGATGAGTGGAGGAAAAGCTCTATTGTACCAATCTATAAGAATAAAGGAGACATTCAGAGCTGCACTAATTATCGAGGGATCAAACTTATGAGCCACACCATGAAACTTTTTGAAAGAGTGATTGAGAAGAGGCTACGACATGAAACAAGTGTATCGAAGAATCAGTTTGGTTTCATGCCTGGGAGGTCTACCATGGAAGCTATTTTCTTACTAAGACAATTGGTAGAGAAATATAGGGAGAGGAGAAAAGACCTACACATGGTCTTTATTGACTTAGAGAAAGCTTATGATAGAGTCCCTGGAGAGTTAATATGGAGGGTGTTGGGTGTAAAAGGGGTTTCTCAGGGGTATATAGACATAATTAAAGATATGTATGAGGGAGCAGTAACAAATGTTAAGACCACTAGTGGCGTGGTAGTGATTTTCTGTCCTTTGTAGGATTGCACCATGGATCGGCATTGAGTCCATACCTTTTCACATTAGTTATGGATAAGTTAACAAAACATATGCATGAGGAGATTCCCTGGTGCATGCTATTTGCAGGCGATAATAGTCCTACTTGATGAGACAAGGGAGGGTGTAAACATAAAGCTAGAGTCATGGAGAGAAGCATTAGAATCGGAAGGATTTAAAATTAGCCGAACTAAGACAGAATATATGGAATGTAATTTTAGCAAAGAGAGGAGTGGAGCACCAGTCAAGATTGATAACCAAGAGGTCCCCATGAGAGACCACTTCCGATACTTAGGATTATTGATACATGAGAGTGGAGAGATTGAGAGGGAGGTTACCCAGAGAATCCAAGCGGGTTGGAACAAATGGAGATGTGCATCAGGTGTTTTATGTGATCGGCGGGTGCCACTCAAACTAAAGGAAAAATTCTATAGGATGGCTATAAGGCCGGCCATGCTTTATGGATCAGAGTATTGGGCAGTTAAGGAACATCATACTCATAGGCTAAGTGTCGCAGAAATGAGGATGTTGAGATGGATGAGTGGTAAGACAAGAAAGGATAGAATTAGAAATGAAAATATTAGAGGAAATTTAGGGATAGCACCAATAGGTAACAAGATGAGGGAGATTAGACTTAGATGGTTTGGACATGTTCAAAGAAAGCCAACAACGGCACCAGTTAGAAGGAGTGGGGCAATACAAGTTGAAGGTTTTAAAAGGGCAAGGGGAAGGCCCAAAAGAACATGGATAGAAGTGGTGAGGAAAGATTTAAAAACTTTTGGACTAAATGAAGCCATGGTATTTAATAGAGTGGAATGGAGAAATAAGATTCATGTGGCTGACCCCTAATTGGGATAAGGTCTTGATGATGATGATGGTTACTTTCTTCTAAAATTCATGAAGTAGTCTATTTCTTACATTCCTATATAAGAAAAGAAACAAATGTGTATTATTTCGATTCTAATGCTAAAAGGGGCAGCCCCGGTGCACGAAGATCCCACCTATGTGGGGTCCGGGGAAGGGGTGGACCACAAGGGCCTAAAGTACACATCCTTACCTTGCATTTTGCAAGAGGCTGTTTCCACGCCTTGAACCCGTGACCTCAAGGTCACACGATGACAACTTTTATCATTGTGCCAAGGCTCCCCTTGATTTCCATTCTAATGTTAAAAGTGATAAATCCACAACATATTTTTCATATTATCTATGTTTCTTTTAACTATTTTTTACTTTCTCAATTTCTTATGTTTGTTAACTTTGTTTACAAGGTTCAACTTAAGTTTCCATTCCACAAGACATAGACTATAATATGTCTTCATCAATGGGTTCCAACGATAAAAGAAGGACAGCCCCGGTGCACAAAGCTCCCGCCTATGAGGGGTCCAGAGAAGGGGCGGACCACAAGGGCCTATAGTAGGCGGCTTCATCAAAATCAACAGATCCGGGATGGAAAAATGGAGAGGCAAAGGATCCAACTGACAAAAATTTAGTTTGGTGCAAGCTATGTGGGAAAAGGTATGGCTGTGGAATATTTAGATTGAAACAACATTTGACAAGCAGTCACAGAAACGTAAAAAAATGTTCTTTTGTCACTCCTGAGATATATAAGAAGGTATTAGATTATATGAATGAATCAAAGAAGAACAAAGAGAATAATAAAGGAGATGGAGACGCTAAAGAATTTATTTGGCTTTCACGATGATGATTATAATGATGACGAGGTGAGGGAGACTAACAGTACTAGGACTGGTGGTATTTCCATTGGAAGCAAGAAGCACAAGACAAAGTCACCAACGCAACAAACAACAAAGGGGACTATTGACTATTTCTTTGCTCCCAACCCTAAGGCCCAAGGTAAGGGAAAGGCACCCATGCAACAAACGACAACAAATGGAGCTTAGAAGGAGTTTAGGACAAGAGTGTGCGATTACATCGCCTCTTGATTCTATGAAAATAGCATTGCATCCAATGCTACTCGTTGTCGTTCCTTTCAAACCATGCTAGAGGCAGTTGTGCAACATGGTCCAAGTATATATATCCTATACTTTAAGTAATTAATAGTTTAATACTTGTTTTTAACTTTTTACTTATTCTTGCAATCTTATAATCTTATGTGACTAAGGTTTCAAGGCACCCTCGTATCACAAGTTAAGGGTGAGTCTTCTTTAAAAGCAAGTAGAGAAGACAAAAGAATACATAGAACAACGTAAAGCTGTTTGGATTAGGTATGTGTTCAGTGTTCTTTTCACACCCTTGTATATTCCTTTTGAGGTAACAGTAAAGTGACTGAATGACTTACAAGCAATTTTATTTATGCTTTTAAGGTATGGGTGCTCTATCATATTGAATTGGTAGACCAACAACAAGGGTTGCACCCTTGTCAACTTTTTGGTGAACTGTACAATTGGGACAATTTTTTTGAAATCTATTAAAGGATCTGCTCATGTCAAGAACGCAAACTTAATACTTAACATGTTGGAGAAAGTGACTGAGGAAGTTAGACAAAACAATGTAGTTCAGGTAATTATTTAGTTTTATATCTATAGTTTGTTAAGTATTTAACTTGTTTACGATGCAAGTTCACCCTATATAGTTTTAGCTTTGCCTATTTTAGGTCATAACTAACAATGCCTCCAACTATGTAACTACGAGAAGGGAGTTAATGGTGAGGAGGCCACATTTATATTAGACCCCTTGTGCGGCACACTGCATAGATCTGATCTTAGAGGACATTGGCAAATTACCATTTGTGAAGAGAATTGTGGCAAAAGCTATGGTGATGACGGTGCTTATTTATAGCCACACATGTCCTTCATCTTATGAGAATTACTAAGAAAAAAGATTTGGTTAGAGCTGCAGTGATGCACTTCGCCACCAATTTCCTAAGTTTAAAAAGCATTCACAACTTGAAGACAAAGTTAAGGGCAATGTTCCATTGTTCAGAGTGAATGAACAATAAATGGCCAAAGAGGCCTGAAGGTAAAAGAGCTAAGAGAATTGTGTCGCGTACCAACATTTGGAACCACTTTCTCTTTTGTTTGAAGATCATAGCTCCATTGTAGAGGTTTTGAACAGTGAGGAGTAGCAGGCAATGGTATACATCTTCAAGGCCATAGTCAAGGCCAAACAAAAGATTCAAGCCAATCTAGTAGGAGATGAATGTCAGGCGACCCATATTTAAGGGATCGTAAACAATAGATATTCTCAGCTTCACCAACCTTTGCATGCAGCTGAATATGACCTCAACCCATCCTTCTACAACGACCATAAAATTGAAATTGAGTGCAGCAGTGACATCAAGAATGGTCTAATACATGCCATCACTAGGCCATATGATAGACGAGAGCCTCACATGGTGGTAGATGAGATATCCACTTATAGACATGCTAAAGGCTTGTTTGGCAATGACCTAGTAATACGCAAGATCAAAAACCTAACCCCTTGTAGGTGTTTTATGTTGTTCTATATTTTAACTTCTAAATTTTATTTTTATAGTCTTCTAATTTTGTTTATTTTTCTAACTTCAATTTTCTTCAACTTTTGTAAGTGAGTGGTGAATTAACTTTGAGGCTTAAGCCCTACATCTTCAAACATTCGCCATGAAGTTCCTATCCCAAATATGCAATGCATCTCCTTACGAGCATAACTAGAACATCTTTGAGAACATAAGCTACTTAGATAATAAAATTTAGTACTTATTAGTTATTTAGTTATTATCTTTACATTCATTATTTTCTAAATTTACAAGTATTTTTTTTAGATCCATAGTAAGAAGAGGAATAGGCTGCATGCTAAGACATTAAACAATCTAGTATATGTTCAATACAATTAGCACCTTCGTCATCGACATAAGGATCATTTGAAAATGCAAATGTATATAGATCCTCTTTTGTTACTAGAGGTTAAAGAAAGTGATGAGTGAATTGTTCAGGAAGATGTTGGTGATGATTTGGAACATCCAGGTGATGACCTCACCTGGTTACATGTTGAGCTTGCTGAAGGATCAAGTGAACATGATGCTCCATCTATTAGGCAGTACCAGAGGCGGGCAAGGGGACAAAGGGGGGCCACATTTCTTAGTCTCAACAAGAACCAGGGGAGAATGTCGGAGAAAAGCAGGACAATTACGTCAATGAGGAGACTGAGGAGGAGGATGTTTACATCTCTCAAGGAGATGATTCTAATGATGATCTTGATCTTCCTGATGAAGAGGAGGTGCAAAAGATGACTCTTAAGTCTTAATAGTTAACTCTAATATTTGATTTACTTTATTTATGCAACCATTGTTTAATTGTTTATTATTCCTAGATTTACAGGAAGATGGTGGCCATGATGATGAAGCCACAAGGGATTGAGAGAGTAGCTGGGAGACTAGTATTATAATACCATCACTATCATTGTATTTGTATGTTTCTGAACTTACTTCTTTATGTATGATTGTTTAATTTAACTACTTCTTTATGTATATGATTGTTTAGTTTAACCTTAGGTGGTGGTTGTTGACATGCTGATTTTTTAGTTAAGAATTCCATTTCACTCATTTGACAAGTATTTATTCATATCTTTATAATTTTATGTTTTCTTTGGATTTTCTTGTAATTTTTGGGATTTATTTTGATTTTTCTTCTTAAATATTTAAATTACTTAATTTTGCGCCTTGTCAACTAGTTGTGTGACTAGGCGCGCCTAGTCCCTCTAAGCGCAATTCTCACCCCTTGCGCCTAGGTGCACCTTGCACCTGCAACCACATAGTATGTGATGAAAGCATTAGCAAATGGCTTTGTTTCGAAGGTGCTTTTTCTTTTCTGAAAGTTGGGAAGTCAGAAAACTTGAACTTGAACCCACATGTCTGCTCCAAAGTCTTCCAGAGATTTTTAACACTAATAGATAAGGGTGTTCAACAGACCAACCGAACCATCAGGTTTTTGGTCGGTCTGTGTACTGCATTAGGCCAATCCAGTCAGATGATATGGAAGACTGGGATATCAGTCCTGATCCAAGTCCTTTAGTTCAACCCAACAGGACCAGAGCGATATCAAGCATATATAAGTATCAAACCCTAACCTCTCATCTCTCAGTCCAATCAAATCCTAGCCTCTTCCTTCATCTTTCTGATATCTCTCTCTCTACTCAACCTGTTTTGCAGAGCTCGAGAAGAGCAAAAAGATGGTTGATCAAAATCGTAGCCTCCCTTTCGATCTCCCTATCTCTTCCAATCTCTCTTTACTAGATCTCTTCTACAGAGCTTGAAAATAAAAAGCAGCAGCAAGACCACTCTCTGCCATTACTGCCTGCCTACCATCAGACCGGGCAGCTCTCCTTGCCTTCAAAATTGCCCTTCACGAACCCTACTTCAACATCTTGAACACATTGACAGGCAACAACTTCTGTAAAAACTGGTATGGAGAGAGTTGCAACCGGAAGACAAAATCTTCAAACATGCTCACCAGACTAATGTCATGACCAGCGTAATCTTGCGAAAAGTCTGCAAACTCAATCGCCTAACTCATTTTGTTCTTGCCGACTGGAAAAACATCTCCAGCAAGATCCCACCATGCATCAACTCCCTTTCTTTCCTCAAAATCATAGAACTCATTGGAAACTGATTCATTGGCCATCTGCACTATATGTTGGTCATCTGGATCTGAGTCACAACCATCTCTATGGCTGGATTCCCACTGAATCTCCATGTGATCACTCAGATCTGACATTTTTGGGCAAAAATCGGGTTGTATTTGGTGTACAAAGAAGAAGAACAGAATGTTGGTCCAAGTTTCCTTGTTTTCTATTTGTCGATTTTGGTGTTTCGTTTCTTCTTGAATGAAAGATCTAGTATTGGAGATGG